>CM060929.1:1002171654-1003421654 GCA_030765085.1 Allium cepa
TTTGTAAATTTAATTCCAAAATTCGATCTCCATATTTTTCTTCAAAATCATTCACCATTTATAAGTTTATGACTTATCTCCTGACGATCTCTAAATTATTTGAATAAGGATTTCAGAATATTTAAACATCCGGTGTTTATTTTAAATCACCTTGAAATCAAACATATCCCAAAATATACTTTTTAATTTTAAACTAATCCTGGTTTTTATCCAAAACCACTTTCCTTCGGAATTTCCAAAACAAACTTGTTTTTCCTCAAAACAATCCAAAACAACGACCATGGTAGCAATCCATCACATAGAAACTTGAAAATGAACACCAATGACGTCGCGATCATCATCAGAATTATTTTCCAGCGACTGAAGTGAGTCCAGTGCGATAACATCTTCAAAATCCATTTAAAATCAATTTTCTATTGAAAATATCTTCAAAACAATATTACTATCATATATTTCAACACTTTGAATAATATTTTCAAAAATCTTCGGGAATTAAAATTCTTTCAAATTCTAGTTTTGACCAAATCTTAGTTTTTAATTTAATTATATAATCCATACTTATACAATTTCCATTTGGTTATATAAACTATTTATGATCTTATTTTGATTATAACATCACCATCCAAACACTCCAAACACACTATCATAATTTTAGAAAATTATTCCTTTTATATAAAAATATAATTTGGGTAATATTATTTTATTTACTCGCTTCAAAGCCGTACCGTGTCAATTTATTGCATTCAAGTGTTTACAAACTCCTATCGAATTAGTGGCATCCCATAATTCGATCAGGATTTATATACCACTCAACCAGTAATTAACAAAATATAAAACCATTTATATGCACTAACAAATACGCGCTCACATCTATTAATACACTCAAACTCTTCTAGAGCATTACATACTCAATCTCTATTGGGTAATCCCCAACAGAGTCAAGGTTCTCGCTTAACCTTTAGCTTTGATAACAAGTGTAGCGACCTGTAGTTCCATACCCCTTTGAGTTGATAATAATTCTTCCTCGTTCAGTCCAAAGTGCACCAAAGAGCGAATAACTAGGGTAAAGAAGAAGGAGATAGAAGAAAAGTAGAAACAACAACAGAGAATCTCACAATCGTAGTGGAACAAAATATAATATATAATAACAAATTTTATACAAAAGAATCTGTAATAATTTATATACTTACAATCATCAGAGTACATCAATCAATACATCAAACTGGAAAGTTATATAACTTGTCCTTACACAGCGAAATATAAGTCAAGTACGGAAATACGTCTGAAACTCCTCCAACTGGCCTCTTGAGCTCCCATAGTATTCAACCTGAACCTGTAATACTCGGTCCGACCCAAGCATTATAATAAAATAACACCCGAGTCGGTCTGGAAAACCAGCATGAGAAACACACTCAATTTGAATTATTAGAGTTATCAAAATCCTTTGAAAAACAAAGATATCTCGTAAGACCGCGTCACACATAAGCACGATGAGTTTTTACCTTACGATAACCAAAACATTTTTATAGAAACCCAGCGATATTATAATAGTGTCTAAATACAATTACTTATTCAAATAGCTGAAATTGTTACATTAATTAAATTCCAACATACTAGGTTCTACAAACAAAACCGTAAGCTCGTATTGGAAAATGGTTTCCAACTAAATGACTAGGCATTGAAGTACCACCTATCACCGTACACCTCTAGAACAATGTAACAAGGACAACTCCGGGATCCCTTGCTACACAAGACCGACCTACCCCTAACCTAGATAGACCGAATAAGATTACCCCGCGGTTGGGATCAGCAACCGCCATACATTCGAATAAAAGGGACTCTAGATGGGGGTAATCTTACCCTACTTGGTGCGACCCACTTAGCCATACTGCTCTCCCCTGATTTTCAGTCATTCCCTGTTGATGAGGCTTGAGGCTAAAAATTACCTTTTTAAGAACACAATTTTACTTAGAATGCTCATCGTCCTCCAATGACCATGTCCTGGAAGCATTCGTCTATACAAGTTGTCCTGTGTCTTGACAAACCAAATCACCGTCTTCATCACCTTCACTGTATTCATTTGTTACGTTCAAACCGGATCGAAATGGTTTTGGATAATTATATCCAATCCCGGTCTCTTCGAAACGATTAACGAAATTGGCCAATATTGAAAGTCAGATATTTAACTATCAAATTAAACATCCATAAACAATCATCTGGCCTTAATATAATTTTTTTTCAAAATATTTACTTCCAAAATATCTTTAAAGGATATATCAATTCCTCCCAAAATTTGAAAACAAATTTTCAAATACTTAATACGTAACAGGATACTTCCAACATCTCAACACTTAGAAATATCTTCAAATTTCTATTTTCTATACTTAAGAAAAATTACAAGTTTTATTTTCCAAAAATTCTTTCAAAGTTAACGTTTTTAGAAAATAATTCCGTAACATTTTCCCAAAATCTCCAGAATCACAAATAAATTTCCTCTCCTCAAATCATATCCTTTTATAAGCCCCTTTTCGAATCTTTTGAGAGAATTTATAGCCCCATTTATAACTCATTTTTTACGTAAACATATAAATTTTCAAACCTGATTTTAAGGTTAGAATTTACTTAAATAATTACTTCATATTTAAAATTTACTTACCAATATTTCAATGTCAACTAGTTTAAAATTCCATAGTTTTAAAATAATAAAATTTTCCTTTAAAAACAAGCTTACTTTTTATATTTCTAAAATATATTTTTAAAATCTCAAGAACCAATTTGATTTTACAACTTCCTCTCGATTTCACAACATATCAATTTATCTTTGCTTCCCTAGTCATTTCCATTTCAAAATAGAATCCACTATTTTTCTTACCTCTGTTTCCATATTCTATATAAATTCACCCGATGAATTTATATTCCAATTATCATCTGATATCGAATTTCTATATTATGAACATCGTTTATCAATTCTATAACCCCTTTGGTTTTACCTATTTATAAACACAAATCTTATTTACAAAAGTCCACTATATAAATTTATTTCTTATGAATTCCATTAATACTTCCAATTTATTTTCAATATTGATTCTAACTCCCTTTTATATTTCCATAATATCACTTATAAATCCTTTTATATAATTTTTGTATAAAAATCTCAAATTCTAATATATATATTTATTTATTATGAAATTCCCTTTAATTCCATAAATTTAAAAAATTTATAGTATTTAAACTATCAAAATTCAGGCCAATGCTACAATAACATCCAATAATTCCAATTTCTACAATAATCTAAAATAGATTATTCTACACAAATATATATCACTATATACGGAAATAAAGAATAAATTTGAGGAATCCAGTTGGATCCCTCCAACCTGTTTTCCTGCATCCATAGATGTTAATTCAACATAAGGTAAATATCAATCTCACTTCAAGGGGGATATCGCGGTATATGGAGTCATCTGCTATTATGCAGGGTGCATAGGGTCTCATTCGCTATAATGTGCGAGAATATTACTCCAGTGCTGATATATACACTACTATATATACATTATATCATTCAACAGACAATAATTTATAAATTCAACAAGCATACAAAATTTAATTCCACTATTTAACATATATATAAATTTTGGTAGTCTGAATGAGTGAGATTTACTCACCTTTCATTTTTACTTGCAAACCGTTCCAATTTTTAGTCCCATCGCATACTATGGTCACTGCAAGTCCAACGTGACCCGTTACACTCGATTTTGCACCTCGTATGAAATATTATATGATATACAAGATTCATGAATTTTATTATGATAATTGATTTTGTAAAAACGGTTGCTTACTTTACCAGCCCTCCCATAACCGATAAAATCTTCCTTCGAAAAAATTCAATCAAACGACCTCTACTTCCATTCGACTTAACCCTCGAATACAAGGTTATTGAATTTCAATTATCATTACAACAAAATTAATTTAATAATTACTTAATTTATAAATTAAATCTACCACACTAATTTAAAAATCAGAAACTAAATTACCTTATTGCTGACCATTCCGCATGCTCGCGTTCGCACCCCCCACCAGACCTCGTCATTCCATCGCGGCTTTGAAGGAAACCAGAGAACATTGCCAATATTCGCACTCGAGCTCAAGCTTGCCTCGTTTGCCTCGTTTGCCTTCGACCCCTTAAACTCCTATTGATTGAATTTCCATTTGGCCACTTTCGCATGCCTGCACGACTTGAGAGCTTCGTCAACCACGACCACGATGATCGCTGACCTTGCGATGAAGGTTACGAACCCCTCTCGCGTTCGCCTGCCCAAACACAACCCGTAGTCGATTGCTTCGCCCCTTCCATCATCTCACGCCTATCCTCTTTCCATGAACCCGCTCGATCGTGAAAAACTAAAGAGGCTCGGGTCGCGATGATTTTTGGTTTGAATCAATTCTCGAATTTGAAAGGAAAAGAGGGGGAACCAACGATTTGAAGTACTCGGTTCGATTTGAAGAAGGAGCTGCGGTTATTTTTATCTGAACGAAAATTTTCATTTTTGAAATCTTGAAGAAATAAGGTATACATGGTGTTTTAAAAAGCAGGGAGGAGATAGTACACGATTTCACTTTGAACTAATGGTATGAAAGAGTAATACGTGATGTTGAGATAAGAATGATAGCGTGTTGCTTACTGGCTACAGTTTTTTAAAGAGAGAGGAAAAAGTTCTGATGTGAATTATTTAGTCAATCTATAATATATATATATATATATATATATATATTTAAATTTACATTGTTTTGAATCCGTAGCTTAAAATCTCGAACCCCTATCGAGGTATGCTGCTAGGCGTTTATAATGTTATACCCCTATTCTGAAAGTAATGGAAAAGGTTTCGAGTCCTAATTCAATCGTATGGATAAGATAACTTTTTGGACTGAATTATTATATTGAATTTCGATTTTAATTTCAACTCGTTATTTCTCCTACGGTTATATGATAACTCCAAACACCCTAAAATTTAGAACCTGATAATAATACACTATTACGGATCTAATGGAATTAGTTTCATCAAATTCCGAAACTATGCCCCGAACCATGACTTGAAGATAGAGAGATTAAAGAAAGAGAGGGGTTGACGCCCTAAAAAGAGAAAGTAAGAGTGCTTCTTTATTCAAAGAGCTGAAAGAGTCTACCAACAGAATCACACTCATGCTCAGAGATGAAATAAAGAAGCGCCTCACCAATGAGGCAGCTTTGAAAGAAAACCCAAAGGCAAGTGAGACGATGGTTGAGGCAGAGAAGAAAGTTAACGCCTAATAATCCTAAGAAATTGCCTCTCTATGTGAGAAAATTTTGACTTTGGATGCCAAGAAAAATCAATTAGTAGTAGAGAAGGCTAGCACGAAGGCCAACCTTTTAGAGCTCCAAGATACTTTTGCTAAGAAAATGGAAGTCTTGGATGCTACCATTTTAGGCTTCTATGTTATTTCCGTGCTTCATCAGAGAGCCTCGGTTACTTGGGTCTATTGTTCCCTCGTACGCTCACTGTATTTTAGGAAGAAATTCTTGTCCGGTTTTGAGACATGGGTGGCGGTTACACCAAAGAGGAGTTGGTTCAGGCCTACTTGTACGAAGAATCCCACGTGGGTTTAGTGGAAGGCGAAAAGATTTAATGCTGGAGAGGGAGCATGAAACCATCAATGTCACGGGCCACCGTCGAGGCTGCTACTGAACGTTTTCCTTCAGGCCGGACGATCCATCTTCACATCTTCATATTGGCAAGGGGATCGTTCTTACTTCTCCTGTAGTCATGCGGCCGTTGAAGGAAGGCAATGGTGAAGGCTTTGAAGTCGTTGCATATGAATAAATCCCCATAGTAGGTAACTTTCTTATCTCTCTCATACTTGAATATTTTCAATTGATGCCTGATGAAATTTCCAAGATAACCGCCTTTTATTTTGATATTTTAGATCAAACTTCTCTTCCCGCTGAATTGCCTTCTCATTACGATGCTAGATCCGTTGCATTTTTAACCGCGTCAACCATCATCTCCGCTTCAAGCTTGCAGCCCGATTCACATTTTGAGCAACTTGCGGCACTGAATGGTTCTGGCGACCCCTCTGTTTCTCAAGAGGAGAGCTTGGTAGCTAGTGATATACGAGAGTGAGTAGACCAAGCAGCCAACCGAATAGACAGAGGTCGAGCAGCTGAAGACCAAGCAATAGATGATCGTGGTGAAAAAGGAGAAGGCTGAAGCACATAAGAGGTCATCAAAAACTGTCATCGAGCCTGCAAGCATAAAGAGAAAGGAGGGTCTGCCAGCAGCCATGCTTCGGAGAGTGAGATTGCCTTGGGAAAGGATAAGCCCAAAAATTTGAAAATTAGAGGTGGAAAAGGCGACCGAGGAAGCGGTGAGAAGAATTCTTGAATTTTCTTTTCCTCTTTTTTTTGTTTATTAATTACCTTTTATACAAGTGCAAAGTCTGTAGTTAGCATTTTTCCTATTGTTGTCACAGTGATATTTTTTACTTTCCTATTTTTTGTCTAATATTATACGGGTATGGCACCCATTGTTTTTTGTTGTACATTGAAACGTTATAAGTAATACAATGTTGACATTTTGATTGTAACTTTATTTGTCTACTTATCTATGTTTCATGCACTTATTCCAATTTTATTTATCACTATTTTATTAAGCCCCGTAATTACTTCCAAAATTCTTTGTTTGGAGCAACAGGACTATGAAGTATTTGCTATTTTGTTTGAGTGTTGGCGGAACTATTCACTCCTAACACTTGGAAAACGACCAGTTGATCCATGCGATTCCTTAGATGTCTGTAATAGAGTTTTTTTGTGGTTCCTATCTTCAGGAAGTTGTGATTTGAGCCTCTCGATTCCGGAGATTTTGTCAGTCAATGATCGAAATTCTTTGCCGATTCGTAGTCAAGCGACATTGCCGAATTCACGCCCATTACTTTTGATAGTATGAGTGCATTGATTCTTGTTAGTCCTGCAATAGACGAGTTCCCGGCATTTTTGGGACAATACCGGTACTTGAGAGCATGCGCGGCTTATGAAATGCGCAACTTTTAAGAATATGCACGACTTGTAAGATGAGTGGCTTTTGGGATTGATATGACACATCGATCCGAAAAGGTTTGAAATTTCTAGACGTTACCTCTTTGGGCAACGCAAGGAGCTCATGTTTCGATAGCGTGGTTCCACGACTCAAGAAGCAATGCATGGCTTATGGAGGGCACGACTTTGATTGGGGCCTTCCTGATGTTGCCAGAGTAACACTGGTTCTTAGAAGGCATGGATCGAGTTCTGTTGATCCAACGGCCTGATTCGATTTGCTTCCAGTTAGATGGAGCCTAGTTGAGTATGGTCCCGTTATCTCAAGGAGCGATTGGACGGTTTTGAGTCGATTTGACCATGTCGACTCAGCTGGTTACTTTTATGAACACGGTTTTATTAGTTCAGAATAAAGGCTGTTTTATTAATAAAAGTTTGGCAAGTTCTACCTATTTAGAATGCTCCGGATACACCGGGATGGCTTATTTGCAATAAATAGGAAATACATAAGACAGTCTTAGATAAAGTAACAACGCAGCGATTCATTGTTCCATGCTCGAGAAATTTGGCTCTATTAATGATTGTTAGCTTGAATGTGCCATCCCCCTGACTGATCACATAGGGTCCTTCCCATTTTGGTCTGAATGCTCCTCGTATAGGGTAGACCCTTTTGAGGACAAGGTCTCCCACTTCGAAGGTGTGGTTATGAACTCTGGAGTTGAAGTACCATGTGACCCTTTTTTAGTGAGCGGCGGTCCTTAATTCGGATTCTTCCTTTTTCTCGTTGACCATATCAAATGACTCGAGTAGGAGCTGCTTGTTTTGCCTTTAATCGAAGTTTTGCTTTAATGAGAAGGGTCTTCTAGCTCATCTGGGATCATTGCTTCTTAACCATATGCCAGGAAAATGGAGAGTGCCCAATTGCTGATTTGTGCATCGTCCCATAAGCCCATAATGCGAGTGGAAGTTCATCGACCTAATTTTCTTTCGCTTTAGTTAGTTTCTTTTTGATGGTGGACTTGACGACCTTCTTTACTACTCCCACTTCCTCGTTTTCTTCTGGATGTGCGACAGCAGAAAAGATTTTCTCGATTCGGAAACGTTTGCAAAAGTCTTTGAATTCAGGGCTTTCTAATTGGGTTCCATTATCCGTGATGATTTTCTATGGCAAAGAAAACCTACAAAAAATATTTTTAGTAACAAAGTTAATAGCTTTCTTTGTGGTAATGGTGACCAGCGGTTCCACTTCGGCCCATTTGGTGAAATAGTCAACAATAACGATAACATATTTGGCTCCTCCTTTTTCCATTAGTTATACACCATTCAGACTGATTCCTCAGATTGTGAATGGCCATTGGATGACCCTCTATGTTATCTCCATTGAAGGAGTTCTTTTTATCTTGCTGAATCTTTCGCATTAGTCGCACCGTCTGACCTAATCTGCTGCAACGCGGTTTGCTGTTGGTCAAAAATGCTCATATCAGAGAACTTTCTTTGCAAGGGTTTACCCTCTGATATGATCTCCAAAGTCACCTTCATGAACTTCTCTTAGGATCCCTCGAGCTTCCTCGTTGGTCCCACATCTGATCAAGGGGTTTGTGAATAATTTTTGGCAGAGTATCACATCCTGTATTACAAATCATGGTGCCTTTTAGAGAAGCTTTTTCCACTGATTCCTATCTACAGAGAGATTTCCTGTGAGCTAACAGTCCTTGATTGACATCATCCATGTTTCTAGTTCTTTGGTTGTCTTAAAAATCCAGTCGATATCCATTTTGCTTATGCTTGGAATAGTCAGAGCTTCAACCAGGACTAGCCCTAATGATCAAGCTTCTCTAAACTGGCCAGTTTGGCTAGTAATCCGCCTTCATGTTCTGTTCTCTTGGGATATGAGTTATGGTGTAATTATCGATGTCGTTCTACAGTTCCTACACTTTAGATAGGTATGGGGCAAGGTTCTTCCCTTGAGCCTTGAGTTTGTCTTTCACCTGACAGACGGCTAGTTGAGAGTCGCTATAGACGTATATGAATTTTATCTCATGTTCCTTCACAATCTTTAGCCAAGCTATCAATGCTTCACATTCTGCTTCGTTATTTATTATAGGGAAATCCTAGCATAAGACATAGCAAATGGATTGTCCTTCAGGAGTCTCAAGCACTACCCTGCTCCTGAGCAAAAATTATTAGATGCGCCATCGATGAATAGCTTCCAACGTGATTCAACTTCCAGAGTAATTTCTTCTTCATTATCCCGTATAGTAAATTCAAAAATTAAATCTGCCAATGCCTTCCCATTGATAGCCTTTCGAGGATGGTAAGTGATTTCATATTACTCCATTCGATGTTCCATTTGATAAGCCGCCCGGAGGTCTCGGGGCGGTACAACACTTGCTTTAAGGGTTAATCTGTTAGTACTTTGATGGGGTGCATTTGGAAATATGATCTTAACTTTCTAAATGCGATCAAGAGGTAATATGTTATCTTTTCCAATTTCAGATAGTTCTTCTCGACTCCAGTGAACCATTTACTGATGAGTATATGGGTCACTAGATCTTAACTTCTTCACGTACAAGCACAACACTTAATGCATGAGGCGAGATTGCTAAGTAGATGAACAAGTCTTCTCCATCCACCGGCTTGGATAGAATTGGCAGGGTTTCCATATGTCGCAGTAACTCTTCTAACGAAGTTTGACAAGTATGATTCCATTCGAAGTTTTCTTTTCCCTTGTTTAGTGTGTCAAAGAATGGTATACATTTGTAAGTTGTTTTGATATGAACTGGCTGAGTGCCACAACCTTTCCACTCAAGATTTGTAACTCCTTCTTGTTCTTTGGGGCCTCGACTTCTTGTAGAGCTGTAATTTGTTCTGGATTTTCTTCGATGCCCCTAGAGCTTATGATGAAACCTAAGAATTTTCCAAAGGCTATTCCAAAGTGACATTTAAGTGGGCTGAATTTCATTCCCTAATTGTACAGTATTTCAAACATTTCAGCAAGATTATCGAAGTCATTTGCGGCTATACGCGATTTAACCAACATGTCATCCACATAGACTTCCATAGTTTTCCCGATCTGACACTTGAATATGGCATTCACTAGTCGTTGGTTGCCTCAACATTTTTTATGCTAAAAGGCATCACTTCATTACAGTATAACCCTAGATCGGTAATGAAATTGGTGTTTTTCCTTGTCAGCTTCGTGCATCTTGATATGGTTGTATCCCGAGTATGCATCCATAAATGATAGCAATTCATGTCCAGTCGTCACATCCACAAGCTGATCGATTCTGGGCAGAGGAAAGCTGTCTTTTGGGAAAGCTTTGTTTAAATCCGAGTAGTCGATACAAATTCGCCATTTCCTATTAGACTTCTTGACTAAGACCGGGTTGGATACCCATTTAGGTTAGGTTGCATCGTGGATAGAACCATGCATTATTAACTTATCCACTTCTTCTCTTAGCGCTTTGGACGCTTGGGTCCTAAGTTGCGCCTTTTCGCTTCACTGGCGTATACTTAGGATCAATGTTAAGTGCGTGGCATGCGATTTTCGGTGACATCCCACACATATCAAAATGTGTCCAAGCGAATACATCCAAATTGGCATGAAGAAATTTGACGAGTTCTAATTGTATCTTATTTCCAGGTTGTGATCCAAATTTTCACGATCTGTGTTGGGTCATCCATATCAACTTGAAAAAACACCATCAATTCTACCGGTGCTTCCCGTTCTTCCCCTAAACTCTTCTTTCAAGGGTACAAAGCCTTGTCGATAGGCTATGATCCCCAATATAGGGGTGGCTCTGTAGTTTCTATTCGATAGGTTCACAAATGTGGAGAGTTCTCCCCACATTCTTCCCCTTTTCTTTTCTTCTAGACTCGCATAGTTCGGCGATGTAGCTATCTTTAGTGGCACCTTGGTCTCCTTTGATCACCCCAACTATGTTCTATTTCGGAAATTCCATGATTAGACACCAATGAACTAAAGAAATCTTGAAATCTTGCAAAGCAGGCCGACCCAAGAAAGCATTAGGCTAATAGTTCATCTACAATCATAAAGGTTTGGACGAAGATGGCTCTTCGGTCGCCTTACCCGAGTTCTACGGGTAAATCAACTGTTTCGACATGTTGTTTGGGTTCACCAATAAATCCCTCGATCTTTGTTCAGAAAATGAATACATCTTTCATATTGATCTTCATTTGATTAAAGGTGCATTCAAAAAGGATATTCATAGAACTGCCATTGTCCACCAATACTCGTCGGACCATGGCGGGTTGATTTCAACTGTAACGACCATGAGGTTGCGAGTTGGAGCTTATATCCCTCTAGTGTCTCAATTTTGGAATACTATGTCATCGTTCAGGGTTCTCTGCTACTTGGAAAGAGTTCCATCTTCGATCGTAATGCATGAATCTTTCGGAGCATGCTTTAATGAGCTTGCATATCACTTTATACCTCCTCAACTCTTCTACGTGGGATGGGGTCCTCCAGATATTATTCCAATGATGAGATTGAGGTCAGTCAATTTGGGCCCCTCTTCTTTTGGTTCCACCTTGATTCCTTTTATCTCTAGGAGCTTAGGGCGTTGCAGGTTGGTTAGGATTCAATGGTTACCTCACATACTGCTAAAGCTTATTTTCCTAAATCAGCTGCTCAATCAAGTTCTTCAGGTGACAACACTCATTCATGTTGTGGCCATGTGTTTCGTGGAAGTGGTAGTACTTTCTAGAATGCTTATTAGTTGCTTCCTTTTTAGGCACTTCTTGTTCTTTTCCATCCCCTGTGTCGAGAGATTGATGTTCTCTGAAGTATCGTTGAGCGGGGTGTATTCTTCGGGCCTCAAAACTTTAAGTCGATTGTTACTTCCATTTGGCTTATTGGAATTCTACTTCTTTCTTTCCTGATTTCCATCATTCCCTGCATTTCCTTCAGCGATCCCCGAGGTATTTATGTCTTGGTTTGTCACCATACCACTCTATCTAATGTTGGTTGGTTGTTAGTTAGCAGATTTCCTTTCTAATTCATGTGCCACTTCGAATCCCAAATACTGGATCGCCTTTCGGTTGAAGTCCTTCATAGTGGTAGGTTGTTACATTTTTCCATGAAAACCATATCCTCATTTGGATTGCTTACTTCAGTCATCGGGGTGTTGAACCAATTCATGAAGGACTTTAGAGATATGTTTCGTCCATGGAATAGGCGGATAAGGACATCACATCTTTTGGTTATGACATGTGAAGCCTAAATTGATCAAGGAATCTTGTTGCTAGTTGATTGAAGATCGAGATGGATTTTGGTGGAAGCCTGATGAACCATATGGAAGCAATTGCTTCCAGGAAAATCGAGAAACATCTATATCGAACGACATCCGAAGCATTTGCTTCATCCATGCAACAACTATACTTATACAAGTAGGGTTTCAAGTATCTCGTTTCATCGTAAGATGAAATAGTTGGCATAGTGAACTTTTCAGGATACCGCTCGTTTAGAATATTATTAATGAAGGGATTCCGACTTGGAGTGGTCCTCATTCATTATCCCTTCTATCCTTACTTTCATACATTAGTCGATTACCATGTCCGCGATATATGCCTCAAATGTCCGGTAGTCTACGGATTGGCTTTCATTGACTACACCGAGTGTTTGACTTTGAAAACGACCTTGGTAAGTGGACTGATGCCTAGACTCTCCTATCTTTAGAAGAGCCATTCTCTCAGGGTTTCGTTGGTTTATGGTTGGTCCGGTAGGGGCAGTTGGATCTCCCTAGCGTTATTGAATGCATTTATATTCCTTCCAACTTGTCATCGTCAAGTCGCTCACCGTCTTTTGATTAATTTTATCAACCATATTATTTAATTCATCTCTGGTGATAACTTCATGCTACATAGAGAATCCCGACACCTGATCTCCTGTATTGGCTCCATTGACTTCAATTTTCTAAGGATTGATCTCTTCTCCAGCAATTACAGCCCCTATATATCATCTGGAAGCAGTTCTCCGTCCTAGTGCCCTTGATTCTCAGCAGTAGACCTTCTAAGCAGAGATTGATCAAGATCTAACTTCTGAACCTATCTGATCCAAAGTAGATAGCTAGATCTAAAGCCTGGATTCAGTGCTCATTGTGAAATCACCAAAATGTTAACCCAAAAAAGGATCAACATTGTGATATGATTGTGAAAGCACCAGCCCTGTTTTTTAGAACAAATAAAGTAAAGCAAAACGCTCTCCAAATTGCAGAAAAATCAGAATAAAGTAGAGAAATACAAAATTTTATAGTGTTTCGGCTGTTAACGAAGCCTACGTCCACTTCATAGATTCAATTGATAGACTGACTGTCAATCATAAGTACAAGTTGTTTACAATTCTAATAATTGAACTAAGAAAGATCAAACCACCATTGATGAAGACAAAAGGAAGGATCTTAATTATCCTATGGCAGCCATTGTAAGGAGGAAGAAGGTTGAAAATCTTAGTCGCAGAATTTCCCTAGTGATCAGAGTAGCCAGCCTCTATTCTGCTGAAGATAGGATGGTATTTATAGGATTTAGATTGCGCTTGGATCTAGGGCTGTCAATGGATACCTGAAAGTCTGAAATCCATCCGCATCCGAAAAGTAGATAAATATCAGATATTTGAAAAAACGGATGTAGATATGGATACAAAGACATCCGCATCCGAAAATTTTCCATCCAGTTTATGTCAAGATTATAGTTCAAATTATGTATATTTTAATGCAAAAAATGATATTCGTTTATTATTTTATTAAGTAAGTATTTTATATTATATCAATTTATTATCATCATATTTGTTAATTTTTAACATTTTTATAATCAATGAGATTGAAAAATATTTATATTAAGCTAAAATTTTCGTTTTGTAATTCTTGATTTATTAGTTGTGAGCGGATAGGATAATTATTCGATATCCGTCCGTATCCACGGATGTAGATATCCGATATCCAAAAATGATTTCGGATGCGGATGCGGATATGGTACTATCGGCATCCGAAAGCATCCATTAACAGACCTAACTGGATCGTAACTAGAGTACCAGAAGCTTATATAGTTATTCATAGGAGAAGGCACGTAAAGTTTGAGGTGATTTTGAACTAACTTTTTAGATCGGTACCAATCCAGCTGGATCGGATCGGTACCAATCCAAATTATTGTTCAATTTTTGCACAACTCCTACTTCGTTGGTTTTCTTTCTTGCATGTGAGGTTCCCCATATGATTTCAAACTGTTGACTTTTTTTACGATGGTTCACCTATAAATTAGATTGAACTGTAATTTGCATCGCGTAAGTATTGACTTCTTCAACTCGGATGCTCGGAATATTATCAAACTTGAAAGATAAGTTTAGTAGAGATATAGGAACATAATCCTTGTGGATTGGAGAATCCACAAGTCCATAATTTGGATCGGTGTCGATCCAATTGGATCGGATCGGTGCCGATCAGAATACTTGGCGTATTTTTGGTTCAAACTCCCGGGGTTTCTTTATCATGTACTTTTAGGTCTTTCAGTCAAGTTTCGAGTCGTTCTGGCTCAGTTTGAATGTTCTAAATTCTACCGGGTTAAAAAACAAGTTAACAGGATCAAACATTAACATCACTTAGAGACTAGTTGAGCAATTTAAATATTATGACGGAACTTTTGTTTTTTTTTTCCGTTAAATTTGAAATTCAAAATTCTTATTGACGAGTAATTGAAAGACTATTGCATGAATTTAGAAGGTTTTTGACATATAACGAAGAGTAAGATATTTGTGGTAAGGAGTTGTTTTATGGACTTTAATAGTTAAAAGAAACTCTACCATTAGAAGCAACCACATCAACTGTTGTTCTTAATTTTTTAAGGTCTTATTGAGATGTAACCGGATTTCTCAATGTTTAGGTTGTTTGTCGAATTTTATCGACTATCCCTGTTATGGTTACTTCGATGGAAAGAAGCATTTCAAAATTTAAATTGGTTACATACACTCGAACAACTATATCGCAAGAGAGATTAAGCGGACTAGCTTTGATTTCAATTGAAAACGAGTACTTGGATATGCTTAATTATGAAGAGATAATAATCGATTTTGCTTCTAAAAATGAAAAACGAAGTTGTTTCCGTTGATATCTATTGATATTGGCATATCAAATTGACTTCCAAATTTTTTGATATGTAATCTAAATGATTTAGTTGACCTATATTTATAATCAATGATAAATTTTATGATAGAATTTGCATGTTATTTTACACGTATAAATATATTATTATTTGTTTAATAATAGGGCAACAAAAACGATTTTTATTAGACTAGGGCATCAGAAATGTTTGGGTCGCCCTTGGTGGTTATGTTAGACCTCTTTCTAGATTGAGTTCCCCCCTCTCGTGAGTTGTTTCTTTCTTTTTGCTACTGTGTTGTATCCTTTTTATGTTCGGCAATGTTTACTGTGATGTAAACGTGATTCTCTTGTTCTACGTGAACTGCATCGTGTGAGTTATAGTGTTATAGTAGTTGAGACTCATCCATCACACTATTTTACTCATGTTTCATAAAATATGATAGAACACCATCCAATTTCGCCTACTTCGTCAAAAATTCATTTTTTTTCAAAAATAATTTCTTGAAATAAATTTGTTAATATATCATGCATATAAATTGGCACACACTTTGTTGTAATAAAAAATCCCTAATGTTACGTGTCTACCAACTTATATTAATTTATACACCACTTCTTCAAGTTATTTATCGATGTGGGATTATTCCAATTTCAAATCGCCATTCCTCCTTAACACATGAGAGAAACCCCTAATAATAGTTTAAGAAACTAATTTTTTTTCTTCCAAAATTAAGGTTTCTTGAATTCAAAATCTTATTTTATTCAGCCTCGTACTTTCGTATTAAAATGTATAAAACTATAGTAGACTTTCAAATATATTTGCTTTCCAATTTTTGAACGCAATCAGTTCTTATAAAATTTTCTACCAAAAATATATCCTTCCTTCTTAAATATTTTGTAGATAATCACTCTATCAGTTGACTAACCTCCTAAAGTCTAATGAAGTTGTTTTGACAAAGTAGAAATGAAAACGTATAACGTGACAATTTATTTTCTATATCAGATTGTCTTTCCCATGATTATTATACACTATCCTATCATTTTGAGTTTGCTCGCTAGTAATTAACAACTTCTTTTAGCGAAAATTATAAGTACCACCCCCATAGACTTCCGTGAAGAAAAAAGAAAGAACACACATAAATGAGATTCCACTCCATGCAATTTAGTGCTAATTTAGTACTAACCATTAATAACAACTGGTAAAAGAAAAGAAAAGGGGAAAAAAAAAAAAAACTATAACTCATAGAAGTCAGCTCAAGACACATGAAGCAAATAAAATAATGCAAGAGGGGGCAAGAATAGAAGAGGAATAGAGAATAGAAATGGAATATTTGGAATGAGGAGGTGTAATTCTTCATTAGTTGATTGAGAGAGCTTAATAAAATAGATTCTCTCCAGATTGCAATATGTTCATATTATAAGTAGCTTTTTGAAGGTAAGGACATCCATTTACTACTTATGAGGAGATATTAAGGCAGGTCTCCTGTTCAAGAGACAACTTCCTATTTTTACTTAATAATTCCAAAACCCATGCATCCTCATTTCTAAACCTATATTCGTATTTCTACCGTAGTAAATATTTTTATAAATAAAATACCATCCTTTTTTAGTTATTTTTTTATTTTATTTTTCTTTGAATGAAGACCTTAATTAGCCCTAGCTAGATAGATATCTCTATACATAAGCTTCTTCTTCTTTGTTCATTAAGCTGTACTCATTTTCGTAGCTATTTGGCTTTCTTTTGCTTGTCCTTTGCTCTGTATCCCTTTTATTTTGTGTGTTCTTTAAGATTGAAAGGTATGTTTGTTAACTTTTTCTTTGTGGCTTTATACTGTTTTTGGTATTTGTTTTTTTCTTTAATTTGATTTTTTTTGCCTTTATATGCTCATGTGAATTAATTAAGAACCTCTTATACTTAAGTAAATAATCACTTGGATTTGAAGTTATGTAATTTAATCTTCTATGTAGTATAAACTCAATAAAATTCGTTATTGAAGAGAAAAATCCTTGAAAAATCTATCTTTGATATTTTTGTGCTTATTTTGAAATTGAACAACTACAGAAAATAAAAATATTTATGCGTTGTATTTTCAGTTGTAACATATAAATTGAGCATGTATATTTTACACTTGTAACAATTTGTAAAACATCACGAAATCTTTTTTTTTCCCTGGAGCTGTCTATTCTGGATCTCATGTCTCGTTTTCATTTTTATTTCTCAGTTTTCAAGACATACATGAGTAAACTTACTATTTTTGTTTGATAAATCAACTAATTCTGATCTCTTCTCAGAACAAAAGGTACTTCATCAAAAACAACATGATGCAGGCTCAAAGCAATGGACCGCTGTCAGTTCCTCCAGGCTTCCGATTTCATCCAACGGATGAAGAACTGCTTTACTACTACCTAAGGAAGAAAGTGGCTTACGAAGCCATTGATCTCGATGTCATTAGAGACATTGATTTGAACAAACTCGAGCCATGGGATCTCAAAGGTAACTTAGAAAATGTTGCCCTAATATACATCCATATATTTCGTTTTCTTTTTCTGTAAGAAAAAAAAAAAAAAAACTGTAACAATACATATATTGCATGCAGAAAAGTGTAGAATAGGAACAGGCCCTCAGAATGAATGGTATTTTTTTAGCCATAAGGACAAGAAATATCCAACAGGGACTCGAACAAATAGAGCAACTATAGCAGGATTCTGGAAAGCCACAGGCAGAGACAAGACTATTCATCTGAGTAATGCAAAGAGGATAGGAATGAGGAAAACACTAGTTTTTTATACTGGAAGAGCTCCACACGGCCAGAAGACCGACTGGATCATGCATGAGTACCGTCTTGATGAAGCCTGTTCTGATGTTCAGGTACTAATTTATTTATACTACTAGTTTTAAGTTATTTTAAACTGTTGTTTGGTTTTCATAAACATATTATTATTACATTTAGTGAAGTTTTTTGTACTAGGTTAATTAATTATTCTTACCCCTTTCTGTTTGATCAGTCTCCCTTTCTGATGTTTCTAAAGCAACGGAACTGATGTTATGTTCACGTTTACATAATAGTTTTTCCACTGCACTGGAAAAAAATTGGAAAACGTTTGCTGTTCCAGTAGTTTTTCTTTATGCTTCATGTATAAGGAGCATCAACTAGTAGGAATTATGTTCTTGTAACAAAATGTTATGGATTCTAATCCTTCAGGCTTCAAGCATATACAATAGTAAAGTGCTCTTTCTTTCTTTCTTTCGCGTTCTTTTTTGCTTTTCCTTTTCCATATCCAAAACATTAAAAAAAAAAAAAAAAAGGGTAAAGGAGGAAACCGCATATATGTTGTTATATATTGGATCACTGGGTATAGCCAGTGTCAAACAGATTTGTAATTGGAATATCTTCATTCACATACATAAGCGTTCGCGGTTTTAATTACTGGTAATCTTCAACATATGTAATTATTGTTATGTTTATAGAATTATAACATGGTACATTAAAAATTGCAGGAAGATGGATGGGTGGTGTGTAGGGTATTCAAAAAGAAGAATCTACAAAGAGGAATGATGCCGCCTGAATCATTAATAATCCAAGATCAAGAAGATCGATTCAACCACTTTCGGGCATCTGCAGGTGGATCCAACTCATTTATCGAACACAAACACAGCAACTACCAAATGAACGGTCCATGCGACTTCACCTTCGATAACTCAATGCAACTTCCACAACTATTCAGTGCTGAATCTTCCAACAACACTAATTTCTTGCCTCCTTTGATGAACCCTAGTACTGTATCTTTAAGTTCACTAGACCTGGAATGCTCCCAAAACCTTTTGAAACTCACTGGAGGTGATTTGTCCATTTTGGATAAGTTATTGCAGGCATCGCAACAAAACACGGATCAAATGTTTCATAATAATATCAAGAGTGATACAACCAACACTACCGCTGCTGCTGCTCTAACTACTAATGCAAACCAGGGATTTCCATTTCAGTATCTTGGTGGTGATGCTAATGACCTTTTCAAGTTTCCAAAGTAAACTAAGTTGGGTTTAATTTGTAGTTTTGTTTTCAGTTATGCTTGTGTAATTTTGAAGTTTATTTGAGCTTTTGTATGTATATGGATGCATCTTTGCATCATACCATGAACCATTTTTCCAGTGGTCTTTTCTTTCAGGAGTTTATTTTGTTCTTGTTAATCAATAATGTGATTGTAATGTGTATTACAGTGAAAAATAATCAGCTTAAACATTATAATAGACCGGCTTGAGACTTGAAAGTCTAGTTTCCTCTTTTGAATCATACTGGAAAATATGGAAATATTTCACTTGGTGAGCTACAATTTTGAAAACATAACTTTTTTGCAAATAATTTTTTATAGTACTGAAATTGAACAGTGACTGATTGTACGACAACTAAATGTACTGCTAGAAATACAAGGTTTTACCGACATTAGAAAGTCGTCGGCAAGTCGTCAGTAAAACCTTTACCTAAGCCTGAATACAGTTTCAGATATCACAATATCCGAATCCGAAATCATTTACGAATATCGGATATCTGTATCCGCGTATGCAGGCGGATATCAGATATTTATCGAATATTCTTCGACGAGTTGACAACCAATAAATTTAAACAAATAAATACAAAATTTTGATTTATTATAAATCTATTTCAGTACTAAAAATATAAAAAATAATAAATATGCTAAGAAAAATGATTTTAAGCAACAAATATTGAAATTTATATACATATTAATTTTTTTACTTAGATAAGATACTAAAGAAAATCATTTTATGTACTAAATACACAAAAACATAACTATAATCTTGATATAAACCAGATGGATAATTATAGGATACAGATATGGCCATATCTGAATCCGTTTTTCGAATATCGGATAATTTTTTATATTTCAAATACGGATATGGACGAATTTCGGATTTTGGGGTACTCATTGACAACCCTACATTTACCGTCGACTTAAAGGTCGTCGGTATAAATCTCATGGCAAAATAGTCATCAACGACTTGCCAACGACAAACGTAAGCACAGTACTAGTGACTTGGCAATGACATTGTTTTCGACGACTTGCTGATGGTCGTTTTGTCGATGATTTGTAGACGATTCATCCAAAATGTAAAATCTGGATTTTTCGGCGACTTGCTGAAACCAAAATTTCAAAATTTCTGTCGCTTTTCTTTCCCTCATACCACTGCAAATAACAAGTCATTTCGGAAATGCCATACGGCAAATATAACACCAAACCAACACAATATCATATTCAAGTATATGCAAAACCAAAAAATAACAAAAAACCATAAAAAAAACAAAACAACAACACAAAAATTACATAAAAACGACACATACATGTCCATACACAACATCATGTCCATACACAACATCCCTATGTCACGACATATCCATATAATAAACAATATCATAAATATATACATCATACGTTATGACCATATAAAAAACTCACGATTATGTTGGTAGTGGTGGTGCATTTTCAAATTGTTGGTTGAACGTTTGGTACAAGGCTTCAATTTTCTTTTTCTACTCGGTCATCTCTTCCTCATGCCTCCTCATCATCTCACTTAGTACCGAAAGCTTTCTTCATGCTTCTGAAGTAGCTCTGCATGGCTTTTTGTCATCTCCTCCAACTCAACCTGGATCTGCGTCTTCGTCTATGTAGCGATGTAGAAGGAGCATCATTCACTGGACTGACGTTGTAACCAATCATGTCATTTCCTCCAACGGGCTCCTCAGTCTTTCGTTCCTAAAAAATTCAAACACCCGCACTGGTTGCACGACATGACAGCATGGTAATACTGAGAGTATGAGACGTTATAAAATACTGTAACAACCCCACCTCAGTGGATTTGAATTTCTACTAAATCAAAACCTAAGTCCACGAAAATATAGATCAATGGCTTGGTATCCTACAAATATAACGATGAATGCATAACAGAGCACTAACAATACAAGTCACGTCGTAATAAATAAAATATAATAAGCCACATAACCACTGATCAAGGTTTGATACTTTCAAGGTCTAATGTCCTTGTTAGCACCGTATATGCCTAGTACCAGTACTTACCTTCAAGATATCATGTGTGTTGTAATAAGGAGGGGGTCAGAACAACATTATGATGATTGATAAATTAAACATTTTATACATAACACTAGTTTATACTAATTGTCTTTTGTCACATGTTATATCTTTTATTATTTAATTAGTCGTCTTGACTCCTCGTTCGCGTACAATACATCCATTTACCCTATGTAGATTATAGCTATGTACATACATATAAATATAAGTACCACGGTCCCCCTTTGGATCAAGATACTATCTTTGCTAGCATCGTAATTCTGCACCCCCGGACATCATCATCAATGTCTTGGCCAAATTGCCTGTGTAGAAAGTAGAACCTTCCATTAGTCACTAATAACGGCATCACTTAGATTTAGCCGTATTCTCTATGGATTTACTAACTTGTCTGCTTCCTATTGTGGACTTAGCTCCACGGACTACCCCATTCATTTTGAAAAGAACTCTATCATGTGTTAACTAGCCATGCCATAACAACAAACTTGTAAACAACTGCAGCCATTCATTACCCAACGTGGCCTACTATAATACGAGGCGTAGCCCATTAGTTGTAACATTGTCTTTTCCATTTGACCGCTCTAGACCGATGATGCACCCAACGTATGTAGCTCCTACGTACTCTTGATTTGGTGCTTGCACTTGCTAACATAGCGTCGAGCTTCTCACCATCCTATTCACATGCCTAACGCAATCAAGGAAATACATTCATTTTTTATTTATGAAGCAGACTCCTCTTACTATTAGGTTATTCCTTTATTTATACGCAAGCGTATGCACTCCACGGGTGATATGATTGGATATATCCCATATCAGTATAATGTATATACAACTGCTAGTAGTTTCTTGCGGTGGACAGACTTATATTGTGTAACACTACTGACCTTCCATTCCAACCTATTTTAACGACAAATGTCATTCTATTTATACAATTATCTATCACTTTAATAGTTCATACTCGTCATATATATATATATATATATATATATATATATATATATATTCATTTATTCTTACTTAACTATCTTGCCTCTACCATTCACCGTTGACAACTTTTCTTATGCATTTACTTGTTATTTAACTTGAAGACATTTGCCACTTTCTTTTGAATATTATTACTTATTTCTTTTCCTTTCGCTTACCACACTGAGTGAAATCCCTTATTTCCTTCTTAAGTAATATTTCTCTTTAATTTCCTATTTAAACCTACTGCTTCCATATCTGTTTAATGTATCTTCTTTGTTTACCGCTTGTTTTCCACACCATTTTAAATTACGTACTTTTGGTTTTTCCTTTTTAACTGTTGTCCTTTTCTTATTTACTTCACTTTTTATTATACTTATGGATCTTATACTTTAATGCATTGGAACTACTTTCCCCTTTCAAAAGGAATTGTTAATGCTATAATTTTCTATAAATTACTTAAAAGAGAGATTTGTGTTTTGTATGAAATTATAAGGAATTATATTTTATTTCTTTATTGAAATAGAAAGTACAGAATACAAGATTTCTCTTACTTCGTACATCTCTTTATTTATATTTACATTCCTTATTGTTTCAAACAATAAACATTTACTTATATCTTGGATGATTCATAGGGACTTATATTGTTACCCCTTTTCATTCCAGTGGATTAAATCTATCAAACCCCAGTTTGGTTACAATAGATCCTGAAATATTCAAATCAAATCTATTCCATAATAAATTAATCTATTTCATGAACGTTACACATATATAATTCGTTATTCACATTAATTCATCATGCGTATACAGTAAATTATCCAACTCGAGATTTATATTTAATCATTACGCAATTACAATTAAATTTCCAAATCGATTATAAACAGGAATAAATGAAATAGATCAACAACAATATAAATCCAATCTTATTACAAAACATGTAATTTTCCCACTCACCTTGCTTTTAGCTTTTCCATTTTCTAAATCTAGATATGTTCCCTTTTTATTTGACTCCCTCTCACTTCAACACAAAATTATAAAAAGAATATTCACTTATTAAAATTACAGATCTCTGGAAAGGATTGAATTATATTTGAATTAGAGTTTTAGATTTATGATTTTACCTTTATTTCCATTTTCAATTACTTCTACTCTTCCCTTCTCTTATTTCCCGCTTCTCTCCACTTATATACATGCATACAATATAATATTTTACTTTAAGAAGTCTAGAAATTGTGGAGAAAAGAGAATGACAGAGCACCGCTCTCAGAACCATAAAACATAAGAGAAGTGAGAACTAAGCTTGTATTTATAAGGTTTGGGGTTAACTTGGAGCGTTTGATTTATCCTATGCAATATAATCAGAGATGCACATAAGAAAAACTTGACATGAAAGAAAAATAATTGGATAAATCAATGTCGTTCAGCTGGACACCATATTTACAAATTTTGTTCGCCAATTGGTCGATCATTTACGACCTTTGGTCGACCGCTGCCAATCGAATTGGGTACGTCTTGGATCGCCCGTTCCTTTATTTAAACGGTGTTTAGTTACTTTGTTTG
Organism: Allium cepa; assembly: GCA_030765085.1. NCBI lineage: Eukaryota > Viridiplantae > Streptophyta > Magnoliopsida > Asparagales > Amaryllidaceae > Allium > Allium cepa. The sequence continues at coordinate 1,002,195,451 of CM060929.1, forward strand.
ATTTTTTGTAATTTATTCCTTGTTTACACAACTGTCATAATTTTCTTCCCATTTAACTTTCTGACCGTTAACTATCCTTTCATTTTAAGTGACGGTAACTAATGTTAGTTAATTATTCTTATTTCCTTAGTTACATATATAATTATTTCTGACTTTAAAACTTCAAACATTAATAACATTTTCGCCTGAACTCCGATCGAAAAATATTATATATACAAATTGATCAGAAAATTTCCATAAATCCAATAGTACATGTTTTGTAGCCAAATTTCGATATTTACGAAATTCTATTTTTGGGATTTAATAATTTTGTTAACTAATTCTATTAATCGGTTACTGAATTTTACGAGGTGTTATAGACATGGTAGTACTGTTATAACTGCTAGTGGGGGTTAGGGTGGTGCTGGTGATGGTAATGTTGCCATGGTGGCGATATCCACCACATTAGCAATCAACGACTCTAGTGTTAACAGTATCCCCTTCATTACTATCCCAACCAACCACCACCAGTTATAACAACACTACTATGTATGTTTAGGCACCTCCTCTATTAATACTGCTATGTTGTCATGCCTTGCAACTAGATAGTGACTGGAGACATGCATGGTAGTGTTGTTATATATATTTTTTTAAAATGGTACTTTATATACAACAAATCATTGGGACAGCATATCCCATGTCAATAAACATCCGAAAGCAAGTTTCAAACTTGTGACCTCTTGCACCAAAGTCAAATCAATTAACCACTTGGACAATGGTGCTTGTCCAACAAATCCAATGTTAACATCATTGCCCCAACACTTCAACATCCACCATTACCAGTTATAACAACACTACTACCATGCTACCTGGCTTTATACCAAACAATTGTTACTCAACAAAACCTACAAAATATCAGAGCAAAAAATTAATTAACCAAACAAACAGATCAATTCTAAGCATATGGCTAATAAATTAAAATTTTATTTTAAAAATAAATTAATACCACGTACATGCGTTATAGCTGTAGACCATCTTTGTTTTCGCCGTTTAATACAATGATAGTTTTTTCCGATGATGGGTGTCACTTCTTTTTACATATTCTATCAATATTTGGATCATATCTATACTACTATCAAATAGATATGATCTAAACATTGGTAAAATCTACTAAAAAGAAGCGACACCCATCATCGGAAAAAATTATCATTGTATTGTATGGTGAATAACCATCTAAACCTTCAAGTTCAACACCTTCAAGTTTAATGGATTCGTTCCTGCAAGTAAATAAAATTTACATTTTCTTTCGCACGATAGCATTGTTAATTCAAATAACATTATCAATTTTATCATTAATATAAATACAATATATTAATTTACTGTTGACACCGGTCAACCTTAGAAAAAGGGAGATGGCACTTCATCAGCAATAATGAATGACACGTGCCGACATTAGTATGTTTTAGAGCCACCTTCAACTATCTAGTGGACTGCAACTAATATTCATTTTAAACCTTACTTCATCTGACTAAAGAAAATGAGAGATTCAAATTTTACTAGCACCTTAGAATAACATATATATTCAACTCAAAATCAGTGGACTTTGATATTTGTATATGCAGCTAACATGGACGTATAAGAGACAATTATTTTCTTTTGTTTTCAAAGTTGGTAAATGGTGTTAAAGAATTCGATCAACGCACCTTTAGGTTCACGAGTTAAAGCATTCCACTGTACTAATGGTCCTCAACAACGTAAGACAATTATACAAAACATCAAGAAATAGGAGCCAAATTTATAAAATACTAATGATTGAATATAAAGCAAAAGAAAAACCAGAAGGTGACCCTCTTTTTAAAATTACAATACATGAGTCTAATGATTCCATAATAAAGCTAGGATTAACACAATTCCCAATTTGAGGATCTAGATGCTTATGGAGGCCTAGACATGAAAAAAAATATTACAACAAAAAATAGAATTTTTTTTAACCAGTCTTAAATGAACCAAAAATATCCCACATTTGTAAGCTCTGATCCATGAGATTTGGCTAGTTTCTCATAAGCAAATAAGGAGAAAACCAAAACTTCAAGTTTCAAAATACATAGGTAATGCATAAAGGGTATAAAGAAATCATAAAAAGAGTTATGATTTAACTAAATCATGGAATTCTCCTATAATATCTATTACACATTATAAAGGCATTAAGATAAGTTTTAAATGAAGGGAGTTTCAATAGAAAAAATCAAACAATCAAAAAAAAAGGATGAAAGAAGTGATTATGATATAATCCAATTAACCATTGAAAACGAAAACATTAGGAAAAATGCTTTTAATTGATAAGGTCTAGAAAACGCTAGTTGAATTGATCAGAAAAAAGACTAATTATTTTGAATGAAAATCTACATGCCAGTGGCAAACCTAAGATGATGATACAATGAAAAAGAATAATGCCAAATGTTACTAAAAATAAATACCGTCAAATCAACAAGGGTGGGAATATTCCCCACGACTGATGTGTGCAAGCGATAAAGAAAATAACAAAGTAATTCCAATGTACAGTGAAACTTCAATGGTAAATTAATGCGAATGAAAATTGAAAATAAAAAATTGACTTAGTGTTTGGATTAAACAACAATACTTTCAAAGCTTTAGAGGACGATGTTGACTTAGAGGCTTGGAACAACATCAATGGAGAGTGGCTTTGGAACAACATTGTCGGATATGAGGGCTTTGGAGCAGCGTTGGAGAGGCGGTAGAGCATGATTTTCAAGATAAGGGCTAGGGTGATTACGGATTTCAAGTCTGGAGGTTGAGGGTCTTGTAAAGCAAACGATGGAGGAGAGTTCGGGTATAGAGGATACGAAGCAAGGGTCTGGAGGTGGTAGAGGAAGGTTTGGCTTTAGCGGGTTGAAGAAAGGGTCTCTTTTTTTTCTTTGAAATGGTACTTTATATACAACATGTCACTGAGACAACATATCACATATCAATAAACATTCGAATCACGCTACACAAGTTTCAAACTTGTGACCTCTCGCACCAAACCCAAATCACTTAACATTTGGACAATGGTGCTGGTTAAGGGTCTTGGTTTTTGATTTAATGGAAATAAAATGGAAAGTTCGGGTCTGACTGTGTACTAGTGGGAATAAGTCATCGGTAAGTCATCGAAAAATTTTATGACATACCGATGACTATAATGACATGCAGAAGGCATCTTATTTGTTATCAAGTAGTTATCGATGTGTCGTCAAAAATTTTAATGACTTACCGATGACTTTATCTTTTGACCATTTGCCGATGACTCTGTCTTATGTCATTAGTATGTCATCGGTAACCTTTGTAGGTGAATTGCTTATTTTCTATTTGTGTCTTCGTGAAATTGTTGTGAAACGTTTAGATGAAGAATAGATTTAAAATTAGAAGAAGATAATTAAGATAGATGAGCGGTTGGGGAAAATAAAACAATTTTTTTAATTATAAGGAGAAAACAAGACTATTTCTAATTTTGATTACAAATGTTCATATATTTTTCTTGCGTACAAATGAGTGGCTCCACCCCTATTCATATTAGTTCACATCTAAATATACTATGGAGATTCACTTGATTTAATAGTTTTAAAAGATTCTCCAAAACATTGATATATTCTTCATATATATCTCCTAAACTCTCTCATATATATCTTTAAATGTATTACTCCATAAATTTCTAAACATATATTCTAGATTTTTTTTCTATATGGAAATTCTATATCAACAAAGTGAAAAATCGGTTTTTTTTTCGTTATCCCTTTGTAAACTTGATTTTGTAATACTAAGCAAGGCTTGCAACCTTTAAAGTTTTCATGCTTCAGAGTCTTAGCAAAGATATTTGCTATTTGATCTTTTGAACTGACATAATTCACTTGGGCTTCCTTTTGCAATTCTTTCTCTCTAACAAAGTGATAGCATGTATCAATATGTGAACTTCATTCATTATAGGATTCTTAGCAAGTATTGTGGATGATTTTTTATCTATAAAAATATTTTTAGCATTGTGTTGCGTTATGTGCAACTCCTCTAATAAATCTTGAAGCCAAATAGCATAGCGCACAATGTAAAGCAACAACATACTTAGCTTCCCAAGTTGAAAGTGTCACAATTGGCTGTTTTTAGAACTCCAAGTGCAAGTTGTATTGCTATGAAGCAAAAAAATCTAATAGTACTTTTATGATCATCAATGTCTCTAGCCTAGTCATTATCGCTATAGCCAACCAATTTGAAGTTGTTAGAACACAAATATAATAAACCAAAATCAATGTACCTTTGATATATTAGAGGATCCTTTTAGCATTCTTCAAATGTGTGTTGTGGGAGCTACCCTGTAACGACTAATAAAGCCAACTGTATAAAGTATGTCACGTCTTGTGCAAGTCAGGTATCTCAAGCTACCAACAAGGCTCTTGAATTGTGTTGGATCCATTCTGTCTTCTTCGATATGTCTTAAGAGTTTTGTACCACATTTTATGGAGTGTTTACAGGTTACATCGATCTATCTTGAATTTCTTCAGTACTTCCTTTGCATATGTTTCTTCAAATTAAATATCCTATGCTCCCTTTGAATACTTGGATTCCAAGATAGTATGACATAAGTCTCAAATCCGTCATCTCAAACTCTAAACATATTTTCTTCTTGAATTGATCAAATGTTTTTGGATTTTTTTTAGTAAATATCAAATCATCCACATAAAAGCATATAATTAATGTCTCTTCATTTTGATTTTTTATATATAGAGAGCATGTTCATGAAAGGACTTCACATAATCCTTTCCTAAAAAATATTTATCAACTCTAGTATTCCATGCTTTAGGGCTTGTTTTAAACCATAAAGTGCTTTTCCAATTTCAAAGAATCTATTTTCATGTAATTAACTTTATAGCCTGGTGATTGCTTGAAATAAACATCTTCTTCTAGATTATAAAAAAAGCAGATTTTGCATTCTTTTGATAAAATATTCATTTATTTTGAGTCATCAATAAAACTAATAATCTTATATTTTCTGGACGAACTACAGGAGCAAATACCTCTTCATAGTGTATATCTTTTCTTTGCTTGTATCCATTGGCAATTAATCATGCTTGTACTTTTTTACATCTCATTTGCCATTCTTCTTCACTTTGTAAACTCACTTTACTCCAATAGCTTTGTATCCTTTAGGTATGCTAGTTAACTCTCATGTATCACTACTTATGATAGCTTTGATTTCTTCATCCATAGCATTCTTCCATTTTTTATTTTGCCTCTTTGAAACCTATTGATTCACAATATGCAAGAAGACAAAAAAACAATATCTTCAAAAATTGGTATTACCTTCTAGAACTCATGCAAATATCTCATGTGTGGTGCTATTTCACTTTGCTTACTTCCAATGGAGATTTTTCATGGAAGGTTGATGAAGATGATGGTGTTGGACTAGTGGGCGTTTCTTGCACATCATTTTTTTTCTTTTTTATAAAGAGGAAGGAACTATAATCATCTTCTTCTTATTTTCTCCAATTTCAACTTCTTTTTTCATCAAACTCCACATTTCCATTAACAACAAGTTTTTCACTAATTGGGTTAAATAATTTTTTTCCTTTAATGTCGAATCATAGCTAATGAAAATAATTTTTTTCTTTTATCATCCAATTTGGAGTGTTTTTGATCTGAAATAGAGCATATGCTATGCTTCCAAACGTTCTCAAATGCGAAATGCTTGGCTTTCTACTTTTCCATGCTTCCGTTGGGGTTTTACTCCATAAAACTCGAATTAGAAAGTGGTTAGATAAATGCATAGCACATGCAAAGTATTTGGCCCTAAATTCGTTTGGAACATTTTCTGTTTTTTAACATACTGCAAGCCATATCGAGTAGAGAGCTATTCTTCCTTTCTACAACATTGTTTCGTTTTGGTTGTAACAGACCATCAAAGGACGATTAATTCCACTTTCTTCACAAAATTTATCAAACTATTTTGATATAAATTCTCTACTTTGGTTGGATCTCATAGCATTTATCTTATATCAACTATCATTTTCTACAAAGAATTTAAATTTCTTAATACCATCAAATGCATCTGATTTTTATTTAAGGAAATAAGCATATGTTTTTCTATTGAAATCCTCAATTAAAAGTACAAAATAATTACTTTTTCAAGTAAGCACTATTTTATTGGACCACATATGTCTTCATGAATTAATTATAATGGATCTTTAGCCCTTATAGTGGAATCTTTTGGAAATTTTTCTCAGTGCTGCTTGTCAATTAAACATCCGTCCCATAATTAATTCATGTGATTAATGAATGGAAATTATTTTACTATATTTTTATATTTTAACAATTTTTTGCCTTTAAAATTAAGATGTCCAAATCTTATATGCCAAATTCATTATGAGTCTTTCTAACATGTTTTTAAATTTTTAGGATCATTATATGGAATATTTAATGAAAAAATTCTAGTCTTTGACATTGCTATAGGCTATTAGTTTCCCTTGACCATTTATCATAAAGAGAGTATGGTTTCTCATTTGAATATGATAGCCCTTTTCTAGAAGTTGCCAAAACTTTAGATATTTGTTTTTATACTTAGCATGTAATATACATCAGATATAAAGTCTTGTTTTCCATTTTAAAAAAAAATTAAAAATGTCCCTTTTCCTTTGACAGAAATTCTAGATTCAGCAACAAAAAGAATGTTTATACTTAACCAATTCATCATGCTTTGTAAACATGTTTCTTCGTCCACACATATGATTACTAGCCACCATATCCAAATGCCAAGTATTGTCTTTTTTATTTTTATCTCCATTACGTGCCCACAAATTGTAATGTTCTTCCTCTCCTTTAGTGAAATTAGATCTTCCCTGAATTCATTGGAATTATATATGCATTTGGAAGAAAACGGAAAATTTTATCATAATTATAACATTTAACATGTGAATTATTATACCTTAGCCTTCAATTTTGATTTAGGTTTCCTTCTCTTCCTCGACTTCTTGTAATATTTATATTTTGACTTCTTTCTTCTTTACCGATAATATGTAGAAGCCTCTTCATGGTTCTGACCATGACCAATTCCTCTTTGGTATGACTTCTTCCACTTTTAAATGCCTCATTATCCCGCAATGTGTGTTTAAGTTTGAAGAGCTTGCTCCAATGGATCTTTTTTGACTCTTTTCTTTAATTTTTGTTTATGGGTTTGAAGCGTTCTCATGAGTTGATCAATGACCATGCTCTTTAGACCTTTAAATTCTGCAATTGCTACATTAAATTTGAAATCCAAGGATCGTAAAATTTTCTCAACTATTTTAGAATCTCTATTTTTTCTCCATACCGTTCCATTTGATTGAAATTAGACAAAGTCCATGAAAAATAACCATTGACCTATTCCTATGATTTCGTATATAGAGATTCTAATGCACCTAACTTGGTTTATAATCGAATTTCTTAACTTTATCAATTCCTTTGAATGCATTCTCCAATATCTCCCATGCTTCTTTACTAGTATACACATTTGCTACCATTTCGATTATAACTTCATCCAAACCTTGATGAATGACAATAAAAGCTTGTTGATCCTTCTTCTTCACACACTTTAAATTATCATTTTCGGTTTGAGATAAAGTGTGAATGCCTTATACTCATTTTATATGACATCTTACACATCTTATGATCCAAGCAGTGTCTTCATGCGAATGCTCCATTTATTATAGTACTCTTTCTTGAATAATGGGACTATAACTAAAATCAATACTCTAACACTCTCCCTTGATATCAACCTAGCTTTAATACCGCAATTGTAAAAAAATAAGATGAAGAGTAGATTTTATGTTAAAAGAAATAATTAAGAAAGATGGGAGACTGAAGTAAAAGCAATTTTTTTATTATAAGGAGAAAATAAGGCTTTATTTCTAACTTTGATTACAAATGTTTGTACTTTTTTCTTGCATATGAAATGAGCGACTCCAACGATATTTGTATTAGTTCACATTTGAAATAGATGGTGGAGATTTACTTCATCTACAAGTTTAAAACATTCTCTAGAACATTGGTATATTCTTCATATACGTCTCATATACTCTCTCATGTATACTTTTAAATATGTTATTTCATAAATATCTTAACATATATTATTGAAAGGTTTTTGTACGAAAAATTCTAGATTACAAAATAAGTTTATTTTCAACATAAATTAGTTATTGCTATTGCCCAATAATAATTGAGCTTATGTACATGACCGAAGATGATAATCATTACTAAACCAAAAAATAAAGAAACAAGCATCTGCTAACAATATAAAAAAGTAACAATGAAACTTTTAGCAATATATAGAAGTGTTGACTCCTTTTCAAAAAGTTGATAGAAGAAAATGGAACTTGGTTGAAAATAATCGTGATTTGTTTTTTGCATTTATCAAATCAACTTCACCTTCCTCTTAGCCTCCCCTTCCACTCTCAATTTTTCGCTAGCCTCCCCCGTGACTTTGTCTTTCACATGTCACTCTATCATTCACTTTCTTCTGCTTTCTCCTCCTCTTAAGCTTTTTTTCTCTATCCATCGTTTCTCTTAAGGTTTATGCTTTTATTTAGGTTTGTAGCCTCTACTATCGTCATGCTACTTCCACTCCACCACTACATCTCACCTTGTGGCGCTGTTGTGCTACTGTAGTTAACCCTCGATCTTCTTAATATTATGGCTTAGATTAGGAAGCAATGCATAACATTGTCATATTAGAACTCTTGTTGGTGCTTATGATTCATAATATATACCAACCCTACATTTTAATACTTATGATCGACACTTAATACTATCAACTGGTACTCTTATGTCGATGCTTAAGCATTCGAATGCAGTATCATTAGTGTAAAAATAAAATAATGGAACCCAAAACAATAAAACTACGCTCGCTCGTACTAGTGAAATATAATATAACATAACAAGAAATAGACGTTATATATGGCTATTCCCAAAATATAGTTGTTATAGTTGCAGCATCAACTACGTAATGATTACCATCAACTAAGTATAATTATAACAACATGTGATTGCAATGTTGATACTACAAGAATGGGGACAGTTAGAAATGGGTGAAATAGGTAGTTTTTAAAAAAAAAAAAACCTATTTTGGATATATTGGGCCTATAAAGTCGAAAGAGTTTATTAGATCCATTCTAATATAGTTTTAAATAATAATATTATTTTAATTTCAAAATAAGATATCATTATTTATATTTTATTCAATATGAGATTAATGTAAAACACAATATATCAAATATACTCATGCATGTATGAATATGAAATAGTTTCTTAATCTAATTTAGAGAAGAAAACTATTCTCTTAAACTTATTCGATCAATCGAGGGAAGATTTTTTGTTTTATTTGAAAAGAGAAACATTTTATTTCTCTCTTTCTTTAAATAAACTTATTGATTCATTAAATGAAATACCGACCAAATTTATATTTGTCAAATATAGTGAGTATCTCCAGATACACTCCAAGGTAAAATGTGTAAGTAACATACAAACAGTGTACACGGCTAATGTGATAACTTGTAGGTGCTAACGTTTCTGCCACAACGTACCTATTTGTCCCTATACATATACCTTTGTTATTAAGGTTTGATTCAAAATATGTATTATTTATGTATATATGTGTGTGTGTGTGTGTTAAAATTATATTTGACTGTTTCATATGTTTTAAAATCTAAAATTAACAATTATAAATTTAGTTTCATTAACAAAGAGTTTGAAATTAAGTTATATTTTAAGTTTTACACAAAAGCCCATTTTATGAACTTGAGTTAAAATGGCATACATATAAATATCTACTCATATATAAATAATTACAAGTTATGTTTTAAATTTAAAATAACATACGTGTGTAAATTTTATAATTTATTATATATATATATATATATATATATATTTGAATTAAGAGTTAACAAATTTAAATCAAACTTTTAATCTAGGAAGGAAACAAAATATTTAGGATCTCGCACAAAAGTCCACTTATAAATTCAAGACCGAAATAACTTTACTCTTATGTAAGCAATAACCAAAAGAATTATATTCATAATGGCAACCATATAACATAGGAGAACTATTTTCAAGGTAATTTTAAATAATCAACATATACGGTTTATTTATGTTTATGTATACAAATGTTATAAAGTTATATCACTTAACAAATTAATTTTCCAATCAAATTGTTTTTTAATAATAGTTTCCAAAACTATAACCAAAAATAGAACAATTTAGGCATAAGTAAATTCATTGCAAAATATCAGATCTAAATCATGCATGGAATGTGAATAAATAACCAAATGAGATGAGGGATCTAAAATATATCGCTATAATGAATATGTAGTTTGAGATGTAGAACAAAATGCGATCTAAATTAAATTGCAAAATGAATATACAAATAGATGAGATGTAGCATTTGTAGAATCTAAATCATGAAAACATAATGAATATATGATTAAATTCAATTAGAATATTACATTAAGATGTAGTCAAAAGTTTTACCTTGAATAAAAAGAGAACTCCTAGATCCGATTAAATCATCTCCATATTTTGCAAGGATTTGAAGCACTACTTTAATTTATTTTTATTTTCATAATTTTTTTGGGAATTTTACTCCATGGAAGCCGTGGAATTTCAGCCATGAGAAGAAGAGGGAGAGAAGAGAAATAAAATCAATTATCAGAAGAGCCAGTGTATGAAATAAAATTTTGCTTTAAAGGGAACCTTGAAACTTTTCTAATTCTCTCCTTCAAACCATCCTTCTTTAATTCCTTATTAAATATCTTCGAAGCCAGTCATCACTATCTGCATGGTAGCTAAAAATGAGGCTATTTTGGCCCTCAAAATTTCCAATAAACCACTTAGTAATTTATTTTGTTTAAATTAAATTTAAATGTCTATCAATATCGTATATCGATAAGTACATATATAACTTTTATATGCACATTTAATTAAATACTAATATCGTTCAAACAAATCAAATAAAATTTCAAACTAATATTTTGAAAATATCAATTAATTAATTAATTTACAATAATTATAAATTAATTAAATCGTGTACTTTTCGACGTAGTCATCATTGCCGTTTTGTGACTTGAAGATGTAATTTAGTCAGCGATTAACATCGAGCAATTTTAATATTAATGTTCACACGTCACCTTAGCTAGTGGTGTGATATTTTGGTAAAATTTATAGCTTACACATCTTTTTGGTAAATCTAATTTTACATCACTTCTCTTCGTCAATACTATATCGCATTAGGACTTATAGAATTTGGTCTTGGTCGAAATCTAACATCATCTACATTCAACTTAATTAGTCCATAAACAAAATCCTTGGTTCAATAATAACAATTATTGTTAACTATATTACTTTGCCCAAAGACTTTGACTTTAAGTTGACTATAGCTAACAGTGATGCTAAATTCATATAACCAAGGAGATGAATTCTCTATTGAATAATGGTTCACTTCCAATACTTTAACTCGGACCCAACTATAGTCGACCAATGAACGTCATGCCACAATTTAATTGTAATTAAAGTGGAGTGTCAATATTGAAATTACACAGTATTCTCAAGTCAAGGGAATTGCGTAATATCGTCACTTCAAGATTCTCTATTTCACCTTAGATATATTAACCAACATAAAACTCCGGTATGAGTCATTCCATAATAATCCAACAACAATCAGTACATGTAACCTTGGTGCCCCTTGTAATCATGAGTAATACACCGCCCAACGTTTAGAGAGTGTTATGCACTCAAGTCTTAAGGGATCAATTGATATCCCATCTCAAAATGTATTGACTAGGAATATTTAAAATAGTATTTTATTTTTAATGTGATAAATTTCTCATGTTACAACACATTGTAATTACTATCACATAATGTATCATTTAAGGATTTTCTACTTAACATACTTTGAATTAATTACTCAATTAATTATGCCATAATATCACTAGCTTGTAATAGAAAGAAAACACCATTTATTCTGAATAAGACTGGTTATCGAGTTAAGTATATATAAAAAGGTATATAATTGCCCTTAGGTAATAATCCTAACTCTAGCAATCCCACACTTTCGCTTGGGGTCAATTATGGAATCTTATTCCAACTCCTTTGATTAGTTTTCTCATAAACTGGTCGACCCAATCCCTTAGTGAATGGGTATGCTATTTAGTTTTAATTATCCACTCTATTAATCAACTCTTTTAGATGCTAATTAACTTTCATTATCATGTGGAACTTTTTGGAGTGTGTCTCTCGACTTCTAGTGAGTTATAGGTTCTTTTGTAGTCATGTTACTCTAGTTTCTAGGTTCCTTTTGAAAATTCCCGATCTTTCCTCTAAATAAATAAAACTCACCAAGCACGTTGATAAGTGGAGATAATATTTTGGCTAAAGGGAAGTAGGTTCAAATTATTTTTTCGAAACAACACAGAGAAGAGGTACTAACCTAGTAGAAAAATAAAGGAGTTAAGATTTATATGAAGGAGATTGGACGGTGGTTATACTTGTTTAATATTGGGAAATCTGAAGATATGGTTGAAGTAGAGTTTCACTTAGAGAGATAGATAGTAAAACAGGCATTGGCGGTATTAGATTTCCAGTTGATTGGATCTAGTTAACAATCGATTGAAAAAAAGGAAGCGATTGGAAATTTAATTTTGAAGGACCTGGAGTTTTTTATGTTATACACCCCCAATGACCTAGTATTATTTCTATATTGTTATCCATATAGTTTCAATATAAAAAATAATGTTATGAATGGTAATATTACAAAGGAATTGATGCCACTAGGTCCTATGTTAAAGATCAACTATACCGCACTTCATTACTATGCCATCTTATATCTTCGATGACATATCTCACTGCACTATAAAGTTAATGACGTATCTCTTCGATGTCGACCCTTAAAAACTCCTCACTTCATCACTTCACAATTCTCTAGCATTGCATTCCATTAAAAAAAGGATAGGATCAACATCGATGTATCTCATGAAGAAATGCGATTCAACCATGCAACATTCCATATTACATTGAATTCTGTTGTTACCATGATTGTTATCAAAGGAGTTCGGCCTGCTGCTTAGCCTTGACGTTGCTTTAATAAGTAGTATTGGTGTAGAGCCAACATTAGCATAAGAGCTATGATGGACGAAGTCAAAGACATAAGAAGTGACATGAATATCATAAGTGCCAAGGGTAAATGACAGGCATATGAGGATAGATCAGCATCGAAGAGATTGGATGATGTGCTCCACCAATAAAAGAATGTAAGAGTATTGAATATAATTTTTATCTCCATAATCGACTTTGAAGATGTGCGGTGTAAGAGGTGAATAGAATGTCAAGCCTCTTATGATCAAGAACACATGATTGATGATGTAACACAATTATCGACATCGCCAATTTTCTTTATCGACCTCGTTGAATGGTTGAAGACCGATACTACATGTAATTGGAACCACACTTCCTCAATATCATCCCCATTCAAAGTGCATACTCTTCGACGTTGTCACTCAAATGGCACCGCATTTCAACAATGCCAAGGATGGCTATGTGCTTATTTAAAGTCGCCAACCACCAACGCCTAAAACAAAATCACTTCATGTTTCATTGAGGATGCATCCCATCTATGCCTCTTTTCTTTATAGTCGACTCTCATCCAAATGGCACAACCTTGATGCCGCCATTCATCTATGTTGATGTCATCACACAAATTTAGCTCTATGTCAGTAACGCTGCTAGAAACTAATAATGGTGTCGTCAGTGATACTTCTATTCCATTCCACTACTATTGATGTCGCACTTCATCAATTGTTGAATGAGATCATGGGATAATGTCGAGAATCATGGTTGTCGAAGTTATATTAGAAAGAGCGCCTCATATCAACATCCCTCATTGTCGATGTCACCAATAATTAATGCCATGCCTCATCTATCATGAAGTGCATCTCATCAAACAGTCAAAAGGACTCCGCTCGTCTATGCTTGCGATGTTAATGACAAACATCGTCAACATCTATATAGACTATTGACATGGCTCTTCATCCATGAAGCATTTAATTGAAGAAGCATTTCAACAATACATAAGGAATACCAGCACATGATAGTCGCCATAGTTGAGCATACCTATGCCAAATCTGTCAATAATAAGCTTGTCGAAGCCATGAATGTCAAAGTCCGCTACCAGGCTGCACTTCTACCCCTATAAATACGGATGTAGGAGCAGGCTAAAGGGGAGGATTTTCATTCTCCCCCTCTTTTCTTAAATCAAAGTTCTGTAAACCCTAAATTGAATTAGGGATGAATCCTTTTGATTTTAAACATGTATGGTTTATATGAATAAGGACTTGGACTTGCCCATTAACTTTGACTATGACATTTTTTGAACATTATCGATATGGACTTACAAATATTCGAACTGGCTTGCACATAGTTCGAACTCATTCAAAGTCATTAAGATCGAAACTTGATTAGAGGAGTTTGAACTATAACAAACATATTATGCATAATATGGATATTGTTCTTTGGACATAAGAACATATTTCATAACCCGTTGACAAGCTCAATGGATTATTGCACTAACATGTTTCTCGTTTTCATATTTCTTATGGATATATGATATGACATAGGATTTTCGAATATCCTTCTTGGAAGCTCATATGAACTCATGGGAATACTAAATTCAAACGGACTTAAAGTGTCTCATTCCTAATGAACCAAAGAGACATGTGAACTTCAATGTGTTCTATCTCAAACGCATATGAACATTATGGATCCACTCTTTAATGATTTCACTATGTATTAAGTCTCAATTCATAAGTTAGTCCTTAAAGTACGAATAAGATGGCATCAATTGAGTTATGCTTGATTGTATCATCAAATATGTTCAAATCAAGTACTAATTTACCATAATTGGCATCATGAGCATTATACCATTTTTCGATCTAACATTTTTGACGCTAAGAGGGTTTGTACCTCCGGTCCTATTTAATTCTTTCTTAAACTGATAAAGCAAATTGTTGTTTCAAGAAAATGAAATCAAGACGAATTAGTGCCCTAAATGAAGAGGCTATCCAAACAACAACGTTAGAGGGGAATGTAGTTCCCAATTTCAACTTAGGAATTGCAGAAACGAGACAGCCATCAGCACCAGCACAACCAACCAGTATTGAGGCCAAGGTTAAAAGGTTACAATAACAAATGCTAGAGATGAAGGGACTTTTAGAAAGCAGTACTTGGTTAGAAATCCTCTAAAACTACCAAGCCTACAGGGAAAAATGAAGCTGAATCTCCAATGAGGGACTTGAATGCTTCTTTGCTTAAAAACCAAAGCAAAGGCAAACTTACATTGAATCCACAAAAGAGGAGGTGATCCACAAGCTAAAGTAAACTACCAAGGAAGAATAGGAGAAAAACCCAAGGAACGGTTTGGGAGCTCAATTTATAAAGGGTGCATACTTGAAAAGAGTAACTACCATAACTATGAGTCTTACTTGAGAGACTTGGCATAAAAATGGCAAAATACATGTTCAATATCAAAGGATCTCCGGACGATAAAATCAACCACAATCATCAAGAAGCCCTCTTTACAGATGAAATCATGTTTGTAAAAATCCCCTCTTATATCAAGATCCCGTCAATCAAGTACAACGGAACAACCAATCTAGACGATCACTTATTGGCCTTTTAGAGTCAGATGGACCTATACAATGCATACGGGGCTTTGCGCTGTAGGCTTTTCCCAACTACTTTTCTAGGAGCAGCGGCTAAATAGTACCGTCAATATCGAGAGAGAATCATCTATTTTTGAAATAAGTTTTCTTATCAATTATCAGCTTAATTCTGTATCTGTAAGGATCCTACTATTGACTACACCGTGTTAGCTAACATCAAACGAAGGCCAAGAGAGCTGTTGGGGACGATCTCAAGAGATTCAATACATAAGCCCTAAAGGCGAAGAATATGACTGATAGAGATAAGCTGTTAGTGGTACATTCTGGGATGATCGAACAAACCCCATTCTGGAATGATCGAACAAACCCCATTTCGGTGGGAGCACTACATCCATGGGTGCAAAGACTATCAAGATTTTCATTTCCATGCAGATAAGTTCATTTTCAAGGATGAAATGTATCATGCCAAAAAGAAGGCCCAAGGAAAGAAGGAGATAGGAAAGGTTAATAAAACAACCGCAACTATAAGAATCTAAGACGGGAAGAAGACTCAAATGATAACCATGTCACTTTAAACAAGCCACTATCTTATATATATATATATATATATATGTATGTATGTATGTATGTATGTATGTATGTATGTATGTATGTATGTATGTATGTATGTATGTATGTATGTATGTATGCCACAATGAAGGAAAAAGATGACTGAACCATCTCTTACAAAGCTAAAACTAATCTCGAGCTAAGGAGAAAAAGAGGTTACTGCGCTTTTCACAAATCGAACGGGTATAAAACAGAGGAATGTCAAGTATTGGTAGGAATACTCCAGCGTATAATCCATTCTGGAAAACCAAAGGAATTCATTAAATATGTTCAGAAGGCAATCCATTTTGAAAATAACAACCAAAATTTGCCAAGCAAAGCTGCAAATACAGTAGAAGATATATTCAACCTGATTACATTCCACCTCTAAACCGAATTGATGTAATCCATGGAGGCCAACATTTGGCTGGAAAGAGCAAAGGAGCTAGGAGTCGATATGTTAGGGAAGAAAAGAAAGAGATTTTCTCTATCCATGAAGAACGACCACTCAAGAACCCATGATTGCAAATCCAAATGCATACTTTGACCATCACTCAGGAACTAAAGGGGGTTCTCCATCCACACCAGTGCGGTTAAAGCGCTCAGCAGATTCAATGCGGCGAAGGCGTAAAAAGTCATTGCGGAGATACAACATGGATATAGCGGGATATAGCGGATGACTCTAAAATAGAATATAAAACTCGTACTTAATGTCCTTACAAATATATAAATAGTAATTAAATGAAAAGTAAACATTCAATTAAATTATAATTAATACATAAATAATTTTAGGTAAAAACATGTGCGAATATACTGTAAATAAATGTAAAACTGTTATATAACATAATTGAATTTAGTAGAATATTAGAGTATTTTTATTTTTGAAAATAATTAAATTAAATTAATTAATTTCATAATTTTTATAATGTATAAATGTCATTTTTAATGCATTTCTGTTAAAGAAGATATAGCGGAAATAGCAAAATATAGCGGGAATAATGGGATATAGCGGGGATTAAAGCGGAAAGGCTATATTTGGGGCTATATGAAAAAATCGTAGCGGTAGAAATCCGCTATGAGATATAGTGGAGTTTTAGCGAGGTAATGGCATGGCATTAACTGCACAGATCCACACAATGATCCACTTATGATCGTTGCACAAATTGGATTCTATGGTCTTCAAAATTTTAGTAGATACCGGAAGTGTGGTCAACATAATTTTCAAGCATGCATTTGACCAGATGGGACTTCTAGAAGAAAAACTTGAACCGAGCTTTGAGCTTATCTTTGGGTTCAATAATAAAGGGTCAACTCCAATGGGACAAGTAGAGTTTCTCATGCAGATAGGAGTACCATCGTGTTCTCCAAATTTTGAAATCCACTTTGTCATCATGGAATAACCTTCTTATTATAATGCTTTCTTTAGAATACCGGCTCTAGATGAAGTTGATGCCTTTATTTCGCCAAAGTACTTGATGGTGGAGTTCTTAAACAAAAAGGGATGGGAAACCATAAGAGGGGAACAATTTAGTGCTCAAGAGATGTATTTTGCAACTGTTGAGTAATATAAATGAGACACCCTTTCTTGTTGCGATTTAGAAAAATAATGAATTAATCAAAACTGATACCAGAAAGCCTTTGGATGATGTTCCTTCAAACATATCACACAAAGCAAAAACAATGCCTGTTAAGATAGCTAAACATGTGTTGAGAAAATATGACTTCTCCAAAAAGGAAAAGAAAGGAAGTAGACTGGGTAGAAGACAAAATAGAAGATGAAGAAATTGACATCGAACAAGAATGCAGAAACGAGCAGGAAAGGAAAAAACTAACAGAAGATCCTAAAGAGGTATGCCTAGATTCATCTGATACAACGAAGACAATTAATATTGGAAACGAATTAGGTGGTAAAATCAAAGGAGAGTTAATCTGATTCCTTCAATATAGCAAAGATATATTTACTTAGACTCACTTGGATATGGTCGGAATAGATATAACCGTTATGAGTCATGCCTTAAACATATACACCCAAATATCATACCAGTTCGATAGAAAAAGAGATAATTTATAAAATTCAGTCCAATGTTTTAAAAGAAGAAGTCAAAAGACTATTGGAAAATGGCTTTATTAGAGAACTTTTATATCTGAAATGGTTAGCTAATCCGATGCTAGTCACGAAGTCAATAGGAAGGGAAGAACGTGTGTCAATTACACTGATTTGAACAAAGCATGTCCAAAAGACTGCTCTCCTCTACCGAGAATAGCGGACACCAACTCTTATCCTTCATGAATGCATATTCTAGATACAATCAAATTGCAATGTTCAAACCAGATGAAGAAAACACCAACTTTACTACTGATTAGGGAACATATTAGTACAAGGTGACGCCCTTTGGATTGAAGAATGCAGGAGTAACATGTCAAAGGCTAGTGAGTAGAATGTTCAGGCAACAAATTGATCGAAACATGAAAGTATATGTAGATGACATATTAATCAAGTCACTGGAGAAAAGCAGTCATTTAAAAGACCCAGAGAAATCTTCGATGTGTTATGAAAGTACCAAATGAAGCTTAACTCACAAAATTATTGTTTTAGAATATAGTCTAGTAATTTCTTTGAATACGTCGTTAGTTGTAGGGGAATTGAAGAAAACCCTGACAAAATTCAAGCTATTAAAGGAATGGTTGAACCAAAGACAAGCACAGACGTAATGAGCCTGAATGGAAAGTCGTAAGCATTAAATTGATTTATTTCCAAAGCTACCGACAAATGCATTCCCTTCTTCGATGTGATCAAGAAGAAGAAAGGCTTTGAATGGAGTGAGGATTGTCAAAAGGCTTTCTAAGAACTAAAAGATCATTTGGAAAAGCCACTGATTCTCTCTAACCTTCTGGATGGAGAAAGACTTTACTTCCATATGGCAGTTTTTGAATATGCAGTTAACTCGGTACTGATAAGAGAAGAAAAGGGAATTCAACTTCCCGTATATTATACCAGCAAAAGAATCAAAGGTGCAAAAACTAGATATCCAGTTATAGAGAAATTGGCATACTGTTTAATACTTACCATGTGCAAACTAAGAGCTTATTTTCAAGCACATCCAATGAAAGTCCTAACTAATTTCCCACTCAAGCAAGTTTTTAGTAAACCAGAAGCGTCAGGAAAGCTCATTAAGTGGGGAATTGCACTTAGCATGTACGATATCGAATTCCTACCTCGAACGTCAATTAAATGGTAGGCACTAGCTGATTTTTGCCAGTGAATGTACTGGTTTCGTTAAAGAACAACCAAAAAGAAAACAACCTAAAATTTATGTGGAAATTGTTTGTAGATAAGACTTCGAATAAGTAAGGAGCCGGAACTGGATATGTGGTTATAACTCTTGACGAACATTGTTTGCACTATGCGATGAAGTTATGGTTTCCAGTCACCAATAATGTGACAAAATACGAATCTATGCTAGCAGGACTTACTCTAGCCCTCTAATTGAAATCCCTTTAATCTAAATTTTCAGTGATTCACAACTGATTATGAACAACCTAAATCAGAGATAACAGTCGAAAGATATCAAACTGACATTATATTTCAAGAATATATTAAAGTGCTGACTCAATACGAAGATTTCCCAGTATACCAAATGCCCAGAGGCAAGAACTCTCAAGCCGAAGCTAAGTTGGTTAGCACATGAAGAGCACTAGAAGCCTAAGTTGTGCCGGTAGGCTACCAAGCGAATCCTAGTATATAAGAGAAAGGCTCTAATATGGAAAATTAGGCATTAGTATTGACCAGGTCTCAAGCTCTAACACACAACAAGGCAAATGAAGATGAAGCTGAGGTTCACCAACAAAGACCCCCTTATGCAGAAATAAGCGATTAATACAAAAATAATTGATGACACTTATCATCGAATATTTGAGAAAAGGAACACTACCAATGGATAAAAAGGATGCAAGGAGGATAAAACGTCAAGCCCATTTTTATAATGAAAAATGAGATACTTTATGAAAAGGGATACTTGTTTCCTTACTTAAGATGTGGTAATCCATAGACAGGCTGGGATTGCTAAGGAAAGTCCACGAAGCGTTCCATGGATACTATTCCAATTGTATAAAGTTAACCAAGAAAGTTTTGAGACTAGGCTTTTATTGGCCCGAAAAATGTCAAAATTCCTCTAAGATCCCACACCTATCGTCAAGTGGATTGACTTCTATTTCAAGCCCATGAGCTTTTAATATACGGGAAATTGGGTTAATAGGGCTGCTTTCAATATTTAAAGAAGGGGCTAAATATGCAGTAGTGGCTATTGATAATTTCACAAAGTGGGTAGAAGATGAGCTACTTCCAAATATTATATCAAGGAAGGTTCTCAAATTCATAATAAAGAATACCGATGCCAAATTCGAGATTCTATAACAGATAATTTTTGATAATGGAACACAATTTGAGAGTGAAGAATTAACCTAATTTTGTAACAAGAATGGAATCATTAGAAGCTTTTCATCTGTAGCTCATCCCAAGGCAAATGGAGCCATCAAGGCAGCCAAAAAAACTGTAAAACCAATAAAGAAGCGGTTAGACAAGAAAAGGAAAACTGGGTAGAAGAACTACCTCTCGTTTTATGGGCATATAGAACTTTGACTAAGACATCATAAGGTTATACCCTATATACCCTAACGTTTGTATGCAAAGCCATGCTCCCAATTGAAGTTGAAGAACCTTCTCATCGAAGGATTGCATATGCATTCAATCCAAATTAGGAATTAAAGAAAGAATCCCTGGACTTAATCAATGAGTTGAGAGATGAAGCAGCCACACGAACAATTGAGTATCAATGAAGAATATCTATGCACTGCAAATCTAGAGTAAGAGGAAAATCATTTGAAAAAGGAGATCTAGTGTTCTGAAGAGTCATGGCAAATATTAAGGACTATAGATGAACTGCTAGGACTAAATTACAAAGGGGTCTTAATAGTACATAAGGTAATCCCACCTGGAACATAGAAACTTTGTCGACCAGATGAAAACATCATAGCAAAAACATGGAATGCCAAACATTTGTGGCTATATTTTCTAACAATAGATGAATAAAAAGAACTTATGGAAAAGGAGCAGAGTTCTCTTAAGGCCATCAAGGGACCCAACCATTAAAGGCTCACGACCATAAGAGGTCCCTAACCATAAAAGCCCTCATCCATCAAAGGTACATGACCGCAAAAGATCCTCAACCATCAAAGGCCCCTGCCATCAAAAGCCCATGACCGCAAAAGATCCTCAACCATCAAAGGCCCCTACCATTAAAAGCCCATGACCGCAAAAGGTTCCTGGTCATCAAAGACCTCGGCCAATCAAAGGGTCGTGACCACAAGAGGTCCTTGGCCGTCGAAGGCCCTAGCCATTAAAGGCTTATAACCGTAAGATGTTTCTGACCATCAAAGGCCATAAGCCTTCAGTGTCATCATCAAAGGCCTCACTGAAGTGTCTCCTAAAGGGAAGCCATAGTAATCATTTAGCACCCCCATCAAACGCCCCACTAAACCATCGAAAAAGCCTTCAACCCCTACCTATGTGGCCTGGTTGAAGCACCTTCTAGAGGGAGGTTGGAGTAAGGCTTTAGTGCCGTCATCAAAGGTCTCACTAAAGTACAAGGATAGCCTACATTGCATCATCAAAGGTCTCACTAAAGTACAAGGATAGCCTACATTGCATCATAAAAGGCCTCATTAAAGCACCTCCTAGAGGGAGGATGGAGTCAGCCTTTGGTGCTAGTCATTAAAGGCCTCATAAAGCATTGAAATCTTTAAGAGGAAGATCAATCAAAATCAAAGCCAAGTAGTGCTCCAAATCAATCAAAATCAAATAAGTAGAGCTCTATATCAATTAATCTTCTAGACGAAGATATATCAAAATCCAAGCTAAGCAACGCTTCAAAGTCAAACAAAGTCTACTAGAGAAAAGTCCATTAAATATGAGCTATTTATGCCTCCCAATAAATGCAGTTCTCAGCCACTGGACAAGAAATTCTTATCTTCTATTATTTTTACTAGATTTGACTTTTTGGTCTTCTTCTGTTATTTCCAGATATGGATTTCTGGACTTCTATTTAGTACTACATTTGGATTTTTGGCATTCTTCTATTATTTTTTGATATGGATTTTTGGACTTTTATTACTATTATCAAATTTGGATTTATGGTCTTCTTTTATTATTGCCAGATATGGGTTTCTGGACTTTTATTATTGTCATCATATTTGGATTTCTAATCTTCTTCTATTATTTCTAGATATCGATTTCTAGACATCTATTATTATTATCAGATTTGGATTTCTAGTCTTCTTTTATTGTTTCCAAATATGAATTTTTGGACTACTATTATTATTACCAGATTTGAATTTCTGGTCTTCTTCCATTATTACCGGACACGGAATCCTGGTCTTCTATTATATAATCCTTCTTTACTATTATTATCGGATATGGAATTCTGGTCTTCTACTATTATCAAATATGGTATTCTGGTCTTATATTATTATCAATTAAAGATTTTTGATCTTATACTATTATCAGACATTGATTTTTGGACTTGTTTTAATATGGTCCAATATGGATTTCTAGTCTCCTCTCGTCGCTAGAAAGACATTTTATTACTAAATGAGTCTTTAATATTGCTAGTGAAAATTTATGATACCACTACCCATAACTTGACCGGATAATCTTCTAGGTTTTTACTTGAAAACTTATTGATCTCTTATATTAGGATTACAAGCTTAAATTTGCATAGATAATATAGTCAATATATACCAATTCGTAAATCAATCCAATCCAAAAGGGTAATTCCTAATGAAGAGTATCATTCACTTCATGTTTTATAGGAAAAACAAGGCCAGCAAGGGACTCTTAGTGGGCAACATAAAGGAAGTTTTGGTTTTATCCTAAAGAGTAAAAAGTTTCTCTAAATATTGTCCATATAGTTTCAATATCAAAAATAATGCGTGGTAATGTTACAATGGAATTGATTCCACTTTTGTTGAAGATCAACAGTGCCGCACTTCATCACTTTGGCGTTATATCTCTTCGGTAACGTATCTCTTCAATGACGTATCTCATCACGCTATAAAGTTAATGATATATCTCTTCGATGTCAACCTTCAACCACTCCGCACTTCATCACTTTGATTCTCTACCATCGCATTCCATTACAAAGGAATAGGATCAACATTATCGTATCTCATGAAGAAATGCAATTCAACCATGCAGCATTTCATGTTACATTGAATTCTATTATTATCATGACTGTTGTCAAAGGAGTTTGACCCGCTGCTTAGCTTTAACGTTGCTTCAATATGCAATATAAGTGTAATAAAGTCAACATCATCATAAGAGCTATGATGGATGAAGTCGAGACTTACGAAGTGACATGAATATCATAAGTACGAACGGTAAACGATAGGAATAAGAGGGTAGATCGACATTGAAGAGATAAGATGATGCACTCTACCAACAAAAGAATGAAATAGTCTTGAATAAAATTGTTATCCATAATCGACTTCGAAGATGTGTAGTGTAAGATGTAAATAAAACTCCGAGCTGCTTATGATAAAGAACACAATGATTAATAATGAAACTCAATTGTTGACATTGCTAATTGTCTTTGTCGACCTTATTGAATGGTTAAAGACTGATACTACATGTGATTGGCACTGCACTTCCTCAACATAATCCCTATTCAAAGTGGATACTCCTCGATATCGTCATTTAAATAACACAGCATATCAACATAGTCAAGGATGGCAATATGCTTATTTAAAGTAGCCAACCACCAACAGCGTAAACAAAAATTACTTTGAATTCCATTGAGGATGCATCCCATCTATTCGCTTTTCTTTGAAGTTGACTCTCATCCAAATGGCACTACCTCATGCCACTAGTCATCTAAGTTGGTGTCTCCATACAAGTATAACCCTATGCCAGTAACACTACGAGAAGTCAATAATGGCGTCGTCGGTGATACTTCCATTTCATGCCGCTACTATTGATGTCGCACTTCATCAATTGTTGAACAAGATCACGTAATAATGTCAAGAATCAACAATTAGCGTCGTGCCTCATCTATCAGGAGGCGCATCTCATTGATAGTCAAAAGGACCCCGCTCGTCTATTCCTACGATGTTGATGTTAAACATCGTCAACATCTATAGAGGCTGCTGACGTTGCACTTCATCCATGATAGTCACCGAAATTGAACATACTTGTACCAAATCTATAAACAACAAGCTCGTCAAAGCCAAGAATGTCAATGTAAGCTAGTAGGCCATGCTTCTACCCTTATTAATATGGATGCAGGAGCATGTTCGAGTGGAGTATTTTCATTCTCTCCCTCTTTTCTTAAATCAAAGCTTTGTAAACCCCAAATCAAATTAGGGACAAATCCTATTTGATTGTAAACATGCATACTTTATATAAACAAGGACTTGAACTTGCCCACTGACTTCGACTATGACATTTTTCGAATGTTACCAATATGAACTTGCACATACTCGAATTCATTCGAACTGATTTGCATATATTTGAACTTATTTGCATATATTCAAACGCATTTGAACTGGCTTGCACACAAACTCATTCAAACTCATCAAGATTGAAACTTGGTTAAAGTAGTTTTGAGCTATGATGAACATATGTATGCGTGATACAGGCATTAGGCTTTGGATAAGAACATATTTCTTAACCCATTGACAAGCTCAATGGATTATTGCACAAACATGTTTCTCATTTTTATGCCTCTTATGGACATACGATAGATATAGGATTTTTGGATATCCTTCTTGGAAGTTCATATGAACAAACTCCTGGGAATACTAAATTCAAATGGCCTTAAAGAGTCTCATGCCCAATGAACCAAAGAGACATGTGAACTTCTATGTATTTATCTTAAAGGCCCATGAACATTATGGATCTATTCATTTTTGATTTCACCATGTACCAAGTCTCAAGTCATAAGTTAGTCCTTGATGTACAAATAGGATGGCATCAATTGAGTCATTCTTGATTATGTCGTCAAATATATTCAAATCAAGTACTAATTTACCACAATTGACATCATGAGTGTTATATCAGTTTTTGGTCTAAGATATATGATCCGACTTGGTGATCGATCTATGGATTAAATGTTAGAATAGTTGATGATGTTCGCATTGTTTCACAACCATATCGTTGCGGTAATGGTCAGTGGTGGATGTGAATAATGTATAGACGACTTATGATTTTACGTCGTCAGTAAAGGTATATGATTTGGTTGGTTTGAATATTAGTGTCGTAAATTCAACGTTTCAGGTAACATTGCACCATGCATATTTATTTTGGCTTAGGTGATTATAGATCATCAGGAAAGTTAGTTATCATCTTGTTGTATATTTTTTGTGGTGATATTTATGAAGTGCTGGTACTTGGGTTGTCATTGCAACTGAATGTTTATTTCTTGAATTTGATGTGAATGAGTTTCAAATTTGTTCACTATCTTACATTTCTGATATATTTACTAATATGATGTTATCTTGATTATTTGGTTAATTGGTATAGTGAGACACCATGCCATATTGAGTTATCTCTAACATAGTATGGTAAAAATAAAATTATGAGAAATTATAAGTTGGAAAATATGACATTAATTGGATTTTATAATGAAATGATTGAATTTGGATCCTAGATTGTAAAGGAAGCTTGGACTAATTTGGTGCTAAGATCTTATGTGTAGGTATTACCGATAATCAAAAAAGATGCTAAAGATAAGCACCATTATTGTATCGGTATGAAGAGAAGTATTGGAGTTCGATTTATGGATATATAGAGGACACTCCACCATAAACTGGTACCTGGATCTTATGTATTCCTATTATCGACACTGCGGGATAAAATAAATTAAATCGTATGAATAAGCTTGGTTTGGAAAATCATGGAATGATAGAAAATTTTGTCTTCATTGGTAAAGGATATTTTGGATTGAGTTTGTATTGAGATTATATAAAGAATATACGACCAATAAATATACATAATAATAATTCCAAGCTATTTACATAAGAGTGATTTGAAGAAACGAGGAAAAGGCATCATGATTTGCATGCATTGATATTCAAAGGTGGATTTTGGTGAAAATAAAGGTTTGAAAACTTTAATATGGTTTAGAGGAAGGATTAGGTAGATTTTGAAGAGAGGCCGTCTATTTAAAAAAGCCAATGTGAAGCATCGACATAAGGGTACATAATTTATGTTGCTCAATAGGTGCACGTGAGTGATGTGTCACTTTATCCATTACACTTAACACAAATGTAAATTTAGTTTAGAATCTCACTTAAGTTTAAGACATCACTTAGATTTAGGATTCTCTTTGCTATGTTTGAATAGAATGGGATTTATTTGTCTAATTGCTTGTTTGTATAATTTTGGGACTTGGAATGAAATTTGAAAACTTTAGTCGATTAAGGAAATGATACTTTGATATCATGATAGTTGAAGGATTCAAGAAGAAATATCATAAGTGAAATGATAACATTTAAGTTAGATTGAAATTTTGGAGAAAAGTTACGTCGTGTTCTCTAGGTTAAGGCATCACTCGATTTCGTTGTCCTTAGATGGAAGGAGGAATCATATAGTGATTTAATTTATTAGTCTGCTTGGGTGAGATATCATTCACTTTTGAGTTATCTTATCTTAGCGTCCAAAAGATGAAATGATTTATACACAATTGAGGTAATTTAGATGTTGTGCATAGGGATTGTGTGATATTGCATTCAATTAGGGAATGTTTATGCCAAAATTGTTGGTTATGGTGCAATTTGACATCAGTTTGTCTGAGTTGATAACAAAGTTTGTAGAAGTTAAAATTGTGCATGTAGATTTGGACTAGTATTTTGATATACACACACGCGCACTCACCAATAGTAAAGCTTAATTAGATGAGTTAAAAAGAACAATGCAGTCATGGCATTTGTTTAGTGGAAGGGAGAATCTAATTTTAATTTCGATTCTTTTCCAGAATGTTTTTCTATTCGTGGCCAGTTGGTGTAACTAGATTATCCTAGTATGATTGAAGGTTGTGTAGATTACTATTAGTTTGTTAAGCTAAAATAAGTTGTTTTGTTTATAATATGGACTATGACCCTTCACTTTTGATTGTGTTGTTATGTTTAGATTTATGTAGTTTAATAATTTTTGTATCTATTTTGTGATATTACATGGGATGATGGTTGCATACATATAAAGATATATGCTCACACTAGGACATAACGCATCATGCCTAATATGTCACGTCATTTGCATACATTCCAGGAAGCCTATTAGGCGATAAGGTAGTATACCAACTTCATTTTGCATTAGTTAAGTATTATGTAACATGATAATGCATGCTTATCTGTCCATCCATATGCTATGTATGAATTAATAAGATTGTGATTAAACGATCGATGTGAACTTTTGACTTAAATGTTATGTTCATAATTTCAAGGGAGAGGTCCCTTTTAAGGAGGAGAGTGTAATAGTCTTTATTTTTCAGCAATTAAAAATAAAAAATATATGACTTTTACTTTGGAGGAAAATTTGATATTTTTCAAACATTTGAATTTGGAAATGAAACTAGCACCATTGCGATTGTCATTTTTCTAATGCACGACATATATTATTTATTAGAATTGGATTTGAGATGATGGAGATATCATCATTTTTATATTTTGAAATTTTAAACTTTAAACCGGCTAAGCCTAAGTCAAATATGAATGGACACGTTACCTAGGCTATAAATAATAGTTGATTTCACCCATTTGAAAATTTAAAATCGTTTCTGTTTGCATCTTCTTTCTCATTTCTATCGTCTTGGAAAACCTAAAGCCTATTTTCAATTCAATCATCAAATTCTCACCGAAATCTTCTCTAAATTCAACAATTAAGACACCAAATTGAAGAGCAAGTTGTGGATGATATTGAAATACCAATTAGACATGAAAGTATGCGGATTTGGAGGCAAATCAAATTCCATACAGCAAGAAATCCAAAGTATTTTTGGTCTAAGTGAGTTTTTAACATCTAATTTGCTATATAAGTAGCGATTATCTTTTAATTCTAAGTTAATCTATGAATTAGGAATTGATTTTGGATTAATAGTGATAATTTATAATTTTGAACAGTAACTAAAAGTAAATTAATTTGGATATAAGATGAGGTTTTATTTTATAATCTATGAAAAGTGATAAAATGATGATGTTTGCCAAACAATGAAATATATGAAGTTGGGAATAAATATTGGTGATATAAGATAAGAATTCATACTACAATAAATTAATTATTATACCTAAAAGTAAATTATGATAATTTGTATAAAATAGTAAATAAATTCAAAATTAATTGAATTTACATTATATGCATACATATTTACATACACATATATATACATACACACACACAAAAACATAAGTAAAAGAGAAGTGATATTGTGAATTTAGAGAATATATAAATATGATATGTGTAAAATGACATAAAAAATCAAGTAAAAAGTATATAAAATGGTTTCAGAGATGATATGGTGTATTTATGAAAATAAATATGATTTAAATTATGTTTAAAATGATTTTATATGAATTGATTTGGAAGAGACTGAATGTACGGTGTTTTAGTAAATAAAATGTGATTTTTATAATTATGTTGAAAATTATTTAAATATGTTTATAAAATCTCTTATGCTATTCCTGATGTGGAATATATTTTATGCTTATTTATATTCGTTTTAAAGTGTATTTTGAAGTATATAGGTGGAAAAGGTTATATTTATATTTCATGAAAATAGCTTTATAAACAATGATTTCTAAAGAAATTCTAAAATTATTTTATTGCAAACTTTTTAGCAAATTTGAAGTATAATAATAGTAGATGATCATATCAAAAATTGAGAAAAAACCGATTGAAAACTGGATCGAAAATGAGAGGGGAATCAAAGAAACAAAAGAGGTAACCAAGACATGTTTCATTCTTTGACTCGTTAGTTGGATTGGGTAGGACCTTTGGAATGATATGTATTGATTTTTGGTGGATGCAAAAATATTATTTTGAGATGGGTGATGTTTAAACAACATATTGATGTAATTTTCCAGCTTGATTGAATTGAGTTTTTGGACATATATATTGATATATGCGCATGCACGCACATGGACGGTTGATTACTATTTTTAGTGATTGTTTGACAATTGATTGTTGCATTCTCTATTGGTCATCATGGTAGCACAAACACTTGGTTATTGAGGATTATCTAGGGTGCATGTTGTTGTTGTGTGAAAATAGGTTCATAAATTGTATATAGAACTACGTCCATTGGGTGATTCATCCATGTGTTAATGTAGTAGGGTAGGCTTGGCTTTGTATATGGTTAGACAATATCATTGACCATCATAACCATATTGTACTAAGACCTTGTTTCATGAGTTAGCCATATTTGTTGTATTTTTTGACTAACTTGTTGGTTGTAGGTGAAATAGGACTAAGGTGTAATGTTTACCATTGTGACGACCCAGAATTTCAAACACTTCATATTTAAATATCTAAACTATTTAAATGTTGAATTTGATGTGATTAAATTGATTTAATAATCTTATTAACCTCTTTTTAAAAAATAACTAATGATAAGAAATTTATTTCCAGAACGTGTTTACAAAAATAAAAAGTTCGAATAAATAGCGGTAATGTGACCGAAAATCGTTTTATCGATAAGTAGTCTCAAAACGCGTGAAATTATCATCCCAGGGCACTATCTTGGATTTTGATAAAGCTAGTGCCATCAAGATTGGAATAATAAGGTAATATGAGCCAACGAATTTTGTAGAGATTCGACATCATATGCGGTCGTGCAAGCTCGACTCATGTGTCGATTTTGTTTGAGAATATAACATAATATATGATTTATTATATAAACATAGCCATATCTTTCACTACCTTACCTCTCTCGGAATCACTCATTCCTCTCTTATTTTCTTTCCTTTTACCATAATTAAAGAAAAACAGCTACCGCCACACATAATGAATTAAATCGAGAGCATCTATCAACGAAAATTAACATCGTTGGATCCGTTGAACTCGTGTGAGCTACAAATCCATAGTCTCCTTGGTAGTTGTGGTGGACTTTGACTAATCTCAAATTTTCATAGCCAAACTAGGGTTGAGGTGAGTCATTGATAGAGGGGAATGATGCAAAATGAAGTGTGGTGTTGAACTCGTGATGGCAAGACGAAGTGGTGGAAGTTTGGGATGGTATGGTGACCTGCAGCAAATCACGACATATAAACAGTCGCATAAGGGAATCTAGGCCGTGATTCAATAGGGTGGTTGGGGTGGCCACTTTGGCATTGTCGAGGTAGTGGAAGCCGATTTCCTTGACCAGAGAGGGAGATAGGGAGGAGAGAAGGTGCGACCTTAGTGGATTTATGCGTGTTTGGATAAAATTGGGGCAGGAGTTTGGATTGGAAAAGGTGACGATGTGGATGTAAGTAACTTGTTAATTAGATAATTTAAACTTAATTAATTATTTCAAACAATCCATTCTTATAAAATCAATAACTTTTGCATACAAGGTCCAATACAGAGCCGTCTTTTCCATTGCACTTGTAGTGAGAATTTCTACATCTTGGATTGGCTTAGGCTTGGGTGAGGTAACTCACCATTTAATTTATACAATGTTGTGTATACAATTGTTATGTTAAGTTAAAATCGATAACGATGCAAGTTATTACTTTTGAATCCCTTCTTGCTTTGAAAAGCAAGTAACAACATTATATGTAGTATAATTCCTCTTATAATCCCTATATAATTGTGACATGGCCGAGACTTGTTGTTTACATGTTTGATAGTGTGTTGTAAATGATTGAAGCAAAATAGTCGCTATAAACGCACTTTGAAATTCCTTGTATTTGACATATGTTAAAATGGTTAAATTGTGATTATATTGGGAAAAAATTTTCTTGTTCCCTACACACATTTTATTGTGTTTGATATAGAGGAATTAGTTTGAAAATTTGTAGAAATTATGGAATGAAGTTGTTGAAATTTTGAAATGATAAGATCGTGATGGATGCACTTTGGAAATATCTTGTATTCGGCGATTTTCAAAGTTAACTTTGAAAGATATCCTGGGGCCTTGTTTGAATTTTTTATAAGTACTTATTATTGAAACAGTATTAAGGGTTAAAATATTTTTAGTAATTATTTATGAATTTTTAAAATAAAGGGTTTAAATTATAAAACATGTTTTTTATGGTCTATAAATAATTATTAAATTAGTATTTTTAAGTGATGTTTAAAATAAATGTTTAATACCGTAATATAAGAATTTTTAAAATATATTTAAATATACATAGTTTTTAGAAAATTAGTTAAAGGTTTTGTTAAAGTATTAAAAATATTATTTAATATAATATACTTAAAATTATTTTAGAATTTTATTAATTATGTTAGCTTACAAATAAATTAGTGTGTGTGTGTATATATCACTTTATATAAGTTTTCACTAAATGTATAAGTTGGGAAAAATAAATTAATTCTTTTATAAACATATAATAGAAGAATTGGATTGTAACACATTAGTTAAAATAAATGGTTTTGCAATCAAGTAAAAGTATATCAACTTGTTAAATTAGTGTAAGATTATAATCCTGATTATAAATAGGAATATAATTAAGATTATAATTTGAATTATATTTGAATAATAATTAAGATCATAATTAGAAATATAATTAAGATTATAATTTGAATCATAATGAAGATCATAATTATAAATATAATTAAGATTATATTTAAGGAATATGATAAGATATTTAATAACGAATAAATTAAAGATAATTAGAGGCGAATAGTGTGGGTTTTTGTGACAATGTTTGAGTAAAACTTATCTTAAACCCTTATAAAAATAAATAGATTTTTAAAAGAGAGTTTTAAATATAATGTTTATAGTGAAAAGTCATTTGGGTTTGTCATAAAAAATGTTTGAGTAACATTTGTTTTTAAACCCTTGAATTATATTTCAAAGTGGAAAAATATATTTATTTGTTTATAAATTTATTTAGATCTTTAATAATTAAATTTCGAAGATAATAACGAGTATGGAACCTTTGAAACAAAGTTACAAAATCGTATGTTTAACTTATAAAAGAAAAGGAGTTTATAGTAATAATGTTTTAGTAACATTTATTTTTAACCTTCTTGATTATATTTTAAACTAAGTAAATTTTGTTAAATGATTTGTGAACATACTTATACCATTTGAGATAAGTAAATACGTAAACAGTAAATGCATGAATAGCAAAAATGTGAATAGTAAAATATGTGTATATATCATTTATAAAAAGGAATTTTAAATTTGTATACAAGTTTAAATTAATTAAGTTTTAGTTAATAAGAAGTTTAATTAAACAAGTGGAGTTTAGTTTAATAAAGTGAAGTTTAATTAAATAAATGAATTTAATTAAATAAAGGTGTTTACTTAATAATAGATGTTTAATTAAAAAAGTTTTAATTAAAGGAAGAAGTGTTTAACTAAAAGATGAAGTTTTAATTAAATGAAGAAGTTTTATTGGAAAAAATGAGTTTTACTATTAAAAGAAGTTTTAATTAAAGGATGATATATGCAAATAAATAAGGAAGTTTTGAATTAATAAAGAAATATTAATTAATAAAGGAAAAAAGAAATATTAATTAGATATTAGATGTTTTAATTAATGAAGGAATATTAATTTATAAAAAGAAGTTTATTTAGATAAAAAGAGTTTTACTAATAAAAGAGGTTTTAATTGGTGAAAGATTAATTAACCAAAAAGGGGATTAAAAGTCATTTATGTGACTTGATCGCGCTTTCTGTGTTGTGATCATGCTTTGTGCATGTTAATCGCGCTTTCTGTGTTGTGATCATGCTTTGTGCATGTTAATCATGCTTTATGTGTTACTTGTTTATGGAAAGTATTTATTCGCGTACTTAGCATGAAAGCTGACAAAGTAGACTTGTTTCTATCTTCAAGTGTTAAGAATGATGATTCGAGTAGGGTGAAGAAGCAATAGTTCTCTAACCTACCGGGCTTCAATCTTGACCGAGGGATAGCGAAAGTTGAGATGTTTGAAAACGTGATAAGCATACGAGAGTTAATTTCCATATGCAATCGGTTTCATTGTTATTGAATATTACCCAATTTGTCGATTTAGTCTTGAATAGACCGGGATCGGTAAGTGTTTTACTATCGAAAACCACTTCAAGACTAGGATACATGTTCTATCACCTAGAAGTGGATTTGTTCAAGATGCTAGAATCCCTTTGGAGTTTCGTAGTCTATTCGAGTGATGATGGCTCGGGTGTTCAGATGCTAAACTTGACTTCACCATTGGTATTTGACTAAAGATTGAGTAAGGTGCACAATCCAAGGTTTAGCTAACACATGGGGGGAGTGGGTACATCAACTCCATATCTAGAATATGCATATCGATATGTTGCGCATGGGGAGTTGATGATATTTGGTTCACGTGTTCATGTATGGGCTAGTTGTGTTTATCTTATGGTATATTTTATCTAGAGATATACGATACTTAGAATGTAGTTTTTGATCCTTGTCATGAAGATTGGCTCAGTTTACTTATGAGTTTTACTTGGAAGGTATCTACCGAAAATCATTATGTGAATGCGCATTAGTGGTTTTTTTATACCTATCAAATATTGTTGTGGTATGATTAATATAAGCACCAAAGGTAATTTTTTAATTTATATTCTTCAGCCTAGACATTATCTGTTATATTGCAATATGTACTTGTAACTTTCCTCTTTTGAAAAAAGGTTGTTTATTATAATCTAAAAGAAAAGCGAGATATTTTGAAATAAATACTTGTGAAAAGGTTTTATATTAGTGAATTTATAGGTATGTTTTATAAAGTATGGTTTGTAAATAAAATAGATTTAATCTGAGAATATGTGAATTTAAATCCTAGTATTTTAAAAAAATGTTTAGAGAAAATAATAATAGTATTATTTGAAAGTATTTATGAAAAAATATATTTAAAAAAGGATTTTAAAGGAGATAGAAAGTACTAAACACACTTCTGTCGTTGGAAAATAATTTTGATGATGACTGTATCATCATCGACATTCATTTTCGAGTTTCAAAGTGGGGGATGCTACTATGATAGTTTGCTATAGAGTTTTTTTTTGCTAAGTAGATTTTGATTTAAGTTCTGAAAATATGTTCGATATCCAAAAGATATATGTGTATATTATTATTTCAAACAATTTGAAATGATACCCGGTGTTTAGTTCAAAAGTTTGTTTTAAGGAAATTTAATATTGAAATAAAAAGTTGAATTTTTACAACTATTGGTTTAAAAGGATAGTAAGTTTAAGCAAGTTTAAAATTCATAGAACGTTCTTATTATGTAAAATAAATATGAATGTATTGCATATACTCTTAGGATGCAGTGGAGTATTATATGAGTATGAATTTAAGTCCTGAAATATTTTAAAATGAAATTATATTTTAATGAAATGTTTTATAAATGAAGATAAGTCTTTATAAAATGTTCATAAATTTAACTAATATTTTAAGAAACATTTCACAAATGATTTTTATATTAAATGAAAAATAATTTATGAGAAAATAAATGTGAAATAAAAAGAAATTGGTATAATTAAGAAACCAATGGAATAAAATATGTAAGTTGTACGTAGATTATTTTATTCGCATGACAGTTCTCAATCTAGGATTCGAGTATATGATTCTAAGTGGTTAACACCGGTCCGAGTTTGGATTTTTCGCTGGACTCTTGACCGCGAACACTTGATACAGATTTTTAATATGATTCTGAAGTTTTCTATCATAGTATATGGCTATGTAAGGAGAACGTAGACCTCTAATCAAGGAACTTGATCAGAGTCCGTATGATATTGATCAAGTAATTTATGCCAGTTTGTAAGTGGAACTTATGTGTTAGAGCAAGTGATTGGATTGATATTCTGTATGGATGACATCTATGCGTAGAACGGGATTTGGTATAATTGAGTATTATATTTGTTGGCTTATGGAGAGTTTGGGGGTTGGCTCTTCGGATTGTTATGAGGTAGCATGAATAATTGACTAAGTAATAACCTAAGGCTGTTGAGCGGAATGAACGCTAAGTGGATTGTTTATCGTCCTAATGTGATAAGAGGATTTTTGAACTCGAGAAAACCGTAATCTATGTTTGCTAGTAATTGTAGTTCAAGCATTGTTATGTGATTGTTTCTTTTGTTCATCGTGTTGGAATTTCGAGGATGAAATATTCTACGTGGTGGAGAACGTAATGACTTGGAATTTCGGACGCTTCGTAGTTAAATATCTAAATTATTTAAATGTTTGAATGTTTAATTTGATGTGATTAAATTGATTTAATAACCTTATTAACCCTTTTTTAATGAATTACTAATAATAAGAAAAAAAACTCAAAATTTTTTCACAAAAATAAATAGTTTGAACAAATATCGATAATATGATCGAAAAAAGTTTTATCAATAAAATGGTCTCGAAACCCGTGAAATTATCATCCCAGGGCACTATCTTGGATTTCGATGAAACTATTTCCATCGGGACCAAAACAGTAAGGTGATGTACATCGATGAGTTTTGTAGTGATCCGACATCCTTTGTGGTCATACGAGCTAGAAACATGCATTGATTTTATTTAGGAATAAACTAAAACATATTATATAAACATCACTATACCTCCCGATACCTTACCTCTCTCAAAACAACTCCTACCTCTCTCTCTTCCTTCTTTTTACTATAGTCAATAAAGAACAATAGCCGCCTTATATAATCAATTAAATCGAGAGTTTGTCAACGAAAATCAACATCGTTAGAGCCGTTGAACCAATGTGAGTAAGAGCTTCAAATCCACAGTCTTGTTGGTGGTGGTAGTGGAATTTGGCCGAGTTTGAATTTTTAAGGTCGAACGAGGGTCAAGGCAAGTCACTGATTGAAGGCGAGTAACATAAAACGAAGTGTGGGATTGAACTCGTGGTGGTAAGACGAAGTGATGGCGGTAATTTGAGGTGGTGCAGCGACCTATAGTATTTCACAGAATATGAATAGTCACACGAGGGAACCCAGGTTACTATTCAGTAGGGTGGTGCGGGCGTAGCCACTTTGACATTATCGAGTTCGTTGCCCTTCAACATGAAGAACAGAGGTGGTGGCAGGCGATTTTGTTGATCAGAGAAGGAGATAAGGAGGAGAAAAGGTGTGGCCTTAGTGGGTTTGTGCTTGTTTAGCTACAGACTGAGGCGGGGTTTGAATTGGGGAAGATGATGATGTGGAGGTAATTAATTTGTTAATTAGTGAATTTAAAGCTAATTACTTATTTAAAATAATCTCATAAATTCAATAACGTTTGCATAGGAGGTCCGATCGAGATGTCATATTCGTCATTGCACCCACAGAAAGATTTTCTACATCTTGGTTTGGCTTAGTCTTGGGTGAGTTAACTCACCATTTAATTTTTTAATGTTTTTTGAGGAAACAATCATGTAGTACGCCACTTCAACACCTGCATAAGATAAATAGGTAGTAAAGTAGAGTTTTCGGGCAATAGGCTTAAGCCATATCAAAAACTAGAGTACTAATTAAGATATCATTATAAACATACAAAATCATCAACAAAAAACAAACAGAAAACAAGGCTACCTTATATATAACATGCCAGTAGCCACACAAATAGAGCATCAGGCATGCATGAAGAATCAAGTACCAGGGTGAAAGCGATGAGGGCCAACATCAGAGTGATTAGCATCAACTGCAGTCCATAAGGTAAGCGCATCAGAGGTATCCACAGATTCGTGATTAGAAATAGCAGAGCCAAGCATCAGGCGAAGATGAGGGGGAGTGCAACCTCTTGTCCAAACAGAGAAATAATAAGCAATTTTATAGCATAATTTTTGCGGGAAACGAGCAACGTTGTTAAAGCATTTAGAGTTTTTTAAAGCCAAATCACCCAGCTAAACACTGATAGGAAGATGTCGGTATTAGGAGAGGAGTTATACCGCCAATGATTGAAGAAAGAGTGGGTGAAGGGGATGTAATTGAGAAGATCCAAGACTGAAGTGGACAAGACATAGAAGGCAAGGTCGATATAATTGTTGTGTTAAAATATAAGTTAAAATAGATAATGATGCAAGTTGTCACTTTTGGACCACTCCATGCTTTGAAAATCAAGCGACAACATTATATGTCGTATAATTTCTCTTATAATTCCTCTACAATATATGACATGATCAATACTTGCCGTTTACATGTTTGATAGTGTGTTGTAAATGGTTGAAGTGAAATACTCGCTATAAAACGCACTATGAAATACCTTGTATTTGAAATATGTAAGCATGGCTAAATTGTGAGTATATTGGGAATATCTGTTTGCTTGTTCCCTACACACGTTTTGGTGTGTTTAACATAGAGGAATTGGTTTGGAAATTTGTAGAAATTAT
Source organism: Allium cepa (assembly GCA_030765085.1). Classification (NCBI taxonomy): domain Eukaryota; kingdom Viridiplantae; phylum Streptophyta; class Magnoliopsida; order Asparagales; family Amaryllidaceae; genus Allium; species Allium cepa. Next base: position 1,002,233,251 of record CM060929.1, read on the forward strand.
GGAACGAAGTTGTGAAATTTATAAACGAAAAGGTCGCGATGGATGCACTTTGAAAATGTCTTATGTTCGACGATTTTCGAAGTCAACTTTAGAAGATATCCTAAGGCTTTGTTTGTATTTTTTTTATAAGTACGATAAGGGTATTTATTATTGGAAGAATATCAAGGTTTAAAATTATTTTTATTAATTATTTATAAATATTTAAAGCAAAGGGTTTAAATTATAAAATATACTTTTGATGGTTTTTAAATAAATTATTAAATTAGTATTTTTTTAAGTGATATTTAAAATAAATGTTTTAAACATAGTATAAGAAACTTTTAAAGTACTTTTAAATACAAATAGTTTTTAAAAAATAGTTAAAGGTTTTATTAAAGTATTTAAAAGCTTATTTAATATAATAACTTTTAAATTATTTTAGAATTTTATTAATTATATTAGCTTATAAATAAATTAGTGTGTACGTGCGTATGTGTGTGTATCATTTTAAAAAGGTTTTTACTAAATATATAAGTTGGTAAAACAAGTTAAATCTTTTATATAGAAAAAATGGAAGATTTGGATTGTAAAACTTAGTTAAAATAAATGGTTTTGTAATCAAGCAAATGTATATTAACTTGTTAAATTAGTGTAAGATTATAATTAAGATTATAATTTGAAACATAATTAAGATCATAATTAATATTATAATTTGAATTATGATTATGATTATAATTAAGGAATATAATTAGATATTTAATAATGACTATTCTAAAGATAATTATGAGTGAATAGTATTGGGTTATTGTGACAACGTTTGAGTAACACTTATCTTAAACTCTTATAAAAAGTAATCAGATCCTTAAAGAGAGTTTTAAAGATAATGTTTAAAGTGGAAAGTGATTTGGGTTTGTCATATATAATGTTTGAGTAACATTTGTTTTAAACCTTTAAAATATATTTTAAAGTGGAAAAATATTATTATTTGATTATAAATATATTTAGATCTTTCATAATGAAATTTTAAAGATAACAAGTATGGAACCATTTGAAATAAAGATAGAAAATTATATGTTTAATTTATAAAAGAAAAGAGATTTATAGTAACAATGTTTTGGTAACCTTCTTGATTATATTTTGAAGTAAGTAAATTTTGTTAAATGATTTGTCAATATACTTATACCATTTGAGATAAGTGTAGGAATACTTTTAAATTATAGCAAATACATGGATAGTAAAAACGTGAATAGTAGATATGTGTGTGTTTATTATTAAAGGGAAATTTAAAACTATATACAAGTTTAAATAATTTAAGTTTTAATCAATAAGAAGTTTAACTAAACAAGTGGAGTTTAATTTACTAAAGCGACGTTTAATTAAATAAACGAGTTTTACTAAATAAAGTTTTTTAATTAAGAAAAGATTTTTAATTAAAAGAGTTTTTAATTAAAGGAAGAAGTGTTTAACTGAAAGATGAAGTTTTAATTAAATTAAGAAGTTATATTAAAAAAAAGAGTTTTACTAATAAAAGAAGTTTTAATTAAAGGATGAAGTATTTAATTAAATAAGAAGTTTTAATCAATAAAGAAATATTAATTAACAAAGGAAGTTTTTCATTAATAAAGAAATGTTAATTAGATATAGGATGTTTTAATCAACAAAGGAATATTAAGTAATAAAAAGAAGTTTAATTAGATAAAAGGAGTTTTACTAATTAAAAAAGGTTTTAATTAATGAAAGATTAATTAATCGAAAAGGGGATTAAAAGTCATTATATGACTTGATTGTGCTTTGTGTGTGCTTTGTGTGTGCTAATCGTGCTTTTGTGCTATTTGTTTATGTAAAGTACTTATTCGTGTAGTTAGCATAGAAGTCGATAAAGTAGACTTGTTTCTATCTTTGAGAGTTAAAAATGATGATTCGAGTAGGGTGTAGAAGCAATATTTCTCTAACCTACAAGGCTTCACTCTTGACCGAGGGATATCGGAAGTTGAGAGTTTGGATATTTAATGCCCTGTCTTTTTAATCCTCAGAAGTTGACACTAATACGTTCACGGTATTCATAGCCAAACATCCAAGTGCGGGAAAGACAGATCGTTGGGTGAAATAGAAGATAGACCGGAATCTCATAGCACGACGAATAATCTATAATATATCGATGAACTTTACAAATAGAAAATATTTATACACATACATCAATCAAGGGATAATTATCCTATCATCAGACACAGGACAGTTATACCAACCTACCCTTACAATTTCTGATAAATACAACAAAAGAAAAACAGACGGAAGATAAAATACGTGAATACGTCTTGGAGGATCCAGCTCGTCTTCTGCAGCTCCAAGTGTCTAGCTAAATTTGAAAAATATGCTCGGGCTAACTCGAGCATTATTAAAAAATTAACGCCCAGATTAGTTTGATAAAACCAACGTAAGAAACACAATCAAATGGATTCTTAACATTTTGTAAAACTTTTCAAAATAAAGGTATCTTTTAAGATCACGCCACACATAAACACAGACGGGTATTTACATTACAATAATTAAGTCATTTTTATTATAAAATTCGGTGATATTATAATAACATCTAGGGTAAATAATTATCAATCATAGTCGAAATTGTTACATTAATTAAATTCCAGCATGATAGGTACACAACTTAATCCGTACACTACTAGAAAAGGCTGAAATACCGAAGACCCTAGCGACGGCTTCCAACGGCGTAATTTCGATGGCTCCCAACGGGCCGTCGGCAGCCGTCGAAAATTCACGAATTACAGGCTTAAGTTGAGCCTCTTCTTCCTCATTTTCCAGTATGCAAAAAAAAACTTAAAACCCCCAAATCCCTATTTCAAGCTTCCAATCACCAATTTCAAGCTTCTGGATCCTCCACTGTTGTCTAATCACACTCTATTGCTTTCAATCTCAGGTATAATTTCTTATTTTCGTGAAAAATATAATTTTTATCCTAGATCTAGATTTGCATAAGTTGAGAAATTAGAGCTAATTGGTGATTATAATTGTTTCCAATAGCCTAATAATGGTTTATAATATCCCATGGTATACCTATTTCATATGTTATCATGAAATTTTAAAGAGTATGTATAATATATTATTTTGTGTGTACGTGTAAACTATTATATATGTATTGTTTCTGCCATTATATTGTGTTAATTGAAATAAGACATGAGTTGTATAAAATCTTTACTTGAATAATAATAATGAATGCATGAATCTCAAAAAAAATTCGACTGTATTGGAAAATGACAACAATATTGAAGCGGACTTATTCGATAAAATACGTGGAAGAAATGTGGTAAATTAAAAAAATTGACGTACACAAAATTAGTTAATATTTTTTTTTATAAACTACTTTTTTTACGTCCTTTAGAGAGTTTTTGTCCCCGTCCGACAAATGTTGTACATGATCATTATATAAATATCTGTTTTTGTCACAAAATGACTATTTATATTCATCTAATACATTACTTATTGGATTTGTCCATGTATTGGACAAGTTATAAACATAGTAAACAATTACAATTCGTACATTATTTCGTTTCAAATGGTTCATAAAATTTTGTCATCACTTTTATTTTTTATTCCTGCGTGCATGCATTTCTGTACAATGCAGGAAACAAAAGAAAAGTGCTGTCGAAATTTTGTTGAATCGTTTAAAACGAAATAATGTACGAAATGTATTTTTACTGTGTTTGTAATGGGAAGTAGGATGACTGACCGGGAAAAAAGATAACCATAAACCAACATTTCTATATTGTACCCTTAAGTGGGGTAAAATTGACGCTTATAAGTTTTTGTATCGATACATTGAAAAAAAAAATGCGAATTCATAAAGTGACCAACATTTATTTTTGAATTTGTGTCATTTTTTCAAATAGGAAAAATGATCGACTATTTTGTTGATCGAAGGAGACGGATGTATCAAAGAAGGGGATTGAGTGGCTCAATAAAAAAAGACTTTTATAATGGTATAAACATATTTGTTGAATTCGCTTCAAGTAATAACGGAAACGATGTAGAACTTCGTTGTCCGTGTAGTAGATGTAAACATTTGAAGTATTTGTTACCCAATATTATGAAAGTCCATTTGTGCAAAAACAGTTTCGTGCTGGAGTATTATGTTTGGGATTGTCATAGAGAAGTTGTAGCACATATTTCTGTAGAGTCTGAATTAACGGTTATTGGTAATGAAATTGTAATGATGAACCGTATAGAAAATATGGTTAAAGATGAAGCACAATCAATGATACGTATGGTTGAAGTTGACAACGATGATGTAAATGTTGAAGAACCAAATATTGAAGCAAAAAAATTTATGATTTACTGGATGCTTCTAAGAAACCTCTTTGGGTTACTTGTAAAAGCGGCACCCAGCTATCATTAACCACGGAATACATTGTGATGAAGTCAAAATACATCATCAAAGCCGGATTTACAACCATTGTACAAGCTGCAAAAAGACATATGTCGCCTAATAATTTAATGTGTGAAAATCACTATGAAGTTAAAAACTTATGTCGACTTTTGGTTTACCTTATTAAAAGATAGACGCGTGTTTAAATGGTTACATGTTGTTTTGGAAAGGTGACATCATTCTTAGGAAGTGTAGAATATGTAATGAGAAAAGGTACAAACCAAGAAAAAAGAACGAAAAGGAAGTTCCATATAAACATATGCCTTATTTTCCCACCACTCCTAGACTTCAAAGATTATACGCATCTTCTGCAATTGCATCTCATATGAGATGGCATAGTGTGAGAACAGAGGAAGAAGATACGTTGACACATCTAGCCGATGGAGAAGCATGGAAGCATTTTGAAAAAACATATCCCAATTTTGCAGCTCAGAGTCGTAATGTTAGACGTGGATTATGTACGGCTGGTTTTTCACCATTTTCTCAATTTGATGCTAATTATTCATCTTGGCACATTATCATCACAACTTATAATCTACCTCCATGGATGTGTATGAAAACGCAATATATATTTCTTATTGTTTTTGTTCTTGACCCCGATGATCTGACATAAAGAATCGATATTTATTTACATCTATTGATTGAGGAGTTAAAAACACTTTGGAAGGAAGGAGTAGAAACATACGACGTTTCAAAGAGGAAAATAATTCGTATGTTTGCTTATTTGTTGTGGACTATAAGTGATATTCCTACCTATGCAATGCTTTCAGGATGGAGTATATTCGGTCGTCTAGCTTGTCCTTATTCCATGGAAGAAACACGGGCATTTTCTTTATCGAATGGTAAGAAAATTTCATGGTTTGAATGTCATCGATGTTATCTCCTTGTCAATCATTACTTCAGAGGAGACATGATAATTTTTTTAGCTAATAGAGTGGAAACCAGACAACCACCAATGATATGGTCAAGCGAAGACATATACGAACTTGTAGGGGACTATCCAAAGATGTATGAAACTGGAGTGCAAACAGAAATTGCAGGCAAATCGACTATTCATAATTGGTGCAAACAAAGTATATTCTGGGAGTTGCCTTATTAGAAAGATCTTATACTTCATCATAATATTAGTGTGATGTACAATGAGAAAAATGTCTTTGATAATATTTTTAACATAATTTTGAATGTCAAGGGCAAGAATAAGAATGAGTTGAAATCAAGACACGATATACAAGAATTATGAAAACGTCCTGAGCTTCATATAAAACCAAATGACAGTAAAAAATCCAAAGCATGTTATGAGTTAGACAATAATCAAGTTAAAGTTGTGTTAAAATGGGTGGAAGAATTAAGATTTCCTGACGGGATTTCATCAAATCTTCATAGATGTGTTGACTATAAAAACGGCAGATTGAGCGGAATGAAAAGCCACGAATGTCACATAAAGATGGAAATTATTTTACCCGTTCTATTCAAAGAATTATTGCCTTTAAAAGTTTGGAAGGTAATAATGGAGCTTAGTCTGCTTTACAAATATCTTTGTTCGACTACTTTAAAAGTGCAATATTTATGTAAACTTGAAGAAGATATTCCTATATTGCTCTACAAATTGGAGAAAATATTTCTGCCAAGTTTTTTAGTATAATAGAACATTTACCTTTTCATCTTCCATCTGAAGCTCGACTTTCGAGGTCCTATGCAATATGGATGGATGTATCCATTTGAGAGGTATGAAATATGTTACCTATTAATTTAATTATATTCGAAAGTTAAAATTAATGTAAATTAATTTTGCATAGATACTCGAATCATCTGAAGAAAAAAGTGAGGCAAAAAGCACGAGTAGAAGGTTCGATGTGTAAATCTTAAATCGAAGAAGAAACTTCATTCTTTTTCTCTCACTATTTCGGTGACCATGTGAACATATCATTTGAAAGTGTTCCTCGTAATGATGAAGGCAAAGGACAAGAGTCCTCTCAAACAATGTTTTCTATTTTTAGACAACATGGTCGACCTTCTAGAAAATGTGTAGAAGTATGATTAGATGATAGAGATCTTCATGTAGCACACACTTATATTCTTCTTAATTATGTTGATGTTGCACCATTTGTAGGCAATCTGAAATAATAATTTGTGATTTATTCATTTCCATAATGCACGTGCATGTAGAATTTAATGCAATATTTTATTCGTATATGCAGTATTTATGAAAGTGAACATCCGCATGGAGATCTCAGTAAAGAATTTTCTGATTGATTTACAAAGTATGTTTATGAACCGAGAAATTATGTGGTTGATGAAGGGTTGAAACCTCTTGCGTTGGGACCAAAAAAAAATGTCCAGACATATTCAATTGGGTATAAATTTAACACCAAAGAATACGGTGCAGAAAAATTAACTAATAATAAAGGTGTATTTGTTAAAGGTACTGATGATCCAGAAAATCACATAACTGATTTTTGTGGCATTTTAACTCTTTTTTTGCAACTGACATACTTCTTACGACCTATGGAGGAGGTGTTTCTATTTAGATGCGATTGATTTAGCAATATTCCAGGTTCTGGAATTAATGTGCACAACGATTATATTCTTATTGAAATAAAGCACACATTGCGTTATCACAAGTACGATCCTATTTTACTAGCGAAACAAGAATTGCAAGTTTATTACACTCGTTATCCATCTCTAAAAAGAGATAAAGAAGATTGGTTGGCAGTTTTTAAAACAAAGGCAAGATTTACATTTGATGGAAAAAATATTTTAGACGAACAAGCTTATTAGGTAGATCTTGATCAAAACTATGAAATAATAACAACAGACAGTTGCATTAATTTTGGACCTCTGAATAATGAATCAAATGTTTTGGTAGAAACATTCGAGAGTAGGGAGGAAAATAACGTAGAATATGAGACCGAATCTGAATTCGAAGACGATGAGGATTGATATAAATATTATGTTGAATTCTTATATATTATGCAATTTATGTAATTAATGAGATTTATTTTGCATCATTTATGTCATTACATCATTTATATCATTACATCATTTACATCATCTATATTATTACCATTTTTATCATTTATTTAGCAATTTATGTTAAAAATAAAATGTATTTCGCTTGTCGTCGGAATATAAGACCCAATCTAAATTAGGTATATTTTGCGCTTCATGTAATTTATCTCATTTATGTCATTTAATTATAAAATATATTTCATTATTATGTTATTGTTCTCTTTTAAAATGATGTGTCTATGACAGGTATCATGTCATCCAAAAGGAGGTGTTCTTTCCATTCTTTAGAAGGCAATGGCAACGGTTTATCGCAACCACCACAGTAACCCACTATGTATCTAGTACCCAGAGCGGAAAGGTAAGTATTAAACTTTTTTCAGCATCTTAAACATTTTGTGTACGATATAATAAGGTGTATCATATTTAATGTAGGGGGTTTGACTTACAGCCGTCAGCTGTAGTTCTATCAATTTTGAGAGATTCATATAAGAATAAGACGACGGCTTGTTAGCCGGAGTGGGATAATATCCCTTCGCACATCCTGGAGTGTATATGGTAGGATTTCATTGTAAGTATAATCTTATGTTTTCCATTCTTAATTTTTTTTATCGCTTATTTATTGTTCACCTTTTATTGTTTAATATTTTGTCGCTTGTTTATCATGATATGCAGGCCGCAGTTGACATACAATCAGATGACCTGCAGCTGGTATGACACTACTGGATGCAGAAGACAAGGAAGAACTACATGGATTCTATGTCGGTTGTGAAACATAAAGGGCAAAAGCCGAACTGAATGTGGGCGAGTTTGTGGGAAGGGTGGCTGGCACATTGGGATAGTGACGAGGCGAAGGTAAATGTATTAAACTTTTATTAAGTATTTGATTGATACGTAAATATCAAAAAAATGTTTGGTAAGTGATTAATGTATTAAATTTAAATGAATATGCAAAGTTGAAAAGAAAATCTGCAAATAGGAACAAAAATCTTGTCGCTCATCGAGGAGGGTCAAAGTCGTTCCAACTATATCGTCAGGAGTTGGTAAATTTATTAAATATGAATTGTAAATAGTTGTTGTGCTATATAATTTTGAATATACATAATAGTATACAATAATCAATTTTAGGAAGCCGAGGCATATGGTCTCATATCGTATATGGATGTATTTACCCGTACTCATGTCGTCGAGCATGTAAATCCAAACAGGAGAGTTTCATATATATGGCATGACAATAAACCGAGAAAAGGCCATGTAAACATATTTTAGTTTATATACTATTAGTAACTTTTTTAATTATTAAAATATAATGAATTAAGATATCATGCTATCAGTTTTAACTGTATTTTTGTTTGTTCATGCAGGCAAGGTTTATGAAACAACGGCAGAAACTCCTAGAGGAAACCGGTCGAGTGCAACTGACGATGGACAAAGAGGATGTCATTTTGAGTCAATCATGGATTCAACTTCACAAAACAGGCATTATGGCTTTGGTAAACAAGTGGTAATGAATAATATATTAAGATATAACAATTTAGTAATTTTTAAGTTCTAAAGAGCTTCACATAGCTTTAGTTTCAGTAATAAGTTTATAGATATAACAATTAACACATTATGTTATAGCTTTGATAGTAAGATTATAGGTTAAATTAAATAAGTATTGAAGGCTAGCAGACAGAGGAGAGCTAGCCAAATGGCCAATCGTCAGATCGATCTAGCAGAGATCGAAGAGTTGAGAGTAAGGGTGGCGTAGCTGGAAGAGCAGAACCGTCGGCATGCCATTGAGATGACACAACTGTTGGACTAGCGTATTGCTGAGTGCATGAGTAGTATGGTGGTCATTTTCCATCTTGAGCTGGTTCTGGAGGTGATTGACCGATGTGGTAGGTATGTTTTTTTTTTGTTTTTCATCATTGTTTTGTAATATTTGATGATACATTGATTTTGTGGAGTTGGATTTGAAATATGGTGTATATTATTTGATGATACATTTGGTAGTAGTAATTTTGACATTTGGGAGTTGATGGTGAGGAGTTGATGAAGGATTGATTTAAATATTGTACAATGAGATGTATGTAAATTATGTTAACAAATAGTTGATTTGATTTTATATGGATTATGCTTGATTTATTTCTTTATGTGATTTGATTATGTTTGCATAGTATGATTTCATATTGAATATCTAAATTGGATATATGCTTGTGTGGCGGAACATATTATGTTTCTGGATTGTGGATGGAAGGAAAATATATATAGAAGAATGAATGAAAAAAAGGTTCAGAAACTCCGACGGCTCTCGATGGACTATAGGTCAAAAATTTCCAACGGCTTCCGACGGCAAGCGACGAAAAAGAAAAGATTGATTCCAACGGTTGCCGACGGTTTTCGGCACTGGCCTTGATCGTCCTCGTGTCTTTCGACGGTCGTCGGGAGCCGTCGGCTAGCCTTCTGAATCCGTCGGAAATCCAGTGACGGGGTTTGTCGGAAGCCATCAGAAATTCTGTCCAGCAACGAAATTTTTTGCATCGGTTTTTTCCAATGGCCGCCGAAGGTTTTAAGCCATCAGAATTTGTCCTATTTCTTATAGTTGTTGAGGCATGTATTGGAGATTGGATTTACATCTATGACAATACTAATGGGGTACCTCCTGCCACAGTGCACCTCTAGAAAATGTACCGAGGGCCTCACATGGACCCCTACAAATCAGAGCCGGCCTGACCCTCGCACATGACAAGTTGGATTACATCATTTCTCGGGACCAAGGCTCAAACGACGTGCACTACCATGGCACCATTTCCATGTGCATAACAAATCCATAAATACTGATTCTAGATCAATGAATGACTGCTCTTAAAGGTAGCGAACCCTAGAGCTCTAAAGCATATCCCTTATTTTAGTCATTACCGGGTTGTGAGGCTTATGAGGTCATGGTCACCTTTTTCCTCTCTTAGCAATTCCCCTTTGGTATGCTATCACTGCCTTCAAGGCACAATGTAATGCCAACATTCATCTATACAAGTTGTTCAGGATGTAAAAAAAATGAAGGCACTACTTCTACTACATCCATTTTGGAATCACCCTAAGGATTAGTAGCAAGTAGCCTTTGAACTTCAAAGAACTCTGTCTTCAATTCCACCATATTTAAGATATCTTCAATAAAATTCTTGAGTTAGTTCGAAGTGGTTTTTGGAGAATTTATATCTGATTCTGATCTCTTCGAAACAACATTCAATAATTTCTGCTAAACTCATCCCTAGTTCTTTTAGAAATAATCAGAGAATACATAAGAGCAGAGATCACCTCCTAATGGATTAAGTGGACGGATTTCCTTTTCATTCATTCTAGGAGAACAAAACGAGATTTATATGCACAATACAACATCATCGAAGACGACTGTGCCATATATCATCTGTGTTTCTCCTAAGTATTTCCAAAGATAGACTTTGGCCAAGATTTGATAATCGGTTATTTAAATATCAAATAACAAGCAATCAATCATAGATTTAATTCCGTATGGGATGTATTAAGCCTCTATGAATAAATCTTCCATTATTAAAATCTCTTTCAATTATTTGGTTCAAAATACCTTCACAAAACATATATGCACAAACCCTTTATACACTTTTCAATACTTGGGAAAACATTCATATACGTATCTCGGCAGTATGAGTATATTACATACCATTATATTTCAATACCTAGAAAATATCCATATACTTATCTCAATGGTATAATAATATTAACAAACTTAAGGAAGATTTCCTTTTTCCAAAATCATATTTAAATGGGCGAAAATAAATATTATTTAAAATATTTCTTATTATAAACCAAACCATTATCGTTTGGTGTAAAGTATGAAAAAAATGTTTCTGTACTGCCATAATTAAGAAGGGTTAATTATCAAAATCTAGGATCATTCCTTTTATAAGATTCTCTTTTTATAAACCCATTTCATATTTATAAATCCTTGTATAAATCTTCGAATTAATTTATAAAAATTATATTATAAATCCCTGAAAACCATTTATAAAATTCCTTTCTATTCATAAACCTATGTCTATTTATAAAATCCTTTGTATTTATTAAACACTTCTATAAATCCCCCTTTATAACTCCTCTATAAGAATGTTTTAAAAAATTCTTTATACAAAAATCTTTTAACTCATTTTTTTATAAATCTTATAGAACTAACACAAGTCTTTGTTATTATAAAAATATCATTTATAAATCTATTACTTTATTTATAAATCACCATTTATAAAATCCCTCTTCTTTTTATAAATTGCCATTTATAAATCTCCCTTACAACTATCACTAATAAAACTCCTTCACAAAATATCGTTTAAGTCCCCCTTTACAAAGTATCATTTTGTAAATCTCCTTTTAAATAAATCCTTTTTATCAAGTAAAATTCCTTCTATAAAACAATTTACTATTTATAAACACCTTTATTAAATTAACTAATTAACTTAAAAGTCCCCCAATAAAGCAATTAATTAACTAAACCCATCACTATATAAATCAACTAATTAACTTAAACAACATTAATAATACGATGAAATATCTTTAAATAATGTAATTAATATAATTAAATATTTTATACAGTATTAATAATAAAATAAAATATTTTAAACAACATTAGCAATATAATTAAAAAAATCTTAAACATCAGTTAAAAATGTAATTAAATAACTTATTTTAAAACCTTATTTATAAGATAATTAATTATTAATTTTAAAACATCACCTAAAAACACTTAACCTCAAATTGTTATAAAATTGAGGTTAATTTAAAACCTACTTTCCAAATTCAAAAAGAGGCTTAGCAATCCAATGGTACTTAGACAAGCTACCATTTAATTCAATTTAACTTTTTCAAGTCACATAACTGGCATTTACGTGAGCAACAAATTTGTAAAACAAATCCATAATTAACCATCAATGGTTATCACATCACCTTTTCCAATATTAATTAATCCACATTCTACAAATTATTTTTAACTGGGCAAGCACAGAACGAGGATTTATTTCGCTTGATAGATGTCTGCAGTAATCTATTCCAATTAAATTTGACTTAATGGTGTTTATTTGCCCAAATAGATATCATCGTAATATTTAACGACATTATTATTTAAACTAACGTAATTATATCCAACCCCTATTATTTTACCAATATTTTAAACAACGCCAAATCTATCAACCAGTTATGTCACAATGTTATACTCGTCAATAAGAGGTCAACGCAAAAATCCATGGGATCAGAATTTATATAGGTGACATATCACATTTTTAAACTAATACTTCTTTTTATACACACACACACACACTCACACACACACATATATAAATATAACACAATTACTTATAATAATTCCTCACCCTATAATTGATATTGGCCTAGCCCATCCAAGAATACCCAGGCCTGAACAGTTCCTTCTTCCTCCTTCCTAAATGCTGAGACCTGCTCCTCCATTATCATGCATACATGCACATGTCGCTCTAACCACCTAAGAGTGCCAAACAAATGCCAGAACACTCCTCGTGCGAGCACATGAACCCACACCACTGAACTAAGCTCGCACCCCTCCCTCGAAAAACAACCTGCTGCTTCCAATTTCCCAACCTTGAAAAATCACATGCTTTAAACTCTGATCGGACCCCGCTAGATTCTGGTGTTACCTCCCCTTTGACCAACAAGCTTGAATCTAATAATTTCTCGACCCACCTTTCTCCCCACGCCTCAAAAATCAAAACCCTAGCTCATGACCAACGTCGTCGACCACAACCAAATCTCACCGAACTTTACCAAAAATATGACGTCGCCATATGAACCTAATGCCACCTTCTAATTTGAAGTGAATCAAGAGATATGATTTTTTGAAGTTTGATCCCTCTTACGGTTATTTGGCCATATCTCACTCATCTCTAGATAAAATCCCGAGTGATCAATTTCTAAAAATAAGAAAGGGAATGATGAACAACTCTCGTATTAATCACTATGTCTAATTTTCGATGGTTGTAGAGATAATAAATTTTGAAGTGGTGAGGGTGGAGTTTTTCTTTTTATTGGACATGAAAATAAAAGAAGAAGGAGGAAAGGATGAAGTGTTATGTTTTGGTGAGTTGATATGGAAGTGTTGTGCTACAGTGTTTCCATATAAAAACAAAGTAAGCCAAATTTATTAGGAGCTAAGCAAGTCATGATCAATGAACCCTCGTATCAAAATGTAAATCAAAGGTAAAGTAAGGACTGAAGGTTGGAAGCACAAGCTTATACCCATAGGTTCAAGACACACAGTTATATCCAAAATTCAAGGCACCATCTTATAACCACAAATCCAAATCAAAGTCAAAAGTGGGAAGTGAAAGAACCTAAGTGAGGTGTATGAAGGAAGCAACATGAAGCTTCCAAGCTAAGCAACTATCAAAAAGGGCATCCTAATACACAATATTATGTTCACGTACAAACTACGAACGATAGAAATAAAAACATGATGATACATAGAAATACGACATGATAACTAAACAACTATAAAATGCATCGATTATAAAATTTTGTTAAATCTCAAAAATACTAATGGTTCTCGTAAAATACGTTAAACGAAAATTTCAAAAAATTTCAAATTAAAATTAGAAAAAATCTTATAAATTCAATTTACTACCGGATTGATTTTTCTTCTTATTTTAAAAAACCCAAATCAAAATATTTAAAATTAAATAAATATTTCCAAAACTAAAGTGAATAATTTTCCAGATCGTTACAGGAAATGTGATAAGTATATGAGACTTGGTTTCCATATACGATCATTCTTATTATTATTGAACATGACTAAATTCATTTATTTAGTCTTGAAGAGACTGGGATTGGTAGGTGTTTTACTTATTGAAAACCATTTCTTGACTGAGATACTTATTCTATCTCTTGGAAGTGGATCTGTTCAAGATCCTAAACATGACTTCACCATCGGTAAATGGCTAAAGACAGTGGAGGATGCACAACACGCGAGTTTAGCTAACCTATGGGGGTACATCAACTCCATATCTCGGTATGCTTATCGATATATTACACGTGGGGAGTTGATATCACTTGGTTCACATGTTCGGGCATGGGCTAGTTGTGTTTACTCTATGATATAATATTTATCTACAAATATATGATGCTTGAATGGTACTTTCTCATCCTTGTCATGGAGATTGGTCTCAGTTTACTTATGAGTTTTATTAGGGAGGTCTCTGCATAAAATCCATTATGCGAATGCGCTTTAGTGGCTTCGTTGGTATACCTATTGAATATTGTTGCGGTGTTATTAATGTAAGCACCAACAGCTATTTTATGATTTATATTCTTTACCATAGATATTATCGATTATATTGCAATATGTACTTATTAGATGGTTTAGCTCTTTTGAGGGGATAACCTTTACGACGGTCTCAAAAGGTTTTGTTATATGCTGTACACATATTTCTTGAGTTTCTCACACTAGACTTACATCTAACAAGTGACTTTTGTTTTTCCTAAATTCTTCGTGTGCTCTTTCGAGCAGTCTAAGAAAGGCGGGTTTTCATTGATATTTATTAAGCTCTTGGAGAGAAGCTGGATGTTTACTCATTGTAGTATTCTTATTTCCAGCGCATTACTTTATGTGTATATATTAGAAATTATGAGGACATGTTGTTATAACTGTCCAGGCTGACGATATTACCCTGATTGGTAAATCTGAAACGTTATGTTTATTAGCGTGGCTCTGTGTATTATCTTTGATATTATATGTTATCATTCTACTATAAGATTCTGATGTTTTTATTCTCCTCTTTATTTTCCTTTTCTTTTCTTATTTTTCTTTACCCAAACGTTCTGTCTTTTTGGCACTTAGATGCTCGACACGTGCGTACCTTGGATGTATTGGTGTCGGCGTTCAGGGGTCCAAAAGGCGGTCGTTACAACCATAGTTGTCTTAGTATTATTTGGTAATTATTAGAGTATGTGGTAAAGTAGACATACATCACTAACTAAACTTTGGTCTGACGCTCTCTATGTTTCTTCCCTTTTTGTTTCATTATTAGGATGAACGAAGAGTTTTTTATCAAGTAAAGTTTGAAGTTGTAGACGATGATGGCATTGTTGGCATATGCAATGTAAATAAATAATCATTTGACATTTAGTATTGTGTATATGTGTATCTGGATTAGATTGGACACATATATGACTTATGTATATATAGTTGTAACAATGGTTTGAATAAAGTGATACTTGATTATATTATATGTTTGTTACCTTCCATTTTGAGTTCAGAAAGAGATAAATGTTAGTCACTATGCGCAGGATCAAAGTTGGATGACAATAAATAATAGGAATGCAGTTGAAAATAAAATAGTAAATCAAACACTTGATTTTATACTGGTTCATGCCTCTTATCCTATGTCCAATACTAAAGCTCCCATTTGGAATTTCTACAAACCAAAACATAGGCTTACAACTTTGCTCCATAGGAGAATGAGACTTCAATTAACAATGTAACAAAAAGTTACTTCTTGACACAGTGTATCTTTTATATACAGATTGTCTCTTTTTAGTACGAAGACTCCTATAACTAAACCAAACAATATTGAGTGGAGTTTTAGAGGCTAAGGAGTTTATTTGACCAGAATATGGGATGTGGAAATGAAGCACACAAGTCGATATCATCTAAATCACAAGAATTTTTTGAAGTTCAAACTATTTCTTTTAGGTTTGAAAGTTCACTGCTACAAAACAGGCCATTTGCATCGGCTGTTTACCCCCCTTTTGCATCAGTTCAACAACCGATGCATATGCAACCGATGCAACAGGCTTAACACTTTTGCATCAGTTCTGAAATCGATGCAAAAAGGTCCTTTTTGCATCAGTTGTTACTAACAACTGATGCAAAATATTATGGTTGGTTGCTTGAACACAGCCCCTATGTTGCATCGGTTGTAATGAAAACCGATGCAACAAAGGAACTTGTTGCATCGGTTGTTGTTGAAAACCGATGCAAACCAATCCCTCTATTGCATCGGTTTTTTATAACAACCGATGCAAACTAATCCCCTAGAAACCATTATTACAGTACTCAAATAGACTATATATATATTATTGATAATCTTTATACATATACAAATATATATATATATATATATATATATATAAAAGAAAAAAACATACACAAAAAAAAAAATTATTAATTATTAAACAAGTCAAGCCATGTGGTATGGCATGTATAATATGAGTGCTGAAACAAATAACCTGCTCTGTGAAGCCCAATATGATTTCAATCAGCAATGTATGTATGAAATAGCTGAGCATATACAACTACTGATTTAAGAAATCACATTAGCATGTCTAATTTTATAGTATATCTAATACATCCATTCATAGAATCATACCGAAATCAGTGACTGCACTACTCCACTATATACTTGGAAGGTAGCATGCCCTTCTTATTCACCAAATCATATGTAAAATATTTTTCGCCAAATCAAAGAGGCATATGTAAAATCCACCTCTTAAGCATCATTAAGCAATTCTCTGGCTTATATTCTGGAACTGTGTGCCCTGCATCCTGTACTTCCAAAAACACAATGCATCATATGTAAGATAACTGAAAATATACAATTACATTGTTTCTTCAGTTTCCTCTTTAAAAGATAGGATTTACCTTTACTGTTGTGAATGTCAAATTGTTTGTGTATACTGTTGTATATCTGAAAAATAAATAATCAGGTTATCATTCCATAAACTAATCAACATGCATTATTATTAACATATGTTAAGTGCATACCCTGCTACTTGGCCTTTTACATGCCACGACCTCCAATCATCGACTATAGAATAGTTGAGAGATCGTATCCACTCTACTGTACCGGTAAACGGCACCAATATGTCCTTACCGCCACTATATCAACAACAAGTTCGCTCATTTACAGAAGTAAGAAAAAAAATAAAATGGCATTTGTGGTTTTTACCGATAAACCAATGCTCTGTACCCTTTTTTTGTGACATTAAGATGATATATAACTGAAGTTGGGATAACTTTTGTGTATGTAAACTTTTCACTACACCTTACCCATTCACTTACGGTGCCCTGATTATATCATGAAATTTTTACCAGGTTTTAGTAAATCATCATCAAGTAAGAGTTGTTTCTGTTATCCTATAATATTGTTCACCTCTTTGATTTTCAAGGCCTCTCTAGTCTTGTAGTTATTTGCCCAGTGATATGACAAATAATAGTAGTAAGACTGCGCCAAAAATAAAAATAAAAAATTGGTCGACATCATCAGTAATATTTGTACTATAAATAATATTTAGTATTGTGATTAATTCATCATTATAGTATTTTTTTTTCTTTTGCATTTTTTGTTACTGCTTACCCTACACTTTAGGTCGGGAACTACTGGATCTTCTAAGTTATATGATGAATAGTCCTCATATAAAGAGCGGCGAATTTCACTCTTCCTTCGTGGAGACACGAGAGGGCAAAGTGGGTCTAATGTATATGCTAGATTAATTTCTAATATAACCTGTATAAACATACACTAAAACTGAATGATTGGTTCTCTTTCTATAAGAAAACAACAATGTGTGATAGTTTATTATTCTAGAAGCTTACCATATTAAATTTATGAAGTGCAGCAACACATGGTTGGTTGCGGAAAGCAAGATATACATAATCTTCTTTTTTGCAATTGTTTTGTATCATTTGAGAACATACGTATGGAAGATTAGCATGTGATCAATATGCAGATTTTTAGAATCTGTATAATGTTCTATATATAAATTAGAGTAAAATGCATAATCAAATTTACCTGATAATGTTCATATGATATAAGTCCTGTTCCGTGAGCGCATGGGATTTTCGAACTAATATCGACAAATTCACCTGTGGATGGGTTGCCAATCATATATCCCTGAATAATAAATACGATGTTTTTACCATGTTAAGCTTTTATTTCTTAATATTAATAATTCTTATAAATTATTTATGCACCTTGAGATTAAAGGCAGGATGAGACCATGCTTCAATATCTACAGAGACAAAGAACAAGAATATCTTGCATATAACCTTTTAACACGGCCAAAAATAATTTTTTACTGTCAATAACGCTAGAAGGTCCAAAGGTTTTTTTTTCCATGAAAAAGATAAATTGTCAGGTGTAGAAATAAACAACACCGAGACCTCCTAAATTCCTACTTTTTCTCCTTAATTTTTGTCTCTAGCCTGACTACCCCGACAATTTATTTTCATGCCTTCTAGCATTGTCGTTTACTATTGGAGACATATAGTTAGCTGTTGCTACTTGAGAAATTAACCAAGTTTGCATTATTATTATTTTATATATAATATATAAAAATTACCACTACATTTTACTTTACATGGCATGTCAAACACTATATACAAAAATGTGTGTGTGCTTGGTTTCCACTTAGGATTTACCTTGTGCTATTATGTCTGCTATTATTGGAATAACTTTTCCTGCAAAAGAATCATCGGCAATGTAGAGATCATTGAAGACGAATTCTGGATTTGCAACAAACCACTGCATAAGTACCTAATCAACTACGCTACTCTAGTATATATTATTTGTAGAAATGAACTAGTTCATGGAGAATACATATTTACAATTATTTACCTTTGCTAGAAATTTTTTTGCTTGGTTTGACCAAGACATGTCATCAACCTCATAACCCTTGGGGTTTTTAGCATATGAAAAGCCAGTTCCAATAGGAGAGTCAAGGAATATAATCTTTGTAATCTGGAAATTTCAAGGGACAATCAGTTACATCACTATATTTCTTTTTCTTTTTCTTCGCTATCTAATATTTTTTATCAAGCACATATGGTGATAACTATACGAAATTGTGTTATAACATAAACAATAACTGCTGTTATCGGTTGAAACCAAAAAATTTTACATTAACAAAATGCTTGTCTTCTTTAGCATTTAGTTTATTGCCTTAAAACGGTAAACAAAATGCAACCATAGTTCCTTTTCTTTTTAAAGTTGTTATTTAACCACCTTTTTGTGGTTTTCAATAGATGTTTCAATTTTTTAGATGTTTCAGGCTGTATGCTAGAATATATAGATGAAGGGACGAGGATCCCATCATCAATACTGTTAAGTTGTATTTCTAATTATGTCATTTTCAATTGTTAGCAGTTTATATTTCCACTACATGAACAGTCACCATCCATCCACCATAAGCCTCTTCAATTACCCTACATAAATAAACTCTGACCACCACCCATATTGTCAGCAGTAACCAACAACAACAATACAACTCACCATCACCTGACCACTTATCCAACACATACAACATACTAATCAACTCCAAAACCACCTCAACCATGAACACCATCAATCATACCACTTTCCCCTTCCCACATTCATCTTCACAAACCGACACCGACCTTAAACTGCCTAATCCATTCTACAACTCGTGAAACTCCTTCTCTCAGTAATCCCACCGCGAACAACCGGACCAATCGCCTCTCAGCAACGATAAAAATCACGACCTTCCTCGCACCATTCAACTGCAAGCATACCCAAATCAATTCAACTGAATCGCCTCAGCCCCCAAATCAAGTCGAACCCCATCGCGACACTCAAACACGAGCCGCCTTGCCCATAGAACATCCGCCTCCTCCAATTCATGACCCCAATCTCCACCACAAATAAGCAATGCATTATTTATATGCCAGAACTTATGACTCATAAATTGAAATTTGTACTGGTTTTCAGATGTCAATGTGTTGCACACATATAACTATAAGTTAGCCTTGAAAAAAGCTCAATCTATTACTAAATTATTTAGTATATTCTAACCAAATCTATAACGCATGGTTTAGCAACAAATATGTCATATCAATAATCTTAAATCCAATGCTCCAAAAAATTGAATAACAGAAAATTAAGATCGCATAAATCATTTTTCATCATTCTTTCTAAGAACCGCTTATGTGTACATATATTTTTATTTATATAATAACTAGAATCGAGTGGTTAAAGATGTGCTGGTGAGTGGATAGGGTATCATATTTATGCTGTATGATGTATCCTACATGATGAAAAATTGGATTGAAGCCATACCTTCTCGAGATCTCACCAATTGCTTATAGCAGTAAGAAGACATGAAGGAGGTATGCAGATAAGCGATTTAGAATGAAGCCGATATGGTCATATGCGACAATTAGTGGAATCGAAAGGCAAACGGATGCAAATCAAATCGTGAATCGACTCCATCAAATTGTAAAATAAATTACTCACTTGACGACAGCAAATACGTCTTCCCCCTTCGGAATTTCTGCTTCAACAGCCGCGGTCTGTACTTGTACCGCCTCTGGAGAATCCACCTTTGCGACAGAAGAAGAGGAACTAGGAAATGTTTTTGGAATCACCCTTGTTATCTTCTTCTTTTTCGGAATCGACAGCAGCGGAAGCAATGATGATGAAAAGTTACAGGGGTTAACTTCGATTTCGAGTTTGTTGCCATCTTCGCCATTAAATTTTCAAAAGCTTCATTTTAAGTTACACGGTATTATTATTATTTGTTTGGAGTGGGTTATTGAGGAAGAAGGAGCCAATTTTTCATTATTTCCCACCTAAATTTTATATCGCAATCAACATGTAGTTGCATCGGTTGACTTTAAAACCGATGCGACTAAAACTATTTGCATCGGTTGTTGGTGAGAACTGATGCAAATTTGATTTTTTTTATTACCTATTTCTTTCCACGTACCATTTGCATTGGTTATTAAGATAGAACCGATGCAAATAGTTCTATTTGCATCAGTTTTTACTTCAACCGATGCAAATGAGGCGAAGCAATATGCACTTTTTGTACTAGTGTTTGGGCATGGAATTCAAAGCATAGAGATGTGTGTAGATTCTGGGATGACTTAGGGATTTTATAGGTGTTATTGGGATGCTAAAATAGGGTTACAACCTTTCAGAAGTATCTAGCACTGAAGAGAAGCAACCATAGGCCCAAAGAGATGCAAAGACACCTTTTCATGAACTAGCCGTTTACTATGCTTTAAGTCGACCGAAGATGGAGTTCAGTTGACTAACTCTATGTACAAAATGATCCCGAGAGCATCATCAAAATCAGTAGACTAAATAGGAGTTTAGTAAATTAGTTCAGTCGACTGGGAGGTTAGTTCAATCGATTTACTCCTCTGTCTTTTTGTTTGCTTCTTCATAATTGTTCGCTTTAGTCTTTACTCGAATGTCTTGCATTCCGGTAAAATTAATGCACTCCCATGTTATTACTTTGAAGCAAAGTATCCTCTTTTTATGTGTTATTATTCTTGTCTCGTCATTGAATGCTTACGACATCTATAATGTACTTGATGAATATCGTTAATAGCGTTGTTGTTTGGTTGTTATCATCAAAAAACCATAGATACGGTTCTTCACTTTATCTAACCGCTAGTGGACCCAATATTATGATGTGTGTTTGCTTGTGTGATCGATTTCAAGTATAACCAAGGAATCACATCATCGGCCGTGAAATGAATTTTTCAACATGTAACCAACACTAAAGATTATTTACTACTTTATCTAAAAGGTAACTCTTCTCAATCAGTTTTATATAGTGATGTCAATTTTTTTATTGCAAGACGGACTGAAAGAGTACGAGGGGAACTTGCCACTTTTGGACTAGTGATTATGTAAGAAACAAAATTGTGTTTCAGTATCAATATGTGAGGCCGAGTATATCTCAGCCACTTTGGCTTGTGCTCAAATTATATATATGCAACAAACACTTCATGATTTCAGGAAAAATATTAAGAAATCTCCAATATATAATGATAATATGAGTACAACCATCCCTTTAAAAATCCTATTAATCTTTCCAGAATAAAACATATTGATATCCGTCATCATTTTCTAAGAGATAATATAGAGAAAGAAATAATTTCTCTAGAATTTGTTAGTATGGAAAATCAAATAGCAGATATTTTCACAAAACCGTTATGTTAAACAACCTTTCTTAAATTACGTAAAAATTTAGGTATATGTTCCTTACATGAATTAATCGAATAAGTAACCTTTTTTTTAAAATAACTCACAAATATAATTGGATTGATAAAAAATTATCCTTTTTAAAAATAAATCTATAAATTCATACTCTCCAAAAATTATAAATAACCTAATTTTTTTTATTGGATAAATTAATTTTTTACCTATAAATTGTAATTAGTAAAATCTATCTAAAGTGATAAACTCTACCGTCCAAGATGTTTATCCTATTTTTAGTAATATTTATTTGTATTTAGCCATCACATTTTAGTAAGGCAAACAAAAAAATCAATACTTCAACAATGTCATCTGCTGAAAATAATTTCCCGTCTTATATTAAGATTACTTCTTCTCCTTCAAAGAGTACTAGTTTTTCTCCTAAAGAGAAGAAAATTAGACAATCAATTAAATTATAGATTACTTAACTACCACTCAAGATAATCGTACCGATGGTATAACTCATTATTACGGAGAAGTAATGCAATTTCAAAAAAGAAAATATTAGAAGCGATGAGTGGATGAACATCTAAATTTTATAAAAAGAACTCAATTGGCCTTTAGTGTGTATTGCGAACTAAAAATAGCATTCGTTCTAAAGGAAGTCTTTCTGTACAACCATCAACGCCTATACAAATATAAGAGCCAAAACAAGAAAACTCTTTGGCATAAGAACCATGTGAACAGGAAATAGACCCATCAGTAAATAAAATAACCTTTTGAAAATTTGTATATTTGTTTCATATATATAATATAAGTTTCTCTTTGATTATAAAATTTGTAAATTTGTTCTAGATATATATAATGAAAAGTCTTATCTACCTTCATATTTCTACTACATATAGAAGAAAAATAAATTATAAATATATATATACTTATATAAATATTATTATTTTTTGCATTTTATTAACACTTAATCTACTAAACTCCTGCCCCAATCGACTGAACCCTGTAAGTTATCTGTAAAGAACAGTTCAAAATAAATTTAATCGACTTCCTAATAAAATTTAGCCAACTAAATAAGTCTCAACATTCTGGAAGGAATTTTCATTCTATTCAGTTGAATACCCTTCATTCAGTTGACTAAACTTTGCCACATCAATTGACTAACCACTCAATTTAGTCGATAAATAGGACTCCTTAATCTGGAAGAAAACTTGAATCAATTCAGTCGATTGGCGACTTCATTTAGTCGACTAGACTTTGTGAATTTAGTTAACTAAACTATTATTTGAGTCAATTAAATTAGCTATTGCTCTTGGGAATGAAATTCTTTTATATGTAGTCTATTGAATGCTCTTCTCAGTTGATTAAATATCCAGTTACCTATTTCTAAAAACCCGTGCCTCTTCATTTAATTCACATAATCCCTCATTTTTAACCCACCTCTTCATTCTCTCAAATATCATTTTTTAGATCCAAGCTTTCTTCTCATGGCCCCTTATGCGAAAATTCCCTCTAAAAGAAAGAAGATGGCTCAAGAGACGCACTGTCTTCATCAACTCTATCACATCCGAAACTCACATCGGATGAGCAAATCATAAAGTAGTCAAACAACAGCAAAACAACACTCAAAAGATTCAGTGGGCATTGTGATAAAAAAATCTTTCAAGAAATATTATATATGATGTCCGATTTCTTGAAAGTTGAAGGGGTTGCTAGAGAACACAAATTTCTATCCTTGATTGAGTGGAACCAAAATCAGGTTAAAATCTATCCCTTTTTTATTCTTATGTTTTACTCTATCTTTGTGGAAACTATTACATACGTAAAAGTGATGAAGGATTACTTTGCAGTCAACTTTTAGGTGTTGACATTAGTCTATTTGTATGTGATTTGGGAAATGTATTAAGATGTTCATCGATAGGAGAAGATTGAGAAGATATTGATTAGAAGGATTTTGATTACAATGCTACAAGCTAAAATTTTTAAAATGGAAGGTACTGGCAATGTTTTTGTTAATTACATCCACAAGGTCGTATAGACAGTAGAATGATTCTTCACACGATTCTACTAAGAACGGAAGAAGAAAACAAACACAGAATCTCGCAGCGAAACGATAAAATATAATAATCAAATAAACAATTCATGAAGCTGTTTACTATACTTTTGATTATAATTTACACAAAATTTATAAAAATTATACATATACAACTAAACAAATAAAATAATGCTACAGACAGCATGATGCAGGGATAATAGTAGTAGTAGTATACCAAATCTTCATCTTCGTCCTCCAGAATAAATCTTTAATAAGTTGAAAAAATCAGGGTTGTTCCGAGCATAATGAAAAGACAAAACACTCGAGTCAAGACTAAAATATCCTTACAGAAGCCAAATCGATATCACATATAACATGAATGCTACGGTGTCGAAGATATTTATGGGATTCCACATCTCATATCTAGTGTGTAGCGTGCATGCAATAACTCAAGAAATGTTACTGGATTTTCCATCTATTAAGGATCCATCAAAATTATTTATATGTAGCAGAATACGCTATATATATAATGTCTAGTCTGTAAAATAAAAAAAATTCTCAACGTTAAGGCTTTACAATAATCCCCTTTAATGTGTTTTTAATCATTGTCGTATAGTTTGCATTTGACATCACCAACAGAATATCGGTGGTCACAGATGCGTCGTGATATGACAACACTAAAACAAAGTCATACGGGTCTCGTATAGGGGTAAAAGTATGACAAGGCACGTGAGGCAATGACCAAGGTAGGATACTACCAGTTACCCTTCTCGGCTAGTGGTAATGCATTATAGCCATGATAGCCCACTACGTCCAACACTCCCATAAAATCGGAGGGTGTGCACTAATCAATCGCAATGTACATGATGGTAATACGAAGAAGTGCATCCACTTGGGGTAGCTAGCCCACTTGGCCAGTACAGCTTCTGTTTTAGTCATTTCAAGTTGGCACAAGTGCCAGGCTAATCCATCGTCGTTATCTTTCTTCAAATCTATCAAACAACGCCAAATCAAAATACTTCGTTCTAGATCATCATTCCACGTACATAGTTGTTAGTGTGGTTCCGATATTGGCAGAGAGTATGCCCATATCCGGCTCCGGTCTCTTTAACAATCAAACATCGTTTTACACACCGGTTGGTACATTTACATTTCAAAAACCGTTCATACTTGATATCAAAATACTATCTTCGCTTCAAAATCAAATTCACTTTGAAATCATCATATTTACTCAAAATATACCATTTCATTTCAAAATCCTTTTCGCCTCAATATTGCAATTCGATTCCAAAATTGTTTCAAATTCCAATTTGGGTTATAACTTCATTTAACCCAATTCGTATTTAAATCCGTGATTTAAAAATAGCATTCCACTCTTGAATGGTTTGAATTTTTGAAAAATAGTTAGAATAGTTTAAATAATTAAAATAGTTAAAAATAGTGTAAATGGTTAAAATAGTTTAAATGGTTAAAAAAATTAATTTTTTAAGATAGTTTAAGTATTAAAATGGTTTATATAGCAAAATAATTTGGAAAACCAAAATAAGAAGATAGCTTTTAAATATTTTTATATAAAATAATTTATTTGAAAATAGTTTCAAATTCAAGCCGATTCAATTCCAACTTCCCACTTCAAATCAATTCCAATTTCCATTCAATCGATGCAATTTTGATTTCAATTCAAATCAATTTCAACTTCGATTTCAAATTAATTAAATTCTACGTTAAAATCCAATTAATTCAATTTTAATTTCAATTTATATTGATTTCGAGCACGATTTTCAAAATATCGATTCAAAACGTTTAAATCAAACTATCCTTCAATATTCAGTTTAAAATCCCAATCTTCAAATATAATTCAATTCCAAGCTCAATTTTGAAATATTGTTTTTAGATCACCTTTACTCAGTAAAATTCAAAGTTTGAATAAAAATCCTATCTTTTAAAAACAAATCAATTTATGAAATTCAATCATATTTCGATTATAACTTCAAAATCTCAAATTCAATTATTTAACAATTTCGATTACCAGATCAAAACTGTAACATTTCGAGCTCAAGTTCGAAAATAATTTGATTTCTATAGATTAAATTTTTTGTTTCTTTTAAATCAAACCATTTAAATAATTTCAAATCAAAAAATAATTAAAATCGTTTAATTTAACTAATCTGATGTCCGTATATAATTTTCTATCATGTGGCCAAGTAATTAGTTATTTCAATTTAATTTCAAGGATGGGTATATATCATTTCAATCCAAATCACAGTGTCATAGGTATATATCATTTCAGCCTATTTCTTAATGTCTTCTAAATAATTCAATTTATGGTTTATATACTATAAATAATATACAGAGTGATAATAGGATATATCTGAGTAGATAAACATCCAAATCATCCAAAATATCAATCAATTGCATCCATCGTAATCAATCACCCAAATAACACAACAATTTCTTAGTTATTATTATCGGGTATTTTACTGTCAATTAAATTCCAATTTCAGATTTAACTGTCAAATTTAATTTCCATGGTAAATTCAATGACAATTTATCAAACAACGATCAATAAATTTATATTACTTCATAATTTCAAATTTAACTAGCATAAAAATATTTTAGTACGTTGTGAGCATTTAAAACACTCACCTTGATTTTCAATTTTAAATCAAATCGAATGACAATCGATTTAACCAAAAATTTCAACTAGCTCCAAATGACTCCAAATCCATTCCAGTACGTAGTGCTTGGCGCCATGATTCCAACGCCACTTGTTTCTTCCAATTCCAACAATGTTGGAGAGAGACACACATTTTGAAAGATTCACATGAATTAAATACTATAATTAATTACAAGATCTTTTTTAGAATCAGCCGAAGATTAAGCCAGACCGTTCATTCTTTGCTTTTGGAATCAAGGCCGCACCTCCCTTCTTCTCGCAGGAATTCCAGGATAATAACATATGAAAGAAGAAACCCATGAACACACACGAACTCTTCGATGCCGCACCTCCATCATTCGTCAAGACGTTGATCGGGCGACGCGATTTCGAAGCTCTAGTCACCACGCATCCCTAGCCTAAGTCTGGCCGAGCTTAGCTCTTCTCGTGCCCAGAAATTTGTGCATGAAATGCAGGTGAATGCGGCGACCTCCTAACCTCCACGCTCCACTAAATCCAATCACCACAATATGGATTTGAAGATCTTGTAGTGCTCGATATTTTTCTAGTTGAAGTCGTGGCTTGATATTGTGTGGATGAGGAGAGATTGAGGGTAGAAAGGGAGAGCATTTTAGCTACTAAATAACAAACGCTGCCTAGGTTAGAAGACTAGGGTTTTCTGAAAGGTTGTATATATATACGTAAGGACGTATTATTTTATTATTATTTTCAACATTTTTCGGACAAACTCCAAATGAAGCATGACGCTTGGTGTTTATAATATTTTACCCCTATTTCAAACTCAATGGAACATGTTTCGAACCCCCAATCGATCGTATGGAGAATGTAGCTTTTTGAACCCAATTATTATATTGAATTGTCAATATTAATTCAGCACATTTTTATTCTGTACAACCAAACAATAACCACAAATGCTACAAAACTTGAAATCCGATAATAATAATACATTATTACGGATTTAATAGTACTGGTTTCATCAAAATTCGAGACGGTGCCTCGGAAGGCTATTTTTAACGTCTCGATTATAATATAAAATTCCAATTTCTAATTATTTGCTTTTAAATCCAATTTTAAATCTTAACAATTTTCACTGTTGTTTAAATAAAATTTACATCAACTTTCGATATCATTTTCGATCATATTAAATTCAGTATTCAATTATTCAAATATATTACCAATGTTGAATTTAAAATTTTTAATTACCCTATATATCAATATAAATAAATCATTAAGTTTTGAAGAAATTTTAAGTTATCTACATCATTTTATTTCTATCGAAATAATTCACGATTATTATCCAACTTCAATTATTGATTATAAACCCAGTTAATATATATAATTTCGTTTTAATACTCGTTATCGACAAACCTTCGAAATTAGTTTATTTCAAATTTTATTCAAGTTCATTTCCAATACTTACATTCAAAATCATTAAATATTTTTATTTTTGACCATTTTTATTTAATAATTACATTAAATTTAATAATTTAAAATAGCTTTAAAATATGGGTCGTTATAGTCTCCTCCACTAAGAACTTTTCTTCTGTGAAATGATGTTAAGTAAAGAATTTAACATTTGATATTTTTTTTTCAAAATAATCAACATATAAAACAATAAGATCTCATTTATAAGACCATTAATACCTTTCTACTACGTTACTCCGATCATCCTATGGAGAACATAATTTAGTCATCAAAACAAGTTATAAAATTTTCAAAACCTCAAAAAATTTCTAACTTCCGGATTTATGGAAAATTTTGGCAGAGTCTCCTTTGCATGGCTCGATCGAAACAACTACAAAATGCCTCTACGGGCCCCAAACCAAAAAACGAAAACAAAAGCCAAGTGGCACCATCATAAAACCGTCAAATCAAATGACAAAATAAACACATACCTTTTCGTCGGGCAATCCAAATTTTTCTTGATTTTAAATACCTACATCTTATTTCCCAAAGATATCCAATCATAAATTTTAAAGTCATTTTATATTTTTTATATTGCATTTTCAATTTTCAATAGTAGATTTATTTAAGCTCATACGATGTGCATATATCATCTGTATGCAATGTCAAATCTGATTGCTCATTTGATCACATAATTTCACGTTCGAACTGGTATCGTTCGCACGACTTTCTATTACGGACACGAATCTGGTACCTTGATCAGAAACTGTTATTCTCCTTGCATAGCTATATACTATAATAGAGAATTCCAGAATCAACCAAAAGTCCATATCCAGGGTTTGCCATCGAGTATCGAGTGAAAGATCCTAACTCGGATCAATATCATTATCTCGAAATTCTATGCTTGAATCTGGATCAAATCGTTATATGAATAAAATAATATACGTACAAGTTACGTATTTCTATTGATTCTTATCCATAAAAAATTCCTTTAATTCATTTTCATAATTTCCTTTAACAACAAGTTCATTTGTGAAACATTTTGTTAATCATCACTTTAGTTTATAATCATTCTATAGAAGTCTAACTTCTTATATGTGACTTTCTCTAAGTTTATAGTTATCTCAAAAGTTACAAATTCAATTTCACAATTTCTTTGAAATTCATATTTAGTTCTATAACCAATTTACAAAGATATTATTTAGTTCATTTGTCTACTTTCTTAAGCTCACTTACTTATTCCATTTAGTCATTAATCATTTCATAATATACTTAAGTACACGGCATTTATTATTATAACTAAATTTCCATTTATGTACATTTTAATTTCTTTTAGATTTTGTTTACTTGTATAATATCTCATTACATACCCAAATCATCATTTTAACTTTTTAACATTTGATAAGTCTTATTATATGTTATTAGAACGCGATTTGGTATTATATGAATTAATCTGATTTATTTTACTCAATTAGAATGTTCGCTATTGTAACTTGTTTAAATTTTCTTTACTTTCAATTTAACTCTAAAGTTTCTTACACTTTTTGCTTAGATTTCTAAATTTTCTTATTTTATAAGTTTTGGTTATTCAGATATTTCATTTTATTAAATAATTTAAAGATTACTAATTAACAAAACTTAGAAATTTTAAATACCAAATTCATTTCAAATCATTTGAAATAAGTATGTATACCTATATCCTTTCGTATATCAATTCATACTTTGGGAGTTTAAACCAAAATATGTTTGTCAAAAATATTTTGAAGCAAAGCTTCTCAGAAGTTTCCCCCGCTTTGAGACTTGAAAATGAACGTCGATGATGTTGCACAGTCATCATCGAAATTAATTTCTAGCGACAGAAGAGGGGAGTATTGAATTCATTTCTTTTAAAATCCCTTTTTAAAAATAATTTTAATAAATATTTTTCAACTACCATCAATGTATTTTTCCAAAACTTTGAAAACCATTTTCAAAATTTCCGTGTCTTAAATTCAAAACTTCTCAATTTAAATCCATATTAATTTACAAGTCACATTTATAAATTATACTTACAAAATTTCGCTTTATTTAAAACATTTTATAATTATTTTATCATTGTTTATTTTAGACATCTTTATTAAGGCACAATAACCAAATAATGATAATAATCAATATTATCATTGCTAATAACTAACACACTATATACCCTAATAATATCTAAAAAATTATTTCTTTATATATAAAGTATAACAGGGTAAAATTATTTCATTCACCCTCTTTAAAACAATACCGTGTCGGTTTACCTTGTTTAAGAGTTTAGAAACCTCTATCGATACGCTTGTACTTCCGACCAGAATTCATAAACATTTAACCGATAAGTCAACACAATAAATAATTTCATATTCACTAAAAATATGCGCTCATATCTATTAATACACTCAAACTCATTCTAGGTTGCTACTTATCCTATCCTTAATGAGCTACTCCACAAAGCTAAGGTTATCGCTAAACCAAAGCTCTGATACCAACTATGACGACCCACATTTCAAAAGGTTTAAATTGACGATAATCCACATATGTCCAACTTAAACAATCCGGAATTTAGATAATCAATCGGTTAATTAATAAAAATAAGAATAGAAGAAGAAAACGAACACAGAATCTTGCATCGGAACGATAAAATATAATAATCAAATAAACAGTTCATGAAGCTGTTTACTATACTTTTGATTATAATTTATACAACATTTATCAGAGTTATACATATATAACAAAACAAACAAAATAATGCAACAGATAGCATGATGCAAGGATAATAATAGTAGTTGTGTACCAAATCTTCGTCTTCGTCCTCCAGAATAAATTTTCAGTAAGTTGAAAACTCAAGGCTGACCCGAGCGTAATGAAAGGACAAAACACTTAAGTCAGAACTAAAATATCCTTATGTAAGTCAAATCGACATCGCATATAACACAAGTATTACGGTGTTAGAGATTTTTATGGGATTTTACATCTCTTATCCAGTGCATAACGTGCGTGCAGTAACTCAAGAGATGTTACGGGATTTTCCATCTCTTAAGGATCCATCAAAATCATATGTAGTAGAATACGCAATATACACAATGTCTAGTCAATAAAATAAATATTTTTATTAGTGTTAAGGCTTTACATTAATCCTCCTTAACGTGTTTTTAAGCATCGTCGTAAAGTTTTCATTTGACACCACCAATAGAACGTCGGTTGTCAGGAATGCACCGTGATACGGCAACCTAAACCAAAATCGTATGGGTCTCGTATAGGGATAAAAGTATGACAAGGCATGTGAGGCACCCACTATGTCCAACAATCCCATAAAATCGGAGGGTGCTCACCAATCAATCAAAATTTACATGATGGTAATACAAAGAAGTGCGTCCGCTCGGGGTAGCTAGCCCACTTGACCAGTACGGCTCCTATTTTAGTCATTTCAAATTGGCACAAGTTCTAGGCTAATCCATCATCACTCTCTTTCTTCAAATCCATTAAACGACGCCAAATCCAACCACTTCGTTATGGATCATCACTCCACGTACATAGTTCTCAAAGTGGTTCTAGTATTGACAGAGAGTATGCCCATATCCGGCTTCGGTCTCTTTAACAACCAAACGTCGTCTTACATGGTACAGTTATATTTTGAAAACTGTTCATACTTGATATCAAAATATCATCTTCGCTTCAAAATAAAATTCGTTTTGAAATCATCACATTTACTCAAAATATACCATTTCATTTCAAAATCCTTTTCGCCACAATATTGCAATTTCGATTTCAAAATCGTTTCGAATTCCAGTTTGGGTTATAACTTCATTTAACCCAATTCGTATTTAAATCCATGATTTAAAAATAACATTCCACTCTTGACTGGCTTGAATTTTTGAAAAATAGTTTGAATAGTTTAAAAGAGTTTAAATAATTAAAATAGTTAAAAAATAGTGTAAATGGTTAAAATAGTTTTAATGGCTAAAATGGTTAAAAATAGTTTAAATAGTTAAGATAGTTTAATATAAAATAATTTAAATATTAAAATGGTTTATATAGCAAAATAATTTGGAAAACCAAAATAATTTGTATATTTAAGAAGATAGCTTTTAAATAGTTTTATATTAAATAATTTATTTGAAAATAGTTTCAAAGTCAAACCGATTCAATTCCAACTTCCCAATTCAAATCGATTCCAATTTCCATTCAATCGATTCAATTTCAATTTCAGTTCAAATCAATTTCAAATTAATTCAATTCTACTTTCAAATTCGATTAATTCAATTTCAATTTATACCGATTTCGAGCTCGATTTTCAAAATATCGATTCAAAACATTTAAATCAAATTATCCTTCAATATTCGTTTAAAATCTTAATCTTCAAATATAATTCAAGTCCGAGCTCAATTTCAAAATATCGTTTTTATATCACCTTTACTTAGTAAAATTTAAAGTTTGAATACAATATTTTAAAAGCGAATCAGTTTATGAAATTTAATTATATTTTGATTATAACTTCAAAATCTCAACTTCAATTATTTAAACAATTCAATTACCAAATCAAAAATATAACATTTCCAGCTCAAGTTCGAAAATAATTTGATTTATATAAATTTGATTTATACTTCTTTTAAATCAAATCATTTAAATAAATTCAAATGAAAAAAATTAAAATCATTTAATTTAACCAATTCGATATTCGTATATAATTTTCTATCCTGTAGCCAAGTGATCAGTTATTTCAATTTAATTTCAAGGATGGATATATATATATATATATCATTTCAGTCCAAATCACAGTGTCATAGGTAATATTATTTCAACCTATTTCTTAATTTATTCGAAATAATTCAATTTACAGTTTATGTACTGTAAGTAATATACAAGGTGTATATATCAGAATAAGTAAACATCCAAATCATCCAAAATATCATTCAATAACATCCTTCGCAATCAATCATCCAAACTATCAATATAATTCACAGCAATTCCTTAATTATTACTATCGGGTATTTTACTGGCAATTAAATTCCAATTTCAGATTTAACTGTCAAATTTAATTTCCATAGTTAATTCAATGATAATTTATTAAACAATGGTAAATAAACTTATATTACATCATAATTTCAAATTTAACTAGCATAAAATATTCTAGTACGTTGTGAGCGTTTAAAACTCTCACCTTAATTTCAATTTTAAATCAAATCAAACGACATTCGATCTAACCTAAAAAGTTAACTAGCTCCAAACGACTCTAAATCTATTCCAGAACGTAGTGCTCGGTGCCACTATTCCAACACCACTTGTTTCGTCCAATTCTGAAAAAGTATGAGAGATATACACATTTTTAAAGATTCACATGAATTGAATATTATAATTAATTACAAGATCTTTTTTATAATCAACTTAAGATTAATCCAGGCCATTCATTCTTTGCCTCTTGAATCAAGGCCGCACCTCCCTTCTTCTCATTTGCGTTCCAGGATAATCACATATGAACGAAGACACCCATGAACACGCACGAACTCTTCAATGCTGCACCTCCATCACTCATCGAGTCATTGATCGGACGACGCAATTTCAAAGCTCTAGTCAACATGCACCCCTAGCCTAAGTCTAATCGAGCTCGGCCCTTCCCACGCCCAGAAATTTATGAACGAAACGCAGGTGAATGCGGCGACTTCCTAACCTCCACGCTTCACAATCCAATCACCATCGCACGGATTTGAAGATCTCGTAGTGCTCGATATTTTTCTTGTTGAAGTCGTGGCTTGATATTGTGTGGATGAAGAGAGATTGAGGGTGGAAAGGGAGAGCATTTTAGCCATTAAATAACAAATGGCGGCTAGGTTAGAAGACTAGGAATTTCTGAAGGAACGCTATATATATACGTGAGGATATATTATTTTATTATTATTTTCAAACTTTTTTCGGACGACTCCAAACGAAGTGTGTTGCCTAGCGTTTGTGATGATTTAACCCTACTCCAACTCAATGGAACATATTTCGAGCCCCAATTCGATCGTATGGAGAAGATAGCTTTTTGGACCCAATTTTATATTGAATTATCAATATTAATCAACAGGTTTTTATTCTGTATGACCAAACGATAACTACAAACGCTACGAAACTTGAAATCCAATAATAATATGCTATTATAGATCCACTGGAATTGGTTTCATCAAAATCCAAGACGGTGTTCGAGAAGGCTATGTTTAACGTCTCGGTTATAATATAAAATTTCCAATTTCTAATTATTCACTTTTAAGTCCAATTTTAAATGTTAACAATCTTTTTGTTGTTTGAATAAAATTTGCATCGACTTTCGATATCATTTTCATTCTTATTAAATTCAGAATTCAATTATTCAAATAAATTTCCAATATTGAATTTAAACAATTTAATTATCCTATAGATCAATATAAATAAATCATTAAGTTTTGAATAAATTTTAGTTATCAACATCATTTTATTTCTAAACAATTCGTGATTATTATCCAACTTCAGTTATTGATTATAAATTCAGATAATATATATAGTTTCATTTTAATACTCATTATCGAAAAACCTTCAAAATTAGTTTATTTCAAAATTTTATTCAAGCTCATTTTCAATACTTACATTCAAAATCATTAAATGATTTTATTTTCAACCATTTTTATTTAATAATTACATTAAAATTTAATAATTTAAAATAGCTAAAAAATAGGAGTCGTTACAAATCAAGAGATTCTCTTCAAACGATAACAAAAGCTTGGTAAAAGGGTGAAGACATTCAAGAAAAACGTGACGAGCTTTCTCGAGAAAATCTAGAATAAGATATCTTCGTGCTCTCGATATCCTTCACCATCTCGATCTCATGCTTTCTAGGATCATGATGAATGTTGAATGATTTCTTTTCTCTCTTTTGAACTTTGTATGATTGTTGTTTTGTTGGTCTAGATATT
Source organism: Allium cepa (assembly GCA_030765085.1). Lineage (NCBI taxonomy): Eukaryota > Viridiplantae > Streptophyta > Magnoliopsida > Asparagales > Amaryllidaceae > Allium > Allium cepa. The sequence goes on from CM060929.1 coordinate 1,002,268,721, forward strand.
GTTTTGTTTATCATCTAAAACACTATATTTAAGTTCGTTGGTCCGATTTGGTCGTATATGAACTATTTGCTTGTTATGTGATTGGATCTTTGTCTACATCTCTATAGTACATTTTTGAATGATTAAATCCATATGCACATATCTTTTACTATATTTTACTTCTTTTTATTGATGATAATGAGGGAGAAAGTATGTTGAAAGGGGGGGGGGGTTACTTACTAAGGGGGAGAATATTATACGTGCATACTTATATTTATCATCATCTAAAAGGAGGAGAATGTTAGAACCCTATTTGTATGATTGTTTTAATAAGGGAATATATATATATATATATATATATATATATATATATATATATATATCGTATACTATTTTATACATGACTTTGAAAATGATAATAACTTAAAAAGGCTAGAAGAAAAGAAGCAAAGTAATTATCGTCCATAAATCAAAGTCAAGAGTAAGTACCTATTTTTAGATTTAAATTGTAAAATCTTTTAGATGACTCATATGCATGTACGAATCACCCAAAACAAGAATTTTCAAAGATAGACTTTAAAAAATAATGATTTTTTAAAAATACAAGTTTTGAAGAAAAAAACCATTTTTTATACTGGAACAATCGACTAAAATTATTTCTCAATCGACTGAAAAAAGCCAGTTGACTGGTTCCAATCGACTAGATGTTTATATTTATCTTCTAAAAATTAGCTTCTTCTCGGAAAAGAATTTTGTAATAGATCAGTCGACTGGCTATCATTGCTAGCCAACTAAATGAACAATAACGACTATTTTTGGAAACAACACTTCAAAGGTTACGATTGTTCAATGCTTCTTTTTCAAAGAGGAATGACCTTCTAAAAGGAAACGGCTTTTCAAAAGCAACTTTTGATTATTATAAATAGAACCTAAATCTAGAAGTTCAAAATTAACTTGCTATCTTTATTTCTTACGACCTTGACTATTTTCTTTTCGAAAATAAATATTGTTCGTTCACTCAAATTACTCTATACACTTCCTTAATCACATTGCATGCATCATTGAATCGTCAAAGGAGATTATAGGAAGCTTTGTAAACAGAAGTCAAAATTCATGTTAACGGAACACAACATTGTCAAGTCAGCAAACTTTTGTGTTGCCTATTCCACTTGGCTAATTGAGGATGTTTTTAGTTAGTGGAAAGTCCGAAGAGGAGCTTTAGGACTAGACGTGGGATAGAAGGTCCAAACTAGAACAAAAACTCTAATGTGATCGATTTAATTTTCTTTAGTTTAACTTATTGGTATTTTATAGTTATTTGCACATTTACAACAACAGGCCATATTAGAGATCCTATGCATTTTCAATAAATAGAAATTAGTTATATTGTCTCGATTATCTTAAACTAGTGACACATCATTTTTGGTTTTTTTGGGTTTATACATCGTGAGTTGTGTCAAATCAGAAGGTTGAAAATAGCATGTTGTTACATACACAAATTTATGTAATACTATATACATAGTTTATACATGTATATATATACATATATGTGTGTGTGTGTGTGTGTGTGTGTGTGTGTAATATACATTATCACATAATTACAAAACCAGGTTTGTATGTATGTGTACTATGATTCGACAGCAATTAATAAATTCAAGTTTCAAACATATTTGGTTGAATAATTAAACATTAAAGTATACTTAGTTTGAAATTAGGATTGACTTAACCAATGTTTCTGTTTTACAATTTTAAATAACGTAAAGATATTTATATAAACTTGTAATACTCAATCGTCAAATTTATTATTTAAATAAATCAAATTTATGGTATATGTATGTATTGTTTCACTCAATCAACATTGAATATAAAATAATAATCATGTTTTTTTACAAATGAGTCTATGAAATTGATTTTGTATTTTTTAAATGATAAGTGTAAATGATTTTGACTCCAATATAATAAGTGGCAATAAGATATATATGTATACATACATTTATGCATATATGTATATGCATGTATGAAAGTATGTACGTACTTGGGTCAAGGTTAAACATTGTGAATGAATGGTTTGAAATTGAAATAAACCTGAATGTATCTTGCCCTTTGTAACACTTTGATTCGTAAATTATCTCCTAGATTGCTTAATCACCACCTAATATTGCTAGACTCAAATGAAAACTTTTATATAATTTAGTTTAACGTTACCAAGGTGAAAATTTTGACCATGAATGAGAAGGAGAAAGCCACGGATAAGGGAAGAATGAGAAAAAATTTGAAATTAAAATGAATGAGAGAACAATGAATTGAGGAAAGTATAAGAACCTTTCATCTTCTTTCTTTAAAACTTTCTCATTTTATTTGCAATCAATTTTCCATTATGTGAACCCCTCCTCTCTCTTATGTGTGGCCAGCCATGTACTGTCCTTGCATGGATTGATTTTTGAAAAAGCTTGTCAAATAATTAATTATATTTAAAGCCTTGTTTAAATACATACTGACATTGTATATCAATACGTTCATATATAACTTCTATAAATACATCCAGATAATTGCTAACAACACTAAAAACATTAGTCTGTATTTCTTAAATAACAATAAATTTAATTAATTTATAGCACTTTATAAACTAATTAAATCGTATGGTTTTTCGACGCTTCAAAAATGTGGTTATGTGACTCAAAGGTGTGAATCCAGCTAGTGTTAACATTAAACAGTTGAAATATTAACATTCGCATATCACCTTAGCTAGTTGTGTGATATTTTAAACTAATTCATCGCTTACAAATAATTTCGATAAAATCATATTTTATATATCTCAGGCGGTACCAATAGTGATAATAACCTACAAATGTTCCCTTCGCCAAAAATATATCACGTTAGGATATATATCATTTAGTATTAATTAAAACTCCAATATTATCTGCATTAAACTCAATTTGTCCAAAAATAAAGTACTTGGTTCAATAATAACATTTATTATAACTGTTCTACTCTGGCCAAAGATTTTATCTTTGAGTTGGCTACAGTTGACCGTGACACAAACCTCATACAACCGAGAAAACGAATTCTCTATTGAATAATATTTCACTTCCATTGCTTCAACTCAGACCCAGCTATAGTTGGTCGATGGATCATAATACCATGATTTAATTATAGTCAAAGTAGAGCATTCACATTGAAGTTTCATGGTATTCTCAAGTCGAGGAAACTGTGTATGATCGTCACATTGAGATTTCATTTTGACCTGGTTGTTATTTCTAATAGGAAAATCTTGGATGAGACTTCGTTTTGATCTATTTGTTATTTCTAACAGGAAACTCTTGGACGAGTCATTACATAGTTATCAAATAACTAGGAATATGTAACCCTCCGGTGCTCCAACAGCCACAAGTAATACACTACCGAACGTTTGGAGAGCATTACATACTCTGGTTTCAATGGATGTATAGATATCCTTTTCTTGAATCATCTTGACTATGAATTTACAGAAAAATGCTACTTAATTTTGTGAATAATTGTTTACGAGTGCAACCTTTTGCAACTACAATCACATAACATTTTACCTAAATATTTTTTTCAATTATATACTTTATATTAATAAATTTCTTATATCACGGTATAACAAAGTATATAAAAGAAAGAAACACCTTTATTATGAATAAAATTGACTACAGTGTGAGATATGTGTAAATAATTACATAACTACCGTCAGGGTATACCCCTAACTCTTCATACTCTAAACAAGACATGAACAAGAAAATTTAAGGAAAGTGTAATGTGTTTTTGTGTTGTGAAACAGAATGAACTTGGGTGTTTACCACTAGACTCTGCTTGCCTCATTGCTTTCATAACTATTTTTAACATAAAACATCTTCAAGTTGCCCTAGGCCCAGTGGGCTGCCCCAGCCCGAGGGATTGGTGGGATGCCCTCTGGGCCGGGCCTGGTGCTATGGCATGGAATGGTTGATTGGGTTTGCTTGATGAGTTTTAATAACTCGCCATTATGATTATATTCTATTTTCTAGGAATTCGTTGATTGTTTGAATGATGGATATCTTGTTGATATGAATTTAATTGAATGGAAACGTTATATTGATTGTTTATGTTGATAAACACATTCTCTTATTTATTTGTCATGGTAAAATATTGGTCGATTTTTGTCATGATGAGATCACATTTGAAATTAATCGAAAATGGATGAATAAATAAAAATGGAAAGTTTTGAAAGAAATGAAATATTTATGGAAATAAATGGTGGATTTTGGAATGTTTTCTATTTAAATAAGAAATATTATTAGTGATACAAAATTATTTACGTGAATTATTTTGAGTATTTAATGAATAAAAATTATATGGAAAAGATGAATTTTAAGATTTTATTAATAAGTGAATTTTTGAATATTTATATTTTTAATTAATTTGACGCTGGTTATAAAAATATTTAAATGATCTTTATAAAATGGTATTTAAAATTTATAATTTTAAAGCGATTAGTAAATCTATTTGAATTAAATAAATTAGAGGTTTGTAAAATAAGATTCTAAAGCTAATATGCTTAGCGCTTGACTATCATTATTTTAAATAAAAATGAAATCGTTTAAAAAGCCTTTAGGAATGTATATAACAAGGAATTTCAATCAAGCTATTATGGAAAGTGTAATTTTAAAAGATTGAAATTGAATTTTAATTATAGATTTCCTTGTAATTAAATGAGAGGTTTGGAAATATTATTTTTTGAAACTGTAAATGGATTCTGAGGAAAGAATGAAAATTTTATAAATTGATTTCTTTCGAACGAAAATTTATGTTTGAAATTGTGTCGAAGATTCTAAAAAGGTATTTTAAAGCCCAATAAAATAATTATATGTTTTGATTAATTTATATTTCTATGTAACAAGGAATTAGAATAAATAGAGTTATGGTACCATTCGGTATGAATCTTTCAGTGATACTTCTTCGCTTATTCTTTGGACTTGTAATATAGATAAATTGAGTGATGATGAGTATAATATACGAACATCGAGTAAAGGGGTAAGAATACTAGTTGGTATGGGATGCCTGAGCTGACAGCGTGCAGGCTAACAGCATGTACAGGGTGTTATATTTATATTGATGTGAATTGATTGCAGGCTGAGAGCCATAAGAGTGTCGATTTATTATATGTACTCCTATTATACATCAAGGTGCAAACTAGATTGGCCAGTATCCATCCTTGCAGCCTGATTGTGGGGTCGCTCTCCGAATCTGTGGCACACCTATTGATGTATATGGCTAAGAGCCATGGCTAAGAACCACTGCCCATATGTCACATAGGCCAGTAATATGTTACTATTAAGGTCACTTACAAGGTCGTGACTAACACATAGTGTATTTTTGCACTTGGTGTATATTGGGTCACGATGGCTGCTATAACGACCGCCATATAACATCGATGCTCATATAACCAAATAAAGCACTACTGGAGCATCCGATCGATGTAGGAGAATTGTCAAGGGAAAGAAAATGAAATAAAGATGAGAACTAGAAAAGAAAAGAAGAGAATAGAAGAAAAAGAAAGAAATAAAATGTCACACAATCATATAACCTTTCATATATTCCACAGCGCATCAGATAAAATATAATGGTTGTGATAACCCAGATTTTTTGGCATCATATAATTGGATAATTATCTGATTTAACTGTTGAAAAATACCAATTTATAGATTGAACCAAAAAATCTTATAATAAATATTTATATCTGGATGAATATTTATTTGATAAGCTCCTAATATAATTACTTAAAATTTATAAATTGAATTTGTGTTTATATATATATATATATATATATATATATATATATATATATATATATTTGAGTTGATTTTAAATTAGATTTTAAAATTGAATTTGAATTTGAATCTAGATTTAAACTGAATTTAAAAGATAAATATTTTAAAATATTTTGGATTTAAAAATATATTATATATGATTTTTTTTAGAAAATAATTGGTTTTATATTTATTTTCTTTTAAAAGTTTTATTTATATAAATTAAGAAAGTATTTATTAAATAGTAAATTAAATACAAAAGCTTTTTATTAACATTTTAAAATAAAAAAATTGCATAAGGACAAGTGTTAATTTATGAAATCATCTTAATAACATGTGTGAGATGATAAACATTTGTTAATGACAAATGTTAAATGAATAAACAAGTGTCACCCAATTATTTTTATTTTCTTTTATTTGTAATAAATCCTAAATAAACCTATGTAAACACTATCTCTTCTTTTCATTTCTTTTTCTATCTTCCCACTTTCAAAACAAGAAACAAAGCCATAAAAGAAAATCAGATCTGAGGCAAATTAAAACAAACAGAAAATTTTCAAAATCTAAACCTGGAAAACAAATCAAACAAAAAGGAATAAACAATTTCTGTTCAAAAACTCAACCTGGAAATTCAAGTTCAAAACTTTAAGCAAAGTTCAAAAATCAAAACTGGAAACCAAAAGCAAATAAAACCGAATCAAGCTGCAACTTCAAACTTTTCAACCTGGGATCATGCAAACATAAAGAAGATCGACAACAAGCTCATAATCTGTTTCAAATCAGCTAAAAAATTTACAGTTTTTTTGAAGAAGGCTGCTCTGTTCCTCTGTACAAAACATAAAGGTGAGTAAACATTTTATTTTAAAAGCTTAAGTAAATTAAAATTTGATTGCATGTGATTCATGGAATGAATTATCCTTGCATGTATATATATTAGGGAAATCTCTGTATATATGTGTATGTTAAAGTGTGCATGCTTGTTTATATAAGCATATCTCTATTTCCACTGACAGTTTAAAATTTTTGATCAAAATCAAGTTTCTCTTTATACATTCACTTATAGGTTGTGAATTTAAAACAAAATATGTTTGTTTAAACACAATTCAAGATTTAAAAATGTATTTAGGTAAAATAAGTCTGTACATCTATGGAAATCAAGATATTACAGTAGCAATTTAAATAACATGTTAAAATCAAATATTATAATTTGTTGATTCAAATTATATAACTAGAATCGACTTTGGAAAATATGATTTTTAAAATGAAAATCATGATTTTTAGATTGGAATTGAGTTAGTATTTCGGGGATGACCAGAAAAGGGTTTTTGAGCTTTTTCTGGTGATCGTCGAGTCTTTGGTGGTCGGGGTTATTGCTGAAGCTGGCTTAGTGGTCGGTGTGTTGGCTAAAATGGTGGAAGGAGGTTTAAGCCATCGTAGAGACGACGGTGGGTTGAAATAGGTATTAACCCTAGGTTGCATCGAGGTTGGAAATTTGGGACACTACGTTGACTCTGGTGGATCGAGTTGCACCAGACTAGGGGGAAGGCAGCATGGAGGGCTAGCGGAGGTGTGGCCGGAGTCTCAGGAATTCCGAAGGTCGGCGTGGGCAGCACGTGGCAATTTTCTAGTGATGGTTGTTGTGCCTATTTGATCAAAGTACCTCGATTTCGATCGTGGGCTTGTGCTAGTGATTTGGTGGTCGGAATTGTTTGCAATAACGATGGTCGATGAGTCGAAGGTGTCGTGGATGGTCGGAGACAACTCGGTCTTCAGTGCATCTGCATGACAGAGTTGGTTTATGTCAGTGGATTTGGTTATGGTGTGACTCGAAGGGAAGCTTGGGTGTTTGGGGTAGGTGCCTCAAGTATGGACTTGAGTAGATCGCGAGAGGAAATATGTTTTCCAGTTTTAACTTAAACTAAAAACTAAGTTTAAAAAAATGGAAGAAGAAAGGGAAACTCGGGATTGATCTCAAGTGGGATTCGGGTAGACCCAAAGCAGGTTTAAAATAGTTTTAAAAAGTTTTTAAAGCAAGGGTTTGAAAATTTAAAAAATTTAGTTTAAAAAATTTTCTTATATAAATTTCTTATATATGTAATAAATGTTTTCTTTAGCATTTGATTAAGAAGTTTTACAATTATTTTAACTTAAATTTCGTTAAGTTAAATTGTAAGTTATTTTAAACCTTAAATTAGAAATGAAATTTAAAAGTATAATGTTTTAAATATGTTAATGGTAATTAAGTCATTATAAAGATAATGTTTTATCTTAAGGTAACTAAGGTTTTAATGAGTTGAGATTAATTAAGTAAATAAAGTAATTTAAGTTTAATTAATTAATTTAATTAATTAATTAATGATTTAGGATTAATAAATTTATAATTAAGATTTATAAGTTAATTAGTTGGAGGTTAATTAATTTGTAATTAAGGGTCCAGCTAGTTAATTAGAGATCAATTAATTGATAATTAAGGATAAACTGATTAAGTAATTAGAGACCAATTTCTTAAAATTAAAGGATAAATTTATTAAGGATTAATTAATTTAATTAGTAATTAAAGGATTAATTAATTAATAATTAAAAGTTAATTAACTGAGGATAATTAACCAATGGGATAATTACTTAACGGAAGTAATTATAGATAATTAAAGGATAATTAATCAAGGATGATTAATTATTATTTGTAATTAATTAATGTTGAGTAAGCATGATTTAAAGGTGATTAAAGTAAATAATTTAATTTAATTTAATTTAATTATTAGAAATGGTGTGACTAATAATCTTGCTTATGAATGATTGAATGATATTGAATGCCTTAGATTAGTTGATATCTCTGATATGTGATTTGTGATCTTATGTGATATGATATGTTTGGGTTGATCGGTGGTAATACGGTTTGTCTAACTGTGATGAATGGCTATGTAAATATGTAATTCTGGATATAAATGGAATTGTTTAAAACTTAAACAGCTTTGTTTTTAAGATGATATTGGATTCGAAGAGATCGGGGTCGGGTATCGGTACATACCCGAAACCACTTCGATTTGTAATCTACAATAATTCTTTATGGATTTGACTTTGGAATAAACAGGCTGGAATGGAATAAATAATGTAAACTTGGTCATTAAATCCGAGTAATGATACTTAGATATGATTGTAAGATGTGTATTTGACTATGATAAGTTAAGAACTCATTGTGAGGTACGAGTTACTCAGGTTTTAAATAAGTTTTATGTCTTAGTATTTCATATTTTATGGGTTTACTCACGTTGGTTTCCAGCCTGACCCAAGTGTTACTTTGACATAATGCTAGGGTCAGACCGAGTATTACAGATTTCAGGTTAGGACGTTCTGATGCTCAGGTGGCGAGATGGATGGCAGGAACGTATGTAGTATATTCCGTTGTGCTATATATTGTTGTTTATCTGGGACAGGTTGTCATACTGTCCAGTTTATATATGACTGGTTGTAACTCTGATGTATTAAATGTAAATTAACAGATACAGTTTTCTTTTGTACAACTGCTATTATTTAATATTATATTTTATCCGTCGCGAATGTGAGAATCTATGTTTGTTCCTGTTCCTTCTTCTACCCATTTTCTTCTTTTCTCTAACAGTCTGAAATTTTTGGAGTCGAAAATTTCGAGTCGTTACATTTGGTATCAAAGCTGAAGGTTAAGTGAGAACCTTGGCTCTGGCGGGATTACTAATTAAGGATAGGATCAATGGTACCTTAGAATTAGTTGAGTGTATTTATATGAAACCGTATTTGTTAATTTCTTATATAAAGATTTTTAAATGGTTTTAAAATTAGTTTATATAAAAGCTTGTATTTTGATATAAAGCAATAGGTTTTCTAATATAGGAAATTGATTGTTAATCATTGAAATTAAATAGGATAATAAGAATATAGGATTGGAATTCTACTAATTAAGTCTAATATAGGTTAGAGAGAGTTCCACTAATCTAGTTATAGAGGAAGATGACTAAGAGTGAAGAATGGAAGGCTAGACGCAGAGAGCGAAGAGCAACTGCACGTAAGGATCGAGAAGAAGCAATTCAGGAGTATGAGAAAGAAGTTAAGGAAAGGGCTGGACCAGGGCCTTATGATAATGTCACCTGCTACAGATGTTTCAATAAGGATCATTGCGCAGCCAAGTGCAGTAAAATAAGGGAGGAAATGAAGGGTACATTCCAACGGTTTCTCTCTGAGATCTTGTGCTTTAGATGTCATAAGAATGGACATTTCCTAAACAATTGCCCTTAAGTGAGAAAGGTGAAGCGTAAACCAGTTGAACCGGTTAACGAGACGACTATATGCTATCATTGTAAGAAGACGGGACGCATCGCTAGGAATTGTTCCAACAGACAAAAGAAGAATAAAGTTGTGGAACGTACTGTTGGAGGCGTGAAGGTTGTCCAAATTGATGGGATGGTAGAAACATTTTGTGGTAAATGTTACAAGTCGGGACACCCTGTTGAGAAGTGTATGCTCGGGATTTTCCCTTTGCAAGGAAGTCCATAGAAGGGATTCTTGTAAGAATATTAGGGCTCTGTTCTTTTCCAAACCCTTAGGTAATAGAAAAGGCATCTAGATTAACGACTTCTGTAAGACTCTTATTTTGGATAAATAGATGTAATGTTTGAACTACTAGTGTGTAGTCTATTAATGTATGGAATATTTTATGGTCGTATAATCTAATATAAAATTATGTTTATTTATTGAGAATAGAATTGAAATTAATTCAAAAGTGGAATTGTAATGAATTAATTAAAATTTTATATTTTAATTGAATTAATTAGGAATAAAATAATAAAATTAAAGTTAAATAAGAACAACCTGAATTGGAAATTTTCCAGATGAAATTAAAATTTAACTTAGGGAAGTTAAATGGTTAATTTGAATTGGGAGTATATGTAATCTTAAAATGGGTTTGAGATCTGGAAATTGGAATTAGATGCTATTGAGGAATGTTTTAAATAATTTGGATATTTATTTATTTTGACTTATCTTAATATCATCATGTTGTTATTAATAATCCATTGAACTGTGAATTGGATTATTTTAATTGAATTAAGAAATGGATTGAGGAAATATACATCCATTATTGAAATAAATTAGAAATAAGATTTGAACTTATGAAAAGGGAAATTTCTTTGAACTTAAAGATGTAAATGTTAGAAATGAGGTTATTAAAAATTGTTTAAGAATTGATTTTGAAGTTAAAATTGAGTAATAAATTGGATTCTGCAGATTAAATCATTTAACAAGTTTTGAACTCTTATTTGAATTTTGAAATAATTTAAGTAAAGGAAATTTAAATGGAATTTTGAAATTGGAATCAAGATCAAATGGTCTAAAGATTTAAGTTGTTAAATTAAAAATAAAGGTTGATTTGATTCAAAAATAAAGGTTAATTTGATTTAAGGGATTAAATCAACATTGAAAATTAACTCGAATTTATATAATTCGAGATGGTTTAAAGTTGAGATTTAAACTGAATTAGTTCAAATTGAATCTGATTTGAATTAAATGGGAACTATGATTAAAGTTGGATAAGTTTAAATTCAAATGGGAATTGATTTGAATTTGGGATGGGTATGGAAGTTAACTTAATTTGAATTAAAATTTAATCAATTTAAATAGAAGTGGAAATTTAAATTGAATAGATTGGAAATGGAGATTGGGGATTGAACAGTTTGGCTCTGAACTATTTTTCAAATAAATTGTTTTAATATAAACTGTTTTAAATCTATTTTTCCTAGCTATTTCCTATACAATTTTTCTTTTTAAAAACCTAAAACTATCTTTTACTACTTTTGGAACTATTTAACTATTTTACAACAATTTTACAACTTTTTTATAAACTAATTACTATTTTACAACTATTTTGCAATTACCTAAATATTCTATAACTATTTGACTATTTTTCAGCTATTTTACAATTACTTAACTATTTTAGAGCTATTTTATAACTAATAACTATTTTACAACTACTTATATATTTTTAAATATTTTTCAAGCTATTTTCTTAATACAAGTTGATCAAAGTGCATGCTATCTATAATTGAATAGCAATGGAAATAAGAATTGAAGTGTTAACCCAAATGGAAATTGGAAGCAATTGTGGATGAGTGAATAGAGTCAAAATGAAGGTGAATAGAAAAGAGAATTGATTTAGCTAATGATCAATAAAGATAAATACGTAGGATGTACGTATATTATTCAATTCTATAAAGATTTGATCCAGATTTGAGCATAGAATTTCGAGATAGTATATCGATCTGAGTAGGGATTTTTCACTCGATTTTCAACGGTGAACCCTGTATATGGATTTTTGGTTGATGCTGGATATTCTCTATATTGGTTAGGCTATGCAAAGAGAATGACGGTTTTTAATCAAGAAACCAGATCTGAGTCCATACTAGAAAGTCGAGGGGATGATATTAGTTCGGAAGTGAAATTGTGTGACCGAGTGAGCGATCAGATTTGATATTGCGTACGGATGGTATATGTACATCATACATGCTTAAATAAAATAAATTTTGAAATTTTGAAAGAATGAGTAATGGTTTTGAAAGGAAAGGTATATTATGAGAAAAATTTTGATGATTAAAGTGGAAGTTGAATTCTATTTGTGACGACCTGGAATTTTAGACAGTATCAATTTAATAATCTGTATTTATAATTAAATTGATTTGATAATTTTTCTTTATAATTTTAATTTAAAATTGGTAAATTTAATCTTTTAAAGGTTAATAAATATTTAATTAGGCAATTTTGATCAATATCTTTTTAACAATTTAAAATTGATAAGAATTATTTTTCAAAACTAATAAAATTTTATTCTATTTATGATGTATATATATTTGGTATATATATTGTGGATAGAAAATCTTTTCTTTTAAATAAAAGATGTATTTTCAAATTGTAATACATATGTATGTATATGTTATAATTTGAAGTTGTTTTGAAATTTAATATAATCTATTGATAATATATATATATATATATATATATATATATATATATATATATGTATGTATGTATGGATATATTGTGATTTGAAACTTTGTTTTAAAATTAATATTTTCCAAAAGTTAATTTAAGATTAATTCAATTATTTTCAAAGTATAAGATAATATTTATTTTTAAATGTGATAGTTTAAATAAGATTTAAACAAAGTTTTATTTTGTTTTCTTTAAAATGCTTAAATTAAAATGGTTATAAATATATGTGTATAAAATTATAAATAAACTTTCTTTTTAAAATAATCACTTAAATTGGAATAGTTTATAAATATAAGTAATAAATAAATATATTACCAAATTCACATTTACATAAATATAGATACAAATTCATATTTCATAATTTAAAGGAAACATATAATACATATATTTGATTTAAAACATAAGCTATTTATAAAATAAATGTTTACAAAGATTTCATACTTGTATATTTATTTAAATTCAAAAGCTTATTATATAAAAACATTTCATAAATGCATATAAATAATTCATGAATACATATATAATTTAAATGATTTAATTAAATGGAGTTAACACTTGGAAAACAAAGATAATGCATCTTCAACACTTGTAAGCTAAAATAAAAGTATGATGACATTTGTTTGAAGTAATGAACAAGTGGCCTTCATTTCTTTTGTTGAAATTTAAACATATAAAGAAAATGTTAAAAGAAACTTATTTTCCTCTTCCACTTCAAAACTTTCTTCTTCTCAATTTCTTTTCTTTATCTTCCTTCATTCTTTCAAAAATTTATGGCAAAACAGAAAACTATTTTCAAAACCTGAAATTGGAAATCAAAAGCAAAAGTAAATCTGAAATTAAAAACTGCAACTTCAGACTGCAACTAAAATGGAAGATCAACAGCAACAGCAAGTTTCAGCATTTAAAATCAAAAATATTTTGGGGAATGCAAGGAATTTCAACAGCAAAGCAATCAAAAGTATTTTACAAACAAAATTTTCAAGGCCTGGAAAATTAAAACCTGCTCTGCTTATAAAAAGAAAAGAATTTATAACCTGCTCTGCCTTCTCAAAGAAAATAGGTGAGTGAACATTGTTTTTAAAAAAAACTGTTTTTAATCTTGATTTCATTTTGGCTGATGTATAAAAACCAAGATGTTTGCCTGAAACACTTGGATTAAATGAATGCATGTTTGTACTGAATGCCTGTAAATGGGAATAAAAGTTCTGTTGTTTAACAGATTTTGATTTTTCCTCTTTAAATTTAATATCTCATTCTTTAATCACTATTAGTCTTCGATTTGCAAATAAGAAATGATTGAAATCGTGAAACATCACCACCAAAAATCATTCCAGGTATTTATAATAAGTATTCATTTCGAAAATTTTAAAATAACAGTGGAAACCCAATTTTTCGTAATAATCAACTTTCTTAATTTCAAATTTGCATTATAGGAATGAATTCGTGATTGAAAATCATGAATTTTGATATGCATTTTAGAATTTTTAATTTGTTATTCGATTGGGAATTTTGAGTTGAAGGGTTTCGGCAAACTGATGAATTGCAATTGATCAACTCGATGATTTGAGTTGAATTCTTGGTCGAAGCTTGCTTTTGTAACGTGGATGAAGGAGAAAATGCTTCTGAATTTTTCCTATGGCCGATTTGATCTGTATTAATTGTACTAAGGTTTAGGTTTGTGTTTCGTATGTTTGGGCAGTCGAGGCAATTGCGACATGGGTAAGGGATCGGTTACGATCGCATTAGTGGGAAATGATGCTCGAGGACGAGGTGTTTCGATGGTGAGGACGTCATGGTCTGACGGCGTCAGGTTCGTCGGCGTTGGGGGGGTTTTGTGGTCAAGATTGCTGCAGTTTTTCGAGCAGAGGGTCGAATTTCGATTTATGGTAGGATTTTTGATTCTGGTTGAGGTAGAGGTTGTCGAGGTCGTTTGCGATTGGTCGGCGATCGGATAGTTGGTCAGAGAAGGGTGGTTAGGTTGCGCACGTACACGCATGTACGTTTGTGCACTGGAAATGGTGGAGTTGGGGAAGACGAGGGTGACTCGGGGTGGCGCTTTCATTTTCAGGGTATCGACTCGAAGCAGATGATGGTGGGTGAGTGGCTCGAGGCGATCACGGGGTTCGTAGGAGATTGACTCGGGTTTAGATGAATGTTAATCTGGTTTTATAAACAGTTTAAATTATAAAACAGTCTTACAAAAAGGAAATAAATTTTCAAAGTTAAAACTTGTTCTTATGAAGTAAAAGTTAATCAAACTTTTAAAAGTGTTAATTGAATTTATTTTCAAATTTAAAATGTTTTAAGATGATCATTTTGAAAGTAATTAACTTAATTAAATTTTGAATTTTAATTTAAAAAGAGTGTTTGAATTTAAAGAGTGTTTGAATTTAAATATTAAATCAAAAGTTTTAAGTAAATTTTAAGTAATGTCTTTAAAACTAAAGTTTTAAAATTATATTGAAAGTGAATAAGTTTAAATTAGATGATTAAATTTTAAAATTAATTTCTATATGCTTTATTTTCAAATAAGGTTAAAGTTAAAATTTTGTAACCAATAAAATAATTTGTCTTTAAGTTAATAAGATTTGATTAATTAAAATAATTAATTTGTGAAGATAAATAAGGTTAATTTATTTTTGTTATGAACTTAAGAATACTTAATTAATATGATTTATTAATAAGTAAAAGTTTAATTAAGATAAATGATTTTCTTAATTAATTAAGGATTCTTAAATATAAGAAGTTAACTAATTATTTAATCAATTTTAAATGGTTAGTTAATTGTTTGTTTAATTTTAAATAATCACTTAATTATGAATTAATTAAGTGTACGTACTTAATGAAGTAATTAATGGTGAATTTCTGAATGTAATTAAGTAAAGGAAATTACTTATGGAAGTAATTAGAGAAAATTTCTTATGGAAGTAATTAAGTGAAGTGATTAAGGGTTAATCACTTGATGTTACTAATTAAAGGAATAATTAATATAATTGATTTGAAGTTAACTAATTAAAGAGTGATTAATTAGTTAAAGAATTAAGATTGATTAATGATGGAATTAATTACTTGTTAAGGATATTAGTTAAGAGAGTAATCAACTAATGAAAGTAATTAGAAGATAATTACTTATGCAAGTAATTAAGAGTTAATTACTTAATTAATTAAGTTAATAAATTAATGTGATTAATTAATTAATGAATATGATTAATTTAATATTAATTACTAAATGTAATTAACTAAAAGTGTAATTAATCAATAAAGTAATTAATTAAGGATTATTAATTAATGTAGTTAATTAATAATTTCTTAATGAAGTAATTAAAGATTAATTAATCAGTATAATTAATCAAAGGATTCACATAATTAATTAAGAAGTTAATTAATTAAGATAAGTAATTACAAGTTGTCAATTACTTATTATGATTAATTAAGACTAACTAATAAGATGATTAATTACAAGTTAATTATTTAATTAATTAAAGGGATTATTAATTAATAAGGATCATTAGTTAATATAAGTAATGAATTAATCAAGGTTGATTAATAAAAAAGATTAATTGAAGTATGATTAATTCTAATTAATAAAGGATTAATGTAATTAATCATAGTTGATTAATTAATGGAAGTAAAGAAGGATGATTAATTATTGTAGTAATTATAGTAATTAAAAGTTAATTACTGTATCGTTAAGGATAATTAAATTGTGTAATTAATTAAAGAATAATTACTTAAGGTAATTATAAGATAATTAATCAAGGAAGATTAATTAAGAAAAATCATTAAGAGATGATTAATTTATTTATTTGGAATAAATTAATGAAGCAGGATTAAGATAATCCAAGTGATTTAAGGATAGTAATTAATTCAATTAAAGGTTAATTAAATTGATTAAGAGTTAATCAAACCTGCTTATGGATGGTTGATTGATATTGGATGACTGATATTAGATGTTTTATTGATGTTGGATGATTTGGGTGTAGTATCTCTGATGTGTGATATGCTGCTTTGTGAGATAATTGATTGATATGAATTATCTATTGTGATAGTGTGATTCATCTATCTGTTATATTATCCTGAATATAAGTTAAATTGTTTAAACCCTTAAACAACTTGGACATTAAAATGGCGTTTGGATTTTTGTGAGACCAGGATCGGGTTTCCATATTTGGGTATCCGAAAACCACATCGATCCAAATTAAACGTTAGGTCGTGAATCGAAGAGATGAGCTTAGTGAAGACTCGAAGTGTAAGAACTATTCGTCAGTATAACTCTGGGGGTGATTCCGTGATGCGTTTGACGGAAATAGTACTTTCAGGTTCGAGAATGATGATTCAGAGTGCAAGGGCTATGGTCGTTGACTCTGAGGCTGATTCCAAAATGAGTGCAACGAGATAGTGCCTTCGGTTTCGTTCGAACCCGGAACGAACTTGTATGGATTGAATGCTTTCAGAACATCGTTAGGTGGACGATGGGCATTCTAAGATAGATGTGTTCTATTAAGGTAATCATAGCCTCAAGCCTCATCAACCGAGAATGGCTAAAACAGGGAAGGTGCAGTAAGGCTAGGTGGGTAGCACCCATTTCAGGGTGAGGTCATCCCTATCAATATGTCCCTTTTTATTTCGGCTCAGTGGGTGGTTGGTCGCGCCAACCATGGGGTGATCTTACTCGGGACTATCCAGTAAGGGATGGTCCCGGCTTTGTGTTGCAGGGGATTGGGAGTGATTCTCGGTACGGTGATCTAGGCCACGTACTGTGACGGGCAGCACCCCAGTAGCCCTGCCATTGATGGAAACCCATTCTTCCTACGAGACCCTATGGTTTTGATTGTATTACCCACTCTTGTGGCTAGTAGCTGGAATTTAATAATGTAACAATTTCGGCTATTTCTTATTTACATGAAAACCCTAGACACTATTATAATATCATTGGATTTCCTATCAAATGTTTTGGTTAGCGTAAGGTAAAAACTTTTCCATGTTTATGTGTGGGAAGTCTTACATGATACCTTTTCTTTTCAAAGGATTTTCTAAAGTTAAGCAATTTCAACCCGTTTACTCACACCAGACCCCTGTCTGACCCGAGTGTTTATTTTCTGTTTTATTAAACTCTTGGGTACTCATATTATGTATGAGTAGTCGAGGGATTCAGGTTAGCTTGACAAATTCTGAAGGAGATTTGGAGCAGGAGGCTTCAGCGTGTAGATATATAATGGTTCCGTTGTGTTTATGTTGTATCTGTATCTTGTGATATCTTGAGTTGTATAGTTAGACAGATGTTTATAACTGTCTAATATGAATGTATAAGTTTTGTACTCTGATGTAATATGATACTATGTAATATTTTATGTGATATATTATATTTCATTCGTTCTGCTGTGAGAATATATTGTTGTTGAGTTTCTTCTTTCTTATCTTTTCTTCTTCTATCCCTTTCTTTCTTAAATCATGATGCGTTTTTCTGGAGATAGAAAGAGGGTCTTGACAGCTGGTATCAGAGCATTAGGTTGAGCGAATACCTAGGCTCTGGAGTGGTGTCTTTCTTGAGATAGCGTACTTGTAATTTTTATGTATAACTATATATATATATATACCTGATTTGTTGGGTTATCTGTTCGGGTTTTCCAACATAAGTTTTAAAGCTAGATGGAGAAAGTGGTGTGTGTGTAACACGACTACCACTAATGGAAGAGGTCCATATGTTTGAGGTTGGATGTGTATTTGTCGAGACTGTAGACCTAATACCGTCTCGAGTGAGCTTTGCAGCTTGGAGTAAGGATCTCTCTGACCTTCGAAGGAAATCTTTTAAAGATTCGGAGTTCATCTTGGAAGTGTAAGTTTGGATTTCGCTTGGGTGAGCGGATTTTATAAAGTTTGGATCTGTCGGAAGTAAAGAAGCAAGTGATGGTATCTTGATAGCTGCGTGGTGAGATGCAGTACCCATGGATATTTCTGAAGATGTTTTCTCTTGAAGCAGTTTTAGAAGTAGTTGAGGAGCAGTCTTTACCTGCCGCAGGGAAGATTCGTCTGTGTAGAAGTTATTTGGATCTTTAGCAAGGAGGTTGGCTGTTCTGGAATATGAGACTAAGGTCTATAAGTTGCTTCACTTCGGCATGGTCTCATTGTCATCCCTTAAGGAGAGCGAGATGTTGATGCTTGGTTTGGAGCCCGAATTTCTTGAGAAGTTGTCTGCCATCTCGAAGGTTCTGTTGTGTAGTTTTTTGATCATTTTAGGGTTTGGGGAGCCTTTGGATTAGAAGTCTTTGGTTAGCTGTGGTAGCAGTGCAGCTCGAAATGTTCGGTGTGCTGACAAGAAGGTCTTTTGGCTTAGTAGTGTCATCGAGGTAGAGTTTGGAAGCAGCAGTGTGGGTCATTTCTCCGATGGTTCAGGAATCTTGGTGATTCTTCTATCAGCAGTCCGGGCAGATGGTGAAGGTTTTCTTGGAGGGTTAACCTGGTTTGGAAAAGCTTAAGGCTGTTCTAATTGGTAAAGAGAGGACAGTTTCTTTGGAATTCGAACTGGGTAGGATCGCAAAAGTGACTTGTGATTTGTTTGGAAATTTTTCTTGGGAAATCTTTTGTTCGAGACTGAGGGTTCTCATGTGAAATTACGAGCTACTGATGTAATCAGAAGTTTGTCTGCATCTGGAGTTAAGTTCCATATGGATTTGGTTCCAGAAGCAATACTGGTGGTTAGCCTTGTTGTGACGACCCGAACTCGATGTCCGACAAACGACATCAAATTTACATCGCCAGAGCTTATAACAACATCAGATGAATATAAAACAGTGGAACAAATGAATATCATACATGCATCACAGATACAACATCAACATAATATCCTTACTACATCAGAGTATATAATACATACACCACAACTTCAAATACAATATCATGATAATACAACAGTGATCATATATCCAAAAGTCCTCAAATAAAAAAGGTGATAACGAACTTCCAAAAGCTAAACACCTGAAATCTCCAAAAGCTCCTAAGATATCTCCCAAGCAAGAGTTCCAAAATGCTGCTAACTCCAAAATACGGAAACCTCCTACTAGGCTGCCCGTGTAGAAATTATGGGCACCCAGAGTTTAGAAATGAAACAATAAACTCCGGGTCAGTCATGGGACTGGTATGAGTAAACAAAAATAGTTGCTTTTAAATAAAAACAGATTTATAAAGAAAAAATCGATATGCTTTTGAAAAATGAGACTACCATAAGACCTCCCGCCATACACATAATGCAAACGCAGAATTGGAGGAGATTTCTTCTTATGATAGTTAAATATGCTTGATACGAGAAAAAGAATTCTTTGATATTATTAATAGTGCATAGTGTCGAAAACATTTCAAAAATAGAATATTAATCTTAGCCAACATATGACCATTATCGTATGCCTACTATAGCTACCATGTTTTGTGGCAGTTTACCGCCATGCTGCATGGCAGGTTTTACAACTAAAACCGTATAAGGCTCGTATTGTCTCTTTGGATTTCCAACAAATGGTCAGGCTAAGGAACTTCCTGGGCCACATGAGTACGCTACTGGAGGGACGACCCGAGAACCTAACCGGATCTCTGCCAACACAAGGCCGGGTTACCCCTAACTGGGTAACTACTGACACGAGTATGCCATCCCCCGGTTGTAACCAACCTTTATCCGGGGGCCCAGCAACAAATTACAAAGTAATATATGTATGTATGTATGTATATACATATATATATATATATATTTGCGATATCAACATAAATTAAGTATCTGGGCTCCATACCATGATACCACTTCTATCCAGAAGGAAATGCACATACCCTAAGGGATGTTACCCCCAATAACCTTGCTGCATCTTTCCTGTTTCGACCATTCCGGGGTGTGAGGTTCGACGAAGTCTTGTCCACAAAGCTACGTTTTTCACAAAGCCATGCTTGGATCAACAAATGATCAAAAACACTCAGCATGCCACATTACCAAATTGGGAATATATTGCTGATAACCTTCAACTACATAACCTCTGAGCTCGTACGTCTCAGAGAAGTGTGTTAAGCTAAGAGAATAAATTCTCCGCCACCAACAGTAATGTATTTGAAAGAAATCTGTTTTATATCTCAAATGTAATGTCAGACATACAATCCATACAAGTCTGTTCTGGGTTTGAACAGAACCGAAGGCACTTCCAAAGAAGTCCTTGCAATCCGGGTATTCACAATCCCGATCTGACTTCCCATCACTTAGGGAATCTCTATACCGTAGCTACTCGGTGCAGAGACAATCGATATGGCATCCTATCGCTCTCGTAAATACCCGGTCTTCAACACCGGTCTTCAAATGCTACCCATAACGTCGCATCACATATTCGGAATGGGTTATACGACACAAAGGTCGTTTTCCCGGCCAAATCGAATAGTTAAAGTAAACTTTAAAACATGTGTATATGTCGTTCACAAAAATTCACAGGCTCGATGTGGGTTCCGAATAACAAACTGAAATCTGATTCCCTGTCGCATCGAAGTTTAAATGCCGTTTTACGGGCAACAGGGTTTTCACATCAATACAGAACAAATCACAACTACAGTGCAGCACATGGCAATCTACATCACACAGTTTCACAATCAGAATAGAAATATCAACATCGTGCTCAGTCATAGTTAATTTATTTTCAAATGTGGTTTAAATAAATTTACCACAAAATTATTTTAAATCAATGATAAGAATTTAGATAAATAAATTAAATTTTGATTACTCGATTTATTGTTTCAAAATTAGTTATTTTAAATTAACCGCTAAATTTGATTTGTTTAAATTATCTGAATAACAAATTCTTAATTTACAAATTAAATCGAACACTTAATTGTTTATTAATCAATTTTTAATTACAATTTGTATATCATTCTTAATTTATTTCAAAATCATTAATTAATAAACATTATTTACCTTTATTACCATTTGAAAACCTTCTTTATACTTTGGAAATCAATCTATTACAGTTATAAAAAGTTTAATGTTAATTAACTTAAATTCTTATTTTAAATTTAATTATTTAAAATATTTATTAGATTATTAAGTATCCACTTAGTTTATTAAGAATAGTAATAAGCCTTTAATTCAATATAGTCAAAATTCATTGCCCTAAAATCTGTTAACAGTAAAGGTTAAATTTTTATTTTTTTTGGTCCAAACCCATATTCAAAGTAAACCCGAGCAAACCCAGGCAAAATCGGGTCGAACCCCATGTATTTCCGAACTTTTCCCGAGTCTCTCCTGTACCCTTCCTTCTTCATCTACGTTCTTAAACTTTAAAACTCAAAAACTTTAAAACTGTAGAGCTAAATCTCACTCGAAATCGCGTTCTACCCGAGTCACTTAACCCATACGCTCAAGAATCCTTCGAGTTGAAAACAACCCACGAAGTCGCTGCACACCCGTTCCACCGTGCACGTGCACGGTGGTTCGCCGCGACTCCGATGACCATCGCGACCACCAACAAGTCGCGATTCATGCCTACATTAGAAATCAAAACCCAGTATTCAAAAAAAACGAAATCAAAAAATTTGCCTGTCGCTCGAAAAACTGGAACGAACCCCCTCGGCAAAAGCGCCTCGCCACCCTCTTACTGACCACCGGAGGCGATGACATTCCGATCGTACCTCGAACTTTTCCCCTCTACTTTCACCCAAATCCACGTGCCACTCGATCGAGCGACGGTGACGAAAACCCAATTTACAGAACACCAAAAATTCTGAACCCAAAACCCTAATTCGACTTCATTCCCCAAATTCGCACGATAGAATGTTTTTTAACATTTTTCCCAACGTCTTAGATGTTCAAGCATGCTTCAGTACGAATTACAAAATTTGTAAACGATTCAGTTATCAGGGATTGATAAAAATGCAAATTTTGTTTGGTTATTAACTGTACTTGGAACACTTCATTAAAAATCATTATGTTAATTTCAAAAATCCTACTTTTAGTTGTTTATCCAAGTTATGAAATCAAACCGATAAATTAAAATACTCGAAATAATTCATATGATTTATTTCCACTGCAAATTTTAGTTTACAGGGTCCAGTTCTTTCACTTTCAAGCAAGAATTTTTTTCTAGACTATGGTTTAAGTTTAAACAACTGCTTTTGTTAAAAATCTCAAGTTTTAAAGGTTCCATATGAAGATGTATTAAAAAAAATTTATTTACTTTACTCTGTAACCAGAGTTTCAGAAGACAGTCATTCAAAGATTTCCTGTAACTCAACATACATATATAACAAATTTTGATTTTCAATATGCAGTAAGCTCAAAATTTGATAAACCAGATACTTCAATTTAAAATAAAATAGGTTTACTCACATGATTCCAGAAATAAACAGAGCTGCTTTAAGTTTGAAACAGAGATCTTGCTGCAGTTTAGATTTTTAGCAATTTGCCTTCAACTTGAATATAAGTGATGATCTTCTTTCCTTTTTTTTAAATTTCTGTTCTTTGCTAATATTTGTTGAACGAATGAAAGTGAGGTTTGTGGATGTATATAAAGAGATGGGCAGTTTTTTTTAGTGAAGCACTGAAACATTAATTTTGTATAGTTGCCTTATACGGTATTTCTTTTGCTCAACCCATACCTTTAATTTACTGATGGGATCTTTTACATAATGAAGAGTAAATGGAATATAATGAGAGCATTAAATGAAATGTTCATGTTCCCTTTTTATGTTACAACATGCTCTTGTTTAATTAGATTTTTATAAGTACATTTTTTTTATTTAATGTTGGCTGATAGATTTTGTGGAGGCTTGCATTTATTGCGTTTTCTTATTTCATCATGTCTATACTTATCTCCTTGTACAAATCTTCATACTTTGGTAACATTTAATAACTATGAGCTTTTATTACAATATTTGTTTTAGTTCTATTAAAGGTTTTAACTAAAAACATTAAATTTATTCATATTTTATTTTATTGTTGTAAACAATTTCTTTTTGATAAGTGTAGTTTTCTTTAATTATTATTATTATTATTACTATTATTATTATTTAAACTTTACTATCAAAATTTATTTAATTCCATACAACTTTGTAATATTAATATCAACAATATTAAACTTCTGTCAAAATTTCACAAATTAAATTCAAAAAGTTCAAATAATCACTGAATTTAAACTAACAAATTTCAGGATGTTACAATATCCCCTCCTTAAGAAAATTTCGTCCTCGAAATTGAAAGAGAGAGAAAAGTAAACAAAGAATATACGAATTTAGAAATAATAAGGAAATGGCTTACCATTTTAAGCCGAGATATCTACCCTACAATTGGGATATGATTTCTTCATATCATCTTCAGTCTCCCAAGTACAGTCCTTTGGATCGCCACTCTATTGAACCTTAACTAATTTCACAACTTTGTTCCTCAATCGCTTCTCATCACGATCAACAATTTTTATCGGTTCTCTTTTAACTGCCAAGTTAGGAGTGATTTCAAGATCCTGTTGAGCAGCTTCTTCAATAATATCATCTGGGTCATGCACACACTTCCGAAGATTAGAAATGTGGAACACATCATGCACGCCAGACAACCAGCTGGGGAGCTGCACTCGATATGCTAGAGGACCGATCCTTTCCAGGATAGAAAAAGGACCAATATAACGCGGTGCTAGCTTTCCAGTTTTCCCGAATCTCAGTACACCTCGCATCGGAGACACTTTCAGAAATACAGAATTACCAACTTGAAATTCCAAATATCTTCTTCGGCGGTCATAATAGCTCTTTTGATGGCTTTGGGCAGTTAATAACTTCTTTCGAATAAAATCTACCTTCTCCGTGGCTTCTTTAATCATGTCTGGTCCAAGGGCGAGTCTATCCCCTGATTCGATCCAACATGCAGGTGATCGACACGGACGACCATATAAAGCTTCGAAAGGAGCCATTTCGATACTAGCCTGATAGCTGTTGTTATAAGAGAATTCAACCAGATGTAAATGGTCCTCCCAAGAACCACCAAAATCGAGAATGCAAGCCCGCAAAAGGTCTTCTAGAATTCGGTTAATTCTCTCAGTCTTCCCATCATATTGTGGGTGGTAAGCAGTACTGAAAATTAATTTTGTTCCCAAAGCATCTTAGAATGCCTCCCAAAATCTACTAGTAAAGATCGGGTCACGATCACTCACTATACTGCTGGGAATACCATCGAGACGAACAATTTCGTTTATATATATATATATATATATATACCTACCAAGCTTGCTGTAGTACGAGTGGATTTCACTGGAATAAAGTGAGCAGTTTTGGTTAGACAGTCCACTATAACCCAAATTGCTTCATTTCCCTTCCTGGTTCATGACAATCCGTCGATGAAATCCATCGATACCTGATCCCATTTTCATTTTGGTATTCCAAAGGTTGAAGTAAACCGGCTACTTTCTTTTGGTCGCTTTTAATTTGTTGACAAGTAGCACAGCGACTCACATAAATAGATATGTCTCTTTTCATTGTCCTCCACCAGAAATTTCTTTTAATATCTCTATACATTTTATTAACTCCTGGATGGATGCTGAGTTTTGATTTGTGGCATTCATCTAAAACTTCACGCTTCAGATCAGGGATATCAGGGACACAAATTCTGCCTTTCATCCATATAACTTCATTATCATCTATTTCAAAAATAGAATCTTCACCTCGACATATTCTTCTATGAACTTCTCGAAGGAACTTATCTTCAGTTTACTTGTTGGCGATCTTCTCAAGGAGAGTAGGAGTGATAACAAGATATGCAAGAACAACATGTCTCCTACTTAAAGCATCGGTAACTACATTGGCTTTTCCTGGCGTATATTGGATATCTGGTCATATGATGCCAGAAATTCCAACAACGTTGTTGTCGCAGATTCAGATCTTTCTGGGTAAAGAGATATTTCAAGGATTTATGGTCGGTGAATAATTCAAAATTTTCACCTAAAACAAAGAGAGTTTATTAAGTATATTTATTTAGTTAAGTTCGTAAATTGTTAAGAAAGCTGAAAAGATTCTTACCCAGAAGATAGTGTCGCTAGATTTTCAAAGCGAAAACAACAGCCAAAAGCTCCAAATCATGTGTTGTGTAATTTCTCTCGTGTGGACGTAATTGTCTACTTGCGTAGGCAACTACCTTCCTATTCTGCATTAATACTGCACCTACCCCATCACCACACGCGTCAGTATAGACAGATAAGCCTTGGTTCCCGTTAATGATAGCGAGAACAGGAGCAGTAGTCAATCTCTTTTTCAGTTCCTGAAAAGCTTCATAACATTTTAAAGTCCAAACAAATTTAGCATTCTTCATTGTTAGCTTAGTTAATGGGATAGCCAACTTAGAAAAATCATGTACAAACTTTCTATAATATCCCGCCAAACCCAGAAAACTTCGAACTTCTCTAGGAGTAGTGGGTTGCTTCCAGTCCATAATTACAGAAATCTTGCTTGGATCAACAGAAATTCCTTCTTCATTAACAATGTGACTAAGAAATCTGACTTCATTGACCCAAAAGCGGCATTTGAAAATTTTTGCATATAGAATATTTCTCCTCAAAGTCTCTAAAACGATTCTAAGATGCTCGGCATGCTCCTCTTCAGCCTTGGAATAGATCAAAATATCATCAATGAATACAAGCACAAATTTATTCAATACTTCCCGGAACACACGAGTCATAAGATCTACGAAATATGCTGGAGCATTGGTTAGCCCGAAAGGCGTGACTAACCATTCGTAGAACATATCAGGACCCCTAAAGGCAGTTAAATGAACACAATCCCCGGCTATTCGCAGCTGATGGAACCCTTGGGCTAGATCCATCTTTGAAAAGAAACGAGCGCCATGAAGTTGATTGAATAGATCGTCAATTCTTGGTAAAGGGAATTTTATCTTAAGATTTTGTTTATTGAGATCGCGGTAATCTACACACAATCTCAAAAATCCGTCCGATTTAGCCACGAACACAACAGCTGAACCCCATTCAGAAACACTGGAGCGAATCAACCCTTTCTTTACCAAATCTCGAGTTTGATCGACTAATACTATTTTTTCCCTAGGTGCCATCCTGCGACTTGCGTGAACAACAGGACGGGCATTAGGCACTAAGTCAATTCGGAATTCTATTTCTCTGCGTGGAGGTAAGGATTTTACTTCTTCAAATACGTCAGAAAATTCCCGAACAACAGGTATAGACTGCAAACTGGGTTCAGGATATCCTATAGTATACATCAATCTATCTCTCTTTGGACTCGGATCCTCACAAGAGATTTCAATAAAATTTCCAATGTTTGTTTTGACTAAAACTGTCCGATTATTACAATCCAATTTAGCTTCGTATCTCGATAACCAGTCCATCCCGAGTAAAATTTCAAATTAATTAAATTTGAGGATATAAAGGTTGATAGGAAATTGATAGCAAGCATATGAAATAGGAACTCTCTTACAATATAAACAAAGATTTGCGGGACCTCTAACCAGATTTTTCACGCAAATAGGATCGCCAACAAATTTAGTTTTGAGTTCTAATTTGTTTACGGTTTGTTGAGAGATAAAGCTATGTGAAGCTCCTGTGTCAAATAAAACTCTAACAGTTCTATCATAAATAGTAAGGTTACCTTCCAAAACACCTTCTCCTTTATCTGCTTTCGAAGTGGAAGGGCCTTTCTTTATCGCATAAACATTTTCCACCTGTGTTTGCTTCATTACCGGGCAATCTTTAATAAAATATCCAGGCTTGTGGCAATTATAGCATTCTTTAGCTCTTTGATCATTCCTTGTAGGTTGTTCCTTCTTAACTTGCTTCTTCGGTTTTGTGCAGCTGGTTGAATAATGGCCCTTCTCCAAGCAATTATAACAAGTGACATTTTCTGCCGCGCTTCCCTGAATGCTCCTCTTTTTCTCGTTGCCCTGCCATGGTTTCTTGCCTCCAAATTTCCGCTTCTACCAATTTTGATTGCCCGAATTTCCTTTCTCCATCGGGCTTCTTGCATATCAAGTGTAGCATATCTGTACCCCATATCAACTAAATCTAAAAAAGATTCCTTAACGTGGCCCGTCATTCTTTCGTGGAATTTCTTATTCATTCTGCGAATGAATCTTTCGCTCATCTTTAAAGGCGTATTCACCAATTCGGGACAAAAAAGAGACAATTCATTAAATATGTTCAGATACTCCTCGAATGATAAACTTCCCTGCTTCAGGTCCATAAATTCCTGGTACATTCGAGAAATTCCAGCTGATGGCAGATATCGCTTCTCAAACACTTCTTTGAATTTTTCCCAAGAAAACTCGTCTTCTGGCTTATCAACCGTGATTGTCTCCCACCAGGCTGAGGCTTCATCTTGAAGTTTCCAAGAAGCTATGAGTCGCTTCTGATCGTCTTTCACTTTTAGCCCTCTGAAGATTTTCTCACACGATCTTATCTAGGCTTGAGCCTCAACAATCGTCTCCTTGCCGGTAAACGGCTTACCACCAAGCCTTGAGAAGTTCTTATGTAAGTCAGCCAGATTCGGTTGTTGCTGAACTGCGGCTATTGCTGTTGGGGGATCTTGATCAGGCGTTGTGGCACTTCCCTGACCCCTAACTCTTCCCCTTCGTCCGCTTATTCTTACTATCTGTAATTAGTAAGAAATTTGATTTAGATGCACGAATGAAATATCTTAAGGAATATCAGCAGTAAAAAGAAATAGACTACTAAATTTTGGAGTTCCAGTCTTGGTTGTACTCATTCTAGGGTATATTTCACCCTATCTCTAATGTGCCATCTAATGTGTTATACTCCGTAGCTAAAATTCTTACTCAACCTTCAGCTCTGATACCACTTGTGACGACCCGAACTCGATGTCCGACAAACGACATCAAATTCGCATCGCCAGAGCTTATAACAACATCAGATGAATATAAAACAGTGGAACAAAATGAATATCATACATGCATCACAGATACAACATCAACATAATATCCATACTACATCAGAGTATATAATACATACACCATAACTCCAAATACAATATCATGAAAATACAACAGTGATCATATATCCAAAAGTCCTCAAATGAAAGAGGTGATAACGAACTTCCAAAAGCTAAACACCTGAAATCTCCAAAAGCTCCTAAGATATCTCCCAAGCAAGAGTTCCAAAATGCTGCTAACTCCAAAATACCGAAACCTGCTACTAGGCTGCCCGTGTAGAAATTATGGGCACCCAGAGTTTAGAAATGAAACAATAAACTTTGGGTCAGTCATGGGACTGGTATGAGTAAACAAAAATAGTTGCTTTTAAATAAAAACATATTTATAAATAAAAAGTCGATATGCTTTTGAAAAATGAGACTGCCATAAGACCTCCTGCCACACACACAATGCAAACGCAGAATTGGAGGAGATTTCTTCTTATGATAGTTAAATATGCTTGATATGAGAAAAAGAATTCTTTGATATTATTACTACTGCATAGTGTCGAAAACATTTCGAAAATAGGATATTAATCTTAGCCAACATACGACCATTATCGTATGCCTACTATAGCTATCATGTTTTGTAGCAGGTTACCGCCATGCTGCATGGCAGGTTTTACAACTAAAACCGTACAAGGCTCGTATTGTTTCTTTCGATTTCCAACAAATGGTCAGGCTAACGAACTTTCTGGGCCACATGGGTACGCCTCTGGAGGGACGACCCGAGAACCTAACCGAATCTCTGCCAACACAAGGTCGGGTTACCCCTAACTGGGTAACTACTAACACGAGTATGCCATCCCTCGGTTGTAACCAACCTTTATCCGGGGCCCCAGCAACAAATCACAAAGTAATATATATATGTCTGCGATATCAACATAAGTTAAGTATCTGGGCTCCATACCATGATACCACTTCTATCCAGAAGGAAATGCACATACCCTAAGGGGTGTTACCCCTAATAACCTTGCTGCATCTTTCCTGGTTCGACCATTCCGGGGTGTGAGGTTCGACGAAGTCTCGTCCACAAAGCTACGCTTTTCACAAAGCCATGCTTCGATCAACAACACTCAGCATGCCACATTACCAAATTGGGAATATATTGCTGATAACCTTCAACTACATAACCTCTGAGCTCGTACGTCTCAGAAAAGGGTGTTAAGCTCAGAGAATAAATTCTCCGCCACCAACAATAATGTATTTGAAAGAAATCTGTTTTATATTTCAAATGTAATGTCAGACATACAATCCATGCAAGTCTGTTCTGGGTTCGAACAGAACCGAAGGCACTTCCAAAGAAGTCCTTACAATCCGGGTATTCACAATCCCGATCTGACTTCCCATCACTTAGGGAATCTCTATACCATAGCTACTCGATGCAGAGACAATCGATATGTCATCCTATCGCTCTCGCAATACCCAGTCTTCAACACCGGTCTTCAAATGCTACCCATAATGTCGTATCACATATTCGGAACGGGTTATACGACACAAAGGTCCTTTCCCGGCAAAACCGAATAGTGAAAGTAAATTTTAAAACATGTGGATATGTCGTTCACAAAAATTCACAGGTTCGATGTGGGTTTTGGATAACAAACTGAAATCCGATTCCCTGTCGCATCGAAGTTTAAATGTCGTTTTACGGGCAACAGGGTTTTCACATCAATACAGAACAAATCACAACTACAGTGCAGCACATGGCAATCTACATCACACAGTTTCACAATCAGAATAGAAATATCAACATCGTGCTCAGTCATAGTTAATTTATTTTCAAATGTGGTTCCATAAAATTATTTTAAATCAATGATAAGAATTTGGATAAATAAATTAAATTTTGATTACTTGATTTATTATTTCAAAATTATTTATTTTAAATTAACCGCTAAATTTGATTTGTTTAAATTATCTGAATAACAAATTCTTAATTTACAAATTAAATTGAACACTTAATTGTTTATTAATCAATGTTTAATTACAATTTGTATATAATTCTTAATTTCTTTCAAAATCATTAATTAATAAACATTATTTACCTTTATTACCATTTGAAAACCTTCTTTATACTTTGGAAATCAATCTATTACAGTTATAAAAAGTTTAATGTTAATTAACTTTCTTATTTTAAATTTAATTATTTAAAATATTTATTAGATTATTAAGTATCCACTTAGTTTATTAAGATTAGTAATAAGCCTTTAATTCAATATAATCAAAATTCATTGCCCTAAAATCTGTTAACAGTAAAGGTTAAATTTTTATATTTTTTGGTCCAAACCCATATTCAAAGTAAACCCGAGCAAACCCAGGCAAACTCGGGTCGAACCCCGTGTATTTCCAAACTTTTCCCGAGTCTCTACTGTATCCTTCCTTCTTCATCTACGCTCTTAAACTTTAAAAATCAAAAACTTTAAAACTGTAGAACTGCAGAACTAAATCTCACTCGAACTCGCGTTCTACCCGAGTCACTTAACCCATATGCTCGAGAATCCTTCGAGTTGAAAACAACCCACGAAGTCGCTGCACACCCGCGCCACCGTACACGTGCACGGTGGTTCGCCGCGACTCCGATGACCATCGCGACCACCAACAAGTCGCGATTCATCCCTACAATAAAAATCAAAACCCAGTATTCAAAAAAAAAACGAAATCGAAAAATTTGCCTGTCACTCGAAAAACTGGAACGTACCCCCTTGGCAAAAGAACCTCGCCACCCTCGTACTGACCACCGGAGACGATGACACTCCGGCCGTACCTCGAACATGTCCCCCTCTACCTTCACCCAAATCCATGTGCCACTCGGTCGAGCGACGGCGACGAAAACCCAATTTACAGAACACCAAAAATTCTAAGCCCAAAACCCTTATTCGACTTCATTCCCCAAATTCGCAAAATAGAATTTTTTTTAACATTTTTCCCAACGTCCTAGATGCTCAAGCATGCTTTAGTACGAATTACAAAATTTATAAATGATTCGGTTATCAGGGATTGATAAAAATGCAAATTTTGTTTGGTTATTAACTGTACTTGGAACACTTCATTAAAAATCATTATGTTAATTTCAAAAATCCTACTTTTAGTTGTTTATCCAAGTTATGAAATCAAACCGATAAATTAGAATACTCGAAATAATTCATATGATTTATTTCCACTGTAAATTTTAGTTTACAGGGTCCAGTTCTTTCACTTTCAAGCAAGATTTTTTTTTCTAGACTATGGTTTAAGTTTAAACAACTTCTTTTGTTAAAAATCTCAAGTTTTAAAGGTTCCATATGAAGATGAATTAATTTTTATTTATTTACTTTACTTTGTAACTAGAGTTTCAGAAGACAGTCATTCAAAGATTTCCTGTAACTCAACATACATACATAACAAATTTTGATTTTCAATATGCAGTAAGCTCAAAATTTGATAAACCAGATACTTAAATTTAAAAGAAAATAGGTTTACTCACATGATTACAGAAATAAACAGAGCTGCTTTAAGTTTGAAACAGATAGCTTTTATATTTAAAGGCTGCAGTTTTGATTTTTAGCAATTTACCTTCAACATGAATATAAGCGATGATCTTCTTTGCTCTCTTTTTAAAAATTTTGTTCTTTGCTAATATTTGTTGAACGAATGAAAGTGAGGTTTGTGGATGTATATAAAGAGATGGACAGTTTTTTTTAGTGAAGTACTGAAACATTAATTTTGTATAGTTGCCTTATACAGTATTTCTTTTGCTCAACCCATACCTTTAATTTACTGATGGGATCTTTTACAAAATGAAGAGTAAATGGCATTTAATGAGAGCATTAAATGAAATGTTCATGTTCCCTTTTTATGTTACAGCATGTTCTTGTTTAATTAGATTTTTATAAGTACATTTTATTTATTTATTTATTTATTATTTAATGTTGGCTGATAGATTTTGTGGAGGCTTGCATTTATTGCTTTGTCTTATTTCATCATGTCTATACTTATCTCCTTGTACAAATCTTTATACTTTGGTAACATTTAATAACTATGAGCTTTTGTTACAATATTTGTTTTAGTTCTATTAATGGTTTTAACTAAAAACATTAAATTTATCCATATTTATTTTATTGTTGTAAATAATTTCTTGTTGATAAGTGTTGTTTTCTTTAATTATTATTATTTTTATTATTTATTTAAACTTTACTATCAAAATTTATTTAATTCCATACAACTTTGTAATATTAATATCGACAATATTAAACTTCTGTCGAAATTTCACAAATTAAATTCAAAAAGTTCAAATAATCACTGAATTTAAACTAACAAATTTCAGGATGTTACACTGGTAGTAGGATGGTTCTTGGAGAAGGAAGAGTTGGTGTAACGGCTCAGAAATTTTTGGAATTTGGGTTGGTCAGATCTAGTTTTTGAGTTGGATTCTGCTGTAAGGATGTGTGACCGAGTCAGATGTGTCACTAAGATTTTATGAACTTGATGAACAAAGCTTTCCCGGATATATTGGATAAGTTGTACTCGTGTTCATCAACAGTATTCTCATCTATTTCAGAATCAGAGTTTTGCAGCGGAAGCGAGGTAGCAGCTGTGCGAGTAAGGAAGCAAGTTCAGTGCTATTGCTTGGGAAGTAGAGCTTGTGTTCTGGATTTCGACGGATCTTGGAAGACCTTTCTGTTGGATAAGATCCAGAAACTGGTTTGCTTTAGTCTAGTTGTTTCTCGAAGCATCAGCATAGGTTGAGCTGATCAAGAAGATTGGCAGCCCATGATTGTCTATTGGATTATGCAGATATAAGGTAAGGAGTTTGGAATTCATAGTTGGAGACTTCATTGTTGTTAAGGTTTCTCTGGTTAAGAGAGCAGTGATTGGATAAGATTGGATGGCTAGTTCTGAGGTATTTGGGATTTCTTATCGGTGTTTTTGATAGAATAAGTTCTTTTGTCTATAAGATTGAATTGCTAGTTTGGATAGCTAGAATTCATTGTATTTCACATATCTCTGAAGGAGTACGTGCATGATCCATCGTTGGTTGTAGAATCTGCAGTTCAGTTGGATTTGGAAGTTGTGCTAGACTTGAGTATAGTCCGATGTTTTGTTCAGATTGATGAATCTAGAGAAGGGAGGAGCTCTGGAGTATGGTGGTGTAGTTATTTTAGCTTCTGTAGAGTGAGTCTCCCAGTGGTTTATACTTAGGAAACTCTAGATAGTGTTAGTAAGATTTATCCTGATTTGTGTCAGGATAATTAGTTAGGTTTGTTTGCTTAATTGATTGCTATGGTTGTTAGTTACTGGATAATAGGTATGCTTTGCTATTTGAAATTAAAATCTTTGCTGGGTTATTAAATTACCTTTGCTTTTAAATTTCGAGGACGAAACGGGGGAGGAATGTGACGACCCGGAATTTTAGGCAATATCAATTTAATAATCTGTATCTATAATTAAATTGATTTGATAATTTTTCTTTATAATTTTAATTTAAAATTGGAAAATTTAATCTTTTAAAGGTTAATAAATATTTAATCAGGCAATTGATCAATATCTTTTTAACAATTTAAAATTGATAAGAATTATTTTTCAAAACTAATAAAATTTTATTCTATTTATAATGTATATATATTTGGTATATATATTGTGGATAGAAAATCTTTTCTTTAAATAAAAAATGTATTTTCAAATTGTAATATATATGTATGTACATGTTATAATTTGAAGTTTTTTTGAAATTTAATATAATCTATTGATAATATATATATATATATATATATGTATGAATATATTGTGATTTGAAGCTTTGTTTTGAAATTAATATTTTTCAAAAGTTAATTTAAGATTAATTCAATTATTTTCAAAGTATAAGATAATTATTTATTTTTAAATGTGATAGTTTAAATAATATTTAAACAAATTTTTATTTTGTTTTCTTTAAAATGCTTAAATTAAAATGGTTATAAATATATATGTATAAAGTTATAAATAAACTTTCTTTTTAAAATAATCTCTTAAATTGGAATAGTTTGTAAACATAAGTAATAAATAAATAAATTACCAAATTCACATTTACATAAATATAAATACAAATTCATATTTCACAATTTAAAGGAAACATATAATACATATATTCGATTTAAAACATAAGCTATTTATAAAATAAATGTTTACATAGATTTCATACTTGTATATTTACTTAAATTTAAAAGCTTATTATTATAAAAACATTTCACAAATGCATATAAATAATTCATGAATACATATATAATTTAAATGATTTAATTAAATGGAGTTAACACTTGTAAAACAAAGATAATGCATCTTCAACACTTGTAAGCTAAAATAAAAGTGTGATGACATTTGTTTGAAGTAATGAACAAGTGGCCTTCATTTCTTTTGATGAAATTTAAACATATAAAGAAATTGTTTAAAAGAAACTTTTTTTCCTCTTCCAATTCAAAACTTTCTTCTTCTCAATTTATTTTCTTTTTCTTCCTTCATTCTTTCAAAAATTTATGGCAAAACAGAAAACTATTTTCAATACCTGAAATTGGAAATCAAAAGCAAAAGTAAAACTGAAATTAAAAACCGCAACTTCAACCTGCAACTAAAATGGAAGATCAACAGCAACAGCAAGTTTCAGCATTTAGGGGGAAATGATGCTTGGGGACAAGGTGTTTCGATGGTGAGGACGTCATGGTCTAACAGCGTCAGGTTCGTCAGCGTTAAGTTAATAAGATTTGATTAATTCAAATAATTAATTTGTGAAGATAAATAAGGTTAATTTATTTTTTTATGAACTTAAAATACTTAATTAATATGATTTATTAATAAGTAAAAGTTTAATTAAGATAAATTATTTTCTTAATTAATTAAGGATTCTTAAATATAAGAAGTTAACTAATTATTTAATAAATTTTAAATGGTTAGTTAATTGTTTTTTTAATTTTAAATAATCACTTAGTTATGAATTATTTAAGTGTAATTACTTAATGAAGTAATTAATGGTGAATTTCTGAATGTAATTAAGTAAAATTATTTATGGAAGTAATTAGAGAAAATTTCTTATGGAAGTAATTAAGTGAAGTGATTAAGGGTTAATCACTTGATGTTATTAATTAAAGGATTAATTAATATAATTGATTTGAAGTTAATTAATTAATAAAGAATTAAGATTGATTAATGATGGAATTAATTACTTGTTAAGGATATAAGTTAAGAGAGTAATTAACTAATGAAAGTGATTCGAAGATAATTACTTATGTAAGTAATTAAGAGTTAATTACTTAATTAATTTAGTTAATAAATTAATGTGATTAGTTAATTAATGAATGTGATTAATTTAAAATTAATTACTAAATGTAATTAAGTAAAAGTGTAATTAATCAATAAAGTAATTTATTAAGGGTTATTAATTAATGTAATTAATTAATAATTTCTTAATGAAGTAATTAAAGATTAATTAATCGGTATAATTAATCAAAGGATTTACACAATTAATTAAGAAGTTAATTAATTGAGATAAGTAATTACAAGTTGTTAATTACTGATTATGATTAATTAAGACTAATTAATAAGACGATTAATTACAAGTTAATTATTTAATTAATTAAAGGGATTATTAATTAATAAGGATCATTAGTTATATAATTAATGAATTAATCAAGGTTGATTAATAAAAGTGATTAATTAAAGTATGATTAATTCTAATTAATAATGGATTAATGTAATTAATCATAGTTGATTAATTAATGGAAGTAAAGAAGGATCATTAATTATTGTAATTAATGATAGTAATTAAAAGTTAATTACTGTATATGGTTAAGGATAATTAAATTATATAATTAATTAAAGAATAATTACTTAAGGTAATTATAAGATAATTAATCAAGGAAGACTAATTAAGGAAGATCATTAAGAGATGATTAATTTATTTATTTGGAATAAATTAATGAAGCAGGATTAAGATAATCCAAGTGATTTAAGGATAGTAATTAATTCAATTAAAGGTTAATTAAATTGATTAAGAGTTAATCAAACCTGCTTATGGATGATTGATTGATATTGGATGACTGATATTGGATGTTTGATTGATGTTGGATGATTTGGGTGTAGTATCTCTGATGTGTGATATGCTGCTTTGTGAGATAATTGGTTGATATGAATTATCTATTGTGATAGTGTGATTCATCTATCTGTTATATTAACCTGAATATAAGTTAAATTGTTTAAACCCTTAAACAACTTGGACATTAAAATGGCGTTTGGATTTCGGTGAGACCGGGATCGGGTTTCCATATTTGGATATCCGAAAACCACATCATCCAAATTAAATGTTAGGTCGTGAATCCAAGAGATGATCTTAGTGAAAACTCGAAGTGTAAGAACTATTCGTCAGTATAACTCTGGGGGTGATTCCGTGATGAGTTTGATGGAAATAGTACTTTCAGGTTCTAGAATGATGATTCAGAGTGCAAGGGCTATGGTCGTTGACTCTGAGGGTGATTCCAAAATGAGTGCAATGAGATAGTGCCTTTGGTTTCGTTCGAACCCGGAACGAACTTGTATGGATTGAATGCTTTCACAACATCGTCAGGTGGACGATGAGCATTCTAAGATAGATGTGTTCTATTAAGGTAATCGCAGCCTCAAGCCTCATCAACCAGGAATGGCTAAAACTGGGGAGGTGCAGCAAGGCTAGGTGGGTAGCACCTATTTCAGGGTGAGGTCATCCCTGTCTAGATGTCCCTTTTTATTTCGGCTTAGTGGGTGGTTAGTCGCACCAACCACGGGGTGATCTTACTCGGGACTGTCCAGTAAGGGATGGTCCCAGTTTTGTGTTGAGGGGGTTTGGAGTGATCCTCAGTACGGTGATCTAGGCCACATACTGTGATGGGCGGTACCCTAGTAGCCCTGTTATTGATGGAAACTCAGTCTTCCTACGGGACCCTACGGTTTTGATTGTATTACCCACTTTTGTGGCTAGTAGCTGGAATTTAATAATGTAACCATTTCGGCTATTTCTTATTTACTTGAAAACCCTAGACACTATTATAATATCACTGGATTTCCTATCAAATGTTTCGGTTAGCGTAAGGTAAAAACTTTTCCATGTTTATGTGTGGGAAGTCTTATGTGATAACTTTTCTTTTCAAAGGATTTTCCAAAGTTAAGCAATTTTAACCCGTTTACTCACACCAGACCCCTGTCTGACCCGAATGTTTATTTTCTGTTTTATTAAACTCTTGGGTACTCGTATTATATATGAGTAGTCGAGGGATTCAGGTTAGCTTGACGAATTCTGGAGGAGATTTGGAGCAGGAGGATTCAGCGTGTAGATATATAATGGTTCCGTCGTGTTTATGTTGTATCTGTATCTTGTGATATTTTGAGTTGTATAGTTAGACGATGTTTATAACTTTCTAATATGAATGTATAAGTTGTGTACTCTGATGTAATATGATACTATGTAATATTTTATGTGATATATTATATTTCATTCGTTCCGCAGTCAGAATCTATTATTGTTGAGTCTCTTCTTTCTTATCTTTTCTTCTCCTATCCCTTTCATTCTTAAATCATGATGCGTTTTTCTGGAGATAGAAAGAC
This sequence comes from Allium cepa, assembly GCA_030765085.1. Taxonomy (NCBI): domain Eukaryota; kingdom Viridiplantae; phylum Streptophyta; class Magnoliopsida; order Asparagales; family Amaryllidaceae; genus Allium; species Allium cepa. Next base: position 1,002,307,042 of record CM060929.1, read on the forward strand.
GGGTCATGACACTATTATTGAAATTTACTTTTTGGAAAGTAAGTATTATGGTGAATAAATTTATAAGAGAAATCAAATTTTGAATATTTTATTTGGTATAAATAAATTTATATATATCTGTTATATAACATAAATCTCCCCTTGTTGGATCTATAGCCAGAAGAAAAGGGTTTTTTTTGAAAGTATTTGAAGCGTAAAAAGGGAATTTATAAAAGTATGGATTACTCCAAGGATTTTTTAAGATTATATATATATATGGTTTTATGAAAATGATTTTGGGAAAGGTTTTGGAACCTATGGATTTTGGAAAGGCTTTTGATTTTTGGGAAAATCAAATCTTAGGAATTTCGAACCCTAGTTTGAGAATTATCGATTTTGGGAATCGATTTTGTGTAATGGAGATTTATGTAAATCATAAAGGTACGATTTGAAAGATAATATAAGTGTATAATATAAACTGTTTTGAGTTTGGCTCTGGAGAAAAAGGCGCTCCCATTGAAATGAACTTCATTAAGAGACCCACGGGGCGGGTCTGCCTTGAACCCTAAGGGAGAGGCTCTAAAGTTGATCCTGTGAGGAAGTCCGGACAAATTGAAGTTCCTGAGGATTATGTGTAGTGGGTAGCGAAAGTCGAGAGCGTTGATGCCTACAGAGACATTTGGGTTATGCTGTGACGATAGTGTAACTCGATGTCACTGCGATCTACTACGGATCATAGCGAAAGTCGTGTGTGCTGTTGAGAGCCAACGGTCTACGTTTGATTTTGCCATGATGGCAACGTAACATCGGTAGACTGTGACCTATGGTGACATAGCGAAAGTCGAGAGGCCGTGAGAGCCTAAGGCTACATTGGGACTTGACTGATGTTGTCTACGACCTATGTGGGAGGGGTGAAGTTTCATTTGGCAGCGAAATCGAGGGCACTGATGCCTACAGTTACATGGACTTTTGTTGTGATAGCAAAGTAACCAAGATGTAACTACGATCTGTGGCGGGTTCCATGGCGTAATCGAGGGGCGTGGAATGCCTACAGTTATCTATGGATTTTGCCGGGATTGCAACGTAACCATCGGGTTAGCTGCGACCATGGATGGGGTGATGATTTCTAGATCATTCTCACAAAAAATGTTTCCTCAATTTCAAAAATGTTTTCTATATTTTCAACAAAATGTTTTCTAAGTATTTTTACTGCGTATTGAAAATGGGTCTGCTAAGTACTTATAGATTTTCAGTCCTGCGCCTGATCAACGTATGACCGAATTTATGTGAGAACGAAGATGGACATGTGGAAACATCGAGTTATAAAGGGTATTTTTATAAAACTATTTTATAATGTTATGTGGATTTTAAAAGTGTTTTAAAAATAATCAAAGAATATTTTATCTGATTTTTGGTATTGAATAAATTCTGGCTTTGTTACTTTTCGAGGACGAAAAGATTTAAAGGGGAAAGAAATGTGATAACCCGGCTTTTTGGGTATCAGATAATTGGATAATTATCTAATTTAACTATTGAAAAATACTGGTTTATAGGTTGAATAGATAAATCTGATAATAAATATTTATATTTGGATGAATATTTATTTGATAATCTCCTAATACAATTACTTAAAATTTACAAATTGAATTTGTGTTTGTTAATATATATATATATATATATATATATATATATATATTTGAGTTGATTTTAAATTGGATTTTAAAATTGAATTTGAATCTGGATTTAGATTGAAATTTAAAAGATAACTATTTTAAAATATTTTGGATTTATAAATATATTATATATGATTTTATTTAGAATATAATTGGTTTTATATTTATTTTCTTTTAAAAGTTTTATTTATATAAATTAAGAAAGTATTTATTAAATAGTAAATTAAATACAAAAGCTTTTTATTAACATTTTAAAATAAAATAAAAATTGCATAAGGACAAGTGTTAATTTATGAAATCATCTTAATAACATATGTAAGATGATAAACATTTGCTAATGACAAATTTTGGATGAATAAACAAGTGTCACCCAATTATTTTTATTTTCTTTTATTTGTAATAAATCCTAATTAAACCTATGTAAACATCTATCTCTTCTTTTCATTTCTTTTTCTATCTTCCCACTTTCAAAACAAGAAACAAAGCCATAAAAGAAAATCAGATCTGAGGCAAATTAAAACAAACAGAAAATTTTCAAAATCTAAACCTGGAAAACAAATCAAACAAAAAGGAATAAACAATTTATGTTCAAAAATTCAACCTGGAAATTCAAGTTCAAAACTTTAAGCAAAGTTCAAAAATCAAAACTGGAAACCAAAAGCAAATAAAACTAAATCAAGCTGCAACTTCAAACTTTTCAACCTAGGATCATTCAAATATAAAGAAGATCAACAGCAAGCTCATAATCAGTTTCAAATCAGCAGAACAATTTACAGCTTTTTCAAGAAGGCTACTCTGTTCCTCTGTTTAAAATATAAAGGTGAGCAAACATTTTATTTTAAAAGCATAATTAAATTAAAATTTGATTGCATGTGATTCCTGGAATGAATTGTCCTTGCATGTATATATATTAGGGAAATCTCTGTATATATGTGTATGTTAAAGTGTGCAAGCCAGTTTATATAAGCATAACTCTGTTTCCACTGACAGGTTAAAAAATTTGATCAAAAATCAAGTTTCTCCTTACACATTCACTTGTAGGTTGTGAATTTCAAACAAAATATGTTTGTTTAAACACAATTCAAGATTTAAAAATGTATTTAGGTAAAATAAGTCTGTACATCTCTGAAAATCAAGATATTACAGTAGCAATTTTAATAACATGTTAAAATCAAATATTATAATTTGTTAATTCAATTATATATAACTCGGCCTGTGCAGTTTTCCATGCAGCCTATCACAAGCCAGGATAAAGGAGGAGGGTTGTGATAGGCTTGGCGAGCCAACGTAAAAACCATAGCCTCTCTTATGGAAATGGAACCCAATTATATTTCGTTGGGGCGCAACCCTCTTAGCGACGCGCCATATCGAGGCTCGGGTATGGTGAAAAGTGAGCAAGGGCTGGGTCGTCACTCCCTTAGTGGCGAGCCATATCGAGGCTTGGGTATGGTGACAAATATACAAGGGCTGGATCGTCACTCCTTTAGTGGCACGCTGCATCGACGCCCGGATGTAGTGATAAATGAGTAAGGGCCTTCACACTTTACTCGGGGGGTGCAGGGGGCAAGTAAGCTAGTCGATGATAGTAGGATTCAGTTAGGTAGTTGAAATGTAGGATCTTTAACAGGAAAGCTAAGAGAGATAGTTGATACTATGACCAGGAGATGTGTAAATATCTTATGTGTTCAGGAGACCAAATGGACGTGGCAGAAACCGAAGGAGGTGGAGAATATAGGCTTCAAGTTATGGTACACGGAAAAAGAACGTAACGAGAACGGGATAGGCATCTTAATTGACAAGAACCTTAGAAACGGAGTTGTCGACGTTAAGAGACAAGGAGATAGGATCATCCTAGTCAAGCTGGTAGTGTGCGATATGATTCTGAACATCATTAGTGCATATGCCCCACAAGTAGGTCTAAGTGAAGTCGTCAAGAGGAACGTTGGTTCGAGATGTTCCTAGTAGCGAAAAACTTTTCATAGGAGGAGATTTCAATGGGCACGTTGGTTCGGCTAGTGGTGGGTTTGAGAGAGTGCATGGTGGTTTTGGATATGGCAATAGGAACCAAGAAAGAGAAGAAATATTGAGTTTTGCTATTGCTTATGACCTCATGATAGCTAATATAATTTTTAGAAAGAGACAGTCACACTTAGTTACTTTTAGTGGTTGTCAACATTATAGTCAGATTGATTTTGTCATTACTAGAACAGATGAAAAACGGCTTGTGTTGATTGCAAAGTCATACCTAGAGAACGTGTCGTCTCACAACATTAGCTTTTGATATCGGAGTTTCGTCTTCAGATACGTGTTCGACATGATAAAGGGGCCAAGATTAGTCGGACGAAATGGTGGAAGCTCAAAGGAGACGCTTCATGGGTGTTTAAGGAGAGAGTTATGGGCGAAGGGGAATGGAATTTGGAAGGACAAGCAAACCACATGTGGGATGAGATGGCAACGCGCATTCGGAAAGTGGTTGCTGAGGTGTTTGAGGTAACAAAAGTAAATAAATACAAACCTAAAGATTCATGTTGGTGGAACAGTGATGTACAAAAGGCTATCAAAGAGAAGAAGGAACGCTACAAATGCTTGCATCATCATAGGAGTGTTGCATCATCATAGGAGTAAGGAAGACATGCAAAGGTACAAAGTGGCAAAGAAGAATGCAAAGGGAGCGGTGAGCGAAGCAAGAGGTCGAGCATATGAAGACTTGTTTCATAAGCTAAGTAGGAAGGAGGGTGAAAAAGACGTATATAGGATAGCTAAGCTCCGTGAAAGGAAGACAAGAGACTTCAATCAAGTTAAATGCATCAAAGATGCTAATAATAGATTTTTGGTGAAGTACGATGAGATAAAAAATAGATGGAGAGATTACTTCAACAAGCTATTTAATGAAGAAGGAGATAGCACAACGATCGAGATAGACGGCTCTTTTGATGACACCAGTAGGCATTTTGTTCGTAGAATTCAAGAATTCAAGGTAAAAGAGGCGCTAAAATGTATGAAAGTAGGCAAGGCATTGGGGCCTGATGGCATCCCCATTGAGGTATGGAGATGCCTTGGGGATGCGGGGATAGCCTGGCTGACTAAGTTATTCACTAATACTTTCAAATCAAACAAGATGCCAGATGAGCGGAGGAGAAGCATTTTAGTTCCAATTTTTAAGAATAAAGGAGATATCCAAAGTTGCACAAACTATAGAGGAATTAAACTTATGAGTCATATGATGAAGATCTAGTAGAGAATCATCGAACATCGATTAAGAAGAATGACAAGCGTTTGAAAAAAACCAATTTGGTTTCATGCATGGGAGGTCGACTACGAAGGCTATTTTCTTGATAAGACAACTTATAGAGAGGTTTAAGGAGAAAAAGAAGGAATTACACATGGTTTTTTATCGATTTGGAGAAAGCTTATGACAAAGTACCACGAAAGGTGATGTGATGGGCTCTGGAAAATAAGAGAGTCCCAACAAAGTATATTACCCTTATCAAGGATATGTACGATGATGTTGTGACTAGTGTCAAAGCATGCGATGGTGTAACCAGTGACTTTCCCATTAACATAGGACTACATCAAGGGTCGGCTTTGATCCCCTATATTTTTACCCTAGTGATGGATGAAGTTACGAAGGGTATACAGAGAAAGATCCATTGGTGTGTGTTATTTGCTGATGATGTTGTGCTAATTGATGATAGTAGGATTGAGGTTGATAGACAACTTGAGCTATGGAGACAGACTTTAGAATCTAAGGGATTTAGGCTTAGTAAAACTAAAACAGAGTATATGTGTGCAAGTTCAGCGGTGTCAGGTCAGAGAATGAAAATGTCATTCTGGCCAGACAAATAGTTCCTAAGAAGGAATCCTTTCGATATTTGGGTTCAATGTTGCAGTGTAATGGTGAGACTGATGAAGATGTTAGTTTTAGAATTCAAGCGGGATGGATGAAGTGGCGACATGCATATGGCATTCTTTGTGACAAGGAAGTCCCACAGAAGCTTAAAGGAAAGTTCTATAGAACGACATTTAGGCCTGCGATGCTGTATGATGCAGAATGTTAGCCTACTAAAAACCAACACGTCCAGAAGGCAAACGTTGCAGAGATGCCTATGATGCGATGGAGTTGCGGTCATACAAGAAGAGACCAAATTAGAAATGATGATATATGTGGAAAACTTGGAGCAGCACCAATTGAGGAGAACCTGATTCAACATCGCTTAAGATGGTTTGGACATCTCCAACGAAGACCAGGCGCCTGTATGAGTTGGAATTATAGGCCGCATCGTTTGCTCAAAGAGAGGTAGAGGTTGACCAAGACTGACATGGGAGGAAGTGGTTAAAAGGGACATGAAGGATTGGAATATATCCGAAGAGCTGGTAAAGAATAAGAGCGCGCTGAAGTTAGCGATCCGCGTACCTAAACCATAAGCTATGAGTTTTATAAGTTTTAGATTATAGGATTAAGGAAAAGAGCCTAAGACGTAGCGTTTGATCTTTGATCAATATTATTAACACTAGTATTACTACTTGTACTATTGTCATCATTTACTTATTATTTATTTATTAATTATTATTATTATTATTATTATTTTTACATTTGTATTTCTATCTTTATTTTTATTTTTACTTGGTCACTATTATTACTAGTTTACTTATTTGAATTTATTTTATTAATGCTATTGTTATCATTATTATTATAACCTTTACATTACTTTTGTATCTTAGTACGAGTTCCATCTCGAGCCGACCCCAACTTGTTTGGGAAAATTGGCTTTGTTGTTGTTGTTGGTTTAATTATATAACTAGAATCGACTTTGGAAAATATGATTTTTAAAATGAAAATCATGATTTTTAGATTGGAATTGAGTTAGTATTTCGTGGATGAACAGAAAAGGGTTTTTGAGCTTTTTCTGGTGATGTTGAGTCTTTGGTGGTCGGGATTATTGCTGAAGCAGGCTTGGTAGTCGGTGATGTTGGCGAAAATGGTGAAAGGAGGTTTAAGCCACCGTGGGAGCGGCAGTGGGTTGAAATAGGTATTAACCCTAGGTTGCGTCGAAGCTGGAAATTTGAGTCACTACGTTGACTCTGGTAGATCGAGTTGCACAAGACTTAGGGGAAGATAGCGTGGAGGGCTAGCGGAGTGTGGCCGGAGTCTCAGGAATTTCGAAGGTCGGCGTGGGCAGCACGAGGCGATTGTCTGGTGATGGCTGCTGTGCCTATTTGATCCAAGTACCTCGATTTCGATAGTGGGTTTGTGTTAGTGATTTGTTATTCGAAGTTATTTGCAACAATAATGGTCGATGAGTCGAAAGGTGTCGTGGATGGTCGGAGACAGCTCGATCGTCGGTGCATGTGCGCGGCAGAGTTGGTTCGTGTCAGTGGGTTTGGTTATGGTGTGACTAGAAGGGAAGCTCGGGTGTTTGGGGTAGGTGTCTCAAGTATGAACTCGAGTAGATTGCGAGATAAAATATGTTTTCCAGTTTTAACTTAAACTAAAAACTAAGTTTAAAAAAAAAGGAAGAAGGAAGGGAAACTCGAGATTGATCTCGGGTGGGATTCGAGTTAGACTTGAGCAGGTTTAAAACAGTTTTAAAAAGTTTTTAAAGCAAGGTTTTGAAAATTTAAATAATTTAGTTTAAAAACTTTTCTTATATAAATTTCTTATATATGTAATAAATGTTTTCTTTAGCATTTGATTAAGAAGTTTTGTAATTTGTTTAACTTAAATTTTGTTATATTAAATTGTAAGTTATTTTAAATCTTAAATTAGAAATGAAATTTAAAAGTATAATGTTTTAAATTCATATGTTAATGATAATTAAGTCATTATAAAGATAATGTTTTATCTTAAGGATAAATAAGGTTTTAATGAGTTGAGATTAATTAAGTTAATAAAGTAATTTAAGTTTAATTAATGATTAAGGATTAATAAATTTATAATTAAGGGTTATATGAGGTTAATTAATTTGTAATTAAGGGTCTAGTTGGTTAACTAGAGATTAATTAATTGATAATTAAGGATAAATTGATTAAGTGATTAGAGATTAATTACTTAAAATTAAAGGATAAATTTATTAAGGATTAATTAGTTTAATTAGTAACTAGATTAATTAATTAATAATTAAAAGTTAATTAACTGAGGATAATTAACCAACGGGATAATTACTTAACGGAAGTAATTATGGATAATTGAAGGATAATTAATCAAGGATGATTAATTAGATGAAAATTAAAGGATGATTAATTAATTAATTTGTAATTAATTTATGTTGAGTAAGCAGGATTTAAAGGTGATTAAAGTAATTAATTTAATTTAATTAGAAATGGTGTGACTAATTAATCTTGCTTATGAACGATTGAATGATATTGAATGCCTTAGATTAGTTGATATCTCTGATATGTGATTTGTGATGTTATGTGATAGGATATGTTTGGGTTGATCGGTGGTAATATGGTTTGTCTATCTGTGATGAATGGCTATGTAAATATGTAATTCTAGATATAAATGGAATTGTTTAAAACTTAAACAGCTTTGTTTTTAAGGTGATATTGGATTCGAAGGGACCAGGGTCGGGTATCGGTATATACCTGAAACCACTTCGATTTGTAATCTACAAAAATTCTTTATGGATTTAACTTTGGAATAAATAGGCTGGAATGGAATAAATAGGCTGAAGTGGAATAAATAATGTAAACTTGGTCATTAAATCCGAGTAATGATACTTAGATATGATTGTAAGATGTGTATTTGACTATGGTAAGTTAAGAACTCATTGTGAGGTATGAGTTACCCGGGTTTTAAATAAGTTTTATGTCTTATGATATTTCATATTTAATGGGTTTACTCACGTTAGTGTCCAGCCTGACCCGGGTGTTACTTTGATGTAATGCTCGGGTCAGTCCGAGTATTACAGATTTTCAGGTTAGGACGTTCTGATGCTCAGGTGGTGAGATGGATGGCAGGAACGTATGTAGTATATTTCGTTGTGCTATATATTGTTTTTTATCTAGGACAGGTTGTCATACTGTCCAGTTTATATGTGATTGGTTGTAACTCTGATGTATTGAATGTAAATTAACAGATATAGTTTTCATTTGTATAACTGCTATTATTTGATATTATATTTTATCCGCTGCGAATGTGAGAATCTGTGTTTTAGATCTGTTCCTTCTTCTACCCCTTTTCTTCTTTTCTCTAACAATCTGAAATTTTCGGAGTCGAAAATTTTGGGTCGTTACAATAGTCATCACAGAATGAAACATGCAAAATAGTAATAACTATATCAACCGCAGAATCAGAGTACACGAGCTCATATAGTTATACAAAATAGTAACATAGTTTATACAATAATTACTAAACTCGACTGATAAGTTGTCTCTAATAATAACAAATCAACACTATCAAGTCCCCACAGTGTCACACAGTGGAATAACCAATAATAAATTCAACATATGAATAAGAGAAGGCGTCGCATCTGCTAGTCCATATGCACAGCTCCAACTGCCATTTACACATGTTGTCTAATCTACTCATTTAAGAGTACCACAAATAATAAGAAGTAAAGCATAAAATCTTGATTCATGCAACAATCTGGGATGATCGATAAATGATCTCAAAATACTACAAAAGTCGGTATACTATATGGAACAGAAGGCATGGAGAATCATATCCGACCAATCCCTGCATCCATAAGTTATCACATATAAAAGATATACACTACTGTATGATAGTCATCATGGGTGTATTATACGTTAAAGTACTAAGGATTTCTAGATATCGACATCGATAATATCTACATCATATTACATCCCTAAGGTGAAAGAACAATCAAGAAAATGTAGCATCCATCAACCACCTCCATGTTCACTCACTTAGTTCGTTGGATATATGATACTCATATGACCCTATTAACAGGTCAAGGACTACTCAACATTTTGGTTTCTCAGTACTCGAATCCATGCCACTCTATAGGCTAGGAACTAGACTATACCATCAACATAGTCCAAGGTATATTAGATCTAAACATCATGCGATCCAAGGGACATCAACACCCAATTGAGCATCCTCACATATCCTTGCTTTATGAGTACACCTCGAAACCTACAAATATCAATGACCCCTTTATAAAAATCATCCACAGCGGAGCTCATCCTAAAACTGTTCTTACAACTCCCGTTTGAAGTTGTTACGATAAGGAACTACCTAGAAAACCATCATAATCATAGAATGTCATCATGCATCCTGTAATCCACCCCTAACCGTCCCCATAATCCGACTCATTGCCTCCTACACTGCATCCCTTATTATAGCTATCCATCATCAAATCCATCACTTTCGATCACGAAGTCATCATGGTCGAATCACGAGTCATCGCATCGAAGCATTGCATCCTTGCTTCAACTCTAAACTACTCGTCGAAGAGCCATAGCATCGGAATCAAATATTAAACGAACCATCAAGTTATGCTCTTCGAAGTCTTTTCTTCGTTCACATCAAATTGGCCAAATCGACCATCATCAATAGTGGTGGATATCGACCACTATAGAGTATTCGATAACGACCACTTTGGTCGTGTACTTAACCAAAAATAGTTAAATACAAACCAAATGAAAACATCTGGAGTCTTCCCTAAAGTCCGAAGCGCATCTCCAAGTCCACCGTGCTTCATCTTTAGTTCTTTAGATCAATCAGTGTGCATGACACTCTATGCATGAAATCCTATCCTATTGGATATATTCTAATCCTATATCACCTTCGAACAACATTTTAACAACTAACAAATAAGAAGACACGCAGCTAATAAGCATATAAATATCTATAATAACCTGCATATATCTATAATAATACAATACAATCCATCCAAAGCAACTAATGTGGGATTAATATCAAAATAGCCTAAATCTATCGATATCGTCAAAATATTGTGTCAATGGGAAAAATATGATATTTAATTTAAACAGGAAAATCAGCTGAAGGAAAAATATAGCATTGTTTTTAGAATGAAGGATGTGACAATTATTTTTACATTTTTGAGAATGCAAGCTTTATTCTTTCGTCTGAAGGAAATTCTTTACGAAAAAATTAAATTGTTCTCAAATCTCATTCTCAAATCGCTAGTACAGGCGGCGTGGCATTAAAAGAACAGGCGACGGTGGTGCAAGCGCAGGCAAAGGCGGAGCTCATTCAGGAAAAGGTGGAGCTCGTTCAAGCGAAAGCGAAGGAATGTAGGTGGTGGCAACTACTTTGAAGGCCTGCAGTGACTGGGGCGATGACTTCGATGGCGAGTTCAAATGAGTGGTGGTTGAGTGGAGGTTAAGGTTGCTAGTGATGCCGAAGGTAACAATGATGATTAAGTGTGTTGAAATGAACTAAGAAAAAATTCTATATGAACTTATCATTATAATTCGATATATATAATGCATAATTGAACATTATATTCTATATTGTTTTTTTTTACAGTTTATGCATTTGTAATAGCATGATTGAATGTTCCTAATTTCATGGAGTTGGATAAGTTTTATTTTAAGAATCTACACAAGATGCGATTTTGATTAGGTAAAATTACTCATATATTTCACAAGATGATAAAATATAAAATATAAAATATAATGCACCGATTTCTTGTATACTTGTTTATTGAGTTTCTTTATTTTGAATATTATGCAAATTATAAATAAAATGCCAGTGCACTTCATAAATAAAATGCTATATTAAATTATCATTTGGAATATTCGAAACATGTCGGTGGACTTTTTAATTAAAATGCTCCACTAAAATATTTTTTTCATATCATAAACATGATAGTGGACTTAATTATTAAATGTTACATTAAACTATAGTTTTGCATACTATAAACATGCTAATGGACTTGGTAATTAAAATGCTATATTAAAATATCATTTTGAATATTTTAAACATGATATTGAACTTCGTAACTAAAACGTTATATTAAACTATTTTAACTATCATTCACCACATTCAATACATTCTAATGCACTTTAATTACAGAAATGATATTTTTACTTATCATTCGGCATATTTGATACATTATAATTCACTTTAAAAATACAAATGACATTTTTAACTATCATTCAACATATTTCATTCAATTCGATACATTGTAATCCACTAATTTAAAAATACAAATGATAGATCGGTTTCATGTACCCGATTAGGATTGGCATCCGGTTAGCTTTTGCGTCCATATGTATGCTCAGTTAAATAATATATCTCGGGTACATATTGGTTTTGTATGTAACCGATTAGGTTTTGAATCCGGTTAGCTTTTGCATCAATACATACCCGATTAGGCTTGGCATCTAGTTAGCTCCTGCATCTGTGCGTACCCGATTAGGCTTGGCATACAGTTTGCTTTTGCATTCGATGTTACGTTCGGTTAAACAATATATCATGGGTATAGATTGATTTCATATATACTCGATTAGGTTTGGCATCTGGTTAGCTTTTGCATCCATAGATACCCAATTAGGCTTGGCATCCGGTTTGCTTTTTCTATTTATATGTAGCCGATTAGGCTTGGCATCCGGTTATGTTTTGCATTGTTATGTACCCTTGGCATCCCGTTAGCTTTTGCATTCATATGTACCTAATCAGGCTTGACATTCGGTTAGCTTTTACATTCATGCATACCCAATTAGGCTTGGCATCCAATTAGCTTTCACATTCGATGGTACGCTCAGTTAAACGATATATCTCGGGTATAGATTGGTTTCATATGTACCCGGTTAGGCTTGGCATCTAGTAAGCTTTTACATTTGATGGTTTGTTAGGTTAACAATATATCTTGGGTATATATTGGTCTCATATGTACCCAGTTAGACTTGGATCTATTTTGCATTTTCATTCGATGGTATGCTCGGTTAAATAGTATATCTCGACGACCGAGTTTGTGACCAAGCCCATGACAGAGCCACTGACCAATCCCATTACCTATCCCATGATCGTGCCTTTGACCGAGCCCATGACCGACCCCATGACATGATAGTGGACTTTGTACTTAAAATGCTACATTAAAATATCATTTTGAATATTTTACACATGATAGCAAACTTCATAACTATAATGCTACATTAAAATATCATTTTGCATATCCTAAAAATGTTTGTGGACTTTGTAATTGAAATGCTACATTTAAATATCACTTTTCATATTGTAAACATGATAGTGGACTTCATAACTAAAATGCTATATTAATTATCATTTTGCATACCTTAAATATGCTAGTGGACTTTGTAATTAAAATGATACATTAAATCTTTTTTTGCATATTGTAATCATGTTATTGGACTTCATAACTATAATGCTACATTAAACTATCATTTTGTATATTGTAAACACGATATTGGACTTCATAACTCAAATGCTATATTAGACTATCATCTTGTATACCTTAAATATGCTAGTGGATTTTGTGATTAGAATACTACATTAAAAATTATTTTGCATATTGTAACTTTGATGTTGGACTTCGTGACTAAAAAGCTATATCAAACTATCATTTTGCATATTTTAAACATGATAGTGGACTTCATAACTCAAATGCTACATTAAACTATTATTTTTTATATCATAAATATGGAAGTGGACTTTGTGATTAAAATGTCACACTAAATCTCATTTTGTATACTGTAACCATAATATTGGACTTCATAATTAAAATGCTACATTAAAGTATCATTTTTCCTATTTTAAACATGATAGTGGACTACATAACTCAAATGCTACATTAACTATCATTTTGCATATCATGAGCATGGTAGTGAACTTTGTGATTGAAATGTTACACTGAAAAAAACATATGTTATTTTTAGTTATCATTTTGCATATTCTATTAAATAGTTCTCTTTAGGAATACTTATTTTATTTTGTATATTCTATTCATGCTAGTTCACTTTAGATATATTTATGCTAAATTCAAGTATCATTTTGCATATTTTTTCATCCTTGTTCAATTGCAATATTCTTATGCTATATAAAACTATCATTTTGCGTAGTCAGATGATGGTACTATATTTAAAAGTGTTATATCAGTCTATTATTTAGCATATTAAACACAATCTGCTGTGTTTTAAATATAGAAATGTTATATCTAAATATCATTCGACTTGTAATTCATGGTACTTTTTGGACTTTCTTCTTCTTCTTCTAGATTTTGCTCTTCGATTCATTTCTTAGATCTTGATTTGTAGCTCTTGAATATAAAGGTCTAGTAATTTCTGATTTAATATTGGGTTGAGGTGTCAAGTTAAGCTTTCTCAACTTTGGAAAAATCGACATCGACAATTGAAAATTCAGTTTGATTCGAACATCGACAAGAGAGGCTTGGACGGTGGCGGCTTGGAAGACGGCGACTTCAAATGATGGTTTCTTGGATGACAGCAGCTAGGGTAAGTAGTAGCAGAAGGTAGATAGCGGCTAGGGAAAGCTTAGATGAAGGCGGAGGAAACTGTCAAAGTTGGAAAACTGAAAAAACGCGCTATTGTCCTTCTGCCTAATTTCTAAAAGTTGCATTCCTGGTTTAAAAATTGGTTTAAAGCTTTTTCCTTTGAACTAATTACCTCTAATTTAAAACTATTTTAGAACACTTTTAATACTTTTTACAAAATGGGATATATGTTTAACTAGTTTGGAGATCCCATTTTAAAGTTAGAAAATCTTTTAAAATGTCATTTTAATACTATATTAACAATCATAATATGGTGAGAGACAATATCACTTACCTTGACCAAGTCTATCCAAACGATGGCCAAGTCGTAGAGCTCTCCACCACGAGTGCAATGCAAGAAATGGCGTCCAAAATGGATATAGTATGCAAAAGATATGCGCTTTATAAGGCAACCGAATAAATAAACAGCTAAATACTTAAATATAATTAATAAAGCTAATTACCTTAGCTAATCATCTTCTTCATTCATATATTTCTAGGAAATGCATATCTCATTGCATATCAGCCCATAGCCGCAACCTTCAAATCTTATTTCCTCCTTCGTTTCTCAACGAAACGATACTTCCTCGATTGCAACGGATTCAACTACCAAATCTCTTCTCGACACACACCCTGACCTAAAGCTCGATCGTGCTTGGCATTTTCTGACCAACTTCTCATGCAAGCGAAGGAGATGTTGCACTTTGCCCTGATGAACCGCATTTGACAAAAATTGGTGGGAAGATGCTTGCCGCAAAGAGAAGTCCGATGTCACAAATGTCATGGTCCATCTCGCCTTGAGTCGATAGAAAAATAAAACCCTAGTTCATGGCTAAGCACGTCCATTACCCCAAACCAATTCCACACTCTTCAATGTTGGTATATGATCAAAGTTTGTTCAATACGGACTCAACGAGCTTTATTTAGGAATTTTTCATTGAGTGGATTAGTGAAAATTAATTTTTGGGAAACAAAATCGGAGGCGGCTATAGTTTTCGGAAGCAAGCGACAGAACATCAGCCATGTTTTGTGAGATGATGGTTTGGGTTTTAAATGATAAAATATTCATTTTATTTAATTTCTCAATTAAAATGGTGTGCATTTTGAGTTCGTACGATCAAATGACGCTTATGATTGCCACGAAACTCATTTACGTGTAGCGCCTCATTTTTTCCGGTCTTGATGGCATAAATTTCATTGCTATCCAAAATAGTGCGCTGGGATGATAATTTTTCTCTTTTTAAGACCATTTCAGCCATCTGATTGTCCATTCTCCAACTATAGCGATCCTTATACACATTTTAATTTGCAACATCGATACACATTCAACGAAAGTGGTCTCGAGTCCTGTTCGATCGTATGCGAAAAATCACATTTTTAGGACCGTCAATTAATTGATGATTCAATATTTAAATAAATTATTTATATATACAACCGTAAAATAAGGGTCATTAAATTATCCTCGCCTTAAAAAGATTTCTTCCTCAAAATCCCAAGGAAAAAGCAATACAACCCATTATCCTCACATAAGCAACGATACAAGAGAAATCGTCACTTATCATCTATCGACAATAATCATTAAAAGCGATTGCAACAAAGGGAATAGACTCAGAATAACCATAAAACCATCATCCCTATCCCTAAGCATAATCACAATCGAATTCAAAATCAATATGGCCAAACCAAATGTCTAAGTTAAGCATTAATTTCCAAAGAAACGAACAATGGAAAACAAAAGTGCCAACTAACTAAGCAAAAGGCAAGTAAACTAAATATGATACATTACCAACTCTCTCAACTATTGGTAACATCTAACATCTTGTAATCGACTTTTCTCTCAATTTTGGCTTATGTAAAGGAAAATTTCAACAGAACCTCCTTTGCGAGCTATGTCTGGGAAAAATCCCAATACAACATAAACAAATACACACCTTATGCTTGAGGCATCTCGTTTTCAAGGATAACCAACCATATATCGCCAAATTTGCACTACAGGTGTTACATACCTCTTTTTTAGTAAGAGCATGCCATTTAGATGCAAATAAAAGTGAGTAACCATTCAAATAGCCAACACTTTCTTCTATGCACCCGATCAAGTATTCAACAAAGGAGATTAAGTACAATAGTAACATCATCATGTAAATAAGCATACTAGATCATATATATGTCAATCGTCTCTAATAAATGTGCTATATCAAATCATAGCTATCCTGCATGCCCAACAATATTAAAGCATAAGTAATCATATCAAATGCCAACAATCAAATATTAATAAGCACATATAAGATCAAACATCAAAAATAACATCCATGCCTATTGTAGCATGCAGAATACTAAAATATCTAGTATAAAACATCATATATGATATCTAACATGAAATATGAAATAAAATGGAAATCTCATCAAGCGAAGTGCTCCGAACAAGCGATCATCATGCTCATCTCAGTCTCTCATGTGAAATCGCATTAACTTTCTCTTAACCAAACCTTTAATACTCCACCACCTTCCTTTTAACAAGTTTAGTATCACGCCTATCAATACGAATATGCGTACGAGGTCTCAAAGTTCCTGGTTCAGTCTCGATACCATCTAGCCAATTTGGTGCCAAATCTCCAAACGCGTCTTGTAAGTTCCCAAAAACCAACTAGCGAACAACATGTTTTAAACACCTATATTGTTCTTGGTGTACAATGGAATCACACTATCTGTTACCATTCCCATCTAGGAATCTCAAGCGGTTTTAACAACCACTTGGATTCTTATGTTCAGCATTTACTACCTGACAATCCATTCATCTCAAAATGAATGCCTAATATCCTACTTCATCCCTTCCCAATAAAATTTCTATCTCGTACCTTGGTGCATTTTATTGTCATTAGAATGTATAATCAATCTCGAATGAGAACACTCTGCTAGTATCTCATTCCTCAATCCAACGACATTGGAAATAAACATCTCATCTTTAAGCCAACGGTCTCAGTTGAGTCTGCATTACCTCGCCTCTACGGACGCTACTCATTCCTTTAATTTAGCCATGATCTCTGCTAGTCTAGCTTCATGCCTCTGACAAGTACATATCTGCAAAATAAAAGTAGGTCTGATTGCAACAGATTTAACTACCAAACCTCTCCGCAACACACACACCCAAACTTGAAGCTCGAGTGTGCCTGGCATTTTCTGACCTACTACACATGCAAGTGATAAGGAGATGTCATACTTTGCCCCCATGAACTGCATTTGACAATAATTAGTGCGAAGATGCTCGTCGTGAAGAGAAGTCCAATGCCACAAACGTCCTGGTCCATCTCACCCTAAGTAGATATAAAAGTGAAACCCTAATTCATGCCTAAGCACGTCGATTACCCTAAACTAGTACTGCACTATTCAATTTTGGTTTATGATCGATGGTCTCTTCGATACGGAGTCAACGAGCTTTGTTTGGGAATTTTTTGTTGAGCGGATTGGTGGGATTTAATTTTCGAAAGTCAAAATGGGAGCAGCCATACTTTCTTGAAGCAAGCAATGGAATAGTAGCCGGGTTTTGTGAGAGATGAGGGTTTTGGTTTTAAATAATAAAATAATCATCATATTTAAATTCCCAAATAAAATGGTGCATATTTTGAGTTCGTACGATCAAACAATGTGTCTGATTGCCACAAAACTCATCTACATGCATTATCTCATTTTTCCGATCCTGATGGTATAAATTTTGTCACTATCAGAGATAGCATGCCAGAATGCTAATTTCATGCTTTTTGAGACCGTTTCAACAATCAGATCATTTAATCTTCAAATATAGCGATCCTTATACTCATTTTAATTCGCAATGTTAATATGAACTCAACGAAAGTGGTCTTGAGTCCTGATTCAATCGTATAAAAAAATCACCTATTTGGGACCGATAATTGATTAATGATTAAATATTTAAATAAATTATTTAAATATCCAATCGTAAAAATGCAGGTCATTATAGCTGTCAAGATAATTAAGGCTGTAGGAGTAGCACTAAGAGCGTGTGAGGAAGGCTCCTGGAACAGGTTGAGAGCTGTTAGTCTTCTATTTGGTTATTATTAGTGTAATAGCATAAGATGCTATATACACTAACTTATTCACTATATGAGATCGTTGTGTTTACAGCAGAGAGTCGATCTGGTCATTTGTCGAGACCAATGCCAAAATAGATATTTACGATGTTGAGAGCACATAGGACTGAGAGTCCTAATGATTATCTACAATACTGAATGTTGAGTGTATTAGTAGAGATCTAAAAGACCATATTATTAATTCATTGGCTGAGACTCAAGTCGATTACAATGAGGTTGAAGGTCTAGATTATTATTACGTGGTTATTGATCTCTTTGATTATTTATGAGATTGTAAGTTTGTACAGTTGCGTAACCCCATACACATCGATTATACAACTGTCGAGGATAACCAGAGGCACTGAGAGCATAGAGTTGGACCCTATACCTATTTTTACATGGTTATCTGAGAGATGACTTTGGCTACTGAGGGTATCCCATATTTATATTTCTTGTATGTTTGATTTGGGTAATTGTTATGTGTTACATACGTTTATTGAGTGAGATAGACCCCAGGTATGTCTACTTTATGATAATCTGAGAGATAATCTAGAGCACTATTGAGAACTTGTCCTATTTTGTTAATGAGTTTAATACTTGATATTTAGATTATGATTATTACACACACTTGATTATATGCCTGATTGATGTTTTGATCGACTTTACTTAGAAATATTTTATCTTTTATGTGCATGGTTTTGAGAGATGTTAACATTTGAGATATTCAAGTGCCACTTGTGTCATACTTGTTTATACCATGCCATACATTATTTTATGTTAACATCTATATTTTAGACATAGTCTAACCCATGTGTTATTTATGTAATAATTGGGTTAATTTGAGACATTTCAAATTTAGTGACGAGTAGACCAGTTTGTGGATGTTGGCCATATATGGTGGATAGAGTATTTGTATATCATTTTGTATATTACAGCTACATGTTTTGTGCACTGATGAGGTCTGTATATATTTTGGACATGTTATGTATATTCTTGATGATAGTAGGCATTTGATTATTTTATAGGCCCACTTAGACTTGTTTATATTTATTATTATATGTTATCACTGTATTAATGACTCTGTGATCTCTACGATTTATTTTATATTGTGTATTGTTCTATTCTAGAGGTACATGTGTTTATTGCCTTGTGCTGATACTGTGTATGTATAGGATAAGTAATTTATTTGATTTTGAGATACGTACCAGTTTTAGCCTAACAGAACATTTATGTGTGTACCTCATTCTTTGTACTATCTAAAATTATTACCCAATATTACTTTTGGATAATATGGGTATAGAGGTGGGTTGTTACAGTTTGGTATGAGAGAAGGTATAGAACAATATACAGTATAAGGAACACAAGTCTTAGTCTTAAATGTGACTAAGAGTCCCTATCACCGTAGGTGTGTGGTAGATTATTGTTTATACCTACGTGATATTAGGAGTATACGATGATCACTTAGGTAATCATCTGGGGACGTATTTGTGTTTTCTTATTATAATATTTTTTCTCCACCTTTTTCCGAGTGAAAGTCCTTTGTACGAGATGTAGAGAAACTGGTGGAACTTGTGAAGGTTGAAGTTGTTAGCCCGATGAGTAGTATCGGCATTGGTGATGATGAATAAATCTCTATGTGGCCTGAATATTAATTATTTAGTTAGAGAAGCTGTAAAAGACTCTAATTTTAATCTCGTATTGAATACTTCACAATTCCTGAATATGATGATGTGAGTTGAGTAAGAAGATCTAGTAGTAATCAAAGTTGTGCATTGGAAACTGATTAATAGTTATCCACTAGAGGCATTTGTTTGATTGTTTGGAAATGTATGTATTATTCTATAATGCTTATTTAATATTATAGATGGTTTATATTGTTGTTAATGGTTGCTATATTGAATATATACACGAGTTTTGAAAATAAATATATTTATTTAAACAAGCATATAATTTGATAAAATAGTGATATCATTTTATAAAGAGATTAAAAATACTGTTTTAGTATAAAATAATATTTAATTGAATATGTTGAAAAAAAGTTTAATTGTTTAAAGTATATTTACAAGTAAATATTTATTTAAAGAAATTTTTGAAAATAATTTTGTATTAATCTATTCATTAAGTGCTTTAAGAATTGTGTTCGATGCTCATAATCAACGTTATCGATAGGGATTCCTAAACAGTAGGACGAGACGTATGGACATAAAGTTTTAGGAAATGATATAATGTTTTAGAAAGAAGTAAAATATTTAAGTTATCTTTAAAACTAATATTTTCAAGGGGTTATATATATAAAGTTTTAAAAAGATAGAACTATTTTAAAAAAGGGAGATTTATTGTTTTAAAAAAATAATAAACATATTTTTTTCTATGACTAGATTTTAATGTGATAATTGCAGCCATCGAGCATAAGTTGACAGCCAAAGTAGATGGCAAGGCGATGTTAATCACATGGTCAACATTGTAGCTAATCGACGAAGTGACCCACTAGAAATTCATGGCAAGGAATCATTATGTTTGTGTTTATATATTAGAATTTGAAATTATATGGTTCATGGTGTTGTAATTTTATGCCTGCCATGTTATATGTTTATTGTTGGTGACTTGGTTGAATGATGTGAAAATACTTGTAATATGATGCATTATGATACAAAAGTACATATATATAGGTTCTCGAAAATAAAAATAAGGTAAATATTTGGGATAGTTTTATGGAAGCAAAATAAGTAATTTTGAATCGGATGGTATCTCATGAGTATTGGAACAGAGTATTAATTTTGGCATTTTGTGGTAAACTGAAATATTATAATAAGAATTTTTTTATATGTATGTATTTATGTCTATATTTAAAGTGATGGGTATTTGGGAAATATAGTTTTTAAAAGAAAAGAAGTGGAAAAGGGGCTATTTAAAATGTTTTGAAGTGAAATATTAAATTATTTTGAAAAGGAATATATAATTAAGGGAAGATATCTTTTCAAAAAATAGAACAATAATGAAATTTTAAAGAATATTATGAAAGCTTAATTAAATACTAGAAAAAAGAGGTAGGTTAATGGGTTTTTAAGGAAATGAGGTTGTCATTATTATTTTTAATGGTAGTCATATGTGTTAACCCAAAAATGGATCAACACCCTAGATTGAGTGTGAAAGCACTAGCCTTGTTCTTACAGAGCAATATTATAGAAAATAAATGTAAAAGAGCTGAAATAGAAAGAAGACAAGAAGATTTTTATAGTGGTTCGGCTATTAGTGAAGCCTACGTCCACCTTATAGGTTTTTATTATTTTGACAGGTTGCTGTTATAAAGTTAATCAGATTACAAAGTTCTTGAATATCCCTGGTTAGATCAAGTCCCCAATATTAGAGTTGAATGGAGAATCACAGTGAACCTTTTGGACGACCGTTGCAGGGAAGGGGAGGAGTGAAGAAAGCTTTCTGCAGAGTTTCAGCAACCAGTCTGGAAGATCCCGTTTATGTTGTAGGTAAAACTATATTTATAGAGGTTGGAGAGCTACTGGGCCAAGCCTGCTTACCACATGGTTGTAGATCAACACAGGAAAGGCGCACTGGAGGTCACGCCGCGACCCAAGATAAAAGGATGGATCGCTAGCTATCCATAGGCTATAGATTGCTAGCGATTCGTAGGATTTGTTCGAAGGCGAGCCAATCCTTAGCAATTTTTCCTTGCCTTGCTCCATGAAGATCGCAGATGACTAGTGAAATAGTATGGATCACTACCAATCCATACACTTAGCCAAATTTTGGACTTTTCTTTCTGGATTGCCTTTGTTGTCTTGATTGATGTTGTTCATTAGTCTTGTAGCACATTCCCATATTTTGATGATGGTTTGCTTACCAGTCGTATTTGGCTGCTGATTGGACCAGACAAACGCTTGTTTCTTGATTTAACTAGCTCAAAATCTACTCAAACCTAGCCAATGCTCTTAGAACACATATTGTAGCATGATCCAAGAAGGCTGATGGACTCACGATCAGATGCTATGGATTGTTGGTGATCCATTTCCTTAGAGAATTTCACTATCTTCTCTTCTGACTTCCTTTGACTTGTTGTTCTAGTCCTTTTGGTTAGTTTTTGAGCTGTTCTGACTCAATCGAGTTGTTTCGACTTCTTTTGGATTCTGTTGGGTTAAAAACCCAAATAACATTTACCTCTACAGCATGTCTTTTTTGAAAAAAGGACATGCTCTAGAAGTAATCGTTTTTTTATTTTCGGCTCGTCGAGTTCCAAGTAGTTGTGTTAAGGCCATACGAATTTGACCTTGGTTATTCCGTTGCTTGTTAAGCTTTGACTTGGACTGCCTCTGCTTGTTGTAATGGCTCGAATTTTACTCTGTAGCTTCCTAACATGTCTTGAAGTCGTATATGGTTTTTGCTGGACAAGTTTGGAACCAAACACAGGCAACTCTATGGATCGCTAACGATCCACCATGATGGATTACTAGCGATCCAATGACTTAAGAAATTTCTTCCATCTTGTTCGTTCCTATTTAAACCCTACAAGCCGACCTTCCTTAGTTCATACTTGGTTCTCACGACCCATCCTCCGACTTCCTGCGATATGAGCTACCTTCAACAATTTGACCTACCGCCTCTAGTGTTCTGACCCAACCTCGACCAAGCTTCCATCATGATTCCATCAATGCCGTCGAATTTTCTTTGTCGCTAACTTCAGTACCTCGTTGTCCCCTTGATCTCTACTGTGCCAAAACCTTAGTTCTTCTGTTTGCCTCTTTGGATCACCAACGATCCACTACGCTTAGCTCGATAATTTGATAACTTCGACCGTCTTTGTGTTTTGATCATTGATTCAAGGTGGGTTTGCTGATTATGGCGTTCATTTATCAATTTGGCAATGGAGTTGTATTCGTGATGTTAATCGTGAAAAGTCTAAGTCAGTTGCAGTTTAATGGAGGAAAATAGTAAATCGAGTCTTGAATTCTTCATGGAAAGACATTCGGGCTATGTCCCGGTGCATGACATGTTTTGCTATCTTCGTCCATTGAACCATAATTGACTTGTGCCAGGTCCCATTGTCGATACCGCACGACACGTCGTGAGTTGGTTTCGCCGTTCCAGAGATTCGGATTGGTTTTTATTTCTTTTGCATGCATGATGTACTTGTACTGGGAGAAACTTTCCATGTTTTTTCAGACAACGGATCCTTTATCGATTGTTAATCGATAACTGGTAAGTGTAGAAGAAGTAATTTAAAAAGAACCCGATACGGGAAGTCCTTTTCCCTTTCAGCTGTGAGCATACTATCTACATGGGATAGAGCATTTATAATGTTCAAGACACCGAGCCCACCACCGATAGATAACACATCACACTCACCCCGGTACATACTTGAAATCCAACATGTTAGCATGAACCAATATTTCTTCGTAATTCATGTGTAGTAAGGGGAATTCTTATTTTAGAGTAGAATTACCTGACCGTTTCGGACGCAAGTCCTGTTGTTTAGAATGAAGCACCCGTCTTCTCGCCGTAAGTGTAGTGGAGGAAGTCCTACACTTTCGAAGGCTGAGTCATCGTCTGTCGCCTCTGCTTCTTCTACTTCATAGACTGAATATGGCTAGCTGGTTCCAATTGTTTCGGCCTTGGATCGAACTCCTCCTAATTTTAGAGTTCTTAATCCACCGAAGAGAGCCTCCTCCGTGATTTCTGCTAAAGTCTTTGTAACAACCCGCATATTTATTGATTGTATATTTAAATATTTTATTTAAATATTTCACCGTTAGTCGGAGTATAGTCCGAAAAGCTACTTTTTGCAAACGGTCGAATTAGGACTTGAGACCACTTCCATTGAGTTCAAAATGGCATTTGCGACCTTTTTGAGTATAAACTCCGATATGTTTGGAGCTAGCTATAAATTTTACCTTTTTCACTTTGGGTTTGGGTTTGGGTTCAGCCCACTAGCCAACTTAATACCCCAAACTAAACCACTACTCTTCATTCATTCCCTCTTCCTTATCTTTTCATCTCTAAAGAGAATAATGGGGGAGAAGAAAACGAATTAAAATCCTAAGCCCTAGTTTCCATTTGCAAATCAAGTTCTAGCTCAAAATTCAAAGAGAAGCATTGGTAAGTATCATCTCCTTCTTCTCCAACTCATTCTCTCTTTGATTTCGGAAAATTCCTAAACCTAATTTAGGAAATGTTTCTCTTTTAAGCTTAGATTCAAGCTTTTTGTGTTGAGATTGAAGTGTGGTTGATCTTCCCTTGTCTTCAAGCTTCTCATTCATTGTTTTTGGGTTCAAAGGTGAGATTTTTTATCTCACATCTAAGTCTATGATTATCTTTGATTGTTAGGTATGAATTCCTAACACTTGTTCATGTGCGTTTGCTTTTGATTTGGATTGAATTAGTGAATATTCCAATTTTTAGTGTTTTGAAGTCAAACCTTTAAAAATCATAACTTAGATGTTTGATCAAGCTTTTGGAGATGCATCGAAGAGCCTACAGGGCTAGGTAGCTGATTCGCATAAACTCCTAGTGCCGTTGCTCGACCGATTGCAATTTGGAAGAGATTGGACTTCATTTAGATGGGCTAGAAAGTGCTGGAAACAGGTTCCAGTCGACTGGAATTTTGGTCCAGTCGTCTGACATGCTACCAAAACACTTCTCTGGCTCTGGTCCAGTCGACTGGCATACTGAGTCCAGTCGGCTGACCAGTATCCCATGGATTTCCAGGGACTATGTTCAGTCGACCGAACTCAGTGAGCCAGTCGGCTGACCTGCTCCTATTTGCCTATTATGCCTATTTTGCCTATTTTGTTTGTGATTCCAATTTTTATCGATTCATTTTGATTCCTAGTTGATGCTATCAATTATTCGACTTTAATGACTTCTATTTTGGAATTTTTGGAAATATCCATTTTGATGGATTTGATATCGATTTCTTGGAATTAATTCACGTCTTCGAATGTGAATTTTGGTGATTGATTGTTCTACAATCGTTTTTGTGATTTGTCACTTTAAAAATATAAAGGTTTCAATACTAGTAGTAAATATCAAAACTCTTTTCATCAAAATGATTTCAAACATTATTTTATTACAAAGCTCGTTTCTTAAACCGTTTTCCAATCTATTAGTATATACAAACATTTACCTCACTCGTACAAGAAATCTAATTAAACGGCTTAGTAAAGCAAGTGTATGAAACGCTTGCGTTTACTTCGTCGGTTAATTCTTGGACTTGTTCGATTGAATCTCTTGTGACAATTTTCGAGTGGAAATCTACAATCTGTTCGTAAATATTTAAGTTAAGCTAGTGGTTATGGGACATGAAGCTAAACTCATATATTTACTAGCTTAGTGTAATTTACACTTAACCTCAAGTGGAAGTCTACAATTTGTTCGTAAATAATTAAGTTAAGCTATGGTTATGGCACATGAAGCTAAACTCATTTATTTACTAGCTTAGTGTAATTTACACTTATCGATCAATGATGATCATTTTTTGATTTAGACTAGCAATTTGCGATGTCTCTTTGTCTGCGAGGGAGACTACACCCCGTCTCTATGGAGCTTCGGCTTGGTGGGGTAGCGACCCATCTTCTTCGGACCGTTTTGTGGATTTTCGGCTCATAGGTCTTCGGGCCGTTTTGTGGAGCCTTGGCTCAAAATTAATGTTTAGCAACCATGGAATAGCTTTCCGTTTTGTGATACACATGTTGGTGAGTTTTAATGCTCCCGTTCTGTGATAGGCCTCTTTCCCCTTTTTGTGATTTCTAGAATTTGTGTTTCATTAAATTTCATGATTTACATTGATAAGCTTTATCATTATTTGTGCATTGGTGAATTTGTGTTTCAACAATTTTTAGGATTGGCATTGCGACGTTTGCCAATGTTTGTGGTTTAGTGAATAAAATAAAGTATATGACATTCTTTTTAGTGCTTCGAGATTTTTAAAGATATTGTATGATTTTTTTTGTTATTTAATTTATACTTTTCATAGTATGACATTTTTGTTTTCATACGTTTTTATCATATCTCTTCTTATATCTCATTTCGCTTGATAATTACAGCTAGACTGATCCGTTTATTATTTTCTTCTTAAATAATACTCGGATCAGACCGAGATGTTACAGGTGCTTCCTCTTGACTTCTTATCAAGGACTATCGCCTGACTTTTGGCTAACTACTTTAGATTAGTAGTTTTTGTTTTGTATACATTCGAGATAGAGACTCCTTGATGTACACTAATTCTTTTGTCTAGCACTTGTATCTATTCTTTTTGTGATATAGTGGATCTGTATGACACTACTTTGATGAACACTTTCATGTGTTATTTTCATATCTGTTTCCGCTTTTGTGATATGGATATCTGTGACTGATTTGTGTTATGCTTATTTCTATATTTGTTTCCGGAGATTATATATAGCCACCGTGTAGTAGCTTTGAGTTTGTATCGGCATGTCGGATTTCTTCTTGAAATGAAATGCATCTTAAACTATCTGACATATCGGTGCTCGCACAAAGAAATTACACATATGGTCGCTCCTCAACAGCCTTATTCTCCGCGCTAGTTGACGGCATTACCCCGTAGTGTCCTTGGCTAGCATGGGTATAGAGGTGGGGCGTCACAGTCTTGCACAACATTTTCCTACAGCATGGCCTTCCGGAGGAACACGTGTGCCTCCCAAAAAAGGATGAATTTTCTTATGTGCTGCCTCCAAAATATACTGCTTATCATCGACATTGTGCCTGGACGGAGCAGTGCCTCCCTTCAATGACTTTTTGAGAGAACCGTCTCGAACTTGGAAATCGCTCCGTTTCAGATTCACCGCAACGGATATGTTCTTCTAACCCGCCTACATGTTCTTTTCATACGAACTCTCAACCATGCCCTGAGCTTTGATGAGTTAAGATATTTTCTCTCGTTCACAAGAAGAAACGAGTGTCCATCCTTGGTTGTGATTAAGGACCACAGAAAGTAAAATTATGTCGTGACTGCAGAGCAATTTATAAAAAATAAGACTCAATATTTCCTTGTTAGGTGTCCTAAGGGATTCGATCGTCTTTATACAACAGAGGGTAAGTTCTTTTTTTCTTACTTATAGAGCTCCGATATTTTTCTACGGAATTTTTAACGAGTCAAATACTTCCTACAGTTATTTCAAGGCCGAACAAGGACTTATCTCTTGATGAAACTTTCCGAACCTTAAAGGCTGTTGATGCCAAAGAGAGATCAGTTAAATTCTTGTTGATAGACAAAAACCTACTTCGATACAGACTGTTGCATCTAGGGAGATCTGCAGTCCCAGTAGAGGTCTCATCCCCTTCTCGATCTAGAATATGTACGCGATCTACTTCTTCATTTCATGGTTTCATTGAGGGTGTTTTTCAAAAGAGGGAAGGATTGTCCAGCGAGTCGGCTGAAGAGACTCATAGAGGAAAAGATGCCGCGACTGAGGCCAGTTTCCTGGCTAGAATGCCCCTGATTTTGGAAGAAGAGGAGTTTAATCAAAGAAAAGGCTAGGCCGCAATAGACATAGAAAAGGAGGAGGGTTATATTGAGAGTAGTTGCGATGAGTCTTCCTCCAGCGACAAGGATGATTTCTATACAGAATCTGATGATGGAGATATTGAATCATCTAACAAGAATCCAGGAATGAGTCCCGTTGTCCTAAGCTTGCCTCCATCAGACATGAGTGGTAAGGATGGGGATCTAGAAGTTAGGCGATGTCTAGGTTCTCCGCTTAAAGATGTTGGCATAGACGTCGAAGATTTGAGCAATGTTTACATCGATTTTGAAGCACTCATGGGGGAAGACTTCAAATTTGAAGAGATGTCTGCTAGTCTGGGCCATGTTGTGCCCGAAGTTAGTCTAATTCCCTCCACGATGTCCGCCCTATCTGGTTTGTGATGTCGTTTTAGGCTCTCCCCCAAACACATTACATGTTTCACTAGGGTTACACTCACTTATACACATATAATTCATGCTTATTCTCCATTATTAAGGCTCTTTATTTATTCTTCATGACAGGTATCATGAGAGGATGCAGTCTCTACAATGATCTTTAGGAATTTACAAACTCGAAATGCTGGTCAAACGATCCTTTAACCGTCACCAACCTCGTGAAACAGAGGATAAATGGGGAAGAAGAAAAGATTCAGAGGCTTAAGCTTATTGTCGAGATGAGAGGGAACACGATCGAATGTACAAAGGTGGATATGAGAAAAGAAAGACTATCGATGAGCAAGAGGAGCCACCCAAAATGTCAAAAGTTGATCGTGGTTCTCATTCTTCAAAATAACAAGCTTTCACTCCGGCACCCGCTTCAATCAGTCCTAAAATCTTGGTCTCTTTTGTCTTCATTCAATCTTTATCTCAATTTCTCTCATCTCATGTGGCGCTTGCCTCGGTTATTCATACCCGCACTGGAGATCTGCCTATGTTCTTTCGTCTTATTCTCACAGGCTTAAAGCGGAGCTCCTTGGGTGGTTTGTAAGGGGAGTTAAATTTGATCGCGATGTTCATTCAGTTCGTAAAGATACATACATGCCCCACCTTCATGCAATCTAGAATAATTTAAAGCAAGCCGAGGTGTGGAAGAAATTATGAAAACAACTGGCAAACATGAATTGTAATAACTATCAAGAAATCCTCTCCTTCGAATCGAAGAAGGATGACTTCGAAAAAGCGTTGGCGGAACGCGATGCCAAAGTCAAACGGGTGCTTCAAGAAAGCAATAATAGTGTCGTCTTGTGGAATAAGCTAAAGAAGCCCATGAGAGAATGGATATTGTCTATAGGGATAAGATTAAGAAGGCTCATGCAGAAGAAGCCAAGTTGAAAGAGGAGGTGGTGGCTTGTAGCACGATAATTGAGGCCGACAAGAAGACTTGTTACAACCATGACCTTATCATAGAGAGGCATAACAAAACGATCGTGGAATATGGAGAAGTCATGAAGTTATGCGATAAAACCATATCCGATCAAGTTGAGACGATTGCCATGCTCCAACATCAAGTTGCATGGCTTAGCATCGATAAGATTCGCGTCGAAGTTGAAAAGGCCGCTGTTATAGTGGATTATTTGGAGCTTCAGAACACCTTCAAGAGAAAGATGGAGAAGATGGATAAGACCATCTTAAATTTTTATGTCAATTCCCTGCTACACCAGTGGAGTCTTGGTTACTTGGGCCCTAAATTCCTACGCACTCTCACCGTTGTTTGGGAGGAAATCCTGACTTGTTTCTGTGATAATGGAGATGTTCATACGAAGCGAGAGCTAGAGAGCGCTTATCTCAATGAAGAATCAAAGAAAGTATTGCTAGAACACCGTGAGATTTTGTGAATTGAAAGGGAGAAGGAAGCTGCTGATGTTGCTACGACAACGATTATCGAAGCGTTGTCGGAGCCTTTTATTTCTGGTCCCAACGAATCATCTAGGCAGCCCTGCAATCCATCGAAAGTTCTAGGCTTTAAGCTTCTCCGCCGGCTGTAGAACCATCGAAGAAGGGAGACAGCGGTGAATATGAGGTTGACATTCTAGGTTACTTTTCTGATGCAGGTAATACTCTTGTTTTGCCCGGGTTTGAGAACTTTCAACTCATGCTGCAAGAGTAGGACGGAGTTAACGCTTTCATTTTTGATCTTATAGTTCCGCCTTCCTTATCCGTCGATCTGCCATTTCCTTGGTGTCTCGACCTGTCGCTATTTCAACCATATCTGTGCTCATCTTTGTAGCTTCTCAGGTTGCCGTGTCCATGTCTGAATTGCGGTCGGGGCCGGAGTCCAAGAAATCGCTGCATTACATGGCTTGGATGATACTTCCGTACCTTTGGAGGGTGACTCATGGAGGCTGAAGTTTGAAAGTAGGAGATTCAGATATATTTACCGTGCAAATCTCAACAACAACTAGTTGCCATCAAGAAGGATAAAGTTGAAGCGATAAAGTTCTATAAGAGCTCTCATAGATCTCGAAAGCGCAATACTAAAGGGGAAACTTCCGAGAAAGTTAAAGAGCACGAAGAAGATATCAGCACTGAGGACATAGTTGACATTATCAACGGCGATACTACTCCCGAGGCGAAGCAGAAATTTCAAACGAGAGGAAGGAAGGGGAGTGGCGGAAAAAGGCATTGAGAAGCTTAGATGGTGGTTAATCTAATTCTGAGTCATTTTGGGTTGTTTTGTTCAAGTGCAAAGTCTGCACTTACTTCTTTTATTGCGTTATCTGTACTTTTTTTCTTTTGTTGGCTAGTATTGTGTGGGTATGGCCCCCACATTTTGATCTTCTAAAGAAAAGAATTATAAGTAATACATTGCTGACATTTTGACTGTAATTTCACTTGTCTTCTTATCTGTGTTATGTGCAATTATTTCTACCTTGCTTGCTTCTATTTTATTTTATCTAGTCCTATGATTACTACCAAAATTCTATGTTTGAAGTAACAAAATTTGTGAAGTGTTTTTGTTTTTGAGCATTTCTACTTAAGTACCGGTGTATGCCCCCTTGTTCATAGGGTTGTTTACTTTGAACACTTGGAAAACGACCGATGACTTATGGTTTGAATAGTCTGCATACCAAAACATGGAATAAAACTAATTTACGATTTGATTTTCGGTAATTTTACAACTGTAGTATATAGGTTATGTTTTTTATGCAATTCGAAAAATGTATAACATATGTATGTTAGAAATGTGCATAAAAATGTAAAATAAGTGTAGAATATATAGTTATAAGTTTAACTATTAAAGAATTCATAAAAACTCTTTGTGTAAAATAAACAATCTTTGCAAATTTTTGGAACTCAAACCATTATTACTTCTCAAGAACGCGAGTAAATACTTATGAACATTATTTCTTAGGGATACTGTGATCTTCAAACACTTGTTTCATTGCTTAGAGCATGCACATTGTATGAGGTAACCGTGGATGGTTAAACGTAATCCATGGTAAATGTTATAGTTAATCTTTAGGTGTCAAAAATTAGAGTTTTCTACTAGTTTGTAGCACTTTAATTTTGTTGGATTCATGCTCGTTACTCCTGAGAATGGAAGTGGATTGATCCTCATCATTCCTATGATTGATGAGTTTCCCAGTATTGCTGGGGAAATTTCGGTACTTAAAAGTGTGCACGGCTTTATGGGATGCATGTCTTTTGATACTTCTCAATGTTGCCAATCTTCGGACAATATAAAGAGTTTACGTTTTAAGAGCACGATTCCACAGCTCGAAAATTTAGTGCACGGCTTATGGGATGCATGGGTTTCTATACTTCTCAATGTTGTCTATCTTCGGTCAACGTGAGGAGTTTATGTTTTAAGAGCGTGATTTCACGGCTTGAAAAGTTAGTGCGTAGCTTATGGGATGCATGGCTTTTTTTAGGAGTATGCGCAGCTTACGGGATGCGTGGATTTTTTATTTGAGCCTTCCAGATGCTACCGGGGCAGCAACGGTTCTTAGAAGGCAAGGATCAGGTTCCGCCGATCCAACGGTTTGAGTCAATTTACTTCCGTCGACCCGGTGGGTAGGCAGGGCTTCCTTGGGCGTGATTCCACTTTCTCAAGTAGTAATTGCATGGTTTTGAGCTGGTTTGACTCTGTCGACTCAACAGGTTACTATTATGAACACAGTTTTGTTGGTTCAAAAAGCGAATAAATTTTATTAAGAAAAGTTGGGCAAGTTTTTACCTATTTACAATGCCCCCAGCATCCCAGGGCGGCTTATTTTCTGAAAAATAGAAAGTACATAAGGTAGTTTTCAGGTGAAGTGGCGGCACAGTGATTCGGTGTTCTATGCTCTAGGAATTTGGATTCTGTCGGTGGTTGTCGGTTTGAAAGTTCCATCCCTTAGCTTTTGATTGATCGCATATGGCCCTTCCCAGTTTGGTTCAAAGGCTCTCGACACTGGATAGACTTGTTTGAGGACAAGGTCTCCCACTTTGAAGGTTTAGTTGTGTACTTTGCAGTTGAAGTATCACGCAACCCTTTTTTGGTAAGTCGCGGTCCTCAACTCGGCTTCTTTCCTCCTTTCGTCAATCATATCCCGTGATTCGAGTAGGAGCTGCTCATTTTGCTTCTGATTAAAAATTTACCTTCGATGAGAGGGGACTTCTAGTTCGATGGGAATCATTTTGTCTGAGCCATATGCCAAGGCAAAGAAGTGTGACTGGTTGCCGCTTTGTAGGTTGTTATGTAGGCTCACAATGCAAGTGGAAGTTCATCAACCCAGTTTTCTTTTGCTTTAGTTAGTCGCCTTTTGATGGCGGAGTTAATGATCTTGTTTATTGCTTCCACTTGCCTATTTTCTTGCGAATGAGCGACCGTGGAAAAGCTCTTCTCAATTTAGAAGCATTTGCAGAAGTCTTTGGACTAAGCGCTTTCGAATTGGGTCCTGTTATCAGCGATGATTTTCTATGGCACACTAAACCTACAAATAAGGTTTTTAGTAACAAAATTAATGATTTTCTTTATGGTAATGGTGGCCAGCGGTTCCGCTTCGACCCATTTCACGAAATATTCAACAGAAACTATACCGTATTTTGGCCCCTCCTTTGGCTATTGGCAATATGCCAACGAAGTCGATTCCCCATATTGCAAATGGCCATGGGCTGACTATCTACGTTAACTGTTGAGGGAGTTCTTTTAATTTTTCCAAATCTTTGGCAAAGATCGCACCGTCTGGCATAGTCTGCAACATCGTGGTTTATTATTGGCCAGAAGTACCCGTCCAAAGAACTTTCTATGCAAGGATTTGTCCCCCAGTATGTCTCCGTATTCGCCTTCATGCACTTCCTTCAAGATCTTTCAGGCTTTGTTATCGGTCACGCATCTAAGAAGGGTGGTTGAGAATTCCCGTCGGTAGAGTATCTCAACCTGTATTACGAATCGCAGCGCCTTCCGAAGAAGCTTTTTCCATTGATTCCAGTCATTTGGAAGGGTGCTGTAAGTAAGTAGTCCTTGATTGGTATCATCCATGTTTTCGGTTCGGCGGTGGCCTTGAGAATCTATTCGACATTCATTTCGTCTATACTCGGGGCAGTCAGATCCCAACCAGGACTAGTCCCAATGATTGAGCTTCTCCGAAGCTTGCCAGTTTAGCTAAGTAGTCAGCCTTGGCGTTCTGCTGCCGCGGCATGTGAGTTATGGTATAATGTTAGATGTCACTCAACAACTCTTGTACTTTAGATGGACACGGGGCAAGGTTCTCCCCTCGAGCCCAATACTCACCTTTTACATGGCAAACGACTAGCTGAGAGTCATTGTAGATGTGGACGGACTTTA
The DNA here is from genome assembly GCA_030765085.1 of Allium cepa. Classification (NCBI taxonomy): domain Eukaryota; kingdom Viridiplantae; phylum Streptophyta; class Magnoliopsida; order Asparagales; family Amaryllidaceae; genus Allium; species Allium cepa. Next base: position 1,002,340,482 of record CM060929.1, read on the forward strand.
TTCTGAGTTCTTTCACAACTTTTAGCCTCGCTATCAATGCTTCGTCATTTGTTGTGGGGAATTCCAATCATAAGGCATAGGAAATGGCTCGTCCTTCTAGGTTTCAAGCACTATCCCCACCCCTGAGTAGAAGTTGTTAAATGCACCATCAGCAAAGAGTTTCCATTACATCTTCGCTTCCGGCAGTGTTTCAACTTCGTCATCCCGTATGGTGAACTTGGCGATAAAATCTATCAACGCTTGCCCATTAATAGCCTTTCTCGGATGGTAAGTTATATCATATTGACTCGGTTCGATGTTTCAATTGAGAAGTCATCCAAAAGTTTTGAGTCGGTACAATACTTGCTTCAAAGGCTGATCAGTTAGTACTTTGATTGGATGTGCTTGGAAGTACGGTTGTAACTTCCTTGATGTGATCAGGAGGCAATATGCTAGCTTTTCTATCTTTGGGTAATTTTTCTCGGCTCCGGTAAACAGCTTGCTAATGTAGTATATGGGTCGTTGGATTTTTGCTTCTTCACACACAAGGGCAGCACTCAACGCATAAGGTGAGATTACTAGGTAAATGAATAGGTCCTCTCTATCCACTAGCTTTGATAGGATCGGCGGGGCTTCTATGTGTCGTAGCAATTCTTCAAATGCAGTTTGACATGCCTCACCCCATTCGAAGTTTTTCTTTCCTTTCTTTAATGCATCAAAGAATGGTATGCACTTGTCGGTGGCTTTCTAAATAAATCGGCTTAATGCCGCGACGTTCCCATTCAAGCTTTGCAATTCTTTCTTGTTCTTTGGGGGTTGAACTTCTCTTAGGGCAGTTATTTGCTCTGGGTTTGCTTCAATGCCCTTGTCACTTACTATGACTCCTAAGAACTTTCCGGATGCTACTCTGAAGTGACATTTGAGTGGATTGAGTTTCATTCCATACTTACGGAGTATTTCAAACATTTCAGCGAGATTATCTAGGTGATTGGCAGCTGCTCATGATTTGACCAATATGTCTTCCACTTAAACCTCCATGGTTTTCCAAATTTGATGCTTGAATATGGTATTTACCAATCTTTGGTAGGCTTCCCCGGCATTCTTTAAACCAAATGGCATTACCCTGTAGCAATATAGTCCTAGATCGGTGATGAAGATGGTGTTTTCTTGATCAAGTTCGTGCATCAGGATCTGGTTGTACCCTAAGTATGCGTCCATGAATGATAGCAGTACGTGTCCCGCCTTTCCATCCACAACCTGGTCAATTCTGGGCAGCGGAAGCTATCTTTCGGGCATGCTTTGTTTAAGTCCAAGTAGTTGATACAGGTTCGCCACTTCCCATTGGACGTTTTGACTAAGATCAGGTTAGATACCCATTCAGGATAAGTTGTGCCATATATAAAACCATTGACCATTAGCTTGTCCACCTCTTCTCTTAATGCCATGAACCGTTCAAGGCCTAGGTCGTGCCTCTTTTGCTTTGCGTGTGTGAACTTGGGGTCAATGTTGAGTGCATGGCCAGCGATTTTTGGTGATTCCCACATATATCGGAATGTGTCCAAGAAAACAAATCCAAGTTGGCACGAAGAAATTTAGTAAGTTCCGATTGCATCTTGTTTCCAAGGTGCGATCCAATTTTCAAGACACTTGTTGGGTCATTCATATCAATTGGGATAGACACCGTCAATTCTACCAGTGCTACCTGATCCTCTCCTAAATTCTTCTTTCAAGACCAAAGCCTTGTCGAATTGGCTATGGTCCCCGAGCAACTACTTTGTAGTTTCTATTCAAAAGGTTCACGAATATGGAGAGATCTCCCCACATCCTTCCCCTTTTCTCTTCTTTTAGATTCACGTAACTCTGCAATGTAACATTCTCTGGCGGCGCATTGATCTCCTTTGACCACTCCGATTTTATTTGCCATTGGAAACTTCATGGTAAGGCACCATTGGGAGTGACTCTAAAATCAACTAGGGTGGACCATCCCAAGAAGGCGTTATACGCGAAAGTTGCATTCACAATTACAAAGGTCTGAGTGAGGGTGACTCTTCGATCACCCTCACCAAGCTCTACTAGCAAGTCAATCGTCTCTACGGGCTGTTTGGGTTTGCTAGTAAACCATTGGATTTTTTTGGCATGCAGACACGCTTTTCATGTCGATCTTCATTTGGTCAAAGGTACATTTGAAAAGAATATTGACAGAACTTCCGCTATCGACCAACACTCGTCGAACCACAGCGGGTCTGATCCTTACTGTCACCACCATTGGATTGAGAGTTGGAACTCCTACCCCTTCGGTATCTCAATTTCTAAATACAGTATCATCATTCAAAGTTTTTTGTCGCTTGGTTGGATTCCCATCTTCGATTTTGAGACACGATTCCATCGGAGCTTGCTTTAACGAACTTGCATACTGCTCTATCTCTCCCCAACTTCTCTATATAGGATGTGGTTCTTAAAATATCATTCCAATGATGAATCTCTATTTAGTTCACTTTGACCCCTCTTTACTCGTTCCGGATTGGTTTTTTCAACCTCTAGGAGCTCGAGGAGCCGTGGGTTGGTCAGGATTCTGTGATTTTTTCACGTATTGCTGAAGCATGTTTTCCCAAATTAGCTCTTTAATCAAGTTCTTTAGGTGGCGGCATTCATTGGTGTTGTGACCGTGCATCTCGTGGAAGCAGCAGAAGTTCCCTGAGCACTTTTATTGTTCAGTTACTTCCTTCTTAGGGGTTTTTTATATTCCTCGGTCCCTTGTGTCGCAAAATAGATGTATTTTGGAGTATCACTAAGAGAGGTGTAATCTTCAAGCCTTAAAGCCTTTAAGGCATTTATTGTTTGCATTTCTCTTATTGGAATTTTATTTCTTTATTTTTTGAATTCTATCTTTCCATTTGATTGCTTCAGCGGTTTCGAAAGCATTTATATTTTGATTCATTGCCATGTCACTCTGCTCGACGTTCATCGGTCGCATGCCAGTGGACTTCCTTTGTAGAAACTACTCCTCCTCCAATTTCAAGTATTGACTTGCTTTGCGATTGAAGTCCTTCCTCATAGTGGGTTGCTTCATTGATCCACTTTTCGAATTCAGTTTCAAGATGAATGGCATGGAACAAGGCCATGATAACCATGTCCTCATTTGGATTGCTCACCACCGTCACTACGGTATTGAACTAGTTCATGAAAAACTTCAGCGATTCGTTTCGTCCCCGGAATAGTCCGGATAGCGACATCACATCTTTAAGTTGCGCGGTATGGAGCCTGAGCTAATAGGAACCTTGCTGCTAGTTGGTCAAAAGTGGAGATGGTTCTTGGTGGAAGCCTAGTGAACTACATGGAAGCAATTCCTTTCAGAAAGATGGGATAACATCTACACGGAACAGCCTTCGAAGCATTTGCTCCGTCCACGTACCAGCTATACTTTTATAAATGAGGTTTTGAGTCTTTTTTCCATTCATAGGAGGGAATAGCTGGCGTTGTGGTCTTTTTCAGATATTGCTCATTCAAGATCTCATCAGTAAAGGGAGTCCGACTAGGTGTGGGTCCCTATTTACTGTCACTTTTATTTTTATTCTTGTCCATCAATCGCTTAACCATATCCATGATAAATGCCTCTAATGTCCGGTAGTTCTGGGGATGGCTGTCAATCACTACGCTAAGTGTTTGGCATTGCAAACGGTCTTGATGAGAGGGCTGAAGCCTAGGCTCTCCTATCTTTGGAAGAACCACTCACTAGGGATCCCATTGGCTTGCGATTGGCCTGACCGAGGTAGTTTGGACATTACCAGCATTATCGAATGCATTGGAATTTTCTTCCAACTTATCATCGTTGAATTGTTCTCCATCTTCTGAGTCGGAGAGGTCCATGGCTATATCCTCTCGTGGGGATTTCTCCCATTGATTCAAATTCAAAGTTTGTTGCCTTGTTGCAAGCGGAGTACTTGTATTTCCTTCTACACTGATTCCTATAGTTTCTACTGTCACCCTTCTTTGCGATTGCTTCCCGTTTCTTCTATTTAGGCTAGAGACGGAAGAATTTTCTTGTTCTATGATAGCCGCGGGTTCAATCATTGTTTTTGGATTAGGATTTGACTGTAAGGTTAAGAAAGCATTGATCTTATCCATTAGAGCTATCTAATTGCTTTCTTTTTTGGTTGATTTCATCAACCATTTTGTTCAACTCCTCTCTTGTAATGACTTTGCGTTGATTGGAGGATGCTGGCACCTGATCTCTTATGTTAACACCATTTACTTTAGTTTCCTGATGATTTATATCTTCTGTAGCTACTACTGCCCCTATGGACTTTCCAGAAGCATTACTTTTTCTTCCCGAAACCATTGATTCCAAGCAACAGATTTTTCAAGCAAAGATTAAGGATTTAACTTCTAGACCTATCTGATCCAAAGTAGATATCTAGATCTATACCTTGAGTTGGGTTCTCAATGAAAGCACCAAATGTTAAACCAAAAAATGGACCAACGCTGTGCATTGAGTGTGAAAGCACTACCCCTGTTCTTACAGAGCAAAAATACAGAAAATAAATGTAAAAGAGCTGAAATAGAAAGAAGACAAGAAGATATTTATAGTGGTTTGGCTATTAAAGAAGCGTACATCCACTTTATAGTTTTTTATTATTGGTCGATTATTGTTATAGCGTTAATCGGATTACAAAGTTCTTGAATATCCCTAGTAGATCAAGTCTCCAATGTTAGAGTTAACTGGTGGATCACGGTGTATCCTTTGGATGACCGTTCTGAGGAAGGAGAGGAGTGAAGAAAGCTTTTTGTAAAGTTTCAGCAACTATGTAACGACCCATAAATTTTTAATAATTTTATTTGTTTTATTAATATATTTAATTAAAATTTTATGAAATTTTAAATAATAAAATTTTGAAATAAAAATTTTAATATTTGGCATACGTCTATTTAAAAATAGCCACTGGTAAATTTTCATCAGAAAATATGGAAGTTTATTTTTCTAGTGTTATTTTATTTAAACCTATATCAGTTAATATTTGATGATAATATAATGTTTTCCAAACCTGAATATTTTTCAACAGAAAAATTATAAATCATTTTCTGAGCAAGACATCGCATTTAGTTTCTTAAAATTTCGACTGTTATTGCTACGTCGATCTTATTTTCGACGAAATAACAGTTGAATTTAAAAGTGTTACGAAACCTAAATATGTCAACATGAGAAAATTTATTTAGAACATTCTGAATCAGAATGCTAAACTCGTTTCGCGAAATTCAGACGTTTCTAGCTCCTTTTGGATTTTTCCATATGGAATAGCAACGTATATCATTGTCCGTATGGACTTTTGATAGGAAGGTTCTAACACAGATATTTCTGTTTCCTCTTCTCCATCTCATCTTGATGATCACCACAATATATTTACTTTTGTATTTTGAGGTCCGATATGCGACGAAAATGTTGATAACGGTCCATTGTAACGGTGCCACTTTTTAACTTTTCACTTTGCCTTGTTTTTTATTTCTTCAAATCTAAACGTGCAGCCTAAGTCAGTCTAATCAATTGCTCTAATAACTTTCTGCTTAATCATAGCATGACCATTCGTATCACGTTTATTCTTTGGATATATAATCAATTTTCTTTGGCAACTGACCAATGACACTTATTAAATTTCACTTTTGACTATTACTATTCTCGGTATGTTGGCATAATATTTTGCACGTCTGTTTAATTCCCTTACACCTTTACATTATTAAAAACTTATTTTAATAATGGTCTGCATATATTCACGGTTGCATTGTTTCTATTGCTTGAAGCTAACTATTGTAGCCTTGTCTATTGCTCATCTCCCGACCATGTTTTCTTTTCTTTGAATATTTCTTTCGTTTTTTTTTTGCTTGACTGTGCTTTGAGGAATTTCCTTGTTTGCATAGGATAACTTCAAGACTACCTGCCAGCCCCATATTCGAACTCCTTGCCTTCCCCTGTTTGCATGCGCGTGATCTCACTCCACCTCCACCCGATCATCTTCCCTCTTCCACCACTGACCACTCGACATCCCATAAAGCTAAGCCACCACCTTCCCATCGGCATCCACAGCCGAGCAACCGCTTGCACTGTCTCTACCTTCTTATTGTGCGGTGAGCTATATAGATGAATATATATATATATATATATATATCAGTGGTTATATGAAGTTTACTTTATATGTTTTATATTTTATATTTTATTATATTTTGAGCTGCATGTTCTATATAATAAGCAGATATATATATGTCTATTAGCTAGATCTAGTTATACATATACTTTATATATATATAGTCTTTTATTGGTTTCGAGTAAAGCTTAAAATATATTAGTTACTATAATATATCTTGTTATATATGTAGTTTCACAGGCATTTTAAATATATTATGTATTTGTTAGTATATATATGTTAGTATTACATTTTCTTTATGAAGTGCGGCCTGTACAAATTATTGCGGTAATATATTACATATACTTTGATTTATATATATAAAGTTATAAAAGTTGTCTATGTATGAGTACTGGTAGCACTATATATAAATGATTGCAAGCTATTTCGCATATATGGGTATAGTTCATATTTTTTTTACTATATAGCAATGAAGTTTTCTTTTCTGTTCACTGGTTGAACATATTTTTCTATTCATTACAAAGTACTTAGTTCATATGTGCTCGTGTTTTGCTGGCTCCTTGAATATGTGTTGAGTTCGGTTGCTGTTTTATTGATTTTTTTATAGTTTTACTCGTTCAAATGTACTCTATTTGTACACATATTTATGTTTGAAGGGTATATAATAATATTTTAAAGTATTAACATATGTGTAGTTTATAATATTAGCTAAAGTTTATGTATGTTCTGTTGATAATTAAAATACTTTGATAGTTTATAATAGCTGTAATATTACTCCATTTTGAATATATGCACTTTAAAAAAATTATTATTGATTTAGATATATTTTTTGATTTCGAAGATATGGGTTTTATATAAAACAATGATTTTATTTAATATACATATTTATTTTATTTTATCTTAAATTAACATATTGATTTTCAAGAAAAAGAAATTAATATATATATAGTTCAATTTATATCTTCCGATTCTAATTTGTGTCATCGATCCCTGTTATCAGCTCTGTTCGTTGAATTCGTGCCAATCTAGCTTTGCTTTGGGATTCAAGTTTGGATTCACAACTCAATTTCATCGTCAAATTTCTCGAGCCTCGAAAGGTGAGCAATCACTCACGATTAATGTTCTTTTATTTATTAAATTTGATTTCAATTGAAACAACAATTGAAATATGTTGCTGTTAGTTATTTACACTGTTATATATATGCTATTACCTGTATCAGTTCATCTGTGACATCTGACACCATTATTTGTTATTTATATTGATGATATATGCCTGTTATATTATTATAATATCTGTTATCACTCTACAAGTTCCATATTAGTATAGAATTCACTATGGGTTGAAATGATACATACCCGAACGGACTTTAGAATAGGAGAAAATCGTTATGGGTTGAAATGATAAACCCAAGCGATTTTCATTGAATTGAATTTGGGATTGCGGGTTGAAATAATATATATACCCTTATATATTTAAATTGCGGATTGAAATGATAAGTACTTGTATCACTTGACCATAGGATAGAAAATTATATACAGACACCATTGGTCTATATAAATATTTTGAAAATGATTTCTATGGTTTAGAAAGAAGAATACGGTTTTATATAAATATTGATTTTAGATATTATATAAATGTTATTTTATATATAGTTAAATTCTTGATTTTAAGCCATGTATGAATTTGTTTTAAATAAAATAAGCTTAATAATAAAGTTCGATTTTATTAAAATATGGTTTATTATTTATTTAAATTATATTTTAATATAGAGTTTATAATGATTAATAAATTAAGGTTGAGAAGATAGATGTGAAATTGATTTGAAATTGTGTTTAATTAAGAAATATATTTAATTAGAAATCGATTTGGAACTTATTGAATTTGAGATTTTTAAAGGATAAAATTTTATAACTTGATTTTGGTTAAGGTGATTTAAATGAATATTTCAAGTTTAAATAAGTTGAAGGAAATATTTAGTTTATTGTAATTTGGGGATTTATTTAAATAATATTGGATTTATTAAGTGAATATTTCAAAACTAAATAATAATAAAGTTAAACTAAGATATATATGAAATTATCAAATTTATTTTTGAGATTGTGAATTATTTAAATCTTTGGAATATATCGAAATTTAAATGGTTTATTTGTGGTTCAACTCTGTATTTGAAATTGATATAATGGTTTATTGAGAACTGAATTAGATTGAAATTGATGATTTGAGATTTGACTAAATTTGAAATTTTGGGATTGGTGTTGATTTGGAATTGATTTATGAAATTGAGGAAGCTATTTCATTATATAAAGTAATTTTAAATTTATTTAAAACTATTTATATATGTTACTCTATAAATTTATTTCATATAAACTTTTTTAATTTAAATTATTTTTAATATAAACTATTTTAAATTATAACTCTTTTTATATAGACTATTTCAAATTATAAACTATTTTATTATATATACTATTATTTATATTTAAACAGTTAAGTGGGAAGTGTTATGATTCCAAAGCATTATGATTTCTAAATTTTGATTTCTAAAGTATTATGATTTCCAAAGTGTTTGATTTAGAAAGTGTTATAACTTTGAAGTACTAAGATTTTGTAAATGGATATATTTGAGATGGATATATTTAAAATGGAAATGATATCGTACTTGGTTTTGAAATGGAAGTGATATCGTATTGATATGGTTTTGAAATATAAACTATTTTGAAAGTTTATTAAATGACCAATTGGTGTAATAATTATGTAGTTATTGAAGAGTTCGAGATCGATTAGGGACATACTCTCTGTTTAAATCGAAAACCACTTTATTAACTATTATACGTGGAGTGTGGTACATAATGAAGTGGTTGGAATGATGACGTTGCTGGATTTGAAGAAAGAGAACGATAATGGATAGCCTTGACACTTGTGTCAAATTTGAAATGACTTAAACAGGAGCCGTGCCGGGCCAATGAGGTTAGCCACCTCTAAGCAAACACATTTCTTTGTAAACTACTCATTACTTGCTTTTGATTGGTGCGCACCCTTGAATTAGGAGTGTTGTTTCGCGGTGTTGCGATCGTTGCGGCGATGTGTTCTCACTAGTGCGGATCAGGCAAACAGTAGTTTCACTACCTTGGGTATTGCCTCATGTGCCTTGTCATACTCGTATCCCTATGCACGACTACAACAATTTGTTTTGTGTTATACCTATAGAGTACTCCCTGATAGCCCACTAATTTACGGTGGAGTTTACAGTGCTGTATAGACTATGACACTTATATAAAATGTGTTAAGGGGAATAATGGTAACGCCTTGACGCTATTTTGATACTTTATATTACTGATAGGCATTATCTACTTAGCGTATATATAAATAGTTTAAATGGATCCTTAGAGGATAGTTATCCCAAACATCTTTTGAGTTACTTGTATTTTAGTTGTTATTTCACTTGAGTTGGGTTTATTTATATAAGAATGTTAATCCTGACTTGAGTGTTTTGTGTTTTTCTTTACGCTCGGGTTAGACTGAGTGTACCAGTATTCGAGACTCATCTTTAGAGTTGGAGCTTCGCTTGGAGATCCAACTATCTATACAAATTTCAGATATTCAGTTGATTCTAGTGATGTATTCTGATATTGTATTTGACTATTGTATTCGAGACTTCTATTGCATCTTATTTAACTCTATTATATATATAGTAGCTTCATGAATTACTATTCTCTTGTTTCCGCTGCATATTGTATATTACTCTGTGTCTGTGGTTCTGTGACTTATTTATTTACTGTATATGCTGAGTTTTGTCAAATATAAACCTACAATCTGGTATTTTGAGCAATTCAATTCCGGCATGTTGGATGCGAATGGTTGAAAATATCAGGTCATTACATTTGGTATCAGAGCTTTGGTTTTAGGCAAAACTCAACATATAGGTTAAATTTATTACGGAATCACTTTCGTTCGAGCTTGAATTCCTTCCTCTTTGATTCGGTTTCCTTTGAATTTTGAAATGATCCCCTCGGTTCAAAAATCCATCTTTATCTCTCCCTATCTGTGTTTCTTGATTTTGGAGTCTCCAATAACTCCACTTCGAATGAATTCTATAATAACTCGGCGGTCTCGCCAACCTTCGAATGATTTGTAAAGGGGTGAAACTCCTTTACAACAAGCATTGATTTACCGAAGATTTCTGTATCCTCAGTTTATGATGTTGTCTATCTCCTGCTATGCCTGAATTCTATCTCTTGCGATCGAATGTCGATTTGCCTCGGAATGCTGCATCGATCTTATTCTTGAAGTCACGGTCGACCCGATTAAGGTTGCCCACGATTTAGTAAACTTATCAATCTTCCTATTTTGTTATTTAATCATCTTATCCTTGTTTCGAACCTATCTTCGAATCAAAATTCTCATTGATTTGAGTCCATCAAATTTGAATCTCTATTCTTGTTTTGGAATCTATTCTTGTATCATCGAGTGAGGGAATGTATTTGTAATTAATAATAAAATGGTTTATTATATATTGTGTTGTTTGAGTTGTTGATGTTGATTTGGGTTTTCGATTGATTCGTTTGATCAACGCTATCAATAGGATTTCCAAAATACTTGAACAGAGCAAACTGACACAATATTGTTTTCAAATTAGTAAATTTAATAAAGTTTGTATGATTATATTATATATAAGTATGAATTTTCTGTAACTAAACTATTAATAAATGGGTTGTTAAAAATGATAATATTTGATTTTCATTTACTGTTTTGTAAACTACTGATTTTTCCAACATATAAATAGAGACAAGTTATAAAATATGGTTTATAAAATTATTTAGAGTTTAAAATGAATTTAAATAAAGAATTTGAGAATTTAATTTCTGGTGATTTCAAACTTTGGGTTTAAATTTTAAAATGCTTATTATATAAGTAATTTCGAATAGAAATCATTTTCAAAAAAATTTAAATGTTTAAATCAGTGCTCTTCTCTTTGTCGCTGGAAAATAATTTCGGTAATGACGGACGCATCATCGACATTCATTTTCGAGTTTCAAAGTGGAAAGACCATTCAGTAGCTTTGCTATTCTTTTGTTTGGAAAATGAATGTGATTTGAACTTCTTAAGAATGACTTGATTTATAATATATATTATGTATACAAGTATATGATTATAGATTTGATTTGATATATATAGTATATGTATATTTATCAATAAAATGGTTTGAGGTTAATTGGAAATTTAATCCTTGAAATTATGTTAAAGGATGATTTTAAATAAAGCCAAAATTTTGAATAAATATTTAAACTTGAATATTTTTTGATAAGGAAATTTTACTTGTATAATACTCAGTCGCATTCTAAAATATAACTTACCTAAATTACTCAGAAGTTAACTATGTAATTGAATAATATACAATATAAAATGATGTTAAAGGAATTTTTAAATAAATTTGAGTAGTTCTAATAAGTGTAAATATACTTAATATATGTGATAAGATATATTAACTGGAATAAATTTAATAATAATTTAGAATAAAGAAGAATTAAATTTGTTGAATAAAATATGATTGTAATAAATGACTATTCAAGTTTATCATTTCAGAAAATTATTAATAGAGAATAATTGGATAATCAGATAATGAATAAATGGGATGAATTAAATAAAATTTTGCTTTGAAGGAATTAATAAATTAACAATTGAATCAACTTAATGAAATACCTTGAATCAAAAATCAATTATTGAATATTAATTGATATAAATTGAAATTTATATAATTAGAATTAACAGTTTGAACTAACAAATTTAAATTGAATGACTATTTATTGATTTAATATAAATGGATTTAACCAAATTGTTAAATATTAATTAATTAAATTTAAATCTATATGGTTTAAATTAATTGTTTATTTGTTTTTCAATCTATTTTTCCTTTTGGTTGTTTCTATTTTCCTACCTCCTTCCTTTTCGGGGACGAAAACTTTTGAGTGGGGGAGAATGTAACGACCCGTAAATTTTTAATAATTTTATTTGTTTTATCAATATATTTAAACGAAATTTTGTGAAATTTTAAATAATAAAAAATTTAATATTTGGACTACGTCTATTTAAACATAGCCATTGGTAAATTTTCATCAGAAAATATGGAAGTTTGTTTTTCTAGTGTTATTTTATTTAAATCTATATCAGTTAATATTTGATGATAATTTAATGTTTTCCAAACCTGAATATTTTTCAATAGAAAAATTGTAAATCATCTTCTGAGCAAGACATCACATTTTTTTCTTTCAAAATTTCGACTGTTATTGCTCCGTCGATCTTATTTTCGACAAAATAACAGTTGAATTTAAACGTGTTTCGAAACCTAAATATGTCAACATGAGAAAATTTATTTAGAACATTCTGAATCAGACTGCGAAATTCATTTCACGAAATTCGGGCGTTTCAAGCTCCATTTGGATTTTTCTGTATGGAATAACAACGTATATCGGTGTCTGTATGGACTTTTGATAGGAAGGTCCTAACACAGATATTTCTGTTTCCACTTGTCCGTCTCATCGCGCTGATCACCATGATATATTTACTTCTGTATTTTTAGATCCGATACGCGACGGAAACATTGATAACGGTCTGTTGTAATGGTACCACTTTTTAACTTTTCACTTTGCCTTGTTTTTTATTTCTTCAAATCTAAACGTGCAGCCTAAGTCAATCTAATCAATTGCTCTAATAACTTTCAACTTAATCATAGCATTACCACTCGTATCACATTTATTCTTTTGATATATAATAAATTTGCTTTGGTAACTGACCAATGACGCTTATTAAATTTCACTTTTGACTATTACTATTCCCGGTACGTTTGGCATAATATTTTGCACGTCTGTTCAATTCCCTTCCACCTTTACATTATAAAATAATTTATTTTAATAATGGTCTGCATATGTTAACGGTTGCATTATTTCTATTGCCTGAAGCTAACTATTGTAGCCTTGTCTATTGCTCGTCTCCAGGTCATGTTTTCTTTTCTTTGAATATTTCTTTCGTTTTTTTTTGCTTGACTGTGCTTTGAGGAATTTCCTTGTTTGCATTGGATAACTTCAAGACTACCTGCCAACCTCATATTTGAACTCCTTGCCTTCCCCTATTTATATGCGCGTGACCTCACTCCACCTCCACCCGATCATCTTCCCTCTTCCACTACTGACCACTCGACAGCCCCTATAGCTGAGCCACCATCTTCCCATCGGCATCCACAGCCGAGCAACCGCTTGCATTGTCTCCACCTTCTTATTATGCGCTGATATATGCAGTTTACTTTATATGTTTTATATTTTATTATATTTTGAGTTGCATGTTCTATATAATAAGTAGGTATATATATGTCTATTAGCTAGATCTATTTATACATATACTTTATATATATATATATATATATATATTCTGTTATTGGTTTCAAGTTAAGCTTAAAATATATTAGTTACTATAATATATCTTGTTATATATGTAGTTTCATAGGTATTTTATATATATTATGTATTTGTTAGTATATATATGTTAGTATTACATTTTCTTTATGAAGTGCGGCCTGTACAAATTATTGCGGTTATATATTACCTATACATTGTTTTATATATATATATATATATATAATTACTTGTATGAGTACTGGTAGCACTATATATAAATGATTGCAAGCTGTTTCGCATATATGGGTATAGTTCATTTTTTTTACTATATAGCAATGAAGTTTTCTTTACTATTCACTGGTTGAACATATTTTTATATTTGTTATAAAGAACTTAGTTCATATGTGCCCATGTTTTGCTGGCTCCTTAAATATGCGTTGAGTTTGGTTGCTGTTTTATTGATTTTTTACAGTTTTACTCATTCAAATGTACACAGTTTGTACACATATTTACGTTTGAAGGGTACATAATAATAATATTTTAAAGTATTAACATATGTGTAGTTTATAATATTAGCTAAAGTTTATGTACGCTCTGTTGATATTTATAATACACTGATAGTTTATAATAGCTGTAATATTACTCGATTTTGAATATATGCACTTTTAAATTTTTATTATTGATTTTTATATATATTTAGATTTCGAAGATATGGGTTTTAATGTAAAACAATGATTTTATTTTATATACGTATTTATTTTATTTTATTTTGTCTTAAATTAACATATTGATTTTCAAGAAAAAGAAAGTAATATATATGTAGTTCAATTTATATCTGCTGATTCTAATTTTTGTCATTGATCCTTGTTATCAGCTCTGTTCGTTGAATTCATGCCAATCTAGCTTTGCTTTGGAATTGATGTTTGGATTCACAACTCGATTTCATCGTCAAATATCTCTAGCCTCGAAAGATGAGCAATCACTCACGATTAATGTTCTTTTATTTATTAAATTTGATTTCAATTGAAACGACAATTGAAATATGTTGATGTTTGTTATTTACACTATTATATATATGCTATTACCTGTATTAGTTCACCTGTGACATCTGACACCATTATCTGTTATTTATATTGATGATATATAACTATTATATTAGTATCATATGTGTTATCACTCCGCAAGTTCCCTATTAGTGTAGAATTCACTATGGGTTGAAATGATACATACCCGAACAGACTTTAGAATAGGAGAAAATCGTTATGGGTTGAAATAATAAACCCAAGCGATTTTCATTGAATTGAATTTGGGATTGCAGGTTGAAATGATATATATATACCCATATATATTTAAATTGCGGATTGAAATGATAAATATATGTATCACTTGACCATAGAATACAAAATTATATACAGACACCGTTAGTCTATATAAATATTTTGAAAATGACTTCTATGGTTTGGAAAGAAGTATATGGTTTTATATAAATATTGATTTTAGATATTATATAAATGTTATTTTATATATAGTTAAATTCTTGATTTTAAGCTATGTATAAATTTGTTTTAATATAAAATAAGCTTAATAATAAAGTTTGATTTTATTAAAATATAATATGGTTATATATTTATTTAAATTATATTTTAATATAGAGTTTATAATGATTAATAAATTAAGGTTGAGAAGATAAATGTGAAACTGATTTGAAATTTTGTTTAATTAAGAAATATATTTAATTAGAAATCGATTTGGAACTTATTGAATTTGAGATTTTTAAAGGATAAAATTTTATAACTTGATTTTGGTTAAGGTGATTTAAATGAATATTTCTAGTTTAAATAAGTTGAAGGAAATATTTAGTTTACTGTAATTTGCGGTTTTATTTAAATAATATTGGATTTATTAAGTGAATATTCAAAACTAAATAATAATAAAGTTAAATTAAGATTAAGATATATATGAAATTATCAAATTTAGTTTTGAGATTGTGAAATATTTAAAGCTTTGGAATATATCGAAATTTAAATGGTTTATTCGTGGTTCAAATCTGTATTTGAACGATATAATGCTTTGTTGAGAGCTGAATTAGATTGAAATTGATGATTTGAGATTTGACTAAATTTGAAATTTTGGGATTGGTGGTGATTTGGAATTAATTTATGAAACTGAGGAAGCTATTTCATTATATAAAGTAATTTTAAATTTATTTAAAACTATTTATATACGTTACTTTATAAATTTATTTCATACAAACTATTTTAATATAAATTATTTTTAATATAAACTATTTTAAATTATAACTATTTTTATATAAATTATTTTAAATTATAAACTATTTTATTATATATAATATTATTTATATTTAAACAATTAAGTGGGAAGTGTTATGATTCTAAAGCATTATGATTTCTAAATTTTGATTTCCAAAGTATTATGATTTTCAAAGTGTTTGATTTAGAAAGTGTTATAACTTTGAAGTACTAAGATTTTGTAAATGGATATATTTGAGATGGATATATTTAAAATGGAAATGATATCATACTTGTTTTTGAAATGGAAGTGATGTCGTATTGATATGGCTTTGAAATGACAATGATATTTTTGTTTTGAAATATAAACTATTTTGAAAGTTTATTAAATGACCAATCGGTGTAATAATTACGTAGTTATTGAAGAGTCCGGGATCGGTTAGGGACATATTCTCTGTTTAAACCAAAAACCACTTTAATTACTATTATACGCGGAGTGTGGTCCAAAATGAAGTGGTTGGAATGATGACGTTGCTAGATTTGAAAAAAGAGAACGAAAATGGATAGCCTTGACACTTGTGTCAAATTTGAAATGACTTAAACAGGAGCCGTGTCGAGCCAATGAGGTTATCCACCTCTAAGCGAACACAATTCTTCATGAACTACTCATTACTTGTTTTTGATTGGTGCGCACCCTTAAATTGGGAGTGTTGTTTCGCTGTGTTGCGATTGTTGCGACGATGCGTTCTCACCGGTCCGGATCAGGCAAACGGTAGTTTCACTGCCTTGGGTATTGCCTCATGTGCCTTGTCATACTCGTATCCCTATGCACGATCACTACGATTTGTTTTGTGTTATACCTATGGAGTACTCCCTGATAGCCCACTAGTTTACGGTGGAGTTTACAGTGCTGTATAGACTATGACACTTATATAAAATGTGTCAAGTGGGATAATGGTATTTTAATACTTTATATTACTGATAGGCATTATCTACTTAGCGTATATATAAATAGTTTAAACGGAACCTTAGAGGATGATTATCCTAAATATCTTTTGAGTTACTTGTATTTCAGTTATTATTTCACTTGAGTTGGGTTTATTGATATAAGAATGTTAATCCTGACTAGAGTGTTTTGTGTTTTTCTTTATGCTCGGGTCAGACTGAGTGTACCAGTATTCAAGACTCACCTTTGGAGTTGGAGCTTCGCTTGGAGATCTAGCTATCTATACAGATTTCAGATATTCAATTGATTCTAGTGATGTATTCTGATATTGTATTTGACTATTGTATTCGAGACTTTTAATGTATCTTATTTAACTCTGTTATATATATATATAGTAGCTTCATGAACTACTATTCTCTTATTTCCGCTGCATATTGTATATTACTCTGTGTCTGTGGTTCTGTGATTTATTTATTTACTGTATATGCTGAGTTTTGTCAAATATAAACTTACAGTCTGGTATTTTGAGCAATTCAATTCCGGCGTGTTGGATGCGAATTGTTGGAAATATCAGGTCGTTACAAACTAGTCCAAAAGATCCTGTTTATGTTGACGGTATGACTGTATTTATAGAGGTTGGAGAGCTATTGGGATAAGTCTTCTTGCCGCATGCTTGTAGATTAACACAAGAAGGCGCACAGGAGGTCAAGCTGCAACCTAAGCTAAAAGGATTGATCATTAGCGATCCATAGACAGGATTGTTTTGAAGGCGAACCAACGCCTTAGCATTTTTTCCTTTCCTTGCTCCATGAAGATCACATATAACTGGTGAAATAGTATGGAACACTAGCGATCCATGGTGTATGGATCACCAGCGATCCATATACTTAGCCTAATTTTGGACTTTGCTTTCTGGATTGCCTTTGTTGTCTTGAGTTAATATTTTTCATGTAGTCTTGCAGCATGTTCCCTTATTATGATGACAGTTTGTTAACCAGTTGTATTTGGCTGCTGATTGGACTAGACGAACGCTTGTTTCTTTATTTAACTACCTCAAAATCTCCTCAAACCTGACCAATGCTCCTAGAAGACATATTGTAGCATGATGCAAGAAGGTTGATGGACTCATGAGCGGATGCTATGGATCGTTGGCGATCCGACAATCCATAGGCTATGGATCGCTGGCAATCCATCTCCTTAGAGAATTTCACTGTCTTCGCTTGTGACTTGGCTTGTTGTTACAGTCCTTTTGGTTGGCTTTTGAGCTATTCTCCATATAAAGTAGTAATGGAAAAAAAAGATGATGAGATGAAGTAGTGGATATGGAAAAAGAATGAAGTTTATTTTTTTGTGAAGGAAATGAAATTTGTAAATGATCACTTCAATATGTTATACTCTTGCTTGTCTTTTTTTATTTTTGAATGAATTTTAGTGACTCTTCTTTCATTAGAAAGATATGTTAATATGGAATAACTTTCATATTCATTGGGTTTCAAAATTTTGAAGTTTATTAATATTAAAACATGAATTAAAAGTGACGTACATTGCTGTCTTTTAAGGCAAAATTGCATAAAAACAGAAACTGAACTCCTTTACCTATAACTTTTGAATAGTTTTTTTGATTTTGACAATCTTGCCTATTATGGAAAGCTAAAAACATAAGCAAAAACTTTGTTTTTTAGTGTTTTGCAAAATTTTGATGTTTTCAAGGCTAAAAACATGACTTTATTTTGTGGTCTATACTTGTTTCACTATTTTAGAATTTGAAACCTTTGAAAAAACAATATATCTCAAGTTGTACATAATATTTATACAATTTGAAAGTTATTTTGGAAAGCTAACATACTATGAAATAATTCACTCTTGTATGTTATTATCCAATTTTGTTTTTTTTGAGTATGGAAAGTTTGTTAAACTGTGACCAAAACTTGAGCACTAGGTGCTTTGAAATTTAATAAATACATGCCTATTATATCTCTTCATATGAAGCGAATGTTTGCATTTGATTTAAATATGGATTTTCAAGTAGAATATTTGGACTAAATGGCAATATTGGCTCTCTTTTTCTCGCTTTATAATAAGCTAACTTGCTTAAAATGCAAAATAAAAGTATATTTTTTACACTATATCGATATATTTTATGATATTATCTTGTTTTCCCGTGTTTCGGAATGTCTTGTGTTAGGATGTACATTGATATTATGATATATTTGTATTTGATTTTTCAGAACTCTCTCTGTACAAAGGATACTCTGCTAAAAAATTTCAAAAGATCCGACACTTAGAGAATATCTTCACAAAAATATATCGTATGTGAAAAGTAGAATGTCGCTAACTGAATCTATTTGAAATGGTAGCATACGATAAGTCGAGTTGGAATGTAAGAGCCACATAGAGGATTAAGTGGTTTTAGTCAAATAGAAGTATGTGGAATACAAAGAAAGTTAGGGGATTGAGTTGTATATGACATTTTCTTATAAGAAATTGCAAAGATGTAAATATCCTTAAGGGAGGAAGTCTACAACATCCCAACTTTCTACGCCATATAAACAAATAAATTTAATTAAAATAAAATCTTCGAATTTGATTTTTGATAGTTATTTTGAAAATAAAGTCTTGTTTATTTGAAGTTTATTTAGTAAAATATTGTATTTAATAAATTGATTAAATTAATAAATTATTTTCAAATAATATATTGAATAAATCATTTAAATTAAATACAAAATATTTTTATAAATGTAAATAACTGTTATGTTATTAAAATAGTGGAAAATTAATAAGTGAACATCGATTTGAATGATATTGAACGGTTATCGAAATATATTCTGGTAAATGAAGTGTCAATTAATTTGAACTAGATCGGAATGAAGTTAAAAATAAGTTAAAGGATTTGCTGAAAGAAAGAGAAAAATAATTAAAGCTAGCCCAAAATCGACAAGGCACAACCCCATTCTCTTTCCATTTTTTGCTTGTGTCTAGAAGACGCTCCTCATTTCCTCACTTAAGCCCAAAACCCATACCCCTTGTTCATCTTCAGCTTTAATTCACCAAATCATGAATCGTGACACTTTAACAAAAGGAAAAATGAGAACATGCTCGCGCCGAGGCAGTTGATGGCAATCAACATTGCTTGGATTTCACAAGGAGAGGGGAGTGCGACTGGCTGGCCTGGGGAGAAGGCGAACTTATGATGGAGGATGTGATAATGCTCCTCACAGTTGTAGGTCAAGGCCTGGCGATCGATGTAGGCGAGGAAAGACTCATGCATGAACTCGATTGAGATGGCAAGAGGAGGAGATTACGGTTAATTCTAGAGGAGGTGCACGGATGATGAGGCTGAGGCGACTAGGTTTGCGCAGACTTGGATGTGGCAGAGCTCGATGAAGTGGTTGATACTAGTGGTCGGTGCGAATTTCTTTATCCGAAGGAGAAGTGGGGTGATGGTAGGGATAGGTTAGAAAACATCGGTCTAGTGAGTAAAATTCCTTTACACACAACCATCATCTAATTTTATGTGTATTATTGTTGGTTACTTGATTTGTGCTATAGCACAGACTGGTTGATTGGGTTTGTTGGCATTGCTTAGCGAGTTTTGATAACTCGCCACTGTGACTATATTCTACTTTTCGGGAATACGTTGATTGTTTGGATGACGAATTTTCAGTTGATATGAATTTGATTAGATGAAATTGGTTGTGTTAATTGTTTATGATGATAAAATTATTCCCTTGTTTGTTTGTTATGGTAAAATATTTGATTGATCGTTGTAATGATCAAATCAAATTAGAAATTAATCGAAAATGGATGAATAAATCAAAATTGAAAGTTTTGAAAGAAACGAAATATTTTTGAAAATAATTGGTGGATTATAAAATGATTTCTATCTAAAATTGGAAATATTATTAGTGATAGAGAATTATTTAAGTGAATAGTTTTGAGTATTCTATGGCTATAAATTATTTAATGAATATTAGGATTTTTATCAAAATAAGTGATATTTTTATTTTTATTAATTTATTTCTGATTACAAAAATCTTTAAATGATCTTTATAAAGTGGTATTTAAAATTTATAATTCTAAAGTGATTTAGTAAATCTATTTTAATTTAATAAATTGGAGGTTTGTACATTAATAATCTAAAGGTAATATGCATAGTGCTTAACCATCATTTTTTTTAAAGGAAATCGTTTAAAAAGTCTTTAGGAGTATACATAAAAAGGGATTTAAATCAAGCTATTATGGAAAGTGTAAATTTAAAAGATTGGAATTGAATTTTAAATTATAGGTTTCCTTACAATTAAATGAGATGCTTGCAAATATTTACTTTTGAAATTGTATATGGATTTTGAGGAAAGAATGAAAATGTTATGAATTGATTCTCTTTCGATCAAAATTTTATATTTGAAATTGTTTTGAAGATTTTGGAAAAAGATAATTTGAAACTCCTCTCGAATCAATAAATAATAGAATTGTATGTTGATTGATTTATATTTCTATTTAATGAGGAATTAGAATAAACAAAGTTATTGTACCATTTGTATAGGACTTTCGATGATATTTCTTTGGTTACTTTTTGGACTTGTCATATAGAATAATTGTACGATGATGAGTGTAATTTATGAATATTGAGTAAACGGCGGGTAACACCAGGTGGTATGAGGTGCCTGAGCTGATATTTGCTCAATTACTTTTTGTAAGTAGATGTCACTCTACCAAGGTCGAATATATAGGGTATTATATTTATGGTTATGCGCACCGAGAGCATTTAGGCTGAGAGCCATAAGACGTCTATTTATTATGTTCTCCTATTATACATCGGGAAGTAAGCCAAATTGGCTAGTATCCATCCTAGCAGCCTAGTTGCAGGGTTGCTCCCCGAATCTGCGGTACACCTGTTGAAGTATGTGGCTAAGAGCCACTACCCTCGTGTCACATAAGCCAGTAGTCTGCTACCATTAGGGGAACTTACAAGATCGTGACCAACGCCTAGCATAGTCTTGCATTTGATGGATATTGGGCCACGATGTCCGTCGAAGTAATTAAGACTAAGGTAGCGCTGAGAGTGTGTGAGAGAAGCTCCTTGAGCAGGCTGAGAGCTATTATTCTCCAGTCTGGTTATTATTGTAAGATAGTTTGAGATGCTATAAACACAAATTTATCACCTATATGAGATCGTTTTGTTTACGATTGAGAACCGATCTGATCATTTGTCAAGACCGATGCCAGAATAATGCTGAGAGCACATATGACCAAGAGACCCGATAATTATCTACGATACTGAGAGTTGAGTGGAGTAGCAGAGGTCTTAGAAGCTGTATGATTATTGCATTAGCTAAGAGACAAGTCGATTACTATGAGTTGAAATTCTAGACGATTGTTATGTGTTTATTGATGTTTTCGTTTATTTATGAGACCGAGTCTATGCAATTGTGTAACCTCATACACAATGATTATACAACCAGAGATGATGAGAGCATAGAGTTGGATCTTATACCTATTTTTGCATGTCTATCTGAGGATGACCTTGGCTACCAAGGGTATCTATACTTATATTTTGTGTATGTTTGATTTGAGTGATTATTATGTGTTATATATATATATATATATATATATATATATATATATATATATTTATTTATTGAGTGAGATGGACCTCGGGTATGTCAACTTTACGATTATCTGAGAGATTATTCAGGGCATTGCGGAGAACATGCTTGTTTTGTTGATGAGTTTTATACTTTATAGTTAGATTATAGTTATTTTACATACTTGATTTTATGCCTGATTCATGTGTCGATCGACTTTACTTAGAAAAATGTTATATTTTATGTGCATGGTTTTGAGAGATGTTGACATTTGAGATATGCACATGCCACTTGTTTATACCATTGATGTGCACGTAAATGTGCATATTACTACTTCCATATTTAATCTAATTTAATTAAATAAATGAGCATATAAGGTATTTTAATATGTTTAAACCAAAATTTCAATTTTTTCCAAATTATCGTTTATTTATCTTCATATAAAGACAAAATGGTCATTTTGTGTATGTTTAATTTTAGAAAATTCACTTGGATAATTTAATGTTATTTGTAGGAATCTAGATTCAAATGGAAGAGTGCTTCATGGAAATATGCATGCACACGGGAAGACAAGCAAATGAAGATGGAAATAAATCATTACATGACAACATGGAGGACCCTATCTACCACTTATCATGATACCCTATCAAGAGCTAATGCATATATTAAGGGAAACTAAAGTTACATGCACAATTAAGTGGAGGATTAACTGATGCTAATGATAACTTGATGGCCACACTTCCTTAAGCTCAATTTGGGTAGTCCTCAAAAATATGATTATGGTTTCAAAACATGTATAAATACCTCATATATTCATGTAATTAAGCTTTTAGCCTCCTCTTTAGTCAATTTAGTTTTGGGCTCAAAAATAAATATGAACTCTCTTCTTCTATTTCATGGCTACATAGCCATTTTCTTCTTTTATATACTTTATTTTTACGCAATGTTAATTCATGCTCTTTTTATTTATATGCTCTTTTTCTTTCATGTTAATAGTTAGTTTTATTTTATGCAAGTAGATTAGATCTCATTTTATTTTAATTTGCTCTATTTTCCTCTTGTTTTTGTTTCATGTTGAACTCTACATTTGTTGAAATGATAACAAAAATGAGAAGCTAAACCCCTTCAATTTAGGGGTGACGAAGCTCTCTTAATCATGTAGATTCAACATTTTGATAACTACTTGTAACGACCCACAAATCCGTACCCCTTGAGTCAACACTATTCTACATCAATCAACTCAAGATGAACGGAAATACGAACCATTTTGATTAAAGAAGAAGAGGTAGAAGAAGAAAATAGAAAACAACATCAGAATCTAGCCATCGCAGCGGAATAAAGTACAATAAATAATAAATAATCTTTACTCAAAAATCAAATATATCTGTTTATATGTTACATCATCAGAGTACATCAATCATAGTTCAACATCAATAACATACAACTGAATACACGGCTACTCAACACAACGGAATATATATATATATATATATATATATATATATATATATAAAACAAGTATGAAAGTACGTATCGTCATCAAGCTCGTCTCCTGAGCTCCACGGCATCATATCATGTATCCTATAATACTCGGTCTGACCTGAGCATCACAGTTAAATAACACCCGAGTCAGTTTAGAATACCAGCGTGAAAAAATCACACTCAAATTGATTATTAAAGTTTCAAAATCCTTTTGAAACCAAAAGCATCTCGTAAGGCCATGCCACAAATAAACATGTCGGGTTTTTACCTTACGATAGCTAAAATAGTTTTATATTAAAATCCTCTGATATTATAATAGGGTCTATATACAAATACTTATTAAAATAGCCGAATTGTTACATTCATTAAATTCCAGCTACTAGCCACAGAGTGGGTAATACAAACAAAACTCGTAAAAGGCGCGTAGGGAGAATGGATTTCCAACTAATGAATAGGAACTGGGGTACCACCTGTCACATTACCTGGTCTAGATCAGCGTACCGAGGATCACTCCCGACCCCCTACAACACAAGACCAGGACTACCCCTTACTGGATAATCTCGAGTGAGATCACCCCGCGGTTGGGATCACCTCACCCTGAATGGGTGCTACCCACCTAGCCTTACTGCATAACCCCTGATTTTCAGTCATTCCCGGTTGATGAGGCTTGAGGCTAAGCGTTACCTTTTAGAACATATCCCTTAGAATTCCCATCGTCCACCTGACGATGTTCCGAAAGCATTCATCCATACAACTCCGTCCCGGGTTCGAACGGAACTGAAAGCACTATTCCTACTACATCCATTTTGGAAATATCCTCAGGATTAGTAGTGACTAGCCCTTGCACTTCACTGCTCCATCTTCGACTCCAAACTCGTTTTCCCATGAAAACGTACAAACCGGATCGAAGTAGTTTTCGAGAATAAATCTCGATCCCGGTCTCTTCGAAATGATCAGCGCATTTGGCCAATATTGATAGTCGGTTATTTAACTATCAATTAATATTTGCAACATCCATCAAACAATAAATAATTTCCCAAATTATTTATTAATCCCAAAAATATCTTCACAAGATATGTTTCCACTTTCAAACCCTTTGAAAACAGTTTCAAACTATCTTCCTTTCTCAGAATAAATTCCATGTATTTTCTATTTCCACTGAAATCACCAAGCACAAAACTTTAGATTTTTTAAATAATTTAAAACGCTTTACTTTGAAATATACTTTAAAACATTTAAGTTAAAACTACTTCAATAATTGGTTAAAAATACATACTATATAAATATATAAAAATATGGTTACTTTATAAAATATAAAACTAGGTTATCACTTTTTAAAACAAAATACTAATTCACTTTTTAAATAATTACTACGACAATAGATTTGAAAAATATTACTTAAGAATTTAAACGATTAGAAATAATAAATTTTCTAAAACATGCTTTTTAAACAACATTAAAACTTTTTATCTTATATTTAAAAATTTACTTTGAAATCGTACTTGGCTATCCAGAGAAATATACTTCTCTTCGCATTCTCCTTTAAATTTCCAATTTCAAATACTTGAATCAATTTTCAAATTGATTTTCAGTTTACTCCCTTTTATTCCAAAATCCATTAATTTCAGATTTTATTTCTTAATTATGATTTAAACTATTTTTAACTGAGAATACCAATTTTTTATTTCTCAAATTACTTCTTAATCCTTTTAAATAAATTTAAACTTTGAATTTTAAAATAACTCTTTATTCTTTTAAAATAAAATCATATGATTTTACAATTCATTAATTCTGTTTATTCAAAATCTTTTTCTTTTCATACTCGAAGTTATTTATTAGTATTTTAGTATCACTTCCATTTCTTTTCAATTCATTCTTAATCTATTCAAATTTTCTATAATTATTTCGCTTACAAATTCACTTCTTTTATTTTCTTTCCAAAATCCAATTTACATATTTTTAGTAGTCCATTATACCCAAATATATTCAATCAAACCAAAGCATTTAATATTCCAACATAATTCATCATAGAATATCAACAATCACAACAGAGAATATTAAATAATTTAAATAAATGTTGAGGGACCCAGTTGGATCCCTCCAACCTGTTTTTCCTACATCCACAGACGTTAGCACAACATAAATACTAATTCCACTTTGAGGTGGAATATCATGGTATATGGGATTAAATAATATTATCCGCTATTATGCAGCGCATAGGGTCTCATCTGCTATAAAAGTGCGGGAAATCAATCATTCCAAGATGTATTATATACTATAATATAGCACATTAATCAATTCAACCATTCAACCAATTTATTTAAATTTATTCATTTAAATTATTACCAGATGAGTGAGATTAACTCACCTTTGCTTTTGCTTTGCAACTCGTGTAAAAATTCCGAGACGAAACGTGACCGAAATTCCTATCTATTCAACTCTTCTCGATAAACGCAACATGTAATTTGACTTCCTATCTAGGCGTGCCGCTAGGCGTTCCTAGTGTTATATCTCTATTCCGAACGCATGAAAGGTTTCGAGTCCTAATTCGATCGTATGGAGAAGATAACTTTTTTGAATCGA
The DNA here is from genome assembly GCA_030765085.1 of Allium cepa. Taxonomy (NCBI): domain Eukaryota; kingdom Viridiplantae; phylum Streptophyta; class Magnoliopsida; order Asparagales; family Amaryllidaceae; genus Allium; species Allium cepa. The sequence continues at coordinate 1,002,366,826 of CM060929.1, forward strand.
ATTAAAATATTAAATTTTCGATATAAATCTCAGCGCGTTTACATATCGTGCGCTCACACAATGACTCCAAACATTACGAAATTTGAAATCCAATAATAATACAATATTACGAATCTAATGGAACTGGTTTCGTCGAATTCCGAGACTGTGTCTCGGAAGGCTATTTCTAAATTCAATTTAAACGATAAAATTTCAAAACCGAACAAATCAGTGTTAAATTCAATTTTACAACTTCTATTATCTTCAGTATTATCAATATAAATTTTATAAGCCTTCAAATTATTTTCGACAGGCTTAAAACTCCAAATTTAACATTTTAACCAACTTCAAATTATTTAATTTAATAATTTAATTATCAAATAAATTGCGATATTCGTAATTCATGTTAAAATTAAACTTTTAAATATTTAAAATAATTTAAATATTCCAGGTGGTCACACTAGTGATCCCTTTTTGTACTTAATGACAATATTTGATGTGGTTTAATTTTGTTGTTTTATCTTTGAATTTGATAGTCTATGTTGTTGACATCGAATAGGCTATTCTTAAACGAACATAAATACAAATTACCTCTTCATCTACATTTGATGTTGGTAATGAAGTGGATTTTAAAATCAAAATTTTATGGTCTATATTACTAATCAATAGTAAATTGATCATGCTTTGAATAGATTTTATTTTCAAGTTCATTGTTAATTATCATGAGAGTTGGCAAGTGGTTTAGTGGGTATGTTTAAGTTTGATGTTTATGCTCGACTAATTAATAGCACAAATATGTCATACTTATGATAAACATATCAACTATATTTACTAATAACAAAAAAAAGAGCTCATCATTTCATATGTGTTGATTTATGTGATCTTGAGAAGGACACTGCCTCTAAATTGCCTTCTACTCTCATATTTTTATCCACTTTCTTTTGTTAATTTTCTAAATTTTTAGCTTAAAACAATTTCAAACTTTTGGTTAATTTGATTGAATAGAATTTTAAATTAATATAATTTCCTCCGGATCAATCCGTACTCACCACATACTAGAACTGTACGATGTGCACTTGTGGTTATTTTTAATTTAAATTTTTTGAGCTATTTTTCAAATCCGATGGAAAATTGGCCGTTAAACAAGTTTTGGATTCCGTTACCAGGGAATTAATTTGATTTTAATTTCTATTCTTCGAATAATTTATTGTTTGATTTTATTGTGTGTTTGATTTATGTGTTAACTTGCATTAAAAAATTGTTGTGTGCTTGTTTGATTTTTGTTTGCATTTTGATTTGTGTGCTTGTTGTTCTACTTGCATTTGCGTTTGCATTTCTATTTAAAAAAACATACAAAATTAAAAAAATATTTTATTAGCATTTTCTGTTTTGATCATATATATTTTCATTTACATTGCATTTTCAAAAAAAAAGTTTACAAACTACTATTCTTCTCTGTGCATCCTCTTACACACGGTAGCAACCCTGCACAAACCCAGCACATATTGCCTGCAAGCAAACCTTCTACAAAACAAGCACCACGACCCAACATCTCATATTCACATCATCATCCTCAATTCCTACCTACCCTCACTACTATGCAAATAACTTTCCATAAAAACTTCACCAAAACCACAGCCCTCACATACAACACCAAAAACTTCTTCAACCTCCTGCCTAAACACATTCGACAACACCCTTCACATACAACAGCTTTTTTATCAACTATTCCAACTACCATCCCCTCCGAACACATACTTATCACTGTGCACATTCATCCCACAGCAACATCAGTCCACAACATCTTCTTTCATCACTACAGCTTATACAACCATCTCTACCATCAGCCTATACCCCCACTGCCTCAGCCGATCAATCCTTCACATCCCTTACTGCCACAGTCAGTCACACAACATTGTCATCCTGAACTGCCTTCGCAACCACAGCCTTCACAATTATCTCCATCAACACTTGAAACAGCAACCTATACTTCACAACATTCCAACAGCAATTCTACACAACTTCACCACTGTTCCCTAAAAGAGGCTATCCGGTAGGATCGTGTAATATGGAATAACGGAGATAAAGTAAGTAAAGGAAAGGTAGACACCAGGATTTTTATACTGGTTCGGACCTCTAGTCCTACGTCCAGTCCCTAAGCTTCACTTAGGAATTCCACTAACTAAAACCCTCACTTAACCCGGAAGAATAGCTTCACAACTTACCCGAACAACCGAACGGGATTTCTTGCCTCAACTACCGAAGAGGACTTCAACTCAATTACTAAAAAAAACAATATTCGACTTGTTGTGTTCTTGTCAACACTAATGAGTCTAATGTAGTATAATATTCCTATAATCTTACACTCGAGAGTATGCAATGTGTTTGAGAAGATTTAGGAAATGTGAATTGCTATGAATCAAAAGAATGTTAAAAACAAAGTAGTGATTCAAGCAATAGATTTGTGGTTGCTTTGAGAATTTCTAGTTAATATGTTCAAGAAAATAGTAAGATTAAAGCAAGAGAATTCGGTGAATTGAAGATGTTAGAATTGTGTATTTATACTTGTAAAAGAGGTGCATCTGTTGGCTAAGGGTGCAGGCAAGAGATGCTTCCATTTCCATTGGTGAATAGTTGCAACTCTTGGGAGGAAGAAGGTGTCTATTCAGAGAAAATTCGTAGGTTCAAATTCAGTCGACTGAACAGAGAATTCAGTCAACTGAAAATATGAACTAAAATTTTCAAGAAAAAATTCAGTCGATTGAGCAGGGTGTTTCAGTCGACTGAAACTGTACATGTTTGTATATGTGTAACAGGTTCAGTCGACTGGTCATCCCTATTCAGCCGACTGAACTACTAAATTGTGCACAGTGAATGTTTATTAAAAAAAATGAAATTCATAAAATGTGTGCTAGTGTTCATGCAAACCTCTTGAGGATAGATTTTAACAATAAATCTAAACTAAGACTTATATAAAAATCATACTTATGCTTATCCTTGGTCTTCATCGCTCTTTCTTTAGCTTTGCACACATCTCTTCTTTTTTGTTGAAGCACATTGTCATTGATCAAAATCTTAGCGTATCAACATTCTCCCCCTTTTGATTGATGACAATAATCATGTGTGTAGAGATTATTTCCTCCCTCTGAACTACAAAACAAGGTTAGTAACATAGATTTCTCCCCCTTTGTCGTCGACAAAAAGGAAGTAATAATCGCAGAAGTATATTGTCAAAACAATCACTGATATGTATGTCTATATTTTAAGAATGTAGCATAGAATATAGCACAAAAATATAGCATGAGAAATAAAACATAGAATGTTGCATGAATGAATAAAACATAAAATGTAGCATGAATGAAACATAAAAGGCTATTTATACAAGCATTTTGATTAGTGTTTTTGAAATAAAAAAACATAAAAGAGTTATTCATCTTTATCCCAATCATACGAGGCTTCTCTCCCTCCCTCTGGTTCACGAATGATTGGTCCACCGGTGGGCGGTCTATAGCTTCCTCCTTGACCACCACTAGTGCCACTCGTGCTGCTGCTTGTATGTTCTTCGGATGTTGTCCATGTGAAAGTAGGTGCAGGACGCTTACCGCGTGATGTTGAAGCGGTAGTGGAAGTTGAGCATGAGATGGCATCCCATAATTTATTGAAGAATCCTTTAATTTTATCAAGTTTGTGATCTACCTTCTTGAGGCAGTTATCAAGAATTTGTTGATTTCTTGATAAAATTCCTAACGATTGAGTGGTAATAAAACTTGGCTCAATGAAATGAATTTCATCTTCTCGGTTGAAAGGTTCTTCATGTGGAGCTTGTGGAGGTTGCTGTTCTTGATGCCTTGCTTCCCATTCGGCAAGAGACATGATGCGAGGAGGTCTAGCCGGGAGTTGCATAAGGCTTATAGTCTGTTGGTTAATTTGATAGACCATTGTACTTTCGGACTCGGGTAATGGCGCATCAACATTGAGGAGAAGTCTCATGATATATTCTCCAAAATATATAGTTCGCATTTTGCCATTATTAAATGTGAGAAACTCATCAAGAATTAGTTGGACCCAATTTACTTGAATATTACCCCAAATAGCGTATAGAGCTCGATAATTGATTGGGTAGACAATTTCATATGAACCCGTTCGTGGAGTAATTGTTCTCATAAGAGCTTTGTGAGGGATTCTAGCTCTAGGTCGTAGGGAAGTGGATTTAAAATCTCGAATGTTAACATTATCATCCAGAAATTGATGGTTTATGTTATCTCGAATTTGAGGATTGAATTCTACCTCGTCAAGCTTTCTCCCTACATTAGGTGATCCTAAGATGTGTGCAATTCGATCTGAGAATCAAACTTTTATCCCGCATACCATACTCCAAACACTATCATTTGGATTTCTTGAAGTTTGGTGTCCAAGATTAAAGTTTGTATAAAATAGTTTGACTATGATATGATTTATTGCATGGTCGTTTCTTTTTAAATCCAAGAGAGAAGTTAAACCTGCCCGATCCGTTAATGCTTGGATGTTGTATGTCTGAAAGCTTTGAAAATCAACGAAGGAGTGCTCGAAAATGCGAGAATTCTTCATTTTATTCCACCTCGTTACAGCTACGCCATCATAGAGCCATTGTGCAATTTGAGCATCAATTGGCTCGAAGAATGAAGAAGAAGAAGTTCTTGATCTTTTTGGGGTCATTTGTCGTGATATTTGAGAGTAATTTGTGAATTGGGGGCTAGGGTTTTGGAAAGCAATGGGGAAGAGAGAACTTTTGCAGTGTAAAAAGTGAAGGTAAAAAGGTGAAAACCGGTGGATAAAAGGGAAAAGTTGCCTAGGAATTAGCGTTCAGTCGACTGAAAAGTCTGTTCAGTCGACTGAAATTTTGGCTGAAATTTTTTTGTGTTAAATTAAGTCGACTGAACAGAGTTTTTAGTCGACCGAACTATTGTGTAGTTGTTTTCTGCCTAGTGTTCAGTCGATTGAGCAGTAAGGTTCAGTAGACTGAACCTTGAGTTTTGGAGTTCTAAATTTTAAAAAAATTTCAATAAACGATTATAATTGTATAGGTATAATACAATATAACCACATGATTTGGCCACCGAAATAATCATTTCTTTGTAGATGGACTATTTTTCTTTTTATTTCCTTCATTCGCCGTATAGTTTTTGTCCCATGAATTTGGACTATATTAATGAGTTTTTGGCGACATCCAAGGGTTCACGGGATCGGCTGGTGTACGTTAAGACGAAGACGGATCATATGAACAATAGGTCGAGGTAGGGGCTCAGTCACTTCGTTTTTCTTTGAGCCACAAAAACGTAAACCAATTTGCTCTAGGAAGCTTAATCGTCTAGCCGTTGCTTTTTGTTTGAAATATAATTCTCGTTGAAAATCAATTTGTTGTTGTTGAAAGTGATGAATCTCATCAATCTTTCTTTCCGTATTTGGTGAGATAAAAAGACCACGTTTAGCCTTCTTCGATTCCAGTGTGTAGCCAGTTCGATAGTTGTCCCATTTATAGACTGGCTCATGCTTTGGTGTTGGAGTAGGAAGTTTTGGTGATGTTGGTGAGTTATCGACCGAAGAGGTGATGTTGATTGGGGAGTATGAGTTGTTTGAGGACATTTTTATATCGAATTTTCAATCTTTTGTAAGTGAAAATGAGTTGTGAAAATGAAAATATGTTAAACGTGTATTTATAGGATAAATATTCTAAAAATATTGTGGTGATAATTTATCGAAGTTTTTTAACCAATCAAAGATTTAATGGTTAAAATAAATCAGTTAGAAATGTATGGATTAGAGATAACCCTTATATTATTATTTATAATGTATCATTTTTTGAAAATATAAATTGAAAGTCATAGTTTTCTTCATCCAGTCGACTGAGCATATAGATTTAGTCGACTGAATTGTAATTTTTTTTTGATAGCTTTCTCTATAAAATATCTTTAAAAGAGATTATTCCTAATTCTCGTCGTAATTTTATAAAGGAGTTTTTTAATAAAGGTTTAGTAAATATATCGGCAATTTGATTTTCGGTAGAAATATGTTCTAAATTTATGATTCCTTTTTTGATATTGTCACGTAGAAAATGATGACGAATATCTATATGTTTTGTACGAGAGTGATTAACCGGATTTTTAGATAAATTTATTGTGCTTTTATTATCACAATATATTGTAGAGTTTGTTAAATTTATATTAAAATCCTTAAGTGTTTGTTGCATGTAGATAACTTGAGTGCAAGCTAAAACGGCTGATATATACTCTGCTTCACAGGTGGAAAGTGAGACACAATTTTGTTTCTTACTAAACCAAGACATAAGTGATTTTCCAATGAAATGGCACGTACCACTTGTACTCTTTCTATCTGTTCGAGATCCACCAAAATCAGCATCACTGAATGATACTAACTCAAATGGACACTCTTTTGGATAGAAAAGACCAAAATCTTTAGTATCATTAAGATATCGCATAATTCGTTTTACCGCTCTTAAATGTGATTCTTTAGGATTAGATTGAAAACATGCACATAAACATACACTCATCATTATGTCTGGTCTACTAGCGGTTAAGTAAAGTAAGGAACCTATCATACTTCTAAACAATTTTTGATCTATACTTTTGCCATTTTCATCTCGATTGAGATGAGTAGTGGTACTCATAGGAGTAGGTTTAGCAGAAGTGTTCTCCTTTCCAAAACGTTTAATTAGATTAGCACAATATTGTTCTTGGTTTATGAAAATTCCATTTGTTAATTGTTTAATTTGAAGTCCGAGAAAATATGATAATTCTTCCATATGAGACATTTCAAACTCCTTAGTCATTATATTTGAACATTCTTTACATAAATTTTCATTTGTCGAGCCAAATATAATATCATCTACGTATACTTGAATTATTAAAATATCTTTAGCAGTATTTTTAATGAAAAGCATTTGATCAACTTTTCCAATTTGAAATCCCGAATTTAGTAAGTAACTTTTAAGTCTTTCATACCAAGCACGAGGTGCTTGTTTAAGACCATATAGTGCTTTCTTTGATTTATATACATGATTTTGATATCATGTATAAATAAAGGAGGTTGTTCTACGTATACATTTTCTTTTATAAAACCATTTAAAAATGCACTTTTAACATCCATTTGATAAAGTTTAAAATTGTGAAAACATGCAAAATCTAATAGAATACGTATTGCTTCAAGTCTTGCAACGGGAGCAAAAGTTTCTTCAAAATCAATACCTTCTTCTTGATTATATCCTTGTGCTACTAGTCTAGCTTTATTCCTAGTTATATTACCTTGTTCATCTATTTTATTTTTGTAAACCCATTTTTTTCCTATAACAGACTGATTATTCGGACGGGGAACTAATTCCCAAACATCGTTACGTTCAAATTGATTTAATTCTTCTTGCATTGCAATAATCCAGTAATCGTCTGTTGATGCTTCTTTAGGATTTTTAGGTTCTATTGTAGAAATGAAAGCTATATGTCCCATCTGATTTAGTTGATTTCTTGTCTTAACTTGAGAATTGATTTCACCTATTATGTTTTGAGCAGGGTGATCTCGTAATATTCTTGGTGAAGATCTTAGTTCATTATTATAATTTTCAAGATTTGTATTTTCTATATTTATAAATCCTTCATCATCTTTTATACTTAATTCTTTGCTGAAATTCTCATCAAAAGATACATGTAAGGTTTCTTCGATTACGTTTGTTCGTTTATTAAATACTTGATATGCCTTACTTCGTTCTGAATATCCTACAAAAATTCCTTCGTTCGGCTTTTGGATCAATTTTACTTAGTTGATCTTTTGTATTTAAAATAAAACATTTTGATCCAAATATTTTAAAATAAGATATATTTGGCTTTTTGTTGTTGAATAGTTCCTATGAAGTATTTTTAGTTAACAGTCTAATTGATATTCTATTCAATACATAACATGCAGTAGCTATGGCTTCTGCCAAAAAATGTTTTGGTAGAAAACTTCCATTTAATAATGTCCTAGCGCATTCTTGTAATGTTCTATTCTTTTTTCTACAACTACATTTTGTTGAGGAGTTCTAGGAAATGAAAAATTATGATTTATTCCTTTGTTTTTACAGAAAGTTTCAAAAGCTTCATTTTCGAATTCGCCTCCATGATCACTTCGTATATTTTTAATCTTCAAATCTTTAGTGTTTTGAATTCTTTTGACAAATGTTTTGAAATGCTCAAAAGTATCACTTTTATTTTTCATAAAAATAGTCCATGTATATCTTGAGAAATCATCAACTATTACAAACACGTATCGATTATGATTAATGGATTGAACTTGTGTTGGTCCAAATAAATCCATATGTAGTAATTAAAATGGTTGTAAAGTCGAAATATTTTTCTTAGATTTGAAAGAAGATTTCGCTATTTTTCCTTTTTGACAATCATCACAAAGATTTTTTATTTTAAAGTTTATCTTGGGTAAACCTCTTACTAATTCATTTTTGGAAAGTTTTCTAATAGTTTTAAAATTTATATGACAATCTTTTGTGCCATAACAAAGGATCATTATCTTTGGCTAGTAAACACATACTTGTATTATGATTAATATTCATATTTAGAACGTAGATATTCCTATCTCTATTTCCTCCAAAAACAAGATTTTGGTTTTGATAAAAAATACTACATTTATCTTCCGAAAAAATTATTTTAAAGCCTTTGTCACAAAGTTGACTTATGCTAAGTAGATTATGTTTTAGATTTTCAACTAATGAAACATTTGTTATAAAAGATAAATTTGATGCACCGTAATTGCTCACATCTCCTTTGCCAATGATATAGTCTTTTGAATTATCTCCGAAGGTAACTGAGCCACCATCAAAGTATGTGATGTTTGTTAGCATATCTTTGTCTCCGGTCATGTGTTTTGAGCAACCACTGTCAAGTATCCATTTCTTCTTTTTTAAGTGGGACTTCAGATTCTTGAGCCATGAAGCATACATTTGCCTGTTGTAACGACCCAGAATTTTTATTAATTAAAATTTGAATATTTAATTAATTTTAAATATTAATAAGTGAAATTTATAAGTCGAATAATTTTATTTCGAATAATTGGATTTAATTGGATAATTAAATCGATAATTTAATATGTGAAAAATACAGAAATAATTGAAAATTGGGTAAAATATGATTGAAAATGATTTGTAAAAATTTTATTATATCATATTGAAGTTAGAACGATATTTTAGAACTTTTAAAATTGAATTAAAAGTTAATTTGTGAAAATTGAATATTTTAATATTTAATCGACTAGTGAAATTAGCCAATTTTTGAACAGTCTCAGAATTGGACAAAACTAGTTCCATTGGATCCGTAATAGATTGTTATTATCGGATTTTAATTTTCGTAGCAATCGGAGTTATCGTTTGCTCGTGGCAGCTCGAAACGCATCGAAATTGTTTTAATAATAATTTGGCGAGTTAAAATAGCCATTTTTCAAACAGTCTCGGATTTCGACGAAACTAGTTTCATCGGATCCGTAATGTAATATTATTATATGGTTTCAAATTTCGTGTCAATCGGATTTACCGTTTGTCCGATGCAAGCTAAAACGCCTAGAAAATCGTTTAATCGGTTTAATTTTAAATTGAACGTTTATTGCCATAACTCGCACAGATGACCGAATAAGCTTCCGAAACCTGTTCAATTGTGTCCCGAACGCGGGATAAACCCTAGAAACGCCAGTTATGGCGCGTAAATCGGAGTTCGGAAAATCCAGGATGAATAGTGTCGTTCAAACTTCTATAAATAGCCCCCCTCATTCACAAAAAAAAAAAAAACCCTAAACCTAATTCTCTAAGGCCAGCCGCCGGCTACAAATGAATGGCCAGAAACGTTCAATCTTCCTCCCTCCTTATCTTCCAATCCGTAAATATTTAGCCGAAACTTCCAACTAACAAATTGAAGAGCTCGCCAAGTACTTCACATCCAACGGTGGATTTGGGTTGAAGAGGCTCGGATTCGTCGTAATCAACCAGGGAAGGCTGCACGTTCGGTCATGGTTTTCGAGGTGATGGGGTGGCCGAGTGTGCCAGGGCTCTGGCCGAGCGTGGCTCTTGCGAAGGGGGTCAGGATGGTGGCGGAGTGATGACGTTTCGATGCTCGTGGTGGCCGAATTTTTAAACCCTAATATCAAAGCTATGGGTTCTCTTGCGTGTTTTGTTTACTGGAAGTGAATGTGAGTTTGGGGAAGGATGTAGCGCACGGTCATGATGCAGGGGATGGAGATCTAATGGCTATGATTAGGTTAAGAAAATAATTAAAATAGAAATTGTTGTAAATTTTAATTATAAAAATCATGTAGCTTCAAATATGCATAACTTTTTCATACGAGGTCGAAAACGCGCGAAACAGGAAGCGTTGGAATCGTATGGACGAGTACTACGCTATGGAATTTGATTGGAGTCGTTTGGAGTTAGTGAAAATTTCGGGTAAAATTAAACGCGCGTTTAATTTTATTCGAAATAAAAGCTGAAAACGAAATTGGAATCAAGGTGAGAACTTCTCACTCAATCGAATCGGTTTCGATTTTATTTTAAATAGTTATATTTAAAATTCTTGAATGCATGTTTGAATGATGATTGTTATCTATTGATTTTTAAAATAGACATTATGCGCCGTTAGTAAGCGGGTGTTATTTATTAAAAACATATACCGCGAATATTTCATAAACAGTGAAATTGGTATTATATATAATAGCAATATATATATTGGCATATGTATATATTGCAGTTGTTGATTTCCCGCATTATGTAGCGGATGAGACCCTATTGCGCCGTCTATTAAGCGGATAATATTTTATAAATCGCATATACCGCGATAATTCCGTACTGGAGCGGAATTGGTATTGTGCTAATGTTTTTGGATGCAGGGAAACAGGTTGGAGGGATTCAACTGGATTCCTCAACTGTATTGATTTATTTACAGATATTGTGATATTTTTTGATTATCATATCGATATATGATATTTGGATGTCGTGATTGACTATTTGGTGCTGTTGCATTATCGGATCCATTTTTGAAGTTTTAAAATAATGATTTTTGGTTTTAAAGGAATTTTTAAAGTGATTTTTGAAAGTATACGTTTTATTAAAATTTTGAATTGATTTATTTTAAATAAATTAGTGTTATAAGTTTAATGTTATAAAAGTTATAATTTTTGTAAAATATAACCAAATTAAGATTTTTAAAATAAATAGTGATTAATTTATAAAATGGTTTAATTGGGAATTTTGAATTATTATAAACGGATTATATAAAAGATTTATAAAATTGATATTTATAAATTAAAAATACTGGAATTATAAAACGAGTTTTTATAAGTAATAAAGTGAAATAAAAATGGATTTCATAAGTAAATTGAGATTTATAAATTTATGAAATATGAATATATAAAATGGATAGATTTTGTAAAATATAAGATTTATAAGTGATCAACTTATAAATCGGATTTTGGCATTTAAAATGAGATATAAAAAGGATTTTTATAAATAGAAGTTTATAAAAATATAAATGGAGTTTATAAACGTTGTTTATAAATCCGAAATCAATTGAATTTGATAAGTTGGATATAGGAATATATGAAAGGAATTATATTCACGATTTTGGACAGTGAATATATTATTAAATGAAATGAAAATGTTTTTGGGGAAGGAACATTATGAAATGAAGTTAACGATTTTAAAGTCGTTTTAAAATGCATTAAGTATCGAATACATAGATTTCAACATTCATTGTTGAAATAGACGTTTTCGAGAAATGGAAGGAAATGGTGGACTATAACACTGTTGTTATAGTAAATGGTTTCCGAAAGGAAATGTTTTGTATAGTATTGGGATTTATATATCTATTTAAACTTTGAATCCCTATACTAGTGATTTTGGGTCGTCGTAACGATGTTTTACGTAACATTCGTTTTAGCCCAAATAAATGTGTTAAGTGAATGTTTTCCTTAAAAAATGAAATATATACTTAATTCTGATATTAAGTATATGGAATATCTTCTAAGTATTGAAAATAAATGGATTTGTGAATTACTTATTAATAAATAAGTATGGAAATGTTTTTCCAATGTGAAACGAAATGTTTTGAGAATTTATCTTTTTGAAGATAAATTGAAAATGAATAATTGAAATCGTATATTCATAAATATTTTGGAATGTAAATTCACTATGGAATTTATAAATAAAAAGGGGAATTTGTTTAAAAATAAATGTTGATTTATTTTTGAAGTGTGGGAATAAATTTACGAATTTGGAACGTAAATATAAAGTAAATCGTTAAGGATTTATTTAATTGGTTTAAATGAACCATGTTGAAATGAAAGAAATTCCGCGTAAGGAAAATGATTGAAATTTGTTTTCAAAAGTGGTAAAGGTGAAAAGTAATTTGAAAATTTGTTTTCAAATGGTTGAAGTGTGGAAAATATATATCTAGTAAAGATATTTTGGAAAGTAAATTATTTGGTAAATTATTTGGATTTGGTGATGTTGAACACGCCTATTGATAGTTAAATATCTGACTATCAATATTTACCTTTAAATAGGTATTTGTTGAGATTTGTTTGAATTTGAATGCCACACTTATTTTTGAATAAGCGCTCACTATTCGGGTTAGCCGGGAAAGTACCTTGGGGTCGTATAACCCATTCCGAGTATGTGATACGTCGTTATGGATTGCATTTGATGACCGGTGTTGAAGACTGGATATTTGTGAAAACGGAAGGATTACCGTCGAGTTACTCTACATCGGCTTATCTCCGATATAGAGGTTTTATCACCCTTAGTGACGGGAAGTCCGGTCGTGATTAGTGAATATCCGGATTGCAAGGACTTCTTTGGAAGTGCCTTCGGTTCTGTTCGATCCCGGAACAGACTTGTATGGATTATATGTCTGACATTGCAAATTGAGATATATAGCTGATTTCTTTCAAATATATTTCTATTGGTGGCGGAGAATTTATTCTCTTAGCTTAACACCCTTCTCTGAGACGTACGAGCTCAGAGGTTATATAGTTGAAGGTTATTAGTGATATACTCCCAATTTGGTAGTGTGGCATGCTGAGTGTTGTTGTGAAATGATCATTGTTTGATCATTTGTGATAGGATCATTTATTTGATCATTTATCTTGGTGATCATTTCTATGATCATTTGTTGACCCAAAGCACGGCTTTTGTATAAAGTGTGGCTTTGTGGACGAGACTTCGTCGGACCTCACACCCCGGAAATGGTCAAAACAGGAAGGATGCGGCAAGGTTATTAGGGGGTAGCGCCCCTTTAGTGTATGTCATTCCTTCTGGATAGAGGTGGTATCATGGTATGGAGCCCAAATATTTAACCTATGTTGTTGCTGCATATTTTGTGGTTGTTGGAAATCGAGGATCCTCGGATAGATCGGTTACGATCGGGGGATGACATATTCGTGTCAGTAGTTACCCAGTTAGGGGTAACCCGGCCTTGTGTTGGCAGAGATCCGGTTTGGTTCTCGGGGACGTCCTTCCAGAGGCGTTCTCATATGGCAATGGGAAGTTCCTTGGCCTGACCATCTGTTGGAAATCCAAAGAAACAATACGAGACTTGTACGGTTTTAGTTGTATAACCTGCTATGGAATGTGGCGGTAACCTGCTATTGAACATAGTAGCTATAGTAGGCATACGATAATGGTCGTATGTTGGCTAAGATTTATATTCTACTTTCGAAATTGTTTTATACACTATGCACTAGTAATAATATCAAATGTTCTTTTTAATGCGTATCAAGCATCATTGACTATCATAAGGAGAAATCTCCTCCGATTCTGCGTTTGCATTGTGTGTGTGTGCGGGGGGCCTTATGGTAGTCTCATTTTTGAAAGCATTGCGAATTGACTTTAAAATATTCCTCTATTTTGATTTTAAAGATAAACTGTTTTGAGTTCTCACACCAGTCACATGACTGACTCGGAGTTTATTGTTTTCCTTCCTAAACTCTGGGTGCCCACCAATTTCCACACGGGCAGTCAAGAGTTAGGTTTATCAGGATATTCTGGAATTCAGGAGTTGCTGGAGGCAAGATGGATGGCATGGCGTATACTAGTATATAGTATTTCTTTTCCGCTGTTGATGTTGTTGTTGTTGTACACTCTGATGATTTGATGTAATGTAATATGATGTAATGTAATAACTGATATAGTTCTTTGTTTAAAGATTATTCATTTATCTATTATATGTTGTTCCGCTACGAATTGTGAGATTCTGATATTGTTCTGTTGTTTCTGTTATGTTCTATCTTTTTCTCTCTTCTTCTATCCTTTCTTTTTCTTAAACCCTAACCTTTCGGTTTTTCGGCAACGAAAAATCGCAAACGTTACATTTGGTATCAGAGCTTATGGTTAAGCGACAACCATGGCTCTGTTGGGTATTTCTCATGAGAGATGGAGTCAGTAGTACTCTAGAATGAGTTTGAGTGTAATAATAGATACGAGCGCGTATTTGTTAGTGAATATAAATTGTTTTATATTGTGATGATTGGTTTGTTGAGTGGTATATGGATTTTGGTCAACACGAGTAATTAACGTTGTTGATAGGGATCTCTAAACACTTGAATAGAATAATTCGACACGATATTGTTTTAAATTGGGTATGTGAAATAATTTTACCTTGATTATATTTTATATATAAAGGAAATAATTTTTCGGAATTATTAAAGTGTATATAAGTTGATTGTTTGGTTGTTTGAATAAGTTAAATAAAAACAACAGCTGTAAAAAGAATGAACTGTATAAACAAATAAATCATAAGTGTGAAATTATAATTAATGTAATTTACAATTGTAAAATAACCTTATATATATAAGAAGTGAAATTATATAAGTAAAAGACTTATAAATGTGACTTATAATCTGAAAATAAAATTCCAGAGAAGTGTTTTGAAAGGATTTGATAATTTGGAAAATTGTTTTGGAGAAATTAAAGCTCTAAACTCTTTTCGGTCGCTGGAAAATAATTCTGATGATGACCGCGGCATCATTGGTGTTCATTTTCGGGTTTCCAAAAGAGGGATTGCTGCCAAATTGTTTAAAACAAAGTTGTTTGAAAAAAAAAGGATTTGGATTTGATAAGATGATTGAAATGGAATATAACTTAAGTGAAGTTGAATGACGTTGATTTTGGTATCAAAGTAAATTAATAAGTGAATTAATGAAGTGAAGTCATTGAGAAATTGAACTTGAGTTATATAAATGAAATTCAACTTTAAATTGTTAAAGGAATTAGCAATTGAATTGATAAATGGGTTGAATGTTAATCAATCGAATGTAAACAATTGATATGAAATAATGAATATATAAGTGTTAATTCATTAAAAGCTAGTTGAATAAATTGAATGGAAGTCAATTTAATATGATCCAATTGGAATTAAAAGTGTTGAACCAAATTGAATGTAAAGTGAATAAATTTGGTTGTGTTGAATATACATTGGTTGTTATATGATTATTAGTTGATTGTATATAATTCATTAAGTGTTAATGAAATTGAATTAGCGAAATTGGAAGCTATGTAATTGAATTCAAATGGATAATATGTAAATTTGAATAGAACTGAATGTGAATTGGATTTAATTAGTGAATGCAAACTAATTAAAATTGAATATGAATGAATGTTAGTAAATCCAATGTTAATAAATCAAAATGATTTAAATTAAAAACTAATCCATTGAATATTAATGAGAATATGAATGAATATTGATTTGGTTATGGATGATTGTTGGTTGGTGGTTTCATTTGTTGCTTTAGTTGCATTTGCTATATTATGTAGTTGTTATGTTGTATATTGATACTATTTACATATATGCATGATTCTCATGTTGTTGTTGAGTGTTTAGTAGGTGCGGATGGCGTTTGCTTCGCATTTGGAGCTCGCTTTCGCGCTATATTAGCCGTATATGCTCGCTAATAATATAATAAGGTACATATCTCGGATTACATACCGTACTTTTACACTTTTTTTCCTGCGGGATGCCTCATCACTTGATGAGATATATATTTGTGATATATATACTGTCATTTTTTTTTCGGATCGAGCCGCGCAAAGGTGACTATGGCGAATTTTTCCGAAAATTTAAGGCGTTAGAAAAATTTGAGAAATTTGGAAAATTTTGAAAAATATAATTTTGATTTGGAATTGAAAGTTAAACAATAGTAGTTGTTTTTGGAAAGATAACTAAGTATGATTTGGAAACTTAGTAAAATTATTGTAAGAAGTTTAACTATGGATTTTGGAAAATTAATAGGTTCTATAACTTTTCTTATTTGTTAATTTCGACGACAAAATTCTTTTAAGAGGGAAGTATGTAACGACCCAGAATTTTTATTAATTAAAATTTGAATATTTAATTAATTTTAAATATTAATAAGTGAAATTTATAAGTCGAATAATTTTATTTCGAATAATTGGATTTAATTGGATAATTAAATCGATAATTTAATATGTGAAAAATACAGAAATAATTGAAAATTGGGTAAAATATGATTGAAAATGATTTGTAAAAATTTTATTATATCATATTGAAGTTAGAACGATATTTTAGAACTTTTAAAATTGAATTAAAAGTTAATTTGTGAAAATTGAATATTTTAATATTTAATCGACTAGTGAAATTAGCCAATTTTTGAACAGTCTCAGATTGGACGAAACTAGTTCCATTGGATCCATAATAGTTTGTTATTATCGGATTTCAATTTTCGTAGCCATCGGAGTTATCGTTTGATCGTGGCAGCTCGAAACACATCGAAATTGTTTTAGCAATAATTTGGCGAGTTAAAATAGCCATTTTTCAAACTATCTCGGATTTCTACAAAACCAGTTTCATCGGATCCGTAATGTGATATTATTGTATGGTTTCAAATTTCGTGTCAATCGGATTTACCGTTTGTCCGGTGCAAGCTAAAACGCCTAGAAAATCGTTTAATCGGTTTAATTTTAAATTGAACGTTTATTGCCATAAATCGCACAGATGACCGAATTAGCTTCCGAAACCTGTTCCATTATGTCCGGAACGTGGGATAAACCCTAGAAACGCCAGTTACGGCGCGTAAATCGGAGTTCGAAAAATCCGGAATGAATAGTGTCGTTCAAACTTCTATAAATAGCCCCCCTCATTCACAAAAATAAAAAAAAATAAAAAAAAAATCATAAACCTAATTCTCTAAGGCCAGCCGCCGGCTACAAATGAATGGCCAAAAACGTTCAATCTTCCTCCCTCCTTATCTTCCAATTCGTAAATATTTAGCCAAAACTTCCAACTAACAAATTGAAGAGCTTGCCAAGTACTTCACATCCAACGGTGGATTCGAGTTGAAGTGGCTCGGATTCGTCGTAATCAACCAAGGAAGGCTGCGCGTTCGGTCACGGTTTTCGAGGTGATGGGGTGGCCGAGTGTTCCAGGGCTCTGGTCGAGCGTGGCTCTTGCGAAGGGGGTCAGGATGGTGGCGGAGTGATGACGTTTCGATGCTCGTGGTGGCCGAATTTTTAAACCCTAATATCAAAGCTATGGGTTCTCTTGCGTGTTTTGTTTACTGGTAGTGAACGTGAGTTTGGGGAAGGATGTAGCGCAAAGTCATGATGCAGGGGATGGAGATCTAATGGCTATGATTAGGTTAAGAAAATAATTAAAATAGAAATTGTTGTAAATTTTAATTATAAAAATCATGTAGCTTCAAATATGCATAACTTTTTCATACGAGGTCGAAAACGCGCGAAACAGGAAGCGTTGGAATCGTATGGACGAGCACTACGCTATGGAATTGGATTGGAGTAGTTTGGAGTTAGTGAAAATTTCGGGTAAAATTAAACGCGCGTTTAATTTTATTCGAAATAAAAGCTGAAAACGAAATTGGAATCAAGGTGAGAACTTCTCACTCAATCGAATCGGTTTCGATTTTATTTTAAATAGTTATATTTAAAATTCTTGAATGCATGTTTGAATGATGATTGTTATCTATTGATTTTTAAAATAGACATTATGCGCCGTTAGTAAGCGGGTGTTATTTATTAAAAACATATACCGCGAATATTTCATAAACAGTGAAATTGGTATTATATATAATAGCAATATATATATTGGCATATGTATATATTGCAGTTGTTGATTTCCCGCATTATGTAGCGGATGAGACCCTATTGCGCCGTCTATTAAGCGGATAATATTTTATAAATCGCATATACCGCGATAATTCCGTACTGGAGCGGAATTGGTATTGTGCTAATGTTTTTGGATGCAGGGAAACAGGTTGGAGGGATCCAACTGGATTCCTCAACTGTATTGATTTATTTACAGATATTGTGATATTTTTTGATTATCATATCGATGATATTTGGATGTCGTGATTGACTATTTGGTGCTGTTGCATTATCGGATCCATTTTTGAAGTTTTAAAATAATGATTTTTGGTTTTAAAGGAATTTTTAAAGTGATTTTTGAAAGTATACGTTTTATTAAAATTTTGAATTGATTTATTTTAAATAAATTAGTGTTATAAGTTTAATGTTATAAAAGTTATAATTTTTGTAAAATATAACCAAATTAAGATTTTTAAAATAAATAGTGATTAATTTATAAAATGGTTTAATTGGGAATTTTGAATTATTATAAACGGATTATATAAAAGATTTATAAAATTGATATTTATAAATTAAAAATACTGGAATTATAAAACGAGCTTTTATAAGTAATAAAGTGAAATAAAAATGGATTTCATAAGTAAATTGAGATTTATAAATTTATGAAATATGAATATATAAAATGGATAGATTTTGTAAAATATAAGATTTATAAGTGATCAACTTATAAATCGGATTTTGGCATTTAAAATGAGATATAAAAAGGATTTTTATAAATAGAAGTTTATAAAAATATAAATGGAGTTTATAAAAATATAAATGGAGTTTATAAACGTTGTTTATAAATCCGAAATCAATTGAATTTGATAAGTTGGATATAGGAATATATGAAAGGAATTATATTCACGATTTTGGACAGTGAATATATTATTAAATGAAATGAATATGTTTTTGGGGAAGGAACATTATGAAATGAAGTTAACGATTTTAAAGTCGTTTTAAAATGCATTAAGTATCGAATACATAGATTTCAACATTCATTGTTGAAATAGACGTTTTCGAGAAATGGAAGGAAATGGTGGACTATAACACTGTTGTTATAGTAAATGGTTTCCGAAAGGAAATGTTTTGTATAGTATTGGGATTTATATATCTATTTAAACTTTGAATCCCTATACTAGTGATTTTGGGTCGTCGTAACGATGTTTTACGTAACATTCGTTTTAGCCCAAATAAATGTGTTAAGTGAATGTTTTCCTTAAAAAATGAAATATATACTTAATTCCGATATTAAGTATATGGAATATCTTCTAAGTATTGAAAATAAATGGATTTGTGAATTACTTATTAATAAATAAGTATGGAAATGTTTTTCCAATGTGAAACGAAATGTTTTGAGAATTTATCTTTTTGAAGATAAATTGAAAATGAATAATTAAAATCGTATATTCATAAATATTTTGGAATGTAAATTCACTATGGAATTTATAAATAAAAAGGGGAATTTGTTTAAAAATAAATGTTGATTTATTTTTGAAGTGTGGGAATAAATTTACGAATTTGGAACGTAAATATAAAGTAAATCGTTAAGGATTTATTTAATTGGTTTAAATGAACCATGTTGAAATGAAAGAAATTCCGCGTAAGAAAAATGATTGAAATTTGTTTTCAAAAGTGGTAAAGGTGAAAAGTAATTTGAAAATTTGTTTTCAAATGGTTGAAGTGTGGAAAATATATATCTAGTAAAGATATTTTGGAAAGTAAATTATTTGGTAAATTATTTGGATTTGGTGATGTTGAACACGCCTATTGATAGTTAAATATCTGACTATCAATATTTACCTTTAAATAGGTATTTGTTGAGATTTGTTTGAATTTGAATGCCAATCTTATTTTTGAATAAGCGCTCACTATTCGGGTTAGCCGACAAAGGACCTTGGGGTCGTATAACCCAATCCGAGTATGTGATACGTCGTTATGGATTGCATTTGATGACCGGTGTTGAAGACCGGATATTTGTGAAAACGGAAGGATTACCGTCGAGTTACTCTACATCGGCTGATCTCCGATATAGAGGTTTTATCACCCTTAGTGACGGGAAGTCCGGTCGTGATTAGTGAATATCCGGATTGCAAGGACTTCTTTGGAAGTGCCTTCGGTTCTGTTCGATCCCGGAACAGACTTGTATGGATTGTATGTCTGACATTGCAAATTGAGATATAAAGCTGATTTCTTTCAAATATATTTATGTTGGTGGCGGAGAATTTATTCTCTTAGCTTAACACCCTTCTCTGAGACGTACGAGCTCAGAGGTTATATAGTTGAAGGTTATTAGTGATATACTCCCAATTTGGTAGTGTAGCATGCTGAGTGTTGCTGTGAAATGATCATTGTTTGATCATTTGTGATAGGATCATTTATTTGATCATTTATCTTGGTGATCATTTCTATGATCATTTGTTGACCCAAAGCACGGCTTTTGTATAAAGTGTGGCTTTGTGGACGAGACTTCGTCGGACCTCACACCCCGGAAATGGTCAAAACAGGAAGGATGCGGCAAGGTTATTAGGGGGTAGCGCCCCTTTAGTTATGTCATTCCTTCTGGATAGAGGTGGTATCATGGTATGGAGCCCAGATATTTAACCTATGTTGTTGCTGCATATTTTGTGGTTGTTGGAAATCGAGGATCCTCGGATAGATCGGTTACGATCGGGGGATGACATATTCGTGTCAGTAGTTACCCAGTTAGGGGTAACCCGGCCTTGTGTTGGCAGAGATCCGGTTTGGTTCTCGGGGACGTCCTTCCAGAGGCATTCTCATGTGGTAATGGGAAGTTTCTTGTCCTGACCATTTGTTGGGAATCCAAAGAAACAATACGAGACTTGTACGGTTTTAGTTGTATAACCTGCTATGGAATGTGGCGGTAACCTGCTATTGAACATAGTAGCTATAGTAGGCATACGATAATGGTCGTATGTTGGCTAAGATTTATATTCTACTTTAGAAATTGTTTTATACACTATGCACTAGTAATAATATCAAATGTTCTTTTTAATGCGTATCAAGCATCTTTGACTATCATAAGGAGAAATCTCCTTCGATTCTGCGTTTGCATTGTGTGTGTGTGCGGGAGGCCTTATGGTAGTCTCGTTTTTAAAAGCATTGCGAATTGACTTTAAAATATTCCTCTATTTTGATTTTAAAGATAAACTGTTTTGAGTTCTCACACCAATCACATGACTGACTCGGAGTTTATTGTTTTCCTTCCTAAACTCTGGGTGCCCACCAATTTCCACACGGGCAGTCAAGAGTTAGGTTTATCAGGATATTCTGGAATTCAGGAGTTGCTGGAGGCAAGATGGATGGCATGGCGTATACTAGTATATAGTATTTCTTTTCCACTGTTGATGTTGTTGTTGTACACTCTGATGACTTGATGTAATGTAATATGATGTAATGTAATAACTGATATAGTTCTTTGTTTAAAGATTATTCATTTATCTATTATATGTTGTTCCGCTGCGAATTGTGAGATTCTGATATTGTTCTGTTGTTTCTGTTCTGTTCTATCTTTTTATCTCTTCTTCTATCTTTTTCTTTTTCTTAAACCCTAACCTTTCGGTTTTTCGGCAACGAAAAATCGCAAACGTTACACCTGTTCATTGTTGCTATCATTTTCACTTTCAGATGAAGATGAATCTGAAGCATCCCATGTTACAGAGAATGCCTTCTCTCTCTTGTTTTTGTTGTTGAGAGCTTTCTGATTCTCCTTCTTTTGCTCTGGGCAATCCTTGTGCATGTGACCTTTCTTGTGATAGTTGAAACATTCTATATTCGAGGATGTAGGTTTATTCAAGAAATTCTTTTTGAGTCCTTTTTGTTTTCTTTTCTATATCTTAAGAATTTCTTGAAATTTTTGGCTATGAATGCTAAATCCTCATCTTCAGACTCTGATTCTTCTTTTTCGCATGAAAAGCAACATTCTTTCTTTCTTGAGCTTGATCTTTCGTAGCTTGCATATTTACTTCATACGACATAAGATTTCCAATCAATTCCTCTGGTTTCATTGTAGATAGATCATTTGCTTCCTTGATTGCTAGTACTTTTCTCTCCCATTCATCAGTGAGTGAATTTAGAACTTTAGACACAATGTCAAAATCCGTGTATTTTTCTCCTAGTCCGATTAAAGTATGATGAATGTCTTGAAATCTCGAGTACATGTGACATCCCGAAATTTTTGGCAGAATTATTTTAATAAATATTTAATTTATAATATATGAAATGAACATATAAAAATTTTAGAAATAATATTTAAGTTGAAAATAGAAATAAATATTAAAAAAAACACACACACACACACATATATATAATAAAACAAACAAAATGTACCTATAAAATAAATAAGAATATATATATATATATATGTGTGTGTGTGTGTGAAAGTACAAGACAATAAATATTGAAGTTAAAATAAATATTTAAGTTAAAATTAAGTAGTAAGTTAGAAATATAAATAGATATATATAAGATAAATTATACGGTATAAAGGAACACATAGAAAATTCTAACAACATAATAACTATAAAAATTCATTTATATTATAAAGTAATAGGACCATAGTAAAGAAATATATTCAAATATGTAGGCTTGAACAACAAGAAGAAATAAAATCTGCTATCTAATAATAAAGCAAAGAAAATATCTTTGTCCTCTATTGTACTAAAAAGACTATAATCACCCTACTTGTATAAATGATATCCCTGTAAACACATTTCTTATATATCAAACTTCATCTCAGTTCGTCCATCAGAACTGAGTACATCTGAAGCAAATACCCTCCCACAACTTAAATAAAAATCTAGCTGAAACAAACAAGCAACAGAAAATATAAATATTCATGTAAAGGCAAATAAATGGTAGACATGAAAATGAAACAAGAAACAAAGTACATTCAAATCTGTATACAAATGGGATAAGTATGTACACCTGAAAAAGAAAGAAAAGAAAACAAAATATATTCAAGTATGATCTGTATGAACACTTGCAGAAAAGTATATATGGATGGGCTTGTAGAGGAAGACAGCTATATATTTACATTTAAACAAAGGAAGATAAGTGTAGACTTGAGGAAACAAACAATAGTAATTAATGCTAGTATCTCTAGCATACAAAGCAAGAGTTTTCAGCCGCCAAAACAAAAGGAAAAGTCTGCTAGTTAAAAGAACAATATATCTATATACTGTTAAGTATACAAAAAGACAAAGTATACCAATCAACTACAAAATGTATTCACACATATACAAATATCTTTGTACCAAATTTAAGTGTCGGCTAACATTAATTATTTGTAAACACAATTGAAGACAAGCATTTAAAGCCTAGCATGCGAAACTTTTAATCAAAGTCACACAATAAAATCATAGCAGGTCAAAGGTATTGTTGACCAAAGAAAAGAAAAATGTGTAATGAAGAAGCTTGCTGTGCACGAAAGGAGGCTACAGCCTACTGTCTTTATAAACATCACTACCCTTTTGTTTCATTCTGCATTCAAGGAAGATAACCAAATGGAAAGAAAAGTATATGTATGTATAATATAACAAAGAAAGAGGCTGCCATTGAAAAAGAGAAACATACGACCTAAACTCTGAAAGTAAATTAAAGCAAGCATCCGTTCAAAGCCATTTTCCTCTGTTCAAACCATTTACTGTGAGTAAACTAACCCAATTTTCTTCTTTCTTTTATACCAGTGAGTAAATCTGAAACTTTTTAAGGTTAAACCACTATTATCTTATGTATATAACCATGAATGGTAGTAATAACTTGAAGATATCTTGAATGGGTGATAAGGTTGTGTTCCTTAAAAGAAAAAAATAAGGGGGTTTGCTGAATGTACAAATGCATGTCTGTATATCTATTTAAGTTCCTGTTTCGTTAACAGGATCGAAATGGAAGTCATGTTCCTCCTTTTCTTGAGTAAAACATCAATGTTACAAAGTTAAATCTGATTGTTTATAGTGCATACGGAATTCTTAGGGTAATATTGTGAATAATGTTTATCAGGATGTGATCTGTTGTACTATAGTTGAATCACTGAATAGACATATTTGTGCATATCTGTAAGTGAATTAAACTGACCTCTATTGATTTTAATTGATTAAACCAAGTTCAAATATTCAAATCTCCTTGCTCAAACAAGTACTGTGTTGTGATCTTTAATAAGGAATTGTTTGAAGTTCCCAGATTCTACTTTTGTTAAATTTAAAAAAAATATATAATGAAATCTTAAGTTACAATTGGCAAATAATACTACATAAAGAAGAAATACAGTGGTCATCTAATATAAGTTTGAAACCAATCATTTAAATTTCGTATTTTGATGTCATAACCAGATCCGTACTTGAGGAAAATGAATTTTGATAACAAATTCAAAAATTTTAGGATTGTGAATATCGAAATATCGCAAGATGAAAGGAAATCTTTGTTTGTTGATATCTGGTGGTCTAATGGATAATAGGTGGTAGAGTTTGATCAGAGGTTAACTACAAGGGTTGGTAGCTTGGAAAAAAATGCCATTAGATTTTTCTATCGATTGGAATGGCCGTTTGAGGTGAAACTAGGGTTTGTATTGGGTTCAGGAAGTGGCCATTCACAAAGCTTTCATGATGTCGTCAGAGCATCGGACCCGATGGGATGTGGGGGGAAATGAAGTTTAGGCTTCAGCGAGGTTAACGGGATATTAGTAGTTCATGTGGTCTGTGGTGGCGCTGCGAAGTGATTCGATGGTCGATCAAGTTCAGGCGTTCACTCAGGGTGCTTGATTTCGAGTTGATAGGGTGTAGTGATTTCTGAGTGATCGGATTGCTTGTAGATGTCATCGCCGACCTTGGGAAGGTCTCGACGTCGACCTGAGGTGGTCGGAGCCACCGTGCATGTGCACGGTGGAGTTCAGTGTGTCAGTTTGGATTAGGGGGATGGTTCGAAGAGGTACGCGTGATTTTGGGTTGAAGACGCGAAGGGGTTCTCGAGGAAATGGGTATGTGGCTCGGGTTGTTTTGTTCATGTTGCCAGTTTGGTTCTGTAATAAACCTGTACTGTTAATAGAAGTAGAACCCAGAAAGAAAAGAAAAAAAAACAAAGAAAACATGTTTGAGAAGTAATAACTTAAAAAATACCAAAGCTAAAACAAACAAAATGTGTATTTTTCAAATTAAAACTATTGAAAGATGATAAAGTGTTAAGTAATTTAATTAATCACGTGTTAAAATAATTAAGTCTTTTCTCAAAGATTTATTGGCCAAGGTCCAATGTAAATCATTTAACAAGATATTGAAACAAGTTCACGCTCTAAATATAAAAGTGAAGGAAGTAATTAATGGTAATTACTAAAAGGAATAAATTGAAAGAGGATAAGTATAATTAATGTGAAGATTAAATAAATTGTGCTATTACCTAAGGCTTAATGTAATTTAAGATTAAGAAATCAAGGTGATTAATTAAGATGATAATTAAAAGATGATTTATTAATTTATTGAAATCAATAAAAGTTTAGGTAATATAAATGATTAAAGATTAGTGATTAGTTTAATTCGAGGTAAGTTAAATTAATTTAGGAAGTGACGAATATTTCATACGAGTGTTTGAAGGATGTTAAATGTCTTGAATTGGCTGACATCTCTGCTATGAAATGATGTATGATATAATATGTTAGATATGGTTATAAACTGCCATGTAAAGGTGATACCTTGTAAAAAAAAAATTGAATTATATTTCATTTAAATAACTTGGGTTAAGATGACATGGGACTCGAAGAAGCCAGGGTCAAATAGCAGCAAATACCCGAAATCGCTTCGATTTGAAACTTTCTATAATTCTTCATAGATTTGATTGGTGAAATCAATAGACTGAAAATGGGATAAATTTAAGGAAACTGTATTATTTAATCCAAGTTTTTAGAACTCAGACATCGATGTCTGGAATAAGTATGGTCTCCAGTAAGTTGTGAACTTGTAATGATGAATGAGTTACCCGGGTTTCCATTTATGGTTTGAACTTAGTATTTCCAATGATATGGGTTTACTCACGCTGGTTTCCAGCCTGACCCGGGTGTTACTTTGGTGTAATGCTCGGGTCAGACCGAGTATTACAGATTTTCAGGTAGGTACGTTTTGGAGCTCAGGAGGCGAGCTGGATGGCAATATCGTAGAGAGTATTCCGCTGTATTTATATTATTGTTAATCTGAGTCATGATAATTGTAAATACTCGATAACTGTATATAAGGTGAAGCTCTGATGTATATTAAATGTAATCGGCATATATAGTATTCTTTTGAAAGCGATTATTATTTATTATCATATTTTATCCGCTGCGAATGTGAGTTGTTGATGTTTCTGTTTTTCTTCTTCTATCCTTTTATTTTCTTTCATAACTATCTGGAATTTTCGAGTGTGAAAATTTTGGGACGTTACATTTGGTATCAGAGCTGAAGGTTAAGCGAGAACCTTGGCTCTGGTGGGGATTTCTCATTGACTAGAGTTCGAAGTACTCCAGAATGAGTTGAGTGTGTATATATATATATATGAGAGCGTACTTGTTATTTTCTTATAAAGGTTTTAAATGATTTTATATAAAAAATATTTTGATATATAAAGCAATATCACCTTTTAATAAATATTTAGGTGATTGGTTGTTAAATTATTGGAATTAAGTTAAGAACGAACATAATACAACAAAATTAAAATTAAATTAATTAAAAAATGAAATTCTAGAATTAGAACTCGGAAATTAGAGTTGTTTGAAACTTTAAATGAACAAAGTTAAATTTGGTTTAAAAAGGTTAAACCAATCTTTGAGAATTTTGCTCGAATTATATAATTCGAGATGGTTTAAATTTGAAGTTGGAATTGAACTCATTCAAATTGAATCTGATTTGAATTGATTGGATTTAGGATTGAAGATGTATAAGTTCAAAAAATTTAATGGAAGATTTGAATTGGATTGAATTGAAATGATTGAAATTGAAGTGAGTTCAATTGAATGGATATTAGTCCAAAGTAATTGGAATAACTTTGGAATTGTAATTAAAGTGGAATTGGTTTAAAATCAAAAAGGAATTTGAAATATAGATTGTAAGTGTAATTTATAAATTGAAGTAGACTTCATAAATAAATGAGATTATAAGTTGAAATAGAATTCCAGAAAATATTTGAAAATAAAGTAAGATGAAAATTCCAGAGTAATGTTTAAATATGAATTGGATGGATTGGGAATTTGGAAATTTTTGGGAAAATTTAAAATCCCTTTGGATTTGGAAGTGGTTTCCAAAGGTTTTGGAAAAAAATATAGTACTATTTCAAAAATATTTTTGGTGTTGAATTTGAAATCTGGAAGAGTTGAAAAAAAAATATTTGGAAATGTTTTTAAAGAGATAAAAGCATTGAACTCTTTTGGTCACTGGAAAATAACGTCGGTGATGACTGCAGCATTATCGATGTTCATTTTCGAGTTTCTAGAAGAGAAATTGCTACCAAATTGTTTTAAATTGGAATTGTTTGTGAACTGGGTTTGGTTTTGAAATTCAAAAGGGATAATTGAATTAGCCAAAGAATTTTGGATATAATTGAATTCCAAGGTGATATTGAAATTTTGGAAATTTGTTTAAACTCTGGAACCTTGATTAAATGTTTATGGAATAATAAAAATATATTGGTTAAATAAAATGTATAATTCCGAGTTAAAAACAAAATGTGAATGTAATTGATTTTAAATAGAAGATGCAAAATTGAAATAATAATTAAATTTGAATTGGTTAAAAATCAAATGGAATTTGATTTAAAGTTGGAAGGAAACTGAGAATAAATTCAACTTGAAGTGGGAATGAATCAAATCCAATGGAAATTGGAGTTATTTAAATTGGGATTGGATAAATTTAAATGGATGTGGAAATTTAAATTGAATTGTTGGGGAAGAGAGCAGTTTTGACTCTGGACTATTTTTAATATAATTGTTTGATATAAACTTATTTTTTTCCAATCTATTTAATACATATAACCTTTCTTTTTAAGCCAAATTATTTTATACTTGTTTTACAAATATTTTTGGAGCTATTTAACCATTTTTCAACTGTTTTCTGAACTAATTCCTTTTTTTTCAACTAAGCTACGAATTAATTACTATTTTACAACTATTTTGCAAATGTCTAAGATTTCTATAACTATTTAACTATTTTCCAACTATTTTACAATTAGCTAACTATTTTACAGCTATATTTCAAACTATTGATTATTTTTCAACTACTTATCTATTTTAAATTTTTCAAGCTATTTTTCTAAACTGGTCGGAGTTCAAACTGTTATTGATTAAAGTACCCAACTGAGATAAGGATTGAAGTAATAATCCAAATGGGGATTAATGTAAAGGTGAATAAGGAATGTGAAATGGTTCTTTTGAACTGAAAGAATATTTTGAGAAATATGAAATGAATAAAGATGGAAATTGGATATTTCTATGGTTTTTGAGAGTATTTGGAGTATAAAAGGGTTTTATACAAGAAAGTAAGGATCCAAAGTTTTAAATATATATATATATATATATATATATAAAGGATCTTATGAGGATTTTGGGAAAGGCTTTTGATTTTTGGGGAAAATCAATATTGAGTTTTGGAAAGCCTATTTTGAGAAATATCGATTTTGGGATAATCGATTTTGTGTACAAGAGCTTTGTATGATATCATACTAGGTGTATGATTTGAAGATACTATATGTGTATAGTATAAAATATTTTGATGATGGCTCTGGGGAAAAAGGCGTCCCCTTGAAATGAACTTCTCAGGAGTGCCACTGGGTGGTGCTGCCTGGAGCCCGAGGGGGTTCTAAAGTTGATCCTGTGAGGAGTCCGGACAAAACTAGTTCCTGGGGATTATGAGTAGTGTATACCATAGCGGAAGTCGTGTGTGCCGCGGAGAGCCAACAGTTCACGTTTGATTCTATATCGATAGACTGCGACCTATGGTATAACATGGCGAAAGTCGTGTGTGCCGCTGAGAGCCAACAGTCTGCGTTTGAGTTTATCTCGGTAGACTGCGACCTATGTAAGAATGGAGAAGTTTCATTTTGATAGCGAGATCAGAGGCCGCGGAGAGCCTGCAGTTACATGGACTTTTGTTGTGACTGCAACGTAACCCTGGATGTAACTGTGATCTGTTGTGTGGGTTCCATGGCGTAATCGAGAGTGTCACGGAGAGCCTGCAGTTACATGGACTTTTGTTGCAACTGCAACGTAACCCTGGTATGTAGCTGTGACCATGGAATGGGGATGATGATTTCCAGAGCATCCTCACTAAAAGATATTTCCTCTATTTTCAAAAACTGTTTCAATAAAATTATTTTCCAAGTATTTTCACTGGGTGTTGAAAACGGGTTTACCAAGTACTTATAGATTTTCAGTTCTACGTCTGATCAACGTATGACTGAATTTCTGTGAGAACAAGGATGGACTGGTTGACACATCGAGTTATAAAAGTATTTCAATAAAAACCACTTTGGAATAATATTATATAGATATTTAAAAGGTATTTTAAAATTGATTAAAGAATATTATCTGATTTTAAGCATTTTCATAAATTCTGACTTCGTTCCTTTTCGAGGACGAAAAGTTTTAAGGGGGGAGGGATGTGATATCCCGAAATTTTTGGCAGTATTATTTTAATAAATATTTAATTTATAATATATGAAATGAACATATAAAAATTTTAGAAATAATATTTAAGTTGAAAATAGAAATAAATATAAAAAAAAACACACACACACACATATATATAATAAAACAAACAAAATGTACCTATAAAATAAATAAGAATATATATATGTGAAGGTACAAGACAATAAATATTGAAGTTAAAATAAATATTTAAGTTAAAATTAAGTATGTAAGTTAGAAATATAAATAGATATATATAAGATAAATTAGACGGCATAAAGAAACACATAGAAAATTCTAACAACATAATAACTATAAAAATTCATTTATAGTATAAAGTAATAGGACCATAGTAAAGAAATATATTCAAATATGTAGGCTTGAGAAACAAGAAGAAATAAAATCTGCTAGTCTAATAATAAAGCAAAGAAAATATCTTTGTCCTCTATTGTACTAAAAAGACTATAATCACCCTACTTGTATAAATGATATCCCTGTAAACACATTTCTTATATATCAAACTTCATCTCAGTTCGTCCATCAGAACTGAGTACATCTGAAGCAAATGCCCTCTCACAACTTAAATAAAAATCTAGCTGAAACAAACAAGCAACAGAAAATATAAATATTCATGTAAAGGCAAATAAATGGTAGACATGAAAATGAAACAAGAAACAAAGTACATTCAAATCTGTATACAAATGGGATAAGTATGTACACCTGAAAAAGAAAGAAAAGAAAACAAAATATATTCAAGTATGATCTGTATGAACACTTGCAGAAAAGTATATATGGATGGGCTTGCAGAGGAAGACAGCTATATATTTACATTTAAACAAAGGAAGATAAGTGTAGACTTGAGGAAACAAACAATAGTAATTAATGCTAGTATCTCTAGCATACAAAGCAAGAGTTTTCAGCCGCCAAAACAAAAGGAAAAGTCTGCTAGTTAAAAGAACAATATATCTATATACTGTTAAGTATGCAAAAAGACAAAGTATACCAATCAACTACAAAATGTATTCACACATATACAAATATCTTTGTACCAAATTTAAGTGTCGGCTAACATTAATTATTTGTAAACACAATTGAAGACAAGCATTTAAAGCCTAGCATGCGAAACTTTTAATCAAAGTCACATAATAAAATTATAGCAGGTCAAAGGTATTGTTGACCAAAGAAAAGAAAAATGTGCAATGAAGAAGCTTGCTGTGCACGAAAGGAGGCTACAGCCTACTGTCTTTATAAACATCACTACCCATTTGTTTCATTCTGCATTCAAGGAAGATAACCAAATGGAAAGAAAAGTATATGTATGTATAATATAACAAAGAAAGAGGCTGCCATTGAAAAAGAGAAACATAGGACCTAAACTCTGAAAGTAAATTAAAGCAAGCATCCGTTCAAAGCCATTTTCCTCTGTTCAAACCATTTACTGTGAGTAAACTAACCCAATTTTCTTCTTTCTTTTATACCAGTGAGTAAATCTGAAACTTTTTAAGGTTAAACCACTATTATCTTATGTATATAACCATGAATGGTAGTAATAGCTTGAAGATATCTTGAATGGATGATAAGGTTGTGTTCCTTAAAAGAAAAAAATAAGGGGGTTTGCTGAATGTACAAATGCATGTCTGTATATCTATTTAAGTTCCTGTTTCGTTAACAGGATCGAAATGGAAGTCCTGTTCCTCCTTTTCTTGAGTAAAACATCAATTTTACAAAGTTAAATCTGATTGTTTATAGTGCATACGGAATTCTTAGGGTAATATTGTGAATAATGTTTATCAGGATGTGATCTGTTGTACTATAGTTGAATCACTGAATAGACATATTTGTGCATATCTGTAAGTGAATTAAACTGACCTCTATTGATTTTAATTGATTAAACCAAGTTCAAATATTCAAATCTCCTTGCTCAAACAAGTACTGTGTTGTGATCTTTAATAAGGAATTGTTTGAAGTTCCCAGATTCTACTTTTGTTAAATTTAAAAAAAAATAAAATATAATGAAATCTTAAGTTACAATTGGCAAGTAATACTACAGAAAGAAGAAATACAGTGATCATCTAATATAAGTTTGAAACCAATCATTTAAATTTCGTATTTTGATGTCATAACCAGATCCGTACTTGAGGAAAATGAATTTTGATAACAAATTCAAAATTTTTAGGATTGTGAATATCGAAATATCGCAAGATGAAAGGAAATCTTTGTTTGTTGATATCTGGTGGTCTAATGGATAATAGGTGGTAGAGTTTGATCAGAGGTTAACTACAAGGGTTGGTAGCTTGGAAAAAAATGCCATTAGATTTTTCTATCGATTGGAATGGCCGTTTGAGGTGAAACTAGGGTTTGTATTGGGTTCAGGAAGTGGCCATTCACGAAGCTTTCGTGATGTCGTCAGAGCATCGGACCCGATGGGATGTGGGGGGAAATGAAGTTTAAGCTTCAGCGAGGTTATGAACGGGATATTAGTAGTTCATGTGGTCTGTGGTGGCGCTGCGAAGTGATTCGATGGTCGATCAAGTTCAGGCGTTCACTCAGGGTGCTCGATTTCGAGTTGATAGGGTGTAGTGATATCTGAGTGATCGGATTGCTTGTAGATGTCATCGCCGACCTTGGGAAGGTCTCGACGTCGACCTGAGGTGGTCGGAGCCACCGTGCATGTGCACGGTGGAGTTTAGTGTGTCAGATTGGATTAGGGGGATGGCTCGAAGAGGTACGCGTGATTTTGGGTTGAAGACGCGAAGGGGTTCTCGAGGAAATGGGTATGTGGCTCGGGTTGTTTTGTTCCTGTTGCCAGTTTGGTTCTGTAATAAACCTGTATTGTTAATAGAAGTAGAACCCAGAAAGAAAAGAAAAAAAAAACAAAGAAAACATGTTTGAGAAGTAATAACTTAAAAAATACCAAAGCTAAAACAAACAAAATGTGTATTTTTCAAATTAAAACTATTGAAAGATGATAAAGTGTTAAGTAATTTAATTAAT
This sequence comes from Allium cepa, assembly GCA_030765085.1. NCBI lineage: Eukaryota > Viridiplantae > Streptophyta > Magnoliopsida > Asparagales > Amaryllidaceae > Allium > Allium cepa. The sequence continues at coordinate 1,002,399,630 of CM060929.1, forward strand.
CACGTGTTAAAATAATTAAGTCTTTTCTCAAAGATTTATTGGCCAAGGTCCAATGTAAATCATTTAACAAGATATTGAAACAAGTTCACGCTCTAAATATAAAAGTGAAGGAAGTAATTAATGGTAATTACTAAAAGGAATAAATTGAAAGAGGATAAGTATAATTAATGTGAAGATTAAATAAATTGTGCTATTACCTAAGGCTTAATGTAATTTAAGATTAAGAAATCAAGGTGATTAATTAAGATGATAATTAAAAGATGATTTATTAATTGATTGAAATCAATGAAAGTTTAGGTAATATAAATGATTAAAGATTAGTGATTAGTTTAATTCGAGGTAAGTTAAATTAATTTAGGAAGTGACGAATATTTCATAAGAGTGTTTGAAGGATGTTAAATGTCTTGAATTGGCTGACATCTCTGCTATGAAATGATGTATGATATAATATGTTAGATATGGTTATAAACTGCCATGTAAAGGTGATACCTTGTAAAAAAAAAATTGAATTATATTTCATTTAAATAACTTGGGTTAAGATGACATGGGACTCGAAGAAGCCAGGGTCAAATAGCAGCAAATACCCGAAATCGCTTCGATTTGAAACTTTCTATAATTCTTCATAGATTTGATTGGTGAAATCAATAGACTGAAAATGGGATAAATTTAAGGAAACTGTATTATTTAATCCAAGTTTTTAGAACTTAGACATCGATGTCTGGAATAAGTATGGTCTCCAGTAAGTTGTGAACTTGTAATGATGAATGAGTTACCCGGGTTTCCATTTATGGTTTGAACTTAGTATTTCCAATGATATGGGTTTACTCACGCTGGTTTCCAGCCTGACCCAGGTGTTACTTTGGTGTAATGCTCGGGTCAGACCGAGTATTACAGATTTTCAGGTAGGTACGTTCCGAAGCTCAGGAGGTGAGCTGGATGGCAATATCGTAGAGAGTATTCCGCTGTATTTATATTATTGTTAATCTGAGTCATGATAATTGTAAATACTCGGTAACTGTATATAAGGTGAAGCTCTGATGTATATTAAATGTAATCGGCATATATAGTATTCTTTTGAAAGCGATTATTATTTATTATCATATTTTATCCGCTGCGAATGTGAGTTGTTGATGTTTCTGTTTTTCTTCTTCTATCTTTTTATTTTCTTTCATAACTATCTGGAATTTTCGAGTGTGAAAATTTCGGGACGTCACAGTACATGTCATTGATGGATTCATTTTGTCCCATTCTAAAGTTTTGGAATTGATTCTTCAGCATGGATATCTTTGTTTGTTTAACCTTGTTTGTGCCTTCATGTATGACTTTTAAGTGTTTCCCATATCTGATATGCAGTAGTACATATGCTAACACGGTTGAATTCGTTTCTATCCAGGGCGCAAAATAGCATATTCATAGCTTGGCATTTGCACTAGCTTCATTCTTTTGAGTTTGTGTCCATGTAGGATAATCGGTTGTGGGTACAACGAACTTGGTTCTTGCATATAAATCTGCTTGAGTAGCATTCCAGGCTTCGAAACTTGTTGCTTGCATATAAATCCTCATCCTTGTAGCCCAATAGTTATAGTTTATTCCATTGAATAGAGGAGGTCTTTGGGTAGATTGTCCTTCTGCAAATGTAGAACTATAGGCAGATTTTGTGCTTGTACTTGCGTTATTTTCCATGTTATCAATATGTCTAATAACGGTGTTATGGTTATAGGACGGCCTTGCTCTGATACCAATTGAAAGAGGCTATGCGGTAGGATCGTGTAATATGGAATAACGAAGAAAAAGTAAAGGAAAGGTAGACACTAGGATTTTTATACTGGTTCGGACCTCTAGTCCTACGTCCAGTCCCTAAGCTTCACTTAGGAATTCCACTAACTAAAACCCTCACTTAACCTGGAGGAATAGGTTTACAACTTATCCGAACAACCGAACGGGATTTCTTGCCTCAACTACCGAAGAGGACTTCAACTCAATTACTAAAAAAACAATATTCGACTTGCTGTGTTCTTGTCAACACTAATGAGTCTAATGTAGTACAATATTCCTATAATCTTATCCTCGAGAGTATGCAATGTGTTTGTGAAGATTTAGGAAATGTGAATTGCTATGAATCAAAAGAATGTTAAAATTAAAGTAGTGATTCAAGCAATAGATTTGTGGTTGCTTTGAGAATTTCTAGTTAATATGTTGAAGAAAATAGTAAGATTAAAGCAAGAGAATTCGGTGAATTGAAGATGTTAGAATTGTGTATTTATACTTGTAAAAGAGGTGCATCTGTTGGCTAAGGGTGCAGACAAGAGATGCTTCCATTTTCATTGGTGAATGGTTGCAACTCTTGGGAGGAAGAAGGTGTCTATTCAGAGAAAATTCACAGGTTCAAATTCAGTCGACTGAATAAGGAATTCAGTCAACTGAAAATATGAACTAAAATTTTCAGGAACAAATTCAGTCGACTGAGCAGGGTGTTTCAATCGACTGAAACTGTATATGTTTGTATATGTGTAACAGGTTCAGTCGACTGGTCATCCCTGTTCAGTCGACTGAACTACTAAATTGTGCACAGTGAATGTTTATTAAAAAAATGAAATTCATAAAATGTGTTCTAGTGTTCGTGCAAGCCTCTTGAGGATAGATTTTAACAATAAATCTAAACTAAGACTTATATAAAAATCATACTTACGCTTATCATTGGTCTTCATCGTTCTTTCTTTAGCTTTGCACATATCTCTTCCTTTTTTGTTGAAGCACATTGTCATTGATTAAAATCTTAGCGTATCAACATTCCCCCTCTTTCATCACCTCCTAATCACCAGAACCACCTATGTGCCTGCAACAGCCATCACCTCATACACTCCTTCATCTCTGACCATCATACATCTCCTTCAACCATATTGCAATACTCCATTTCACCACATCCACCAACCCCATCTCCACTCTTCAACTGCAGCCACCACTTATTCATACTCCTCATTCATACTTCTTCAACAACTACACAGTACAATCCCCTACCACAACAGCCACAGCCCCGTACATACCTGCATTCAACCTGACCATCAATCCCTGCTCGCCTTGAATCATCACAACGACTCTACTACAACCCAGTGCCTACACCATACCCCATTGCATTGCACTCCATCCATGCCCATCACCATACTGCCACAACCTCCTCCATACATCCACAACCTGCTATCAACCATTTTCCTAGAACTTCAGCTACACCAACCTCTAACCAACATCTCAGTGAACTTCTACACATTACTGCACATATCCTCTGGCTTTTTATCATCAATCAACTGCTATCACCAACAACTCCCCCTTGCTTCTGTCAATCTTCCCAAACACCTTACCACCACCCCAGCATCCCTCCTCAACCATCATACAACCTCACTACTCTTCTCACCATATCACTGACAACAACTACGTCACCAACGCCACTGTCTTCACCAAAACTCCACAACCTCTAGAAAAATTTCCTCTCGATGAATTCCCCCAATCATGAATCAATCCGCCAAACAACTGAATCAATCGTACGTATATTTTTCCTTCACCATATCGATGTGCGACTCCAAACACCAACCGCAAATCGCAACTCATCCATGAACTCGACATCAACTCCAGAAAGTCTACAACTTCCAATCGCCTGCGCCGCAATCTCAAACCCAAATTGAAGTCAATCTCATGGCAAAATTCTTCTTTTAGTTCGCGATTTTGGATTTCGCAATTTTTCTTTTGATTTTTGATTTCGTTTTTCGATTCTAATGGTTTCATTTTGTACAGAAGAAGAGAACAAGCGCATTTGATTTTTGGCTGGGTATTCAGTGTGTTTGCATATTTGGGTCATGTGTGGTCGAGTATTACTTTGGGCTGGGATGATTTTGTTTAGTTAAATAAAAACAAAGAAAAAAAAAATCTTGCTATAAGTTTTCTTGTACGTTGCTTTGAGATTTCTTGTATGTCGTTCCGCTTTGAGTTGTAAATAATTTCTCTTAATTTCCTTTTCTCACTTAAAAAAAAGTTTTCTTTCTTTTAGTTTTGTTTTGATTTATCCTTAAAAAATATTGTTTTAAATTTGTTTTGTTTTGTTTCAATTTGTTTTAAGTTACATCCTCATATACATTAAAAAAACAATTGTATATATCTTGTTTGAAATTTCAGGTTGCCCAAGCAGAAAATTGTAAAAGAAAGAATTGTTTGCTAAAACTGCTCTGCTTGCTTGCTTTAAAAAAATTGCGCTTTAAACAATTTGCTAATAATTTTGCATGCTCTGGTACATGCTCTCATCTTCAGTTTTTATTTACCTTGCATTGTTGGTTGTTTGCATTTAAAAATAATTTTAAAAACAAAAAATCCATTCGTAGTTGCATTGTTAATACACGTTTAATTTCAGCTTTGCATTTCATCTTAGAACTTGACTAATAATAAAGATTATACATCGAACTTAAGGGTTTCACGAGCTTATCTAGGGGTCAATTCTACATTGAGAAGTTTTCTTCTTTGAACAATTTAATTTCTTGGTGTCTATGCTACGATAGAGCAATAACCAGTTATAAATATTGTTGTGATTTCTAAATATTATACTGATTGTTTCTCTGAAGGTAGGCTGCGTTGCTAGATGATTCATGGTGCATCGATAAATCATATTTGTTACCGGGCTAAGAACAATCTTGATGAATTAAGACAAGATGTGATTATACAATTTTGGGTTAGGGCTACTTAGGATAGAAAATTTGTAATTAAGCCCTCGCACTCATTTAGTAGCATTAGTTCATGCATATTTAGAAAAAATTCAAAATCCAAAACAAAGCAAAAAAAATTGTAAATATTTCTTAACTTAGCTTTTAGATCCATCGAAATTTTTCAATCAAAATCAAAAATCTAAAAAAAATTAGTTAGTTTTTGTTTTTTAGAAAAACAAAAATCTAAAAAAATATGTATAATCTTTTCAAAAAAAAACATATGAAAAAAGAAAAAAAAAATCCAAAAATCAAATTTCCTATTTGAAAAATAAATTCCTTTTGCTAAATATTTTCCTCCATAAAAAAACCAAAACCATTTTTGGAAATATCCGAATTTCCTTATTTACTAGAATTTTACAATAGTTGTGAAAATCCATATAATTTCACACCAAATTCTTATGGATATTTTAATGACAACTATTGTACAAATGATTTGAATTTTGAACCACAAAATTTTCAAAATTATAACCATCTGTTAAATCTTGAAAATAGTATTGAAATGATTTTGTCTTTACTTGAACTCTCTACACAAAATGATCAAAGGATAAATGATTTGTATAATTCATATTTGTGTAATGACTCAAGTCAAGGATTTCAAAATGATCAAAATTTGAATTCACTTCAAATTTCAAATAATTTCGATTATAATCCATGCTAATTCAATTTCGAACTCCAAAATGAATTTCAAAATCAAAACGAAAATGAAAACAACTGTTTAAATGATTTTGGCAATGGGAGTTGTTTTAATTATGGTGGAAATTATTGTTCTCAACAATTAAAATTGAAAATTCTCAAATTAATAATTATAAATTTGATTTTGTTGAGCAAATGGACGAAATTCACAAAGATCACATGGATTTGTTGTTTGAAACATATAAGAAACAACATGAGGAACAAAATCAAAACCCAACGATTGACGATTTAAGTGATAATCCACCTTTTATCGAATTTGACGATTTCAAATGACAACGTTTAAAATTGAAAATGACAGTCTTAATGAAGTTGTTGATAATCCAACAAGGAAATCCAAATTTAGCGAACATGTTTTCGTTGGACTTTTTGAAGATGAGTTGTCAAATTCAAAAGGGGAAGATTTAAATCACCATTTTGATTTTGAAATCAATGATTGTAAGGAAGTTTCCAATGATAAGTTTAAATTTCAATTTCTTGAAAGTAAACTTGAATTTCAACCTATTGTTTTATCAACCCCGAAAATAATCAAAAATAAAACAACTCACATGACTTTTAATAAAACAACATTCGTTTTCCCAAATCAACATTCGACTTTGAAATCTTTTATGGTTTGGTTTTTTGGACTTAACCTATATTTCTCATACTTGACGAGACAAATGAATTGGTCTTTGAAAAACTGTTTCATTTATTCCTTGATGATATATTTTCTGATGTCGTGTAAATTACAATCATTTCATTTTCATGTAAATGTAGGTCATATTTTTATTTTTCTCCTTTCACTTGGGTTGACTGTAGGGATACAGTCAAAACCAAGTGTGGGGGGAGTCTCGTCTTCATTTTTTATTTTTCACGGGATCTTTCCAAAACCAAGAAAACAAAATAAAAATCCAAAAACAAATTTGCTTTTGTGCATTTTGATTTATTTTTGAAGAAACACTAATAAGATAAGTATAGGTTTTTGGATGTTCAATTGAAATTTTTGAAAAAATAAAAATGAAGTTTGATTACAAGTAACGATAGTTTAACTAGTATATAGGAAGATTCATGAGTAATAATTATGAGGTGCATCCTAATCGTAATCTTTATTTTAAAAGTGGTTAATTTAAAGAAAATGATATAACATTTTTTATCTTTTAAGTTAAATGGTGATAAGATTATTCTGCAAAACTCTCTTTTCAAACTATATATATATAATTTGTGTATATGTATGTATTCTATAAATACCTAGAGTCATGTATTCACACGTAAGTGTGTACACTCGCCATGCTCCGTACCTTTCTCACGTAAGCCCAAAAGGCATTGCACGATCGGTATACATGGTCTCAGTTTATTCGAGTTAGGTATATGTATATGAAAATTACTTTATTAATAATGCCTATAGTCGATAGGTGTATACAATTGAGTGTTCGCTCGCCACGCTCTGTATTCCCCTCACGTAAGCCCGAAAGGCAGTGCATGAGTCATAATCTGGCCTCGGTTTATCTGAGTTAGGCATATGTAAATATTGTTAATATCAATAAAATTTTCAAATAAAGAGAGAGTAAGCAACTGAAATCCAAGCACTATTTTCACTTATTTGATTTGACTTGTTATCCAAAAAGAAATAAAAATACATTTTGAAAAACATTGATAATCAACTAAGGATCTACTTTATAATTGCACTATGTTATCAACCGAAACAACTAGCCAAACTAGAGTCTATTTGTGATGATAACTTAATTTTTGCTGGAAGTTTTGACGAGTAAAAGGACTTAAATTTCTTGATAATGACCAGAACTTATATTTAACTTATTCGTGTCGATTTAAAAGTAAATCCTTCATTTATAAATATTTTCAAAAACTTGCATCCATATCTTTGTAAATAAATCTTGCATTTAGAAAATTTTCACTTTGCATTTGGATTTTGTGGATAGTATTCTCTGAAAACCCTCATGGGACAACACTTTCCTACTAGGGATACCTAACGGCTTGTTGCATACGCTTAATGCAATCATGTTTCCTACGAAAATGGATTTATCTTAGTTTTAGTTTATTCTAGGATGAATAAAAAGATAAGTGTCAAGGTATGTGTTGTGCACCTAAATGTGTATATTATTACTTCCATATTTAATGTAATTTAAATGAAAAAAATGAGCATATAGGGTATTTTAACATGTTTAAACCAAAATTTTAATTGTTTTCAAATTATCATTTATTCACCTTCATATAGGGGCAAAATGGTCATTTTGTGTGTGATTTAATTTTAGAAAATTCACTTGGATAATTTAATGTTATTTTGTAAAAATTTGGATTCAAATGGAAGAGGGCTTCGTGGAAATATGCATGCACAAGGGAAGATAAGTAAATGAAGATGGAAATAAACCATTAAATGACAACATAGAGGACCCCACCTACCACCTACCATGATCCCCTATTAAGAGCTAATACATATGTTAAGGGAAATTAAAGCTACATACACATTTAAGTGGAGGATTAATTCATGCTAATTATAACTTGATGGTCACATTTCCTCAAGGGCAATTTGAGTAGTTTCCAAAAATATGATTACGGTTTCAAAACATGTATAAATACCCCATATTTTCTTGTAATTAAGCTCTAAGCCTCCTCTTTAGTTAATTTAGTTTTAGGCTCAAAAATAAATATAAACTCTCTTCTTCTACTTCTTGGTTGCTTAGCCATTTTCTTCTTTCATGTAATTTTATGCAATGTTAATTCGTGCTCTTTTTATTTACATGGTCTTTTCCTTTCATGTTAGTAGTTAGTTTTATTTTATGCAAGTAGATTAGATCTCATTTTATTTTAATTTTCTCTCTTTTTCCTCTTGTTTTTGTTTCGTGTTGAACTCTATATTTGTTGAAATGGTAACAAATATGAGAATCTGAATCCCTTCAATTTAGGGGTAATGAAGCTCTCTTAATCATGTAGAAAACTAATGATAAACATAACAACTAAATTTACTAATAACCAAAAAGAGAGATCATAATTTCATATATATTGATTTATGTGATCTTGAGAAGAACATTGTCTCTAAATTGTCTTCTACTCTCATATCTTTATCCACATTCTTTTGTTAGTTTTCTACATTTTTAGCATAAATAATTTCAAACTCTTACTTAATTTGATTGAATAGAATTTTAAATCAGTAAAATTTCCTACGGATCCACCCGTACTCACCACTTATATTATACTTGTTTATACCATGCCAGATGTTATTTTATATTAATATCCACATTCTAGACATAGTCTAGTCTGTATTTTATTTATATAATACTCGGGTCAATCAAAACATTTCATGTTCAGGGATAATTTAACTAGGTTGTAGATGTTGGGCAAGATGGTGGATAGAGTATTTGTATGTCATTATTCACTATATGTGTTTTTGTATTGATGAGGTGTGTATATATTTTGGATATGTTATGCATATTCTTGATCATAGTGGGCATTTAATTATTATAGACCTACTTGGACTCGAGTATATTTATTATTATATATTATCGCTGCATTGATGATTATGTGATCTTTATGATTTATTTTATATTGTGTATTGTTCTATCCCGGAACACACGTGTTTACTGGTTTGTGCTGGTATTGTATGTATATTAGGTGAGTTATTTATTGATTTTGAGATACGTATCAGTGTTAGCCCAATGAAATATTTACATATGTACCCTATACAGTCTCATTCTCCATATTATCTGATAGTATTACCCAATAATACTTATGGATAATATGGTTATAGAGGTGGGATGTTACAGCCGCAGTCAAGTGAAAGGGGACATAGCCTTCGAGTTCATATATTCAGAAATTTTTTAACTTTAAATAATGTATTTATTTTCCTAAAGTTTGAAAGTACCTTGTGTTTTGTAAGTCTATCATATAGATCTAGTTTCAAAAAAGTCTTTGAGATAAATATGTGTTGAATTAAAGGTAGCATGTTTGTAAATAGGGTACATATATGATGGTATATTTATTCTGAGGTAAAGGATGTATGATCCAAGAATCATACAACCATACTAATTATAATATAACAGATAAAAGAAGTACAAGACCATCGGGTTCACCCAACAACGCATAACCCAACATGTTGGCAAAGCATAAAAATCCTGACAAAAAATAAAATCCAACATGTTTGGCTAAATTGAAAAAATAACGATATCACGAATCACAAATGTTTATCATCAAAGATGTCTGCTAAGATTGATATGAAACTGGATGCATATCTATAGTTGCGATAGGTGGAATAAAAGCCTATTATAGACTGATGCATCAAAGGAACCATCTAATGAGCTTGGGGAAGTAACTCGATGTGCATAGTGAGAAAAATATTTTTGATCCTGAGAATGTTAGAATTTCTTCATTATTAGCACTATGCTTAATAATGTTATACAGAACCAACTCATTGTCCATAAGCTTGTAGTAAAGTTCTCACTCATCGCTTTCCTTATCAAATATCATTTAGGAAAGATGTTCCTTCTTGAGTGGTAATTGAAGCCACTCTCCAGGTGGTTCCAAGTCCCCTCTTTTTGGTCGTTGCTCAAAAGGACCCAATCAAAAAGTTCATTGGCAAGCTCATATGCTAATCTGTTCATGATAGGGACTCAAATTAGAGGACGATGATAAGGCGCTTCTTGATGCTTTTAATAGGCAAATCGAGGGGCCTAAAAGGAAAATGTATCCAGCATTGCCGAGGGGTTGAAGGAGGAGGTGTGGATGGGTGGCTTTGGGCTTATGGAAATGTCGGGGCTAAGGACAAGATCGAGAGAGGAAAAGGACCAGGTTCCTATTCTTTAGGGATAAGATTTAAGGCGATGTTATCCTGCATTATGACCGAGCCCTATTTCAGGTGAATCTAATATGTCAAACTTAAAGGTTATCAAGGCAGAGAGCCCAGAGTGATAACTGGCAAACTCAGATGCCAAGTGCAACTAACAAGGCAAGACCAAACATAGCAATCAATATCTAAAAGAAGGCTAATACACCCTACAACAATTCAGAAGCCAACAACGAGGAGATAGGGATTGGTATCGACACCTAACATGGGTCGGTACTGAACTCTGGATACTTGCCTAAATCGCATGTCATCCCATGCACTAGCAAGCTATGATGCTCACAACCCTTTCCAAGCTTTTTTGGATGTTTGTAAGCAAATAACATCGAGCACTACATATTCACGAGCCTAAAAACTATCATTTCAACCTCAATCCAAGAAGTTCATTCAAGATCAAGCCAATAATGATGCAAATGAAGTCGTGAAGATGAAGATACTAACAAGTCGTGCAATCACCAAAGTTTAGTTCAACTCTAGGGGTCCAAAATATGGATCAGTACCGATCACATTACATGGTTCGGTATTGATCCCGGATTCCTTGCAACGTGGCCACTATCTCCAAAACACTACTCTTTTTGGATGTAGAAAATGTCGACATGAACATGGAGGAGGGGATTTCGACAACATACGGCTAGAAATGGAGGGGTAGGGTGATTTTTTGGGGAATCTTTTTCAGTCATTTCTGAATTTACATATTCCTCTTGTAATTTCAGGGATCATAATTGTTCCGTAAAAGCAACTCTTGTAAACAGCAATCAAATCAATAATAAAGTTAAGTGTACGTAGGTAATGATTAGCCGAACCACTGTAAAGTAGGTTTGTGTCTTGTTTTTTCTCATTTTAATTTACTTTTTTCACTTAATTCTCTGCTTTCGTTCTCTGGGTGTTTGTGCCACCTTTTAATATAAACATGTTGATGCTTTCATTAAGAGGCATTGATCTTAGTCTGTTAGGATCTATTTTCTACTTTTGGATATGTTAAATCCATAAGGTGGATTTGTTAGTTTTATTATTGCAATATATTACTACTTAGATTCCAACAGAATCTATTATAGGATTAATCTAAGCCATAGCCCCTCGAAAAGAAAGATCTCAGCTTCTATATCTGTCAACGATGCTGAGAACGTTTGTTCTCAACATGCTGAGGGATTGTACAACCAAACACTATCAAAGTTTAAACCACATCGAGATGATAATAAGGGTTGAGGTGGACTGGATGATGAAGGAGATGAATGACATGCTACAGAAAAGTCGCGATGAGATGAAGTAGAAGATGTAGAAGAGTATCAACTTGCTAAATCAACTGACCCATAATCGTAGAAGGAGCAGGAAAAAGTTGACACCTTTCGACTCAAAGTATGATAGTTCTTTGTCATCCAAAACAAAAGGATAGAGAAGGAAAGAAGAAGATGGTTAGAAAGGAAACTGGCACTTTAAGGCAAAGGTTGGAGGCCTGTCGTGGCCAAATTTTGGCGATCGGTACTGAACTATCAGTTCTTGACTTGATAAATGAATGAGTTGATGTTTTGGATGATAATGTTGGTGCTATGGTTGGTATTTTTATTAATGGCCTGAATGTTGGAGATCATGTGGTTGCTGTCGATCCGCCGTGTAGAAACCAAACTAATAGAACCACTAGATGAACGGTTCTCTAGGAGTCAAGGAAAGCCAGGTATCGTGAGCCTAAGTGAGACCATTTTTGCAAGGCCAAACACTCGGGGTGGACCACGATTATCACTGTCCAGTAGATCCCGCAGAGCTAGAGTATTTGGTTGAGATGGTGACAAAGTTGGTGAATGAAACTCAGCACCAGAGTAATGATGAATGGGACTCTTCTCCTAGCCAGAACATATTTACTGAAAGGATATTGTATGAAGAGTAACCCAGGAGGTTTGTAAATCCAATGATATTGTCGTACAATGGGAGGATGGATCCAAGGAAACATTTAATGAAGTATGAATGGAATATGGATTCAACCAGAGCGACTGATGCTGCCAAATGTCATTCCTTTCTAATTTTCTCGAAGGCATTGCGAATATGTGGTTCACCCGGCTTCCGCCAAGAACCATATCATTTTTTGACCAGTTAGCGCAGAAGTTTTTTGAGTAGTTTCACTTACACACTACCTATCCCAGGGACGTAATGTCGCTGTCAAACCTCTTCCATGAAGCAGGAGAGTTGTTAAAAGATTTCTTGAGAAATTCAGCATGGTTGTGATGGAAGAGAGTAATGCACAAGAAGATATTATTTTGATGGCTTTGATAAGGGGGATTCATCCTAATACTGATTTCAAAATATGGTCGAAAATGAAATCCCCTTCCCCAGCCAACGATGGATGTGTTTTATAGAAAGGAGAATTAGTTCTTGCACTTAGTTGGTCTGAAGTAATGTTGCGATGAAGTAGTTCGAAGGGAATTCGGTATATGTGGATGTGAACGTTGAGAGAAAAAGCAGTGATCAAAGAAAGGATGATGATGGAGCTAGAAATAGAATGCTTCATTTTAAGAAGCGCCCTAGGTTCCCGAAGTATAATGGCTACACTTAGTTGAATAACTCACTGAAAATATATACCTTGCCACGTAGGGTAGGAAAAAAATATAAAAAGCTGCCTCCAAGGGAGTCGACCGAGAAGGAAAAAAGATTTGGTGAGTACTATATATTTCATGAAACTCATGGCCATAATACAAACAATTGTAGTCACTTGCTGATGTGATCGAAGACTTGATCAGGAAGAAGAAATTACAATATTTTATTAACGCCCCGTAGGATGGAGGGTAAGGAAGTTCTAACCACCAAGGACCATCATCCTAATGGGGGCAAGCCAGGCGTGGTGAAGACGAGCCCACGCGGCTTGAAAAAGATTGACTATCAACATAATTTGTAATGGAACTCATCCAACTGAGAAGAGCTAGAATGAAATGGAGAGGCATGTGAGTGCTCTGAAACATAGTGTGAGCAAGAGTTGCTTAGCTATCAAAGATGGAGCTCTAGAAAAATAGCTTAGGATAGTGACTGATGATATAGTACTTAGGAATAGGGATGCCGATGGGGTCGAGGCCCAACGTTGGATTCATAGTGATATTGGCCATTGGGTCGACGATTGTGAATAAAGTGCTAGTCGATTATGGCAGATCAATGAACACACTATTCAAAAACATTTATGGTCATATGCTTTTGTATAGCAAAGATCTAAAAACATGCAGATCTCATATCTCTGGATTTAACAGGTCAACGATGAAGTGTTTGGATGTATAGACCTACAAGTGGTGTCGGAAGAAAGTGACTGCAAAAGAGTGAAAGTTGTGAACTTCGTCATGTTGGATATATTCTATGCTTATAATGATTTTTGAGCCGATCGGCTCTGGCTGGTTTCCAAATAGCCATTGCTCCATGGTGCTTGATAATGAAATTTCCTACAATAATAGAGTAGGAGTCATCTAGGGAGACCCGAGGCTCGAACGCAAGTGCGACGTCGCAGAGCTGAAAGAGGCAAGGTGACATGAGAAGGGAAAAGGTGTAGAGAAAACTCTCTGCATCAAGTCATTGGATGCATAGAAACCATCGCCTAAGCCACGGATCATACAACACATCCGATTTCATAAGGATATAGACCGAAAGGAGGAGCCAAAGGATGAGAGGGTGGCCCCCATAGAGTTGACGATCAACATCCTGATTGGTTGGGATGATCATACATAGGTCCCGAGGATTGGATCCCAACTTAGCATAAGAATGATGAAAGAGTAAACATGTTTTCTCTAGGTGAACCTAAATGTGTTTGCTTGGATGCATTTCGACATATATGGAATATCGCTCGAGATAGCCTGCCACATATTGAATGCGAATCCTAAACATGTACATGTGAAACAGAAACATCGCAACCTTGGTCTGAACAGATCTCTACACTAGAGGAGGAAGTGGATAAGCTGAAAGACAACGGCTTCATCCGCAATGCTCTAAACCCGGAATGGGTATCCAATCCAGTTCTAGTCAATAAGTCCAACAAGAAGTGGAGGACATGCATCAGCTATTCCGATTTGAATAAGGCATGCGCAAAGGATATTTTCCCACTCTCGAAGGTCGATCAATTGGTAGATTTAACCGTTGGGCATAAATTGTTATCATTTATGGCAGCATACTTTGGCTACAACCAGATTCTGATGCATGTCCCTGACTAGGAGCATACCAGCTTCATAAATAACCTAGGACTATATTGTTATCTTATTATGCCCTTTGATTTTAAGAATGCAGGAGAAACATACCAGAGACCAGTCAATTCCTTGTTTAAGGAGAAAATCAGACGTTCGATCGAGGTGTGCGTCGATGATATGCTGGTTAAGTCACAATGGTTGACTACTCGTGTGTAGGATTTTGTAGAGGTGTTCAGTATGCTTCGGATAGAAAAAATGAAATTCGGCCCTTTAAAATGCCCATTTGGAGTTGTGTTGGGGAAGTTCTTTGGTTTTATAGTGAAACCAAGAGGATGATAAGATAATTCAGAGAAAATTACGGCGTTGAGGAACATCAAAGCCCCATAGTCAATAAAAGAAGTTCAAAGCCTGAATGGAAAGGTTGCTACTCCAAGTCGGTTTTTTCAAGAGGCACAAAAAAGTTTTTACCTTTCTTTGACATTCTTAGGAAAGGGGAAAGGAATTTTTCTTAGACTCAAGGGTGTAGAGATGCTTTCTAGACTTTGGTAGATAACTTGGAGAGGCTCCCTATCCTATCGAAGTCTATAGAGGGAGATGACTTATTAATCTATCTGGCAATATCACTTTATGCCTTGAGTGTAGCACTCATGCACGAGGTATCTTGAGTCCAAATACCAGTATGTTACATAAGTAAGCGATTGATGGGGATAGAGAGGAATTATTCAAGTTAGAGAAGATAGCTTTTTGCTTGTTGATCGCTTTGAGAAAGCTCCGTATGAATTACCAGTCTCACCTAATTAAAGTATGACATACCAGCTTTTGAGATAAGTTATGCAATAACCCAAGACTTCAGGAAGATTACTCAAGCGGAACATTGAGTTGAGCTAGTACGATATATCATATCATCCTCGAAGAGCAATCCAAAGCCAAGCATTGGCAGATTTCATAGCCGATTACACTGCTCGAGATGATGCTTTGGAAAGCAGTGAAGAGGTGGCATGTTGGGTGGAAGATGTATACTGATGGAGTGTCCAATGTGCGTTATTCTAGGGCAGGTGTTATGTTGGTGACCACCGAGGAATGTTTAATCTGTTACACCCTGAAAATCAATTGTCCCATGACAAATAACGAGGTGGAGTATGATACTTTGATCGGGGACTCAAAACTGCAAAAGAGTTGGGAGTCAAAATTTTGCACATCTTTTGTGACTCCCAACTAGTGGTGTACCAAGTGATAAAAGAGTTTCATGTGAAAGGGGCGAGACTGGCTCCTTATCTGAATAGAGCCTTTGAGTTGCTTAATGGTGTCGAGTATTACACGATAACATATATTCCTAGAGGGGAGAGTGTGTAGGCAGATTCGCTGGCTAAGTTGGCTTGCTTAAGAGATGCACAACTCATGGGCTTGGTCTCGATAGAAGTGCTATTAGCTTCGAGCATCGACCAGATGAATTTCAATTAGATCTTGGATGTTGATCATGAGAAGGATTCATGGATGACTCCAATCAGGGATTATTTGCAGAGAGGAATCTTTTCGATAGGAAGAACAAGCGATGGCAGCTCTTTCGTAAAGCCCTAAGATTCATCATGCATGAATGAGTGTTATACATGAAACAATTCTCAGCACCCTTGCTTCGGTGTGTTACTAAGGATGAAGCTAAGTGGCCCTGATGGAAGTGCATGAAGGGGCCTGAGGTGATCACATTGGAGGGTTGGCCTTGGCAAAGAAGATTCTTCACTATCGATACTCTGGCCAACCGTCAATCGAGATGTAGTATAGAGATTCGATATCTTTGGTGTGCTACCAATGTCCAAGGGCAGCGTGAAATATGCCATCAATTTTATCGATTATTTCACGAAGTGGACAAAAGCGGAGCCATCAGCCATAATTACTACTAAGAAGGTGGTCAACTGTATGATCAAAAACATCATTTTTTTCTTTGGGGTCCCGCAAACTATTATTTTCGATAATGGAAACCAATTTAATAACGATAAACTCAAAGACTTCTATCGTAAACATCACATTAAGAAGAGATTTGAAACAATAGCGCACCCACAAGCGAGTGGACAAGTAGAAGATGTGATCAAAATAATTAATTTCATTCCCAAGAAGCGATTGGAGAAGGCTAAGGGTAAGTAGGTCGATGAACTACCACTGGCACTTTGGGCTTGTAGAACGACCCACAAGCCCACTATTGACCATACTTCATTTTCCCTAGCATACAGATCAAAGGCTATGATTCCAATTAACTCGAGGTACTTTCTTATAGAATTACTCATTACAACCACAGAACAAACAAAGAACTTCTGCTAGAGTCACTTAGAGTGATCAATGAAAAGTGTGATGAGGCCGATTTGAGAGAAGCCGTGCAATGGAAAGAGTCGCCTGATATAAAAACACCAAGGTTAGGAAATGGACCTTTGAAATTGGTAATCTCATCCTCAAATGAATCTTCCTAGGCCCAGTAGATATGGGCTTGATCTAGAAAGGCTCAATGCGATCAAACATAAGCTTGGAGATGGAACATTCAAGATGGTGACCGTTGATAGGATTTCACGCCCACGGGTTGGAATGGCAAGAACTTACGATGCTATTTCACTTGAAATCTGACTTTCTAAAAAATTTGATCAATGCTAATGTAACAAGACATAATCTATCATTTCCTATGAATATAAAATGAAATGACTTCTTGAACCTACGACTCTGCTCCATTTGACCATAAACCATGAAATATGGTTAACATGTGCATATAAATAATGTAGGTGTGAAGGTACCCAAAGGTAGGTGCCAATGGAACTTCTACGGTCCATGATCGGGCCCTTAAAGTAAGGTTTTCTTGGCATCCAGGAACTGATGCCTATTAATTACTTCAAACCTTAACTTGTCTGGATTGAAGCGAGGTCTCGTACAAGAACAAAAGACAAATACTCGGATTTAGGCGAAGTCTCGTACAAGAACACCGATACCTTTCCCATTGGAAGGCAATGTGAAAGATCATCACCCTGAGTTCGGCGAGATATCATACAAACCTCGATCAATGTCCGGAGTCAAGCATGGTCAAAGACTAACATCCTAAGGAGGTATGACTAAACCACCATCCTTGATGGTCAATGCTAATCGATGAGTTCCCTGGAATTTGCTTATTGCTTCCTCCTGCAGAGCATCGATCATTTGTGCACCAGGACCAGGGGTCTCACCATCTAAAACATTCAGAATTATCTCAAAAATAGACATGACCATTGGTTTTGTAATTAGCGCCGGTTGTCCCAACTGGGAACTTTCCATAGGGAGAGCGTCGATAACACGCTGACTTGAAATTTGAGAAACAACAAAGGAGATATTAGCAACATCGACCAGTGACATGTGAGCCTTCTCAAACATGCGTGAGGTCAGTGAGATACCTCCACAAGATTTTGGGCTCAATGTAAGCTGGCATGCCATCGGAATTTCTTTCCAGGATGAGAGATAACACGACTATCTTTAGAGGCGAGGCTCATCTAGGTTATATTGAGGGTCTGATGGAGATGTAGAGATGGTTGGGAGCTTATAAGTAAGCCTTGTTGTAGCATCTTAGGATTAGACTCAAAACCTTCACATTAGTCTTCCTGAGCCCCCAATAGCCAAATCCGGATGTAAAATGAGCTTATAAACCCTAAGTGCTTTGAGCTACTCCTCATCTAAAAGGCCGCATTTCAATTTCTCTACATCAACCTCAGCTCCACCCATGAATTCCCGCTTTTCATCCATGATTTCTTTCCATGCTAAGGTCGTAACCCTGGGGTGATCGTCATTGAGCCATTTAAGATTCCAAAATCTAATCATGTTAAAATTGTAGCAAACTATTATTGGCTCGAACTCATCTTCAATCCGCTTCTCCATGGCTTCAATTTGCATCTCTTCTTCTCTGGCCCAATTTTCTACCTTGTCCCTCGCTTGGCGAGTATCCACCAACTCTTCGTAGTAATTGTGAGCCTCCATATAAGCATCGTCTTTATATTTCTTCTCTTTCTCTAGTTTTCTCTTTAGCTTATCTACTTCTTTGGTTAGACACTCATTTTCTGATGATAGAATGTGGTTCCTGTGATGGGTAGACTCGATTAACTTTTCATGATTATGTCTTTCCTACTTGACCGACTCAGTCAGGTCTGCGATTTTATTTTCGGCTTCTTTCAATGACTTTTCAGTCCTACGACTTCCTCATCAAGATGAGAGGTGGTTTGTTTGTCCTAATCTGCCTCAAGCCTTAATCCTTGGAGCTCAACTTTTTTGCATTCCGAGCATTCAGAAATAACTCCCGCCATCCTTTCCATTCAAAGTACTGATCATAAACATCATTAACATAAGTTATGGCTTTGTATTTGCTGTGCTTTGGGATATCCTTTTAAGTTGGGGACAAACATGACTCCATAAAAGAAAATCTTTGGAAATTGATGCTTCAGAGCATCCATATGGGGTTAGAGTTGATTTCTTTCTATGTTATGATGACGGGAGGTTGGATACCTCTTTTATTAGCTCTGTGGCAAGAGGTATCAGGAGCAACAAGTCCAAATGATTGCTTGGAGTGTAGGAGCTTTACCATTTGCTGTATAGTTAAAGAGACCGAAGTATAGGCACGAGAAACGTCGGCAGGAGGATCATTGTCGGGTCAGTTTGAGATTCTATCCAAACTTTTAGGCAAAGGTGACCTAAATAAAGATTTGCACCATAAGGATGAATCATAAGGTCGATAATTCCTATCTCGGCTTTTTTGGTCTCAGTCCGAGCATCCGCTGGTATTAGAATCATGACCAAAATCGCGAGAATCATGACTCTTAAGGAAATCATACATAGATCTATGCTACATTAAACCTGCATACAAAACGAGGATGAATTAGCCCTAGCAGGGCAAAGAAATGTGATGCAAGTTATGCAAAGTGTAGCATGTGTATGTATCCTGGTGTCCACCCAATGGACGATGGGTCTGGATCTTGCTGACAGCGGTGATCTCCCCCGCATGGATAGTTGGCAATTCCCCCAGTAAACAGATAAAGGAATTGATATCCCTGATGCTCATATTGCCAGACCGATAGAACAAATCTCATTTAGAACCAGCCTAAAATTAGCATAGATGTCCTCAGGAGGCAGGACAGGTGTCTATTAACATAGATGTCCTCATTCTGCCACAGTGGTTGGTGGAGGTTGCATCGGAGTCTACATTAGGAGGATCTTTGTCTTAGAACGATGCCTCAAGAGAAAACCTTGGTCATCATTCCCAATCACCATTGGAGGACTCACAACCCATATCAACATCACTATGGTCTGCTCCACCACCTTCACCTTCCTCAACGTGCTCATGTACTTCTTCAGCTTTGGTTATAGGACTTTCGACAGGGGGCACTCTTTGACACCACCATCATCCCCTAACGACGAGTCTTCCACATCGGTGTCACTCGCTGCCATTACATAACCAACGTTGCGGTGCTCTCCTAGCAAATTGTAAGTCAGTAGATTTTCATTGGTGAGAAGTGATCTCACTTCTCTTTCTCCAACCGAAACTTGATGGAGAGTCCTGAAGCTGTCCACTAAGGCGCACTACTAGATATCCTCGATATATCTGAAAGAACAAAACAAGAAAATTTAGATTAACAAAATTACAAAGTGCGCTCAGATGAAAAGGAATGAAAGTGTAACTGACGTCCGAACAACCACCTCTGCCCTAATCTAGGCGGGAAGCGTATAAACAAGAACTCATCCTTGAGTAACATAGTTTATTCAAAGTGCCCATTACTGTCCTACAAACTTTAAAAGGTTCCAA
Organism: Allium cepa; assembly: GCA_030765085.1. NCBI lineage: Eukaryota > Viridiplantae > Streptophyta > Magnoliopsida > Asparagales > Amaryllidaceae > Allium > Allium cepa. Next base: position 1,002,419,838 of record CM060929.1, read on the forward strand.
ATATGTGAGTGAAGGCGACCCCTTTTGGTGCTTGAAACTATACAAGTATCAGATTTTTTCGTTACTAGATATACAATTTAGATATCGAACAAAGCTGATGCATACGCTATTTAAGAAGGCATAGCCATTAGGATGCAATTGAGCCTGAGATAGATATATAAATTGTAGAATCCGATGGATGAACTTATTAAATGGTGTAACACACCCTACTGGCACATATATCGGTTGCACGCAGTATACCCAACTGGGGGAAGGTGTACCCACTGATGGAGAGAAGGAACTAACACATACACGAATAGGATTATCAAAACTCAACATGCAAGTATTATCAAAGATATTAAAGGTCATGTTCCCCATGCAAGAATGAAAACTCGGTAAAATTTCAAGCAATTGACAATGTTGTGCAGTGTCGTGCAATATGAGCATTTATGAGTATGCAGTGTTAGCACTAGATGTCGTGCAACAGTTCATTCAAAAGCCAGTTTATCAAACGAATTGACTGTCATCGTTGATCATCCCAATGAGCTTCGCATCGTCAAGCACACATTAGTAATCCCATGATATTGCTTGGAAGATTCCACTTGGTTTTAAAAAATGCTTAAGTTGCTCATGTAAAATTTTCCAAGGAAAGGATCGACACCGATCCCCAACCTTGCTTTTGAAAATTTGCCATCTTCCTCTTCCTCCTTATCTCATGTGTGGCTGGAAACGTTACCGAACCCCATAAAAAACCAAAAATTAATTAAAAATAAAAAAATATGTATATATGTATGTGGGCATGCATATGTGTATGAACGTATATAGGTATACACATATGTGACTATATGAAGTGTGGTGGCCAACCTACAAATGTGTGGACACATATAAACAATACTTGACAACTAGAATCACAAGGCAACAATTTCAAACCTATGGAATCCAAGGTGGAAGTCCATTGAAAGCTTTTGAATTTGGAGTGATAAACTACATGATCACACTCCACTTTTTATAATGTTAGGTGTTAATAGGCGTAGGTCAAACAAAAAGTCAGAATGAGTAGTCAAAGACATTCCACTTGACTAAGATAGTCCGAAGGAAAGATGGCACTTATTCGAAGTAAAGACTGTAATCCAGTTCATGAATTTCCATTTATCATGTTTCAAAGCATATCTTGTTTAAAACAAGATATACTTTAGAGGGCGAACATTATCCAACCTTGTTACCGAGCCGTATTCTGACAAATCTGATCAGTCGAACTTAAAGGTTATCTAGGCAAAGAGCCCAAAGTGATAACTATAAACTCATATACCAAGTGCAACTAATAAGGCAATCCTTAAAATAGTAATAAATTTCAAAAAGAAGGCTAATACACCTTACAACAATTCAAAAATAAACAACAAGAGGAGTAGGGATCGGTACCATCCCTATCATTGGTCGGTATTGGTCCCTATCGTGGGTTAGTACTGAACCCCAGATACTTACCTAAATCACCTGTCTTCCTATGCACTATCAAGCTATGATGCTCACAACCCTTCCCAAGCTTTGCTGGATCATTCGCAAGCAGCTAACATTGAACACTACATGTCCACGAGCTCAAACACTATCATTCCAACCCCAATCCTAGAAGTTCATTCAAAATCAACCCCCTAAAGATACAAACTAACTCGTGAAGATGAAGACATTAACAAGTCGTGTAATACCAAGTTCAGTGCAACTCCAGGGGTCAAAAGTATGGATCAGTACCGATCCCTATGTAGGGTTCGATACCGGTACGAGATTCCTTGCAACGTGGCAATGATCTCTATAGCACTATTCTTCCTAAACGTGGGAAACATGAGCTTGAACGTGGAGGAGAGGATTTCGGCAACTTGTAGCTATAAATAGCAGGGTATGGTTATGTTTTAGGGGATCTTTTCTAGTTGTTTAGCAATTTACATATTCCTCTTGTAATTTCAGGGATCATCACTGATCTGTAATAACTACTCTTGTAAATAGCAATAAAATCAGTAACGAAGTTAAGTGGATGTGGGCAATACTTAGTTGAACCACTATAAAGTTTCAATATCTTTTTTTCATTTTAATTTATTTTTTTCACTAGGTTCTCTACTTTCATTTTTTGGGTATTTGTACCACCTTTTGGTATAAACAAGGGGTGAGAAAGATGAAGAGCTTACGAGGAAACGGTTTTCTTAGATTTCCAACAACAATCTAGAGGTTTCGAAAGGATAACCTTTGGAGATTGGGTTAAAGGAGACACACCAGATTAGGGCCATGTCGTGATAGTGTGACCTAAAGGATGATAGCCTACACAGATATCTAGCTCCCATTAGCATGAAACATCTATATATACAATTCTTTCTTATGAAAGGTAAGTAGGTAAGCGAGAAGATAGCTATCTAGAGGTTATATCAATAAGGGAATTGGTGTATTCAAGCCAATATCGATGCTCATTGGAGATATTAAAACAAACAAACCCACCTATGTGATTGGCTAACCAGTTTATATTAGAACTAAGCCATCCCGCAGCAGAAATTATGGATGAGTTTCAAAAAAATTCCTTATTGGATCTATATTGAGCATATGAAGTCTAGCTCATTTACAATATTTCTAGATATTATTTAAATAAATTCTTTTATTTCATATAAATTTATAAATTATATATTGTTATTTAACTTATATAGTGATATATAAATATACATGTGTATCACACAGATACACATACACATATGTGTGTGCGCGCGCGCATGTAACGTATCAATTCATGCATGGTATAACATATATGTATATAGATGTTGGGATTTATACCACAGCGAACACTTTAGCTCATCCAATATACAAGTATATGTTGTCAAAATATATGTATGTATATAAGCTATTATTTTATATAATTGTTATAAATTTTGTGCATATATATGTTAAGTTAGTTTAAATAATTATTTATATTTATTTTTATATATTATTTAAAATATATTAAGAAATATTTTTATATATTGTTGGTGTCAAAATTGGCCACAACACCCAGTTATAAGTGAAAGCATCAATATCCAGTCAGAGATCATAGATAGAGTGTGTGTAGAGAATATAACATGAAGAATAACCAAATTTAAAATGAAAGCAAGTAAAAGAGACAAGATTTATATTGGTTCGGCTAACTCCGGCCTACGTCCATTCTAGAACAATCCTTTTTATTATATGAAATTTGATTACAGTTACAATCCAGAATTCCAGAATAGAAATGGCATAGTAGCCTTTAGGTAGAAGATGAAGAGAAGCAGAATGAAGGTCCTTTTTCCGAAGCCAAGCTTACTGTATTTATAGGTGAAATCGCTGCTACAGGGCCTTCTCACTTACATGGGCCCACCATAATGATCGTCGAGCCTAACTCGTTCATCCTATGCCGACCTAGAGTAACACCATGCTGACCCGAAGCAACACCATGCCGACCTAAAGTAGAACCCGAAGCGAACCCTATGCCGCCCCGAGGTAGAACCCGAAGCAACTCTATGCCGACCTGGAATAACAGTGCCAACCCGGAGAAACACCCAAAATAGGGCGAGAAACGAACCATATGCCGATCCAAAGTAGAACCGAAAGCAACTCTATGCGACCCCGGAGTAACAATGCCAATACGAAGCAACACCATGCCGACCCGAAGTAGAACCCAAAGTGAACCCTATGCCGACCCGAAGTAGAACCCGAAGTAGAACCCGAAGTAAACCCTATATCGACCAAAAGTAGAACCCAAAGCAACTCTATGCCGACCGTAGTAATACCATGCCGAACCGAAGCAACATCGTGCCAACTCGAAGTTGAACCTAAAGCGAACCCTATGCCGACCCAAAGTAGAACCCGAAGAAACTCTATACCAACCCAAAGCAACACCATCCGACTCGAAGCAACACATTGACGACCTAAAGTCAAACCCAAAGCAAACCCTATGACAAAACAAAGTAGAACCTAAAGCAACTCTATGCCGACTCGGAGTAACACCATGCCGACTGAAGTTGATCCCATGTCGACCCAAGCTACGCTTTTCTCCAAGTCCCACATCATTTATCCATCGACTATGCTTAATTATGGCTTCATATTATTATCTATAATTGATTATCCATCCATCCATTTGAACCAAAATCATAATATTCTAGTCTCGATAACCGTGTAGTGTATTGCGTTAAATCCACCTGTATATTGCCTTGCCAAAAGGCGGGTTAACACTTTGCCCTGCAAAGCATGCCTTGCTATTGGAAGGCGTGTTTTGAATTTCCACAAGTCCAAAGTATGAAGTCCATAATCCATTAATATTTATATTATCCAACATAGAATCCAATCCATTTCTAATCCAATTCCATGATCTCTCTGGATCATTAGCGAAATCCATGACTGTTCCAGTCGATATCCAACTCCGAATCCATCCCAAATCCATTAAACAATCCATGATTTCTCCGAATCGTTTTACCCAAGTCTGGGACCTCTTCGGGTCCATACCTATGGATCCATAGACCACTCCAGGTCATTTAATCCAAATTTGAGACCACTTTGGGTCCATATTCAAGTCCGAGACCTCTTTGGGTCCCTATTTGTTAAACCGCCTTTTGGCAAGACCGTGGGCAGGCGGATTTAACTAAATCGACTGCTCGTTTTTCGAGACTGGAATACGACGGGTTTGAGCCAGCTGGATGGATAGACGGTCAGTCATGGATGGTTTGGCGTATATGGCTCGACCTAGGTGGATCGGCAGACGCCGCTCAGTCAATGATGAAAGGTCGTACATGGCTCGGCCTAGGTGGACCGGTAGGTGCTGCTTGGACAAAGGAAGGAAGGCTATGTCATTCGGTCATGGTGTAAGGTGGGTCGGTCATGCATGGTTTGGTATGAACGGTTTTAGCCTAAATGGTATTGGAGCATATGGGTCGGCCATACTTGGTTCGGCCATAGTAGGTTGGCCGCATAGCAGGAGTTGTAAGTAGGAAAAGGAGTCGGCCAAGAGATGTTAGATTGTCATATTCAACAGGATCGGCATTTCTGGTTCGGTCGAGTTAAAGCCAATCGGCATGGGAGGGAATGGTTCGGGTCGGCATCCCTGGGTCGTCTGTGGTGGTTCGGTAAGTGTGGGTTCGGTACAATCTTGCTTCGGGTTATGGAACGAGCTACTTTGAGTCAAGCATAGGGCTGCTTCAGGTCACCTCCTAGGAAATATCAGTTCGGCTTCTGAATTCAGGGTCGATCGTGGTGTTGAGTCTGGTTCGGCAATGGTCTTGATGGGCCCAGACTACTCAGGAAGCCAGTAACTCGGGTTTTGCCTATAAATATAGCTTGCAGGGCTCCAGGAAAGGGATCTTCATTCAGCTTCCCTTCTTCTTCCCTATTAAGGCTACTCTACCATTGTTTCTTTGAAAACTCTGGATTCTAACTGTAATTGATTTGGATATTAATAGAAAGGAAAAGTATGGAGTGGATGTAGGCTGGAGTTAGTCGAACCACTATAAATCCTATGTTAAAATTGCTTTCTTTTTAATTCTTATTGTTCTTCACATTCATACTCTCTACATACATACTATCCGTGAACTGTGACCATGATTTGGTGCTTTCATCTGGATTTTTGTGCAAGTGACCAATTTTGACTCTAATACTATCCAAATCTGGGACCTCTTTGGGTCCATATCCAAATCTGAGACCTCTTCCGTCCAAATCCAAATCCATAGACTTCTCCAGGTCATTTTATCCTACTCCGGCCTCGACTCTCCGATCGAGAGCTTATCCATGGTTATCCATCTTCGGCTTCGACTCTCCAATCAATGACTTAATCCATGGGGTATCCTACTCTGGCCTAGATCCCTAGTTGAGGAATTAATCTGTGAATATCCTTCTCAGCCTCGACACTCTAGTCGAGGACTTAATCCGTGGGGTATCCTACTTTGGCCTCGATCCCCAATCAAGGACTTATCTATGTTCGAGCCCATCCAATCGCTCTTCGACGAAGGGACTCATTACTCGTGGTTATTGCCCCATCCCTTCGGTCGGGGCCGTTACATTAATCAAAATCCAATCATTCAAAGTTCAATTGCTAAAATATGAAATAAAAACCTGTACAACCGAGAAAACTAAATAGCCATAGTACCGAGAAAAACCAAAGTTTGCAGTAAATTGAAATAACAAAATTTCATAAACCCAAGCACCATAGTTCATCGTCATCTCAGAGCATGCCTAGGAATCGTCCTTGATCCCGTACATGTGTAAGTGACTTAGCCGCATTACTATGGGGTTTATTACCTGTTCCATTCCATAAATCCAATCAGCTGATAATAAGCTGACGATGATGCCTCGATCCAGTGCCATCTCCATTTGACTTGGGCGGTGGCTGCTTCTGTTCCATTGCCACAATTGGATTCCTTATATAGTGTCGCAAATGACCATTCCTCACATGTTCCTATATGATATCCTTCAAATGCATGTAGGCATTCGTGTTGTGCACATCCAGCTAATGGAATAGGAAATGCTTTCCTGATGCCCGCTCGTATTCAGAGGGTTCCCTTTTTGCCGGCCTTCAATACTAGAGCCACCCTCGAGTATCCAGATAGATCCTTTCTAGAGTTTCAGTAAAATCCGTGTAAGAAGAGAATTTTGGTTCTCTCCATTTCCTTTTAGAGATATTACTTCCATCATTCATTCTCCATTTACCCTTATCGTTCTTGTTTACATCTCCTAATGATCCTCCACTTTACACAGCTTTCACCTATGGCTTATTTTCTCCTAAGTCTTCCTATCACAGGAACCTCTCTTATTTGTGATAAGATTCCTCTAAATCCATAGGTGGATCCTATGCTAGTGAATCCTTGAACTCCATGCCATCAGCAATGCCAGATATAGCTACCATCAAAACCATGGATGGAACTAGACGATCGATCGATGTCGCCATAGCATTAAACCATGTTAGAAAACTCCTCAGGGACTCTTCGATCCTTTGCTATAGGGTTGTCAGGCTCAACACATTTTGGGTCACGATATGTGAACTCTAAACTGCCTCATAAACCTTTCGATCAATTCTGTCCACATACCAATAGAGTCGCATTACAATTGTCTGAACCATAGTGCTGCTATATCCATCAAGTACAAAGGGAAGCATCATGCCATGACCTTTTTTGATTCCTTCCAGTACTTCTATGTGCCTCATATACCTTGTTAGATGAACAGCGGGATCTAACGTTGGTAATTTGAAATCCGGTGGATTCCTAGCTTACCTAATCGTAAGAGCGAAGAGGCTCATATTGACATCCTCCAAATCTCTATTTATCGATCCTCCTCTCATGGCCCGTCTGATCATTTCCGCCAACTTATCATTACCATCAAGTTGTAGTCTTTACCTATTGTCTCCATCCTGCCCCCAAGTCCGCAAGGGAATCCTAAAATCTGTTCTTCTGGATAAGCATTCATTTCCCTATCAATGCCAAACTGCACAGCACCACCTGGTATCCTTCCTGAAGTGGATCCAACATGACCCAGAGGCATGCCCCGAGTGTTGGACGATTGATGTTGATCGTTCCATAACGATTGGATATGGCATGGCCTATCATTCCTGGTCAGTCAGAGGCAGCTCCCGGTGGCTTCGCTCTATACCGCATCATGTTTGTTTCGTTTCCTTGGTTCTCATTCTGGACCTCCTCTGTTATTTCTACTCCAACTTTGTGATCCACATTTTTAGTATTCCCTATTATTTCATTCCCTTGGTTTTTTGCTCCATCTTGTCCAATCTATCAAAGCATGTTTTGCATCATCTCCTCCTATCTTTCCAGCATCCTTTCCTGCATAGCATCCATCATCATCTCCATCTTATCTCTGATAATGAAGAATGAGGTCTCATTAGCTCCAAAGGAAGCCTCCTGACTTAATTCATGATGGCTCCTCTTTGTCATCTTTCTCCTTATTGATTGCCTAGCCATTGCTTCCCAAATCCAAACTCTAAAGCTTTCAAATCCTTTAATCCAAGCTTTCTCGGTGAAAACACCAAAATGTTAGAGTCAAATTTGGCCACCAACACCCAATTATAAGTGAAAGTGACAATATCTTGTCATAGATCACAAATAGAGTATATATAGAAAATATAACATGAAGAATAACATAGATTAAAATGATAGCAAGAAAAGAGACAAGATTTATAGGGGTTCGTCTAACTCAGCCTACGTCCACTCTAAAACAATCCTTTTTATTTTTTGAAATTTGATTACAGTTACACTCCAGATAAAAATGGCAAGGTAGCCTTTGGGTAGAAGATGAAGAGAAATAGAATGAAGGTCCTCTTTTCGAAGTCAAGCCAGCAGTATTTATAGGTGAAATCACGGCTATAGGGCCTTCTCACCTACATGGTCCCACCATAACGATCATCGAGCCCAACTCGTTCATCCTATGCCAACCCGAAGTAACACCATACCAACCCGAAGCACCACCATGCCGACCCGAAGTAGAACCCAAAGCGAACCCTATGTCAACCTAAAGTAAAACTCAAAGAAACTCTATGCTAACCCGAAGTAGAACTCAAAGTAACTCTATGCCGACCCGAAGCAACACCGTGCCGATACTAAGTCAAACCCAAAGCAAACCCTATGCCGACCCGAAGTAGAAACCGAAGCAACTCTATGTCGACCCGAAGTAACACTATGCTAACCAAAATTTGTTCCCATGCCGACCCGAGCTACACCTTTCTCCAAATCCCGCATCGTTTATCCATCGACTATGCTTAATCCTAGCTTCATATTATTATCCGTAATTGATTATCCATCTATCCATTTGAACCAAATCCATAATATTCCAGCCTTGATAACCGTACAGTCTATTGAGTTAAATCCGCTTGTATACTGCCATGCCAAAAGATAGGTTAACATACATAAATATATATTATCGTATAAATATAATATTAATATCATATATACATATTATTATAACATATTAATTTAAATATATATAAGTAATTTTAAATACTAAAATATACATTTATATTTTATAAGTCGTGCAATATGTATATATAATAATAAAATAATTTATATATATACATACACAAATATATTTGTAATATATATGTTAATTAATAACATCGATCAAGATAATAAAAAATTCTAGCTCATGCTTACAAAACAAAAAAATATTTTTAATTAAAAATTCATTCAAAATTAATAAAATATTAATATAAATTAATATAAATATTTTTGTTTCAAATTTTATAATTAAAGAAAATCCTAACTGATATTTTATGGCTTGAAGAATTTTTCCACATTATTTTGGCTTGAATTTATTTTTAAAAATCTATTTATTTACGTCCATTTTAAATAATTAAATTTTAAAAAAGCAAATTTTTTTTTTGATTGATAGGTTGTTAATAATATAATTTTATAAAATTTAAAAATAATTTTTCAAGCCGTTTTCGAATTAATAACATTTATTAATGAAGAAAATCGATAAATAATATTGAATAATAAAAAATTATTTATAAAAAATTATTTTCTATCAAAATTAATATCACTATAATACATTACAAATAAAAAAATTTGGCAATTTTAGCATCGATATAATGTTTAAACTAATTATAAGAAATATATATATATACATGTAATTAAATAATATATATGTTGATTTAATAAAATGTAATAATTGAACTATTTTATATGGTTGCACTGACCTAAAAATTATTTACTAAGCATAAATATATGCATGCACATAACCACTACGTAACGATAAAAACCTTTCCATGTATGATGGTCGGGTCGTTTTCTAGGGTAAGATTTTGCTCTTTGAGGTAAGAGAATTTGAAGGAATAGATGGATTTAGTATAACGAACATCGACTTTCTCTTTTAATTTCTAAGCATTTAGCACATGCTTTTTGACAATAGAGTATTGAGGTGATTTGAATAAAATAAACCAACTATATAGTCTTCTAGAATGAAATATCCACCTCAACAACTTCCTTAGGGGGTTCAAAGTCTTATCAACATATTCCATAACATTCTGCTTAGGGAAGAAGATTCTACATTATTTTGTTTCTTTTAAACAGGGATGTCCAAACAACAGGGTAATTTTCAACCGACAAATTTAATCATTAAATCATTTTCACTATGGAATGGGAAATCTTTCAATATTCCAACACAATGAGTAGTGCACTACTGGAGCATGGTAAATAGGCTACCTTTTGTAACAACCAACACCTTAATAGGCTTGAATTTAGACTAAATCGAAACTCGAGTCCATTAAGATACAAATCGTTGGTTTTAGTAACCTATAATATATATGAGTATATCAGATATATATACATAAATTTACAACAGAATAGAAAATATAATATAATATATATGCTGACTAAGGCTGTAACCATAGAATCAATAAATTTCCTTTAGTATTCGAATGCTTTGCCAACGTCGAACATGAGTTAGAAAACTTCACCATCTGCAGTTCTCATCTTACACCGGTAGTCTGTCCCTCTAAATCCATCATGTAGATTGTAATGAGGAGGGGGTCAAAACAAAGTTTTGGTGACTAGAAAATTACAAGCTTTATCCATAATAATAGTTATGCTCATTGATTTCTATTTAAGTGTTAAGTCCATTATTCATGGCTATTCCGTGTAATTCCATCTATGAGTATGATATGTCTAACCTTTACCAAGATATAACTATATATCTCTGTGTGTGTGTGTGTGTGTGTGTGTGTGTGTGTGTGTGTGTGTGTGTGTTTATATACGTGTATATCTAAACATTGTACCACCCAAAGAAAACCTTGGCCACTTAATGCTTCTTAAATAAGGAGGAGGCAAACCCATCGGTCATTTAATACCTTAACTCTGAAGTGGACCCTCTATAACATAATCGTTAGTTAATCGCCATAGCTACACTGACCAATGACCCTAGAAATGGATTTATAATTTAATTGTCATATTACTAATGCATCTCAAAGCTTATCTAAGGGTTAATTATACCACCTTCGACAAGCAACTAATTAAACAATAAGGTCTTTGCATATCACATACGCATTCTACACTACTAGAAAGCGAAATTTATCAGGGCATACCGAAGTATTTGCTAATAACCGCTCGATAATGCTGGTGATTGTAGCCTATATGTTAGCCCTACTACTAAACACCAATCCAACAACAACACTAACGTAGCTCACCGACCTCCCGCAAACCAAATCCTGTTTAGACTGTCCTAATGTAAGTCAAGGAAAAATTCTCATTCTAGTTACTTAATACATGTTGTTAGTAATGAAGCAAAACACATTTCCCTATTAAATACCATCGAAGGATATTTTAGACTTCTTATATGGAGAGAAAGCAGACCCAATGACCATTTAATACCTTCCATCCTAAAGTAAACCCCTTAACATCCCTAAAGGTACCGAGTCATTTAATACTTTAAATCCAAGGCTAACCTTTAGTATGTTTCTCCACACCTATACGCAAATGCATATCCCTTCCCCACGGGTCTTTTAGTTGGAGATGTCTCACATCAGTAGTAAGTATACACAACTAATCGTAGCCTTTAGATGAAGGGTAGACTTTTATTGTGTAACTCTACTGACCTCATGTCGCAGCCCATTCTAAAAAACAAATTATCCTATGTCTAAATATTGGGCTAGGCCCACTAATTCACGCTCATCTTAGATGTATTATTGACGTTTTATAATTTTCTACTATGAAAATTATACTGCCTCCTAGTATTTTATTTCTATCTTTTACGCTTATTACACATATTCTCTATTTCCCTCTTGCGTCGCACAAATGCCAATTGTCTATAATAAAGGGTCATTATTATTCTAATTGGACAATCACTAATGACAATTATTTATTTGTTCTAATTAAACATATTATGCCTATTTCATTTTTCCAAAAATGCACTATTAAGTCCTTTAACAATTCCCATTATGATTAAATGCACTTATATCCCCATTTAATTCCTATAACTCCCTAATAACTGCACATTTATTGCCCTACTAATTTTAGAGTTACTATCTCTTTTCTAATTTCAACTTCCTAGTCTTATGGTTTGCTACGCTATCAATAACTAGTGGTCCTAATTATAATTTATACAAATATCATCATATATTAAACTATATATAATCGGTAGGCACGGTTATAAGAATGTGTGTGTGTCCCTATTTCTAATTCATTAATACCTACGCTTAGGAATTTAAGAACTTAATTATATGTGTGTATTCTGTAAGGAACATTTATTTCCACTTTTTAATATATTAGAGTTTTCCTCCCGAATAAAGGTTACCGTTATAACTTAAAGTACCAAAAGTGAGACTTTTGCTCCGTTTGAAATTATAAGGAATTCTCTTTTCTTCTACTGAAATAGATAGTGCTAACTACGTAGGAGAACATCCGTACTTTACATCTCTTTCCTTTTTGGTATATTCCTTATTATTTCAAATGGCACACTTTTTATACATAGTTGTGGAATTAGATAATTTATGGAAATCACATGGAAATAGATATAAATTATACCTTCAATGCTCCAAATAAATTAAATCATAGAAATTCACATTCCAAGTTGAATTAGGGCAACTTAAATTTATAGTAATAAATTACAACCTAATTATCATAAATCTGGATAAATCTTACAATCTAATCAACATTCCACTTTAACAAATTTAAGGACCGATTTTTAAATTTCAAGATTAGTGTGTGTGTCATTCCTATTCTAATTACCTATTTTATAGAATATGTAGGCGAGATTTCAATTGAGTACGTTCTTCTAAGCCTAGAACTCCATAGATCTTGCATAGACATAATAAGTAAATAAAACTCAATGATATAAATTCAATGTTATATATTAATTATATAAATTTCCACTTACCTTTCAAGTTTTCCAAATCTTTGAAATCCAAAGCCATTCCTTTAATTGACTTCTTTTCCCTTCCAATCAAAAATATGTATAATAAGATATATATATACATACCCATTAGAATTACATATCTAAGAGGAGATTTGAATTATGTGGAGTATAGATTTATAATTATGAAATCTTCATAGTATCGATTTACTCCTTCTCTTCTTCTCTTTTTTAAACCCTTCTCCGATTATATATATATATATATATAATATTTTATAATTAAAAGAAATGGTGAAGAAAGAAAATTGGCAGAGCTTCATTACTTTGATCAGAAAATATAAGAAGAAACGTATGGGGTTAGGCCAGTATTTGTAGGCGCCCGAATCAATCATATGTGTTAGATTTAAAATAATTTAGTCGGGACCATTCGACAAAGGTTCAACCCTAGTCATCACTATTCCAACCAATCGACAGTTGCCCTATAGGAGATCGACCGACCCAAGGAGTCGGTCGGTCGGTAGGTTCTACATGGTTAATATAATTTATTTTATTTTATTCTTATTTAATTATTTTCATTCTGAAAACTTCAAATGCTAATAACTTCTTCGTTTGAACTCCAATCCAAAACTTCAAATATTAAAATTGCTTAGAAAATCACTAGTAATATAATGATGAAGTTTCATGCTCAAATTCTAAAGTTGCTCAAAATTCATTTTTAAGCTTAAATAGTTATTTACTAACTACTGTTAATTTTATGGGGTGTTACACTTTTCTTACAATGATAGAGGTGCCAGTCCTTGAGATGATGGTTTTGATGACAACAACCTTAGAATAAGATTATAAAATATAAATACTAACATTATAGTTTAGATATATATGTATATGCAGCATTTAACCATACAGGTATCAAGAATAAAGACTGTACAGTTTAGAGATTCAAGATATCAAGATTGAAGACTCATGAGTATCAAGATTATCAAGAGTTCAAGGTTTCAATAATAAGTAATTTAATTAGGAATTTTGTTAAAACTCCTAGAAAAGCACTGGCATCTTAAAATCCAATTTATTCGTGGAATGGAATCCACTTCGAGCCTGTTAAAGGGATGGAACCCTATGTAGGATGGAACCTACGAAAAATCTAGTGGAACATTATTTTGTATCCACTAACTTTTATACAAATGCTTTTTACAAAATTATATCTTGTTCTCAAAATGATTTCAAAATCTTCCTTTTAAAAGAATCAAAAACATCTATCCTGGTTTTAAATATTTTTAGCCTCAAAATAATCTTTATTTTCAAAATCAAATTATCCTTGGTTTTAAACTATCTTTTAATAATAATAGTATATTTAACTTTTAATACTTATATTTAGATTTAAATATAAAATTATAATAAAATTTTATATATATCCAAATATTATTCTCTATATTTATTTATGTATTTTAACTATAGTTAAGTATATTTATAAAGTTTAAAAATAGTTTTAATACAAGATAGAAGTTATTTTCAAAGAAAAAAAAATTACCAAAATTTCCTTAGGCTTGTCGACAACCCCTACGACCCTTTGTCGACAAGGTGGCAGTTGATTTCAAAATATTTGAATTTCAAAAGAAGTGTCATTCGTCATATCTTTTTACGAATGGACATGGTTGTTGTTCTACAATAAATAGGGACAGTTTTAAACGAATTTTCGTTCATATTTTCTTTGATTTCACTCCCCTTCTTCTTCCACGTTTCTTTATATATATTTTTACCATTACTCAGCCGAAATCACCATTGAATCTAACTAGATCATTTCTGGTTTGATTCTCTATCACTATCTCCACAAGATCTCAGTTCTATTCAGAGTTATAGGCTTCTTTGTAACAAATTAAACGAGAAAAGGTGTGATTGTAGCCTGTGAAATCAATCAAGCGAGAAAAGGTGTGATTGTAGCCTGTGAAATCATTTGGGTGAACTAGTTGCCCGTAAAATCAAGTATCTCCACCCAGAGGATTGTGAATCTGGAGTGGTGTATCTCGTGGCCTTGAAATCGAGGGTGTAATTGTTCAATTAATTTTGGAAGGAAATCTGTACTTGTGTGCGGGACTGGATGTAGGGTAACTCCAAACCAGTATAAAATCCGGTGCATTCTTTCCATTATAGCTTTTACTTTATTTCTACATCTATGATTGATTCTGTGATCATATCTGTGTCTGAATAATGCATACATTTGTGTCTAAATTAACATAAACTCAAAAAGATTCAGTAATTCCTTATAACACTATTCACCCCCCCTTTAGTGTTAATTCTAGCCTTAAGATCCGTAATCCGCATTTCTCACATTTAGTATCAGAGCAAGGTTTTCAAAGTTTCATAATATGATTTCTGAAAAAGTTTTTAAAATGGCTATATTTAAAAAACTTATTAATACTAGTTTAGAAATATTCAGATCATCATTGTCTCTTGAGTCTGCATATAATCAATATTCCAATTCAAGTTGTCTACCAAAATTGTATGATATGCAGGAAACATGCTTCATGGGTGTTGAGGAATCAATCCACAACGGACAAATTGTGCAGATCAAAAGAATAAATGGATACTTGATAGTGGATACTCTAGACACATGACTGGCAATCTAGATATGCTGAATGATATAATATACAAAGGTGGAGGACTGGTTAACTTTGGAGACAACTCAAAAGGATATGTGATTGGCATCGACAAATTCGGTAACTCTGAAACTCCTATTATTACTAATGTTTTGCTAGTTAAGAATCTAAAACATAATCTGCTAAGTATTAGTCAACTTTGCGATAAAGGATATAAAATTAAATTTGAAAAAGATAAGTGTCACATTGAAGATAATAATTCAATCATAATATTTGAGGGAATTAGGAAAAAGAATATTTATATTCTTAGTATGAGAGTTTCAAATGATAACTTGTGTCTTTTGGAAAATACAAGTGACTCTTGGATTTGGCATAAGAGATTTGGACGTTTGAATTTCAAACTCTTATCTAGACTGTCAAAACATGATCTAGTAAGAGGTCTCCCTAAAATGAATTTTAAAGTAGATAGTCTATGTGATGCATGTCAATTAGGAAAACTTAGAAAAAGTTCCTTTAAATTAAAAGATATGATTTCAACCTCAAAACCTCTTGAATTACTTCATCTTGATTTATTTGGTCCATTTCAAATTCTATCAATAAATCATAGTAAATATGTTTTTGTAATTGTAGATGATTATTCTAGATTTGCATGGACAATATTTTTGAAATATAAAAGTGATACTTTTGAATGTTTTAAGAACTTCACAAAAAGGATTCAAAATCAACTTTCTCTAAAATTATAACCATCCGTAGTGGTCATGATGGTGAATTTGAAAATGAAAAGTTTGAGGAATTCTGCAATAAAAAGGGAATAACTCACATTTTTTCATTTCCAAGTACTCCACAACAAAATGGAGTAGTAGAATGTAAAAATAGGACGATTCAAGAGTGTGTGAGAACTATGCTTTAAGATATTAAATTATCAAAGTATTTTTGGACAGAAGCAGTTGCTACCGCCTATTATATGTTAAATAGAATTTTAATTTGACCTTTAACTGATAAGACATCTTATGAACTTCTTCACTCAAAGAAACCTAAGGTATCGTATTTTAGAATTTTTGGAAGCAAATACTTTATTTTAAATAAGAAAGATAATCTAGATAAATTTGATCCTAAATCCGACGAAGGTATCTTTATCGGATATTCTAATAGAAATAAAGCGTACAGAGTGTTTAATTTAAGAACTAACACCATCAAAGAAACAATCATGTTTCATTAGATGAAAGTTTCAAAAATTTTGAAGATACAAATGATGAATAGGATTTAATCACTCAAAATCAAGAGTCAACTGAAACTAATAATGAAATTAATCATCCTCATAAAAAGATTAAACTTTTAAAAGATCATCCTATAGAAAATGTACTTGGAGATATGCAATCTGTTGTTAAAACTAGAAATCAACTAAGTTAAATGAGCAATGTAGCCTTTATATCAACTATTGAACCCAAAAATCCAAAAGAAGCATCAACTAATGAGTCACGGATTTTGGCTATGCAAGAAGAACTAAATCAATTCACTAGAAATGATGTTTGGGAACTTGTTCCTAGACCTAAAATAAAACTATAATTGAAACTAAATGAGTTTATAAAAATAAAATGAATGAACAAGGAGAGGTTATTAGAAATAAAGTCCGGTTAGTCGCTCAAGGTTATTGTCAAGAAGAAGGAATAGATTTTGATGAAACCTTTGCTCCCGTATCAAGTTTAGAAGCCATTAGGATTCTACTTGCTTTCGCAAATCATAATAATTTCAAATTATATTAAATGGATGTTATAAGTGCCCTTTTAAATGGATTTGTAAAAGAGAAAGTATATGTTGAACAACCACCACTTTTTGAAAATGAAAAATTACCAAATCATGTTTACAAACTTAATAAAGTTCTATATGGTCTAAAACAATCTCCTAGTGCCAGGTATGATAGACTAAGATCTTACTTATTACAATCAAATTTTAAAGTTGGTAAAGTAGATAATACTCTTTTTAGTAAAAGAAATAAAAATGGTATTCAACTAGTACAAGTTTACGTAGATGCTATCATTTTTCGATCAACTAATTTTGAAATGAATAAAGAATTTTCTGAAGTAATGACAAAAGAGTTTGAGATGATTCATATGCATGAATTAAACTTCTTTCTAGGATTACAAATAAAACAATTTGATAATGGTATATTTATTGGTCAAGAAAAATATGCTAAAGACCTAGTTAGTAAATTTGGTTTGACTACTGCAAGTGGAAAACCCACTACCATGGCAACTAATGAGTACCTAAGTAAAGAAGATCTCTCGAAAGATATAGACCAAAAATTATACAGAGGAATGATTGGATCACTACTCTATATCACTGCTAGTAGACCTGGTATCATGCATAGTGTTTGTCTCTGTGCAGGATATCAATCCCAACCTAAAGAGACTCACTTAAAAGCCGTAAAACGTATCATAAGATATGTTAAACACACCTTTGATTATGACTTATTTTATCCTAAAAATGATTCTTTTGACTTAATATTTACTGTGATGCTGATTATGCTGGTTGTAAATCAGATAAAAAAAGTGCAAGTGGAACTTGTCACTTTTTGGGGAATTCTCTGATTTCTTGGTTTAGTAAAAAGCAAAACACAGTTTCTTTATCAACAACTGAAGCAGAATATATTTTTTCTACTTTGGCTTGCTCTCAAGTAATATATATGCAACAAACTTTAAAAGATTTTGGTTTAAATATCTCAAAATCACCAATTTATTGTGTTATACTAGTGCAATAAATTTATCCAAAAATACTACAAATCATGCTCGAACTAAACATATTGATATCAGACATCATTTTCTTAGAGATATTATAAGTAAGGAAGTAATTTCTCTCGATTATATCAACTCTACGAACCAAATTGCTGATATCTTAACAAAACCCTTAAATGAATCTATATTTACTAAATTAAGAAGAGAATTAGGTATTTGTTCAATAACTGAAATATAAAATATAAATAACAAAGTATAATTAAAAATTAAATCAAATAGCAAAAATATCAAGCACCATGTCGACAACCCCCTCCTACCCCTGTCGACATATAACGTTTTTTTTTTGAAAATTTCCCACCAAAATTCAAATAAGTGGTTATATACTCTTCTTATTTCGAAATTTTGATCATTCTGTCTAGTCTTTCTCTCTTCTAACTTCTAAAAACATTTAAACAATGGTCTCCTCTTCCGAATCAAACAAAAATTCAACTTTTTTGTTCCCTTCTCCTTCCTATGGACCATTTCAACGAACTACGCTTGCACGAGTGATGAAAATGGAAGATTCCTTGAAGGATGCACTACAACTAATGACTGGAATTCAAGTAGTGCAACTTAGAATGGCCAAAGAACAAGAATGGCAACGCAAATTCCTTAGAAATTTGCAAAAGTTTCTAATGGAAAATCACGCTAATCTGATCTTGATTGATGAAGAGTCTTCAGGAGATCAAGTGCAAGAGGAAAGCGATGAAGAAGAAGAAGCCTTCATGGAAGAAGAGCATGCTTAAGATGACGACAAAGTCGTTTGTGTTGGCGAAGTGTGCTTTGACAAGGATGGAAATCTAGTCGAACAACGTGGAAATTTCTGTTTCCACTACCCAAATTGTTCGATTCATAGATCTTCCATTTTCAAGGAAACACATTAGTTTCTTTTCTCTTTTTCCTATTGTTGTATATTCTTTCTTACGTCCTCTACGAAAATGTAAATATAACAATATATATATAATTAATAAATAATTTGTGTTCTTATATTTGAATTCTCACAATTATCACTATTATAAGTATTATCATACATAGATTCTTAGATAGGATAGTTTGTAATTTAGGACTAAGTTTTAGTTTAAGATTTAAGTGATGATTGTGTATGATAACACTATCATTATAATCACATGTCGTATAGTATTAGATTAAGGGGGGTTATATATTTTGGAGTTAGTTTTTGTTGATGACAAAAGGGGAGAAGTATAAAATAGGATAGTTAGGCATAGATTAAGGGGGAGTTATTAGGATAGAAGTAATATTTTATAAACAAGGTTGTCATCATCAAAAAGGGGGAGATTGTTAGTCCTTGAGATGATGGCTTTGATGACAACAACCTTAGAATAAGATTATAAAATATAAATACTAACATTATAGTTTAGATATATATGTATATGCAGGATTTAACCATGCAAGTATCAAGAATAAAGACTGTACAGTATAGAGATTCAAGATACCAAGATTGAAGACTCATGAGTATCAAGATTATCAAGAGTTAAAGATTTCAATAATAAGTAATTTAATTAGGAATTTTGTTAAAACTCCTAGAAAAGCACTGGCATCTTAAAATCCAATTTATTCGTGGAATGGAATCCACTTCGAGCCTGTTAAAGGGATGGAATCCTAAGTAGGATGGAACCTACGAAAAATCTAGTGGAATATTGTTTTGTATCCACCAACTTTTATTCAAATGTTTTTTATAAAATTATGTCTTGTTTTCGAAATGATTTCAAAATCTTCCTTTTAAAAGAATCAAAAACATCTATCCTCGTTTTAAATATTTTTAGCCTCAAAATAATCTTTATTTTCAAAATCAAATTATCCTTGGTTTTAAACTATATTTTAATAATAATAATATATTTAACTTTTAATATTTATACTTAGATTTAAATATAAACTATAGTAAAATTTTATATATATCAAAATATTATTCTCTATATTTATTTATGTATTTTAACTATACTTAAGTATATTTATAAAGTTTAAAAATAGTTTTAATACAAGATAGAAGTTATTTTCAAAGAAAAACAAATTACCAAAATTTCCTTAGGCTTGTCGACAACCCATAGGACCCCTTTTCAACAAGGTGGCAGTTGATTTCAAAATTTTGAATTTCAAAAGAAGTGTCTATTCATCATATCCTTTTACGAATGGACATGACTGTTGTTCTACTATAAATAGGGGCAGTTTTAAATGAATTTTCATTCATATTTTCTCTGATTTCACTCCTCTTCTTCTTCCACATTTCTTTATATATATATTTACCATTACTCTGCAGAAATCACCATCGAATCTAACTAGATCATTTCTGGTTTGATTCTCTATCACTATCTCCACAAAATCTGTGATGTCCCGGAAATTTGGGCAATATTTATTTAATAATTTCATTTATAATTATTTTAAAATGTGAAATATTGATTTAATAATCTAATTCAAACATAATTTTATTTTGAAAATTTAAAATTATTTTGTTTGATAAATGATATTCTTTTCAAAATTTATAACAATAATTGAATTTGAGAATCTTATTGTTTTAAAATGTTGAAAAAATATTTAAACGATAAAATTTCCTTTCTAAGCTGATTTAAAAATATTTTATTTATAATGTATATATGTGTATACATTGTAAATTGGAGTTTTGATTTTAAATTTAAATTTAATAAAGGATATTTTCAAATTTATAATATCTATATAGTTGTATAATTTATGAATTGATTTAAATTAAATTGAAATTGGTATTGAAACTTTTCATAAGTCAATTTATAGATCTATCTTGTATTTTCAAAAAGAAATTATAGTAAATATTTTGTTATAAATATATAATAGTTAAAAATTGTATTTTTATAATAAAGTTCATTTTGTTTTATCTTAAAATTGTTTTGAAATAAATTTAGTTTATTTATATTAGAGTATAGTATATCAGAAACTCTTGAATAAAATGAATTCAACATTTGTTCTTTTCTTTTTAATTTTTTTTTAATCTTTTGAAAATTGGTTTTAAATAATTTTTAAAAATATTCAAGCAAATATTTACATATGTAAAGATAATTCATTTGTAATTATTTAAAGACTAATTGTAAATGAAACATACAAAACATCTTAAATTAAATTAGAAAGGTTTTATCTTAAATTAAAACATTTGTGAACAAAGAAATTCATCTTTATATCTTTATCATACATGTGTTAAACATTCATGTTTTTAAAGTGGACACATGTAATTAATTTTCATACTTAAGTAACAAGTGGCATACTAAAACATTATTGAATTTATTATTTTAGATAAAAACTTAAAACAAATCTTTTGTTTCAAACATTTTATCTTCTATAATGAATCTAAATTCAGTTTTGAGAAAACTGAAATCCCATTTCACTCAAAAATCCACAGCCCAAACTTAATCAATGTTTTGCAAATATCAAAACCATATTAGATCTGCAATCAAAGGTTTTAAAACCTGCAAAAGAAAATACATCTGGAAATTCTGTTAACCTGCAAACAAACAAAAGTTCTTCAACCTGTAAGATTAATTCAAGCAAGATGAAAAGGGGAAGCATTCAGACCAAAATCATCAACAAATGCAGTTCCAAAGGATTCCAAGCATCATGTTATAATCAATTTCAAACAGCAAGTTTGCTCATATTCAATGCAAATCAGACTTCAGTGAAACTTGCATCTGGAATTCAGGCTACAGGGAAGAATTGCATCTGGATGCTTTCTGTTTTACATTTAAGGTGAGTAAATTTTCTGTTTTAAAAACAGTTTCTTCTTTTAAAAACCAAGCTATCAAAATTTTGCAGAAATTTAAGTTTAATTCACAATGCTTTTAAATAAGAAAATTTAAAACAGTGGCAAATTAATAACTGCTCTGTTCATTTCTCTTTAGTGAGTAATCTCAAATATATAGGTTGTTTGAAATTTTATATGTGCATGAGTTTGAATATAAGTGTTGACTGTTGTGTGATTATGCCTGCATACATTCTTGAGTATGCAGATAAGTGTGATGTGAATTTCTATAGACATGCTTCTGTTATTACTTGGATTTAAATACAAATCCACTTCTATATGATTGAATCATAGTTAGAATTTATTGTGTAAACATATTGTGTTTGTTCTGCATAGATTAGGTTTGTAAATTTTAATTTAGAAAAGTAAAACCTGTTACTTGTGAAAATCAATAACAATAGACAATAGTTTCCAAATTAAAATTACCAAACATCTTAAAATTATTCAAAACATGTTTAAAGCTTTAATACATGTTTAAAAACATGGATATTAAAACATGCATCAAGTTTTAAAATCAACTGAGGAATTAGGAATTTAGAATTGTGCAGAATTTGGGATTTTGGGGTATCTGATCATATGGTAGATTTTGGAACTTGGATTGCTACCTGATGATGGAATATTGACTGGAGAGAATGGGGAAAATAAGGGGAAGTTGATCAGAGAGTTGAAGTGATGACAGTAGGGTTTTTCATGTTTAATCCTTAGTTTAATGTAGCAGAGGTCTTGAACTGCCTGAACTCTGTGGTGGTTCGAGTGGCCTGAGATTTTAGGGTTTGGAAGAGGGGGTATAGGTGGAGCATTGGCCGGAGTTGGAGACCATAAGGTGGCCGGAGTGGGTTGTGGTGAGAGTTGACAGGTCTGGGTATGTGTGTGGTGAAGTTTTCAGGTTGATGTTTTTTTTTGCTTGAATCTAATTTTCAAGCTGCAGAAGTTTCTATTGGTGGTTGTTATCAAGTCAAGGGTTGGATGGCTTCTTGGAGAGTTGGTGAAGGGTGCTGGAAGTCGCCAGAGCAGTGGTGCATTTGCACAGTGTTTGGTGGTCTCTGGTGAAATTATGGTGTGCAGGTTTTAGTGACTTGAGGTCACTCCCGTGTTATATGTGTTGTGACTCGAAGTGAGTAGGGTTTTAACACGAAGTAATTTGTTGGTGGTCTCGGGTTTTTGAGTGCAGAGGTAAAACCTGAGTGTTGTTTTTTTTTTAAAAAATCTGGGAAACTCAAATGTTTAAAAGCAATGATTTAAATTAAAGTATAGGTTTGAATTAAAATTCAAGAGAGCTTATGAATTCAAAAGTTTAAAATGATGAATTTAAATTTAAGTAAGATTTAAATTTAAATCTGGAAACAATGTAAATATAGTCAGGTTTTTGAATCCAGATTTTTATTTTAAACAGTTTTGTTTTTTTTTTAATTATTTTTAAAAAGGAATTCAATGTTTAAATCAAGATTCAAATTTAAGTGTAAGTTTGAATTAGATTCAAGAATACTTTTGAATTCAAAGTTTGAAAATGAACTTTTTAATTTTAAGCAAGATTTAAAATTGGTTTTGAAATCAAGTTTTAAGTATGATTTCAGTTTGCTTTGAAATGAGTTTGAATTCAAAACAGTTTTGAAATTTTTTAAAAATTGGACAGAAATTTTTTTAAGTAGAATTTAAATATGAATATGATTTCAAATAAAGGTTTAAATTTGTAGAATTCTTTCTTTTAAGTGTTTAAATAAAATTATGAAATGTTTAACTTTAAATTGAAAAGTTAAATAATCTATCTATTTTCAAATGTTTGATTTCTTAGTAAAATTTAGTAATATTGATTTTTAAACTTTTCTTATATAATAATGTTAGTTCTTTACCTTTAGGTTATTAATTATTTAAATTTTGGAATGTTTATATGGTTAAACATTTCTAAATCTTAAATTTTAAAATGGAAGTTGAATTTAAATTTAGGTGTGTATTGTTTAAATACATTTGAATAATTAATAAGTCATTAATAAGTAAATAAACTAATTTGGAAATAATTTAGATAATTTATAAATTTACTTATTAAATTGATTTTAATTAATGTTTTGGATTAATTTATAATTAAAAATGATTAATGAATAATCAATCTAAGGTAGTTTTCTTAAGGAATTAATGAAAATGTTGATAATTAAATAAGATAATTATCTAAGGATAATTAAATAATTAATTAATGTGATTAATTTTGATGAATTAATTAGATTAATTAATTTAAGATAATCAATTATAATTTGATAAGTATAATTAATTTATTAAAAATAATTAAAGGGTTAATTACTTATTGTAATTAATTCTGATAATGTGCTTTGTTAAATTAATTAATTTAGTTTAATTAATTTAAGAAATAATTTAATAATTTAATGGTAATAATTATTTAATTTAATTTATGGAACATGATTTCTTAGAGAAGTTTTAATTGATAATTACTGGAATGTAATTAAGGAAAGGTGATTTATTTTAATAAAGTAATTTGGATAATTACTTTTGTAATTAATCAAGGATTAATTTATATAGATAATTAATTATTCGATAATTAATTTATTAATAAGTAATTAAGAGTAGTTAATTACTGGATTTAAATATTAATCAAGGTGATTAATAATTGTATTTTAATTTTAGATTAATTACTAAATGTAATTAATGTTTAATTGAATAATTAATTTAAATATTAATTAGAGATCATTAAATACTATAATTAATGATGTAATTAAGAATTGCTTAATTAAGTAATAATTAAGTAATTAATTACAATTAATTAAGGATAAATATAATTAATTATAGTTAATTAATAAAGGAAGTAATTAAATGTTAATTACTTATGATTAAGGTTAATTAATTTTGTAAAATTAATTTAAGACTAATTACTTATTGTAATTAGTGAATGATTAACATAGATGTTTAATCAAGTTAAATACTTAATGAATGATTAATTAACTAGGTTGATTAATCAATAGATTTATAAGCAAGATTTATTGGTGAATAATTAATTTATTTTATTTTAAATTAATTAGAGATAGAAGTAATTAATTTAATTCATTTTAAATTAATTATAAATGATGGATAATATATCATTACTTATGGATGATATTGATATACCTTTGGATGATTGTGATCTCAGAAGTGAGATGAGTAGTATCTATAGAATATGGATGCTTAGTTATAGTATGATGGATTATTTGGTCGTGATGATTGACTGTTGTGATGATTATCTGTTGTGATAATGTTATGGGTTATCTGTTATGATGAGAATATGTAGTTTATCTATCTGTGTGAAATAGATACTAATAAAATGAGTTAATTGTTTTAAAACCCTTAAGTATAACTTGGACATTAAGATGGCATTTGGTTTCGATGAGACCGGGATCGGGTTTCCATATTCGGATATCCGAAAACCACATCAATTCCAAATTTAAACGTTAAGTCGTTAATCCAAGTGGAGCAAGTGAAGACTCGAGGTGTAAGGGCTATACGTTAGTATAACTCTGTGGGTGATTCCGTAATGAGTTTGACAGAAAAGAACTTATAGGTTCGAGATGGTGGTTTAGAGTGCAAGGGTTATTGTCGTTAACTCTGAGGGTGATTCCAATATGAGTGAAATGAGATAATGCCTTCGGTTTCGTTCGAACCCGAAACGAACTTGTATGGATTGAATGCTTTCAGAACATCGTCAGGTGGACGATGAGCATTCTAAGATAGATGTGTTCCATAAAGGTAATCGTAGCCTCAAGCCTCATCAACCGGGAATGGCTAAAACAGGGGAGGTGCAGCAAGGCTTCGTGGGTAGCCCCCACTTGAGAGTGAGATTTACCCCTGTCTAGAGGTCCCTTTTTATTTCGGTTGTGTGGACGGTTGAGAGCTCCAACTGTCGGGGTTGTCTTGTTCGGAACTATTCAGTAAGGAATGGGTCCGGCCTTGTGTTGCAGGGGAGTGGGAGTACTCCTCGGTACGGTGATCTAGGCCACGTACTGTGATGGGCGGTACCCCAGTAGCCCTGCCATTGATGGAATCCAAAATCCAATAAGTGCCTGTACGGTTTTGATTGTGCCCAACTATGTTGGAACGTGAGATGTAAGCATTCCAGCTATTTCTGTATTTTATTTTGAAAACCCTGGACACTATTATATTATCACTGGATTTCCTATCAAATGTTTTGGTTAGCGTAAGGTAAAAACTTTTCCATGTTTATGTGTGGGAAGTCTTATGTGATACCCTTTGTTTTCAAAGGATTTTCTAAAGTTAAGCAACTTTTAACCGTTTACTCACACCAGACCCCTGTCTGACCCGAGTGTTTATTTTCTGTTTTATTAAACTCTTGGGTACTCATATTACCTATGAGTAGTCAAGTGATTCAGGATTGCTTTGACGAGTCCTGGAGGAGATAATGGAGAAGGAGGCTTCAGCGAGTAGATATATATAGTGGTTCCGCTGTGTTTGAGTTGTATCTGTTTTTCTCTGATGTTCTTGAACTGTAGTCGCTAGACAGATGTTTATAGCTATCTAGTTTGTGTTGTATTGGCTGTAAAACTCTGATGTATATGATACTATGTAAAGTATTATGTGATATAATATAATTTATTCGTTCCGCTGTGAGATTCTGATGTTGTCTGTTTCTTTCTTTCTTTTCTTTTCTCTTTTCTATCCCTTTCTTTCTTCTTAACGATGCGACTTCTTGGAGTTTGGAAGTTGGGTCGTTACAAAATCTCAGTGCTATTCAAAGTTATAGGATTCTTTGTAGTAAACTAAATGAGAAAAGGTGTGATTGTAGCCTGTGAAATCAATTGGTTGAACTTGTTGCCAATAAAATCTAGTATCTCTACCCAGAGGATTGTGAATCTAGAGTGGCGTACCTCGTGGCCTTGAAATCGAGGATGTAATTGTACAATTAATTTTGAAAGGAAATCCGTACTTGTGTGCGGGACTGGATGTAGGGTAACTCTGAACCAGTATAAAATCCGGTATGTTCTTTTCTTTATTGCTTTACTTTATTTCTATATCTGTGTTTGATTCTGTGATCATATCTGTGTCTATATTGCGTACATTCACGTTCAAATTAACATAAACTCAAAAAGGTTTAGTAATTCCTTATAACACTATTCGCTCCCCCCTCTAGTGTTAATTCTAGCCTTAAGATCCGTAATCCACATTTCTCATAAGAGGAAGCAGCTAAAGGGCCGCGAACAGCCGCTGAACTGCCTAGGGTGTCATAAAACTCAAGAAATGGAGAGGCAACGCCTAGGTCACCAGACTCACAACAGGAAGGGACGCGGTGAAAAAATATGGGATTGAGGCCTCATTAAGTGGCGACGGTTAAATAGAGTTGCTAGGACCAGACATGCCAGATATAGTTTGGAAATTTTGGACATTGGTGGAAAGATGAAGGGGGTGAGGCACATAGATACATAAGCGGAGAGAGGAGAAGGACAGTGTGACGACCCTCCCAACACTATCGGCAACAATAGTATATAAATAGAAAGATGTTTGTGCGCAGCTGATATAGGACGATCATCAAGATTAAAATAAACAAATATAACATAAAACATGTCGTATATCTCACAGTGCATGGACAAAATATAATATCACATTTACAATTGAAGAAACAGTAACAATAATGTGAATAGACCATCATCATTAGATTATAATATCCACAGAATTATAAATCAATAGTAGAGTTTATACAATGGGAAACAAACCCAACAACTGTCTCAAATACACATAGTAAGCAATCACTGCTAAGGCTTTCTGGTGTTGCATAGTGGAATAAGCGCTTTATATATGTATATAATACGAGATAGCTCCATCCAGCTCGTTCTTCGAACTGCGTCACCTAGACCTATTATTTAGTCTACGCATTTGAGAGTACTCAAGATAATAAAAGGCAAAGTATAAAATCTTGGGTCAGACAATAGTCTAGTGTGAGTGGTAGATGAGTCTCAAAATAGTAAACAGGTAAATATGGTAAGGAACAAGAGTACACGAACCATACCTGGCATGTCCCTGCAACCAAAGAGTTGGCATCTAACACTATAATATCTAATCTATAATATCATAAAGATATACCATAAACCAAATAAAGGATATTAGTCTTCCAGGTATTCCTATCTCCAATAACTACTTCCCTTGATACCTACGGGTGATAGTCTACTAAAGAGAGCAACCAAAGCAACCATAGCATCCATCAAACAATCCAAAATATCACTCTATATGCTCTGAATATATGATACCTCATATGAATCTCAAGCTAGGGACTAACAGAAATTGTGGTTCCCCGTTATACTCTCGTATCTCACAGCCAATGGCTGGATATGTATCTTGCAGCCCAAAGCTGGAAGCTAGACCAAAAGCTATAGGCCTAGGGTATATAAGTCCCTCCACCGACCCATAGGCATCCCACTTATAATACCCTTGCTTCGAGTACAACTGAAAACTCTCTGAGTCATCAATGATTCCTTAGCACACACCGGGACCCATCTTGGCTCTATTTGGATATCTAGCCCATCTTGCTCAATCTAGTTTCAATTATGCATGAGGAACCCTTCCACATTCCTCGATCATATGGCCCATTCCTTTTGTGAGCTGCCATCTTTGAAACCTACTCCCAACATGTACCAACATCCGAAGACCATAGCTTTTCATCTTGATGTTATACCATCATCTAACTTGATAGGAACAAACCAACACATCCAGCACGTTTTACAGGGCCTGCACTTCACCTTTCAGACATTTCATCCCATTTGGGCTTAATCGTAGAGCTTGGCACCAACCACTCTACTCGTCCTGACGTCTCCACTTGGCCAATATATGGTTAAGCTTTCTTCCACTCATTCCTTGCTTCTAGTACTCCATGCCTAGATGCTTTGATCCCGAATTCTCTATATAAATCAAGTCATCATAGAACAAGTCCGCTCTTTAAAGAACTCTACTTCATATTCTAGAAACAAGTCAACATAGCCTCCGACACTTAACCAATCACTGATCCATCACCTTAGGAAACCTCTAATAGCAACATCCATGCTGTACCCAAAGTCGTCGACCTGTTGGACTAAACCATAAATTGGTACCAACCTCTCATGTCTGTGCTGACTTCTATGCTTATAGAATCTGATTCTACAACTTGAACCCCAAGCTCCTCTCATACTCCAGAGCTTCCCCTCCAAGTTTCGTCTAATTTCGACCGATCTTGCCTCCGATTTGCTCAATTATCCAACCTAACTTTCTATGCAATCACAACACTAACAAACGGTATCAAATAATGTCATCCAACATAGAATAATAAACAATTTCATTCAGTCAAACATGCAATCCATCAAAATAAAACAAAAAAGTCAATTCTAACATAAATCTACATATAGCATAAACATATATGCATGAACAAAGGTGATTTCCAATCAGTTTAGATCATATACATAGTTTATCATTTAATTAAAGTTAGAAAATGTGACGACCCAGAATTTCTCACAATTTAAATTTGAATAGTTAATTAATTTTAAAATATTTAAAAGTTAAATTTTAACTTGAATTCCAGATATCAATACTTACTTGATAATTAAATCATTTAATTATATAGTTTAAATATTGAATTTAATAATTGAAATTGGGTAAATTGTTGAAGCCGAAATTTCTAAGCTTGTTTGAAGGCTTATAAAATTTATAATGATGATGCTGAAGATAATAGAATAGTTGAAATTTAATTTAAACAGGAAAATAGGCACAAGGAAGAAGTTGCAAAAAAAATTAGTCTAACGGACAACAAGTTTGCTTTTTAGCCTGAAGGACACTTTTTAGTGTAAACTGAAAATGATAGTTACAACTATTATTCTGTGATTTACACTAAAAAGTGTCGTTCAGCCTAAAGTACAAACTTCTTGTCCCTGAAACTAATTTTTTTTTTAAGTTTTTCCTTTAGCCTAAAAACCCCTAATTTAAATGTGGTTTGTTCAATTTTAATAATATATCGTTTAAATCGATATTTAAAAATAGCCTTCCGAGGCACAGTCTCGGAATATGACGAAACCAGTTCCATTGGATCCGAAATAGTTAGTTATTAACGGATTCCAACTTTCGTAGCAATCGGAGTTGTCATTTGACCCTGTCAGCTCAAAACGCTTAGACCTATTTTAATCGATTTAATTTAAAATTGATCGTTTACTTCCGTAACTCACGCATATGATCGAATTAGCTTTCGAAACATGTTCCATTGTGTTTGGAACGCGGGTAAAACCTTGTAAAAGTCTGTCGGCATGTCTGATTCGGGGTTCGGGATTTTCCGTTAGGAAACACGAGATATTTCAATATTTAATTATATAATAATCAGCGTACTCAGGAAGCCATTCCGAATTCTATTATACATCTTCGTCTTCCCCAAGCATCAGCACTGAATCGAATGAAACAAAGGGAAAAAAATCTTCCTTGCCCCGCTCGTGTCGCGACCACGGTCTGGACGCGACCATTTTCGTGACTTCAAATCAAGATCGCCAGATCTATCGGCCGCCACTGCACCCACCTTTGGAAACTTCCTCCCCGGATCTGATTCCTCCATCGATTTTGAGGCCTCCATCTCCTACTACATGCCGAAATCTATTATGCCCTGCTGACGTGTTGGTGCTTGATCCATCGATTTTAGTGCAAGTGAACCGGTCCCATGAAATTCGTGACTTATTGAGCAGCTTATGTCAAATTAGTATCCCATAATGCAGCATGAAGGCTATCATGGAAGTTTACTCATCGAGCCGTGCTTGAAACAGGTAACTCGGCCTTATTTCTTTAGCACAGGCAAATGTTGAATAACATGCATAGTCAATGGGAAAATTACCCTGTTATGGATACTGCTAACGAATGTTTTGCTGACCTAAGAAAAATTGTAAAATAAAAATATGGGAATTACTGATTCATATAGCCGTAACTTTGCAATGCGTTTGAAAAATTGAATACTCATGTATCCTGTAGTTATTCTTATTTAAGGGAAATATGGGTCAAACTTATGAACTACGGCGGAGTTCACACTGTAAGTACCCATTTAGATGAATATTAGGTACAAATATATAAAGGTAATCGATAGAAACCATCTATTCTCGTGTCCTTCTTAGCACTTTGAAGAAAGTCGTTCTTGTCTTGTTGTCTGGAGGGGGAGAAACAAATATCATTTTTAAAGGGGTTCAGAGTAGCAAAAATTGCCTTATATGGTAGCATTCATTTAAAATAATATTTTTAGTTTAAAATAATTCATTGGTTAGTCGAATTTATAAATGGGAATTTAATTGTTCGATTTTGTAAAATATTAATAAATCATATAAATGTTTATTCAAGGTTTAAAATCTGAAAAGGAACAAGCTGGTCTGGAATGGATTGCAAATAAAAGCAAAGGTGAGTAAATCTCACTCTGTTGGATTTTTACTCAAATTTAAATGGTTAATTTAAATAATTGGATGAATGATTGAATTGTTTGGATGTGTACTGATGATCTGGTGATTTTTGTTTGGTTGGTTCTCCGGTTAAAAGTTGTTTGGCTCGGAGTATCAGGGGTTTATACTATCTTAAACTTAAAACATAAATAAGAAAATATTTTCATCCTAAAGTTAATAAGGGCTTGATGTCTTGTGATTCCTTAAATTAGTAGGGTAATTAGAACGAATAATTAATTAATTCAATTAATTAATGATTTGGGTTAATTAATTTAGTAATTAAGGGTTTGAATTAATTAATTAAGTTTACGTTAATTAACTAAGTATATGTAATTCAGAATAATCATTTGATGGTTTGAAAAATAATTACTAAATGAAATCAATAAAATATAATTACTTTGAGAAATTAATCAAGAGATTAATTAAGGAGAAATTGGTTTATTTAATGAAGTAAATAAATGGATAGTTAATTACTGGTTGAGATAAATCAAGAATAATTAATATTATAGTTTAATTAATGGAATTAATTTAGATTAGGATAAATTAAAATATAATTGGAAATCCTTAATTCATATAATTAATCATGTAATTAACGATTGATTAATTAATCAATAATAAGTGACTTATGGAAAATTTATTTATATAAGTAATTAAGAATTAATGTAATTAATATAGTTAATTAATTTATGAAGTAATTAAGATTTCTTATTGATTTTGGTTAAGAAGAATAAATATTGTGAAGTTAATTAATGATGATTTCTTAAATGAAATTGAAGGATAATTAATCCAGGGTGGTTAATTAAGATGAATAATTAAGGGTTGACTAATAAATTGATTTGGAATTAATTAATGTTAAATGAAAAAAAATCTGAGTAATTGAGGTTAGAAATCCAATTAGAATCAATTGAATTAATTTGGAAGTGATCAAATTTGCTTATGGATGATTGAATGTTATTGGATGCTTTGAATGAGTTGATATCTCTGATATGAAAGGTTGTGTATTTCATTTGGATAACTTAAGTTAGGATGACCTGAGACTCGAAGAGACCGGGGTCGGGTATTAGGAAATTCCCGAAACCACTTCGAATGTTATAGATTGATATGTGAAATCTATATGCTGGAGTGAAGTGTTTTAGAAGGGATTGGACTATTTTAAATCTAAATCATGATATTTAGAAAACTTTTACGTGAAATAAGTGATGTGTATAATAATGGTGGCATTGTGAATTGCTTCGTGTTACCTCGGGTTTTATATAAATTGTTTGCTATGGTATTCCATGTTAGTTGGGTTTACTCACGCTGCTTTCCAGCCTGACCCAGGTGTTACGTTGGTGTACTGCTTGGGTCAGACCTAGTATTACAGATTTTCAGGTAGGGACGTTCTGGAGCTCAGGAGTCGAGCTGGATGGCGGAAACGTGTAGAGTGTTTCCGCTGTATTACAATATTGTAAATCTGAGACATGTTGATTTGTATATGTCCAGTGTTGAATATATGTGTAACTCTGATGTATTTAAATGTAATCGACAGATATAGTATTCTTCTTTAAACTGTTATTATTTATTATTATATTTTATCCGCTGCGAATATGAGATGTTGTTTATGGTATTCTTCTTCTTCTATCTCTTTCTTCTTTTCCTAACTACCTGGAATTTTCGGGTTCGGTAATTTCAGTTCGTTACATTTGGTATCAGAGCTGAAAGGTTAAGCGAGAACCTTGGCTCTGGTGGGAGTTACTCACTAAATAGAGTCCGTAGTACTCTAGAATGGGTTGAGTGTGTGTGTGTGTGTGTGTGTGTATGAGCGTGTACTTGTTATTTTCTTATATAAAGGTTTTAAATGATTTTATATAAAAGTATATTTTGATATATAAAGCAATATTTTCTTCTAATAAATATTAAGGTTATTGGTTGTTAAATTATTGAAATTAAATTAATAAGTAATATAATACAATATTGAAATCTTGAATTGGAATTAAAGTAAGTGGTAACAGAAATACAACCAAATTAAAATTAAATTGATTGAAATGAAATTCTAGAATTTGAGCTCAGAAATTAAATTGTTTAAAAGCTTTAAATAAAGGTAAGTTTGAAATGGATGCTAACTGAAATTTTATCTTGAATTTATAGAAGTAAGAATAATATAGAAAGGAATTGGCATCTAGATATGATTACCTTGGGTATTATCATAAATAATTATTGCGTTTAATAACGATATATTTGTTATTAAGTAAGCCAAATGAAGTAAAATTATAAGATGAGTATAACTTCTAAATTAAAATTTGTGAAGTTTTAAAACCTAAGTCTAGAAAACAATCAATTGTTTCCAAGAGTTAAAGAAAATAATAATAATAAAATTCAGACTATTTTGAATATAGTCTTATTTTAAAACAAGAAATGTTTGGAAGATTTTTAAGGGATTTGTTTGAAATTAAAACCAAGGGTGGTTTAAAATTTAAAGGTAACCTAAAGTGTAAAGGAAATAAATATGAAATAAACTCTAAGGTTGAGTTTTGAATTTTCCTTGCAATGTGATGTGAAACCCAAAGTTACGCAGGTTTTAAACTTAAGTGGAAAGGTTATTAATCTGAAGGTTTAAAATTTGAGTGGGAATTGGGATTAGATTCAAGCAGGGATTGAAATGATTTGACTTTGAAATGGGTTCAATTGATAATAGTCCAAAATTTATTGGAATAATTTGAAATTGTAAGTAAAGTTGAATAGAATTGAAATCAAATGGAATTTGATTCAAATTGGGAAGAAATCAGGATTTATTTAACTTGGATTAGGGTTAATTCAATTTCAATGGAAATTGGAGTTATTCAAATTGGAATGGAGTCAATTTAAATAGAAGTGTAAATTTAAATTAAATTGTTGGGGAAGTGAACTATTTGACTCTTGACTATTGTCAATATAAATTGTTCTAATATAAATTTATTTTTCCAAGTTATTTATTATATATACAACATTTCTTATTAAACCCAAAACTATTTTATACATATTTTGTAACTACTTTTGGAGTTATTTAACTAATTTGTAACTGTTTTATAAACTAATTATTGTTTTTCAACTGTTTTATAACTAATTACTATTTTAAACTATTTTGTGATTATCTAACACTTTATAACTATTTAATCATTTTTCAACTATTTTATAATTAATTACCTATTTTATAGCTATTTTGCAAACTAATAATTATTTTTCAACTACTAACTTATTTTTAAAATTTTCAAGCTATTTTCTAAATATAAACTGGTCGGAATTCAAACTATTATTGATTAAATACCCAATTGAGATAAGGATTGAAGATATGATCTGTTATCCCGCTTTTTGGCAAAGCCGCGATACCAAAAGATCGATCAAAAACGAAAGATAGTTCGTCTCAGAGATTGGTTGTATTTCACTTCGCTATGGATATCGATGAATTTTGTCCGAGCCCGGATCAGGCCATAATTGATAAGACATGACAAGCAAAGCTGTAGAAGCCAGCGTTTCAAGTTTCAAGTCAATCCGAGTTCGTATGCTCAAGGTATGATGGATTCAATTTGAGAGAGATGAACCTTGCCCAGTTCGAACCCATCACCTCTTCATTGGTTCGAACCCATCTAGTTCGAATCCATCAGCCAGTGCCTGTCTCGCAACCATCAATTTCGACTCCATTAGCTTCGAAACCATCAGCTTCGAATCCATCGAGTCGAACCCACCGAGTATCCTTCCTTCGAATCCATGAAGTTCGAACCCATCATCCTAGCAGTAGTTTGAACCCACGAAGACATAGCCGTGCCTCGAATCCATCAGCCACCATGTACTTCGAATCGATTGCATTCGAATCCGTCAGCACGTTCGTATCCATGCTAGAGCACTGCTTCGTGTCCATCAATGGGTCGCGTCTTCG
Source organism: Allium cepa (assembly GCA_030765085.1). NCBI lineage: Eukaryota > Viridiplantae > Streptophyta > Magnoliopsida > Asparagales > Amaryllidaceae > Allium > Allium cepa. The sequence goes on from CM060929.1 coordinate 1,002,455,078, forward strand.
TATCCATGAATTTCGTATCGATCACGCCAGTGCCTAGTTCGAATCGATGATCGTTCGAACCCATCACGGAGCTTCAGTTCGTATCCATCACAACGTATCGATGCGAACTTACCATCGATGTGAAAGAAGCCCCCTCTCTTCGATTCGAACTAGGTAGATGTGGGCCAACATGAGACTCGAGTAGTTGATCGATCCAAACTATGCAACGGCCGTAGATACAAACGAGGAGAAGAACATGGGTGCGAAGCGTTCAACCCGGAGAGAAGACCGGATCGACTCGAAGGACGTGCGCCACGTCACCACTGTACCACTGCATCCATGGATTCGAACTTAGGGGTTCGAAGCGATCGATTCGAACAACACAGCCAACCGAGGAACTCCAATTCGAATCGATCATATCTCCTAAACCACTGATCCAAATGCAACGAAATTTTCGCAGTAGCTTCCATACATGATAAAGATTGTTCCTGCCAAGTTTCAGCTCGATTGGACCATTTCTTGATGGGTTCGAAATCACTTCGAATCGATGTCAGATCGAGCCGAAACTTGGTGGGGTCGGTCGCGTGGGCCCACTCACGTGCCAGAAGAAGTCTCCCGAAGTTTGAGCGAGATCTGGGCCTCCTACGCCTATAAATAGCACCCTGAAGCCTTCAGAAAAGGGGATCTTTTGAAGCTTCCACCATTGAACGTCCAGACCCTGCCGGATTGAATTCCAGACTTCATTATCGCTGTTGTATTCAGATTCCAAAGCTGTCATCAGCTGTAATCCGTTGTAATCAATTAATATCATCAAGTGAAGCAATAAAGAGAAAACCTTCAAAGTGGACGTAGGCACGAACGCCGAACCACTATAAATCTTGTGTTGTTTACTGTTATTTGTGACTTGCTGCATTTATTATCTCTTAGATCTGAGTTATGTTAATTATTACGGATCTGTGTTGATAAACGGGTGCTTTCCCGACTATTGGGTGTTTGTGGTCAATTTTGACGCAAACATGATCGAAATGAGAATTAAGGAAATTGAAAATAAGTGAATAGGAATTAAAGGAAATGTGAATAGAAAGGAAATTGATTTGGATGATATACGTAGGATGTACGAATATTATTCTATTCGCATAGTGATTTGATCCAGATTCGAGCACAGAATTTCGAAATGATTATATTGATCCGAGTTGGGATTTTTCACTCGATTTTCGACGGCGAACCTGGATATGGAATTGTTGATTGGTTCTGGATATTCTCTATCATAGTTATAGCTATGCAAGAAGAATTGTGGTTTCTCATCAAGAAATCAGATCTGTGTCTGCACTAGGAAGTCGGGTGGGCAATACTAGTTCGGAAGTGGAATTGTGTGATCGAGTGAGCGATCAGATTAGTATAGCGTACGGATGATAAGTGTACATCGTACAAATTTGAATGAAATTGATATAGGAAGGAGTAATCAAATTTGAATGTTTGATTTTGAATAAACAAAGTTATATATCTTTGTTGTATAAGATAAATCTCCCCTTGTTAAATCTATTGCCATAAGAAAAGGATTTTTGAAGGTGTTTGAAGTATAAAAGGAGTTTTGTACAAGTTTGAAAGGATCCAAAGTTTTTAAAAAATTATATATATTTGAATATATATATAGGATCTTATGAGGATTTTGGAAAAGGGTTTTGGAAACCTTTGGATTTGGAAAGGCTTTTGATTTTTGGGTAAAATCAATATTAAAATTTGGAAAGCCTAGTTTTAGAATTATCGATTTTGTGTAAAGGAGCTTTGTATGATATCATACTAGGTGTATGATTTGAAAGATACTATATATGTATAGTAAAGGTGTTTTGATGACGGCCGTGGGAAAAAAGACGCTCCCTTGAAATGAACTTCTCAGGAGTACCACCGGGTGATGCTGCCTTGAGCCCCAAGGGGGTTCTAAAGTTAATCCTGTGAGGTGTCCGGACAAAACTAGTTCCTGGGGATTATGAGTGTTGTGTGCCATAGAGAAAGTCGTGTGTGCTGCTGAGAGCCAACAGTTTGCGTTTGATTTTATATCGGTAGACTGCGACCTATGGTAACATAGTGAAAGTCGAGTGTGCTGCTGAGAACCAACAGTTTGCGTTTGATTTTACATCAGTCGACTGCGATCTATGTAGGAGTGGAGAAGTTTCATTTCGACAGCGAAAATCAGAGGCCGCAGAGAGCCTACAATTACATGGACTTTTGCTGCGATGGCAACATAACCCTGAAATGTAACTACGATCTGTCATGGGTTCCATGGCGTAATCGAGAGGCCGCGGAGAGCCTACAGTTACATGAACTTTTGCTGCGATGGCAACGTAACCCTGGAATGTAACTGCAAAACCATGGACGGGGGTGATGATTTCCAGAGCATTCTCACCAAAGATATTTCCTCTATATTTTCAAAAACTGTTTTCGATATTTTCAATAAAATTATTTTCCAAGTATTTTCACAGGATGTTGAAAACGAGTTTACCAAGTACTTATAGATTTTCAGTCCTACGCCTGATCAACATATGACTGAATTTCTGTGAGAACAAGGATGGACTGGTTAAGACATCGAGTTATAAGAAGTATTTTATAAAGAGCTATTTTAATAATATTATGTGAATTTAAAACATTTAAAAAAATTAAAATAAAAAGTGTTGGAATTTTGGGAAAATAAAAGAAAATCCAAACTGGAAATATGAAAAACAAAATTTAAACTCAGGAAAATTTAATGAAGTGATTTTGTAATAAAATCGAATATTGATTTAAAATTTGGAAGTAAGCAAATTGGCTAAACAATTATTTGATTGAGTATGTTAATAAAATTTAACTCGGTTAAATAAATGGATTGTAAGTTAATAATGGAATTTGGAAATGAATTCGAATTATAAATAGAATACGACTTGGATTTGATAATGAATTAAATAAGTGGAGATGTTATGAAAATAAATAGAGTTGGATCATAATAATGATGGTTTGAACTACAAATAAAATTCAAGTGTGATATGAATAATATTTAACGGAACTTGCAAGTAAATTAGATATGAGAGAAGTATTGTCGTATGAAATGAAAAGGAACTATAATAGAAATGGTTGATTTGCAAACAAAATCCAGATGAGTAAAAATAAATTGAGAATGGCTTTGTGTAAATAAAATAAATTCGCAAATGAATTAAGTAAGCGAGTTAAAATTTAAATATGGGATGGATAAATGGGTTAATTGAATTAAATAATAAATGGTTGAAGTGTGCTTGAATAAAAAATATATTAAATCAAAGTTTTAGTTGGTATTGGGTTATTAGAATGGAAGGTTATTAAATAAAAGGTTTGGATTAAATTTATTTTTGGGAAATGGATATTAGTTTAAGAAATGAATATTGTCAAGCTCAATGGAATAGTTTTAAAATAGAAATGATGCGGAGATGAAATGAAATCTAAATGTATGGTTGGTGAATAATTTGATATGGAATTAAATACAGAATGAGTTGAAATTAATTTGAAATAGTTATAAACATAAATGGATACTCTATTAAGCGTATATCGCCGAACTTACATAAAAATGGTCGTTGTTTGACATAAACAAAAGTAAATAATATTTTTTGAATTAATAGAAGCAAATAAAATTGATTTTGAATCATTTGAAGTGTATATGAGCTTGTTTGGATTAAAAATAAATTGAACATAAGCAATTGAGTTGTAAACCATTAAAATTGAATGAAATGGCATATAAATTTGGTTGGAAGCAATTGGATTGGCTTTAAATCATATAAATCGCTTATGGTAAGCGTTTGGTGTTTCATGCTTTTGTAGTGCTTGTGCTTTGCCATTGAAGTAAGTGAAATGCTAATAAATTCTCTACATATGGCATTTACATGTTTAAATTGAGTAAGTATAGGCACCGGGAAGCCGTTTGGCTGGATTTGGTTGCGCTATTTGCTAAATATATAAGCCGCATGCTTAAAATGCTAAATAAGGTACGCCTACGCAATAAAAATAGGAAATATGAACTGTTTTTGCTTTTTCCGACCGGGTGGGTCGATGTATATATATTTATATCTCTTGTCGAATTACAAAAGCTTCTCCGTACAGAGGAGACTCTGCCAAAAAATTTCCAAAATTTTGAGAGTTAGAAAATTTTTGAAATTTTTTTGGGAAAAATCTTGTTAAAAACGATTTCAAACTGGAAATTAAAGTAAATTAGTAGATGAAACTAATATGAATCAGTTATAAATGGAAGATAAAAATTCAATATTCAAAATTTAAAATAGATTGAATTCATATGAAAACGGAGAAAACTAATTTGCATAGAAGTAAATGTGAAAACTTCTGTAAGGAAATGTGTAAAATGATTTGAAAGACTATGATTGGATATTGTTGCAAAGTAAGATATGCAGGTAGTATAAAGGGAAAGAAAATGGTTTGTGATTTCAAAAGATAAATTTGAATTGCCCGACTAAAAGGTATGTATTTAAATTTCTATATGAAACTAGATTGGATTTTTGACCTAGCCACTTGGCTTTTTGTTTTCTTTGGAATTTGGGAGCTCGTAGAGGCATTTTGTAGTTGTACCGAGCTAGCCGCACAAAGGAGGCGCTGGCAAAATTTTTCGAAAATTTAGAGAGTTAGAAAAATTTTGAGGAAATTTTGATAATTCAAAAGTTGGTTTTAAATTGAAATTTAAATGATTGAGCAAAAGGGTAGTGTTTGAAACTATATAAGGTTTTGGGAAATTGATTGAGGTGATAGTAGGCTTTTAATAAAAGATGATAGGAGCTTGAATTGTGAGTTTTGGGTAAAGGTAAACAGGTTTTGAACCATTCTTCCTAACTAGTAATTTCTGGGATGAAATTCTTTTAGGGGGAAGGAATGTGACGACCCAGAATTTCTAACAATTTAAATTTGAATAGTTAATTGATTTTAAAATATTTAAAAGTTAAATTTTAACTTGAATTCCAGATATCAATACTTACTTGATAATTAAATCATTTAATTATATAGTTTAAATATTGAATTTAATAATTGAAATTGGGTAAATTATTGAATCTAAAATTTCTAAGCCTGTTTAAATAGATTGAAGGCTTATAAAATTTATAATGATGATGCTGAAGATAATAGAATGGTTGAAATTTAATTTAAAGGTGGTTTGTTCAATTTTAATAATATATCGTTTAAATCGATATTTAAAAATAGCCTTCCGAGACACAGTCTCGGAATTTGATGAAACCAGTTCCATTGGATCCAAAATAGTTAGTTATTATCGGATTTCAATTTTCGTAGCAATCAGAGTTGTCGTTTGACCCTGGCAACTCAAAACGCTTAGAACTATTTTAATCGATTTGATTTAAAATTGATCGTTTACTTCCGTAACTCGCGCATATGATCGAATTAGCTTCCGAAACACGTTCCATTGTGTTCGGAACGAGGGTAAAACCTTATAAAAGTCTGTCGGCATGTCTGATTTGGGGTTCAGGACTTCCTGTTAGGAAACACGAGATATTTCGATATTTAATTATATAATAATCAGCGTACTCAGGAAGCCATTCCGAATTCTATTATATATCTTCGTCTTCCCCAAGCAACAGGACCGAATCAAATAAAACAAAGGAAAAAAAATCTTTCTTGCCCCGCTCGTGTCGTGACCACGGTCTGGACGCGACCATTTTCGCGACTTCAAATCAAGATCGCCCGATCTATCGGCCGCCACTGCACCCACGTTTTGAAACTTCCTCTCCAGATCTGATTCCTCCATCGATTTTGAGGCCTCCATCTCCTACTGCATGCCGAAATCTGTTATGCCCTGCTGACGCGTTGGTGCTTGATCCATCGATTTTAGTGCAAGTGAACCAGTCCCATGAAATTCGTGACTTATTGAGCAGCTTATGTCAAATTAGTTTCCCATAATGCAGCATGAAGGCTATCATGGAAGTTTACTCATCCAGCCATGCTTGAAACAGGTAACTCGGCCTCATTTCTTTAGCATAGGCAAATGTTGAATAATATGCATAGTCAATGGGAAAATTACCCTGTTATGGATACTGCTAACGAATGTTTTGCTGACCTAAGACAAATTATAAAATAAAAATATGGGAATTATTGATTCATATAGACGTAAGTTTGCAATGCGCTTGAAAAATTAAATACTCATGTATCCTGTAGTTATTCTTATTTAAGGGAAATATGGGTCAAACTTATGAACTACGGCGGAGTTCACACTGTAAGTACCCATTCAGATGAATATTAGGTACAAATATATAAAGGTAATAGATAGAAACCATTTATTCTCGTGTCCTTCTTAGCACTTTGAAGAACCTCGTTCTTGTCTCATTGTCTAGAGGGGGAGAAACAAATATCATTTTTAAAGAGGTTTAGAGTAGCAAAAGTTGCCTTATATGGTAGCGTTCATTTAAAAATATTTTTAGTTTAAAATAATTCATTGGTTAGTCGAATTTATAAATGGTAATTTAATTGTTCGATTTTGTAAAATATTAATAAATCGTATAAATGTTTATTCAAGGTTTAAAATCTGAAAAGGAACAAGCTGGTCTGGAATGGATTGCAAATAAAAGCAAAGGTGAGTAAATCTCACTCTGTTAGATTTTTATTCAAATTTCAATGGTTAATTTAAATAATTGGATGAATGATTGAATTGTTTGGATGTGTACTGATGATCTGGTGATTTTAGTTTGGTTGGTTCTTGGGTTAAATGTTGTTTGACTCGAAGTATCAGGGGTTTAAACTATTTTAAACTTAAAACATAAATAAGAAGATATTTTCATCCTAAAGTTAATAAGGGCTTGATGTTTTGTGATTCATTAAATTAGTAGGGTAATTAAAACGAATAATTAATTAATTCAATTAATTAATGATTTGGGTTTATTAATTTAGTAATTAAGGGTTTGAATTAATTAATTAAGTTTACGTTAATTAATTAAGTATAAGTAATTCAGAATAATCATTTGATGGTTTGAAAAGTAATTACTAAATGAAATTAATAAAATATTATTACTTTGAGAAATTAATCAACAGATTAATTAAGATGATTAATTAAGGAGAAATTGGTTTATTTAATGAAGTAAATAAATGGATAGTTAATTACTGGTTGAGATAAATCAAGAATAATTAATATAATGGTTTAATTAATGGAATTAATTTAGATTAGGATAAATTAAAATATAATTGGAAATCCTTAATTCATATAATTAATGATGTAATTAACGACTGATTAATTAATCAATAATAAGTGACTTATGGAAAATTTATTTATACAAGTAATTAAGAATCAATGTAATTAAGAATTAATGTAATTAATATAGTTAATTAATTTATGAAGTAATTAAGATTTTTTATTGATTTTGGTTAAGAAGAATAAATATTGTGAAGTTAATTAATGATGATTTCTTGAATGAAATTGAAGGATAATTAATCCAGGGTGGTTAATTAAGATGAATAATGAAGGGTTGACTAATAAATTGATTTGGAATTAATTAATTTTAAATGGAAAAAAAAATCTGAGTGATTGAGGTTAGAAATCCAGTTAGAATCAATTGAATTAATTTGGAAGTGATCAAACTTTCTTATGGATGATTGAATGGTATTGGATGCTTTGAATGAGTTAATATCTCTGATATGAAAGGTTGTGTATTTCATTTGGATAATTTGAGTTAGGATGACCTGAGACTCGAAGAGACCGGGGTCGGGTATTAGGAAATACCCGAAACCACTTCAAATTTTATAGATTGATATGTGAAATCTATATGCTGGAGTGAAGTGTTTTAAAAGGGACTGGACTATTTTAAATCTAAATCTTGATATTTAGAAAACTTTTACGTGAAATAAGTGATGTGTATAATAAATGGTGGCATTGTGAATTGCTTCGTGTTACCCCGGGTTTTATATAAATTGTTTGCTTTGGTATTCCATGTTAGTTGGCTTTACTCACGCTGGTTTCAGCCTGACCCGGGTGTTACTTTGGTGTAATGCTCGGGTCAGACCGAGTATTATAGATTTTCAAGTAGGGACGTTCTGGAGCTTAGGAGTCGAGCTGGATGGCAGGAACGTGTAGAGTTTTTCCGCTGTATTACAATATTGTAAATCTGAGACATGTTGATTTGTATATGTCTAGTGTTGAATATATGTGTAACTCTGATGTATTTAAATGTAATCGACAGATATAGTGTTCTTCTATAAACTGCTATTATTTATTATTATATTTTATCCACTGCGAATGTGAGATGTTGTTTCTGGTCTTCTTTTTCTTCTTCTTCTATCTCTTTCTTCTTTTCCTATAATCTGGAATTTTCGGGTTCGGAAATTTCGGTCGTTACAGAAAAAGTTTTATGGCCAAAAATTGATTTAAGACATATTAAATCCTATGATTCTACCATAGAAACATACATAGTATAGTGAGAAGACACAAACCACTCACCAATTGCCAAATTCAACAAATATAAATATAGATCCAAACGGATCAGCAAAGGAATGCACTTCAAATCATGCAAATCGATGTTCCCTATCTTCTAGTTGAAGATCTAATCTCTAGTCTGCAATCTAGTTTGATTTCAAGAGCAATTTAGACGATTTTGGATGAAATTAGGATGGATTTAGAGTTAATTAGGGTTTAGACCATATTTAGAATGAGACGGAAAAGTTTTAACTTGACTCTTTAGCCCTCTATATATAGTATTCTCTAATTAGACTAACAGGCTCACTAATGGGCTTAATCAATTACGCTCTAATGGTCAAAACCTTGCACTCTTGGTATCCACTTTACAGTCTTGATAAACCGATCTACTATGACCCAAATGCAATCGTACCCTGCTCGAGTCTCGGAAATCCATCAATAAATTCCATCGATACTTGTTCTAATTTCCATTCAAGAATCTCTAATGGTTGCGACAATCTACTATGTTTCTTATGCTTTGCATTTACCAACTGACAGTTTATACACTTTGAGATGAATCCCCCAACATCCCTCTTCATACCTTCCCGATGATAGGTTTGCTTCATATCTCTGTACATCTTATTATCACCAGGATGAATGGTCAATATGGAATGATGACACTCTCTTAGCACTTCATCTCCCAATCCATCAACATCGAAAACATATAATCTTCCATCCTTTTGAAGCCAACCTTCTTGATCGAGTTCATATTGCTTTATGTCTTCAAACTCTACTCCTTCTATCTTTGCTATAATCTCCGCTAGTCTAGCATCTTGCTTCTGACTATCGATCTTATCAATTAGAGTAGGTCCGATCGATAAACTTGCCAACATTTCAGGTTCTAACTTGTAGTGAGGCTTTATATCCAATCTAGCAATATATTATATCTGCTTCCATTCCAAGAATATTGCTCCTAACCCCGCATGTCTTCTTCTCAATGCATCGGCGACTGCATTCCCTTTTCCTGGAGTATAGGAAATACTAAAATCATAAGAGGCCAAAAGCTCCAACCACCGTTGTTGTCGAAGATTGGAATCCTTCTGAAAGAAAAGGTACTTCGAGAATTTATGGTCCGTGAATAGCTCAAACCTTCCTTCCAACAAATAGTGCATCCACATCTTCAAAGCAAAAATAATTGCCGCCAATTCCAAATCAAGAGTTAGGTAATTCCTTTCATGCGGCTTTAGCTGTCAACTCAGATAAGTGACACCCTTCCTTTTTGCATTAACACCGCACCCAATGCAATACCAAAAGTATCGATGTATACTGTCAACCCTTCATTTCCACTTGGAACTATCAATACCGGCGCACTCGTCAACCTCTTTTTCAGACTCATAAATGCATGCTCGTACTTCGCATCCCATACAAAAGCCTGATTCTTCTTCGTCAAATTGGCCAACGGTGCTGCTACCTTCAAGAAGTCTTTTATGAAGCGTCCATAGTATCCCGCTAATCCTAGAAAACTTCTCACATCTGTAGCATTCTTGGGACGATTCTAATCTTGGACCGCTGCTGCCTTCGTAGGATCCACTATTATACCCTGTCTCAAAACAATGCGGCCAAGAATTTCACTTCTTCTCTCTAGAAGTGACACTTAGAGAACTTCTCTCTGAACTTGTGCTTCCTCAATATCTCTAGCATAATCCATAAGCGCATCTTTTCCTCCTCTTCAGTTCTAGAGTAGGTCGGATTATCATCCATGAACACAAGCATGAAATTATTCAACTGGCCTTTGAAACCTACTCATGAGATCCACAAAGTATGCTGGAGCATTGGTCAATCCAAATGGCATCACCAAACACTCATAAAAATCCAACGGTATATGAATGCAGTAGTAGGCACACTTTCCTTTGCTACTCTCAACTTGTGAAATCCGTCGCCAAGTCCATTTGGGAGAACACCTTCACACCGTGTAGCTGATCAAACAAGTTATCAATGCATGGGAGCGGATACTTGTTCTTCTTCATCGCTTTATTCAGCTCATGATAATGCACACATACCCGCAAAGAGCCATTCATATTTGTTGCAAATACTACAGGTTCACCCACTCAGACATGCTTCTTTAAATGATCCATTTCCTCAATAAGTCATTCACTTGCACCTCTAATTTCTTCTGCTCAGTGGGTGTCATACGCTTCAAAGGCATAACTATTGGTCTAGTTTCCTTCACCAAGTCTATCTGATACTCGATCTCTCTTTGCGACAACAATCCAGTCACTTCCACGAAAATATCTGGATAATCTCTAGCGATAGGAACACATGACAACCCCTCTTGTGGAACCTCAAGCGAATATAGAAAGCTAACCATCACTCCATCCTCTAGTAGGCAACCAATCACTATAGTTTGCCTATCCACATCTCTAATTGTCACCGACAGCTTCTCGCAATCCACTATGGTTTCATACTTCCGCAGCCAGTCCATACCCAAGATAATTCTAAACTCGACAAGGTTCAAAACAAAAAAAGCACAAGCCAAAGAACATCCATGACTCAATAAAACAAAACCATGACAAACCATGCAAAGACTAATAGAGCCTCCAATAGGGTTCATCACAATTAGGGGTCGGTCTACTATCTTAGATTCCAATCCCAAACTATCTACTAGTCCCTACAGATGAAAGAATAAGAAGCACCATTATCAAACCAAATTCGAGTAGGAATGGAACTAGTAGAAAGCATACCTTAAATGACGAATCGCTTACCCTTCTCCTTCGCCGAGGGAGCACTTGATGAAGTCGGGACTGCGTCCAAAGAACATGCCTTCACTACCTGCTTATCCTTCACCGGTTTTGGACAATTCTTCTTCAAATACCCAGGCTTGCCACAATTGTAACATTTCCTCTTCCTACTCGTCTTGCAATCTTTAATCAAATGGTCGTTTTTGCTGCATCCAAAGCAAGTAGGTTCTCATTTACCCTTCTTCTTACCACCCTTTCCGTGCGACTGCTTTCTCTTTCCATTCCATTTATTTTTTCCTTCAATGCATTATTGCGTCTTTGGCTCCTCTTTCTCAGCACAAACAATAGTAGCAATCCTAGCCTTAAGGTACAAGCTCTCATGGCAAAGCGCCTTCTCTACAAGCTTCTATAATAACTCATCCATATGATCGACTAGCTTTTCTCCCAAGTAATCATCCAAACAATTAATGAACTTGTCACTTTTCCTCGAGGGTATGTTGATGAATGACACCCTATACTTAAACAAAGCATCAAATTCTATTACATATTCAAAAAATTTCATCTCTCCCTGCTTGAGATCGGTAATTTTTTTGAACAAAACCAGCTTCTAAGTAGCCGAAATAAACTTCCCTTGATCATTCCTTAAACTGATCCCACCTAAATTGATCCCATGAAGTAGCAATAGAAAAACATTCCACCACTTCATGGCTAGGCTCTGTCTTGAAGCCAACTTTCTATCCATAGCATCTTTCACCTCCATATCACGAAAGATAAGCTCTCCAACCAATCTTGCACTTTTATGGCTGACTCTGTCTCATGGAACAACTTTCCTCCAACGGTAGAGTAATCTTTGCTCAGCTTGGTGAAATCAGCCCTAGGTGCTTGCACTGGAGCACCTCCACTATCACCACTCTAGGAGCATTCTTCATCATATTAGCCACAATAATATTGAACATGGCTTGGATATCAGGCATAGCAGCTCTTAATCCTACTCCTTCCTCTAATCCTGAAGCAGAATTTCTCACAGTGTTCATTGTATGCCATCTCATTCTTATCTGCAACAAGAATGATCTGTTTCTCATTAATAAAACTATGTATATAGTGCTCATGTACATGCAACTTATACTACATAATATAGTAGTATATAGTTTTGTAAAACAAACTTATAACAAGTACGCACTCTCTCGTATATTACATACTCTTAATCTAGTCTAATGTGATAACACCTTCCCTATCTTTACTACATCATGGTATCAACTCCAACTAACCGTGTAACCAAAGCTTTAATACCAAATGTGATGACCGCCGTACACCACTAGCACCAATAGTATATAAATAATGCGTTGTCCATGCTCAGCCGATACCAAATCCTAACTTTCACTCCATGCGCTCTGAATGTATGATATCTCGTATGACCCCCAAGCCAGGGACTAACGGAAATTCTGACTCTCTGTTATACTTTCGTATCTCACAGCCCAAAGCTGGATACAGATCTTGCAGTCCAAAGCTGGACGATAGAACCAAATTTACAAGTCCAAGGTATACAGGTCCATTCAAGACTCATGGGCGTCCCCACTTACAATACCCCTGCTTTGAGCACAATTGAAAACTCTTCGAGGCATCAATGATTCCTTAGCACATACACCCGAGCCCACCTTTGCTCCATTTAGATACTGAGCCCTTCTTGCTCAATCCTATTTCTATTATTCACAAAGAACCCTTCCATATTCCTTAATTATACAGCGCAGCCCCTTTATAAGCCGCCATCTTCGAAACCTACTCCCAACACGAGCCAATAAATGAAGACCATAGCTTCCATTATGATGATATATTGTCATCCAACCTGATATAGATGGGCCAACACCTTCAGCAAGATCTACAGGACCTCTACTTCACCTTCCAGAAGTTTCATCCCATTTGAGCTTAACCTTGAACTTGTCACTGGCCTCTCTACTCAACCTCGGCCTCCCCACTTAGCCAATCAATGGCTAAGTTTTCTTCTCTCTTTCCTTGCCTCTAGTACTCCATGCCTAGATGTTTTGACCCCAAATTCTCTACACAAATCAAGTCATCATAGAACAAGTCCTCTCTTCAAAGCACTCTACTTCATATTCTAGAAACAAGTCATCATAGCCTCCAACACTTAGCCAATCACCGACCCATCACCCTTAGGCAACCTTTACTAGCAACATCCTTGCTCACCCCAAAGTCGTCGACCTGTTGGACCAATACCCTCTATGCTTAGAGAATTTGAATATGCAACTTAAACCTCAATCTCCTCTCATACTCCAGAGCTTCCCCTCCAAATTTCATCCAATTCTTACCAACTTTACCTCAATTTGCTCAATTCTCCAACCTCACTTTCTATATAATCACAATACTAACAAACAACATCAAATCATATCATCCAACATATAATAACAAGCAATCTCATTCGCTTAAACATGCAATTCATCAAAATAAGACAAAGATATCAAATTCTAACATAAATCTACATATAACATGAATATATAAGGATGAGCAAGGGTGATTTCGATCATATACATAGTTTAACATGTAACTATAGTTAGAAGGTTCTATGGAAAAAATCGGTTTAAGACATTTTAAATCCTATAGTTCTACCATATAAACATGCATAGTATAGCGAGAAGGCAAATACTACGCACCAATTTCCAAATTCAACCAATATAAATGTAGATCCAATTTGGATAACAATAGAATAAACTTCAAATCAAGCAAATCGATGTTCTCTAATTTCTAGTTGATGATCTAATCTCTAATCCGCAATTTAGTTTGATTTAGAGAGCAGTTTGGGTGATTTCGGAAGAAATTAGGGTTTAGACCTGATTTAGAATTAGAGGGGAAATTTAACTTGACTCTTTAGCCCTCTATTTATATTATTCTCTAATTAGACCGATGGGCTCACTAACGGGCTTAATTAATTATACATTAATCCTGGCCAACAGCTTTGAAAACTTAAAACATGCAAAAATTTCTAACCGTTGGTCCGTTTTTCTAATATGACCACTTTATGAAATGAGAAACCATCGTCCTGAAGCAATGGAACTAGTTTGAGACCCTAATTTGATTCCTATCAAAAGTTATATCCCAAAATACATTTCCAAGGTCAAAATGTCAAATAGAAATTCAGGAAAAATCATAGGTGTGTAAAATGTCCCTAAGGGTCATATCTCAAAATTATAGAATCATACAATCTTATACGAATAAAATAATAATATTTTATGATCCTTCAATACGTAAAATGCGAATTGTTGCAGACAAGGCACAGGTTAGGGAGAAGATCGTGAAGTTAGGACATTGGGGATGGAATTTAAACGAGAGATTTGAAACTAGATCTAGTCGCCATTGGTAGGCCAAACTAGTTTGTCAATCGCATGAAAGTATGTTTAAATTGAGTATAAATAAAAAATGACGCTTCTTCTTATATTGGTAATTCATTCACTCTATGGCATTGTAGATTATGACATGTTAGTACCAAATGCATGCACGATATGCTTTCGTTAAACATGATCCATAAACATGATAATAACTTTAACGATCATTGTAGAGTATATACTTTGACAAAAATAGAAAACCATTTTTTTTTATAAATTTGTTAGTAACACTAATAACTACAATTGATTCATAGTGATATATGTGATATGAACAGTACTCCTAGTAGACAAGGAAAGAAATATTTTTTTGCTTTTGTAGATTATAACTCTAATTAGTGTACAAACTCAATGCAATTCTAAGTAAAACCCTTTTACATGATGAAGGCGGTAAATGTCACTTTCTTACCTTTTGTGAATCTATATGTATAATTAATTAGACCTTCATTGCTTACACACCACAATAAAATAGATTAGCCGAAAGGAAAAATCGAATACGCACTGAAATGATCAATGCAATATTATGCAATTCTGGACTTAATATTAGTCTCTAGGGTGAAGAATTACTAATTGTGTTACTCAATTTTTCATAAGTAAGAAGGTAGACTAATCAAGGTATCCTAAATTGGTCCAATCATGTCCAGACCAGCTGGTTCCAAGTTAGCTTGTAAGACAGCCCATTCTAATGGAAGGTTAACTGGAGCTTCCTATATGCGATGATAACCCAAACCAACCTTGGCTCGCATCGGCTCCTCTGCTAAATTACACGTCAAGCCTGGTGTTGGCAAAGCCTCTTGGTGTAGCAACCCCAATAATCAGTTCACCGCCAAAGCAAAGCACAGGCCGACTCAGTCAAGCTCCCATTGGTCGACCGACTCCCTCTCTCAGTCCCACTTATAACCCTACAATAGGCCAGGCCGCTTGTTCAAGTATTTCTCCCATGGATAATCTCCCGACCAGCATATTTTGAGACTGTTTGGAGGGCGGCTTATCATCGATCTAGCTTTGATACCGCCACCTGCGACCTGCACTTCATCTCGTCTCACTCAGCTCATACCCTTGGCTTTCGCTAAGTCCCTATCCCCTGTGTGGTCTTAGTAGACTAGCCTGACCCATCTTCCTATTAAGCATACAGGAGCAAAGCGACAAGAGGTACAGTCAGGCATACCTTCTATTGACAACAAGCACGTCTCATTTCATATAAGCATATTGCAAGTACAAATGCATTCAATTCAAAGCATGGAAGAACATGTTCCTGCTATAGTTCTGTTGGTCTTCATCTCAGTGACATATTCCTTCCTTTCATCTATTGCCTCTTATCAAATCCATTCAAATTGATCAATGGCCAGGCGTGCTTCATGCATGTATTTTTGCATGATCTTAGTCATCCAAGTATCAGTTCAATTGCTATAAGAACCTCATGCATGCCCACTTCCAAAGGGTTCCTTAGGTCCCCGATGGAGGGGACCCTAATTTGGTTGGGTATCTTGTGGAGTGACCTTAGGTTAGTTAGATCCCATCACGTGCCACTCAAGATCCCGGAGGTCAGTTGCTCCCAGAGTTTAGCAACATCTTTAGCCTTAGGCGCATGTCTTTTCTTATTATTCTCTTGTAATCCTTTATACCTGTAAGAGAGCCATATACTAAAATAAACTCACAATGGACATAGGATGCTTGGTTAAACCACTTCACATTTAGTGTTATTTACCGTTGAATTCTCTTTATAACATGTTATCTTAACTCTAAGATTAATGAAAATCAAGTCAAACTTTTGGCGCTAGAAGGAAGGTCTACCTCCAATCTTGCAGTTAGCAGTTTCCTATGCAAGCTCATTTCTTGCAACAGTGGATGGTGCTCCATCGCCTTCTCCAATCATCAAGAAGATTCCTCAACTATCTCAGTTTGGCTTCATGTCATGCCTACCTATTGTGCGCACTCGCTCATCTCCTCACATCGCTACTACTATTGACCAAATTGTGGAAACCATGTGTGCGCTCAGTGTGAGAGTCGTATCTATTAGCTCAGACATCAGCCTTAAGATTTAGACCGCCTTAGTCAGCCCACTTCATAGCAAAATTTGATGGTAGGGTTACTCTACATGAAAACATGGTTGTCCATCAACTATCCACAGACAAAATCCTAGAGATGCAACACTCTCGTTAATGCCTAGAGTACCCACCTTACGGTCGCCTAATTGTTTTCTCATTCATCTTCACTCTCAACGGCATCCGAAAGCAGCATGCTCACATATCTCAAGATGCCAAGACTCTACTGTCAATGTATTTTTCAAGCATGCTTCTGAACCCATAAGCTCTTGTGAAGAATGAATCGAACATCCCAAAGCCTCGACCATTTAGCACCTTCACTATGGCTATCCAATGAGGAAGAGTCATCATGTGCTCATTACATTGTTTAGGGACTGTCGATGTAATAACCCGCACCTTAATGGTCCTAAATTACAACAAAAATCGAAATTCAAGTCTATCAAAGCACGAAACATTGGATTTGGAACCTGCAAATAAGCATAAGCATTATCAAAGACTGATAAAAATCTACACTCACAGCGGAAACAATAATAGGATAAGAATACTAGCTATAACTGATTCCTTGGAACTAAGGGTGTTCCTTGGATAGTAGATTGTCACACAGCATCCTTAACCGGGTTTTTAACTCAACGGAATTCACTAGTAGTCAGAACAATTAGATTAAGCCAAAACGACTCGAAACTTGGTCAGAAGGCTCAAAAGAACTAGAAAAACCAAGAAGCTCTAGTAAAAAATAAGCCAACTTTTCGAATCGGCACCGATTCGATCCAATTGGATTGATACCAATTCTAATTATTGATTTAGGGTAACTTAAAATCTCTTGCATCACACTCCTATGTCTCCACTAAGCTCACCTAACAAATTTGGTAGCATTCCAAGCAACCTAGTTCCAGAAGTGAAGGCTCATCCGATTCAGAGTATAGTTCAATCTAACCCACAGATAAATCACTATCAAAGCAAGTCAATAAGCTACAAAATTATATGTGGACCATCAAAACGAAGTAAGAAAGGAAGCCAAATAGTCAATGCATAAAAAATGCTTAACTAATTGGATCGGTACCAATGCAAATAGTTAGCTCATATGACCCTCAAATTTTTTGGGCTCCTTCTTCACACTAAATGCAGGTTTTGGGTGAAGCGGCTCTAACCAAAGTACTCTCCAACTCCTATAAATACCAACCCATTTGCAACAGAAAAAGGATCTTTGGACTGGCTACTGCAACTCTGCCATTACCATTCTTTACTCTTCTTCTCCTATACAACAGTCACAAAAGAGCAAGTGAGATCCTCCGGTTGCCTCCATGTACTTGTGATTTAGATCTAACTTAGTTGATTCAATCATATAACATCAGTTCAACAATAAAAGCTATAAAGTGGACGTAGGCTTCATTAACAGCCGAACCACTATATAAATCTCTTGTCTCTTTACTTTTCTACGATTTACTATTGCTTTTTCTATTTTATTTGCCTCGATAAATAGGGCTAGTGCTTTCACACTCAATACAGGGTGTTGATCCATTTTGGGTTAACATTTTGGTGCTTTCACTAAGAAATGAACTTAGGCATATATCTAGTTTTCCTTTTTAGATCCGCCAGATCCAAAAACTAGACACATCAAATCATCTCTAGAAAGTGAAGCTTGTCATTGAAGATCAATGGCGGGGAGAAAGAGAACTGCTTTCAAAAGATCCATAGGAGCTGTTATAGCTAGAGAAGAGACCAATTCTCAGCAAGTTGACGTCAACGATGTCAATAATCCAAATCGGAGCAAATTCTAGAGCTAACACAGGAGATCAGGTGCTGATATCTTCTACCCAGCATGAAGTCGTCACTAAAGGTGAATTGAATAAGATGGTTGGTAAAGACAACCAAAAGATTAAGAAAAGCCAAAAAGCTCCTATGGAAAAATTAAATGCCCTCCTAACCTTGCTATCACTAACTACTTCTAGAACCATGCCAGAACCCACGGCTGCCATGGAGCAGAAAAATTCTTCCAATTATGGCCTAAACAGAAGATATGGAAAGCAGAAGCAGAAAGGAGAGGTGGTTGGAGATGGAAGAATCATCGTAGAAGGAAACACAAATACTCCACCCACTGCAAAGCAACTTGCTACAAACTTGAATTTAGGGGTGAAAATCCCACGGGAAGATATAGCGGTGGATCTCTTCGACTCAAAAAATGGTGAGCAACTTGACGGCGACAAGTTGGAAGAAAATGCTAATGCGCTCAATACCCGCAGGGAGACCCTGATTGCCCCTTTTCGACCAACCACAAGCCAATGGGACTCCGAGGGAGTGGCTCTCCTAAAGATGGGATAGCCTAGGCTTCAGCCCATTTATCAAGATTGTTTGCCAAATCAAACACTTGTCATAGAGGCTAACAGTCGATCCATGGACTACAGGACATCATGGGTATATATTACGGATATGATCAAGCGCTTAATGGACGAAATTAAGGATAGGAGAGATGAGGAATAGGGGTTGCTCCAAGCCTAACTCCCTTCACTGATGACATTTTAAATGAACAGTGTTATCCTGCCTTTTGGCAAGGCCATGATATCACCAACTTGGCTAGGAATGGATGGTTATCAGTTATAAGAATTGACTATATACGATAATGTGGACGATGTTCGGGCAAATCCAGATCGAGTCCCAGTCAAGATATAATTAGCATGGAGTGACTAGCATAGTTCCATGAAGTTACAATTCAAGTTTCAAGATGATCGGAGTCAATAAGCTAGAATTAAGGACAAAGCAAAGATTTACATAAATCAATCGGGAAAGATCCATAAAGCAGCTCAAATCAGTGAAGATCGATCTATATGTCAAAATCCACATGGCCAATCCACTTGAAACTTTCATAGCATCAATATATTGAAGAGTGGAGCTCACAAAAATGATCTTAGGTCAAAACCTTAAGGTAGGAGATAGACGATCATTTTTGCCAGTCCTTCATAACGATCGGTGTAGCTTCGTGAATATCTCAAATGTGACAAGGGTTGATCCATATCTCATGATTTACAACTCAGAATGACTTCTTAATTTGGGGCAAGTTCAGAAGGCATATGGGACCCCTGAAAACAATCACACATCATTTGGAGGCAAAACTAACGATCGGCATAATTATAGTCGATCGTTCTCAAACATCGAATTAGGGTCGCCGATTGTTATGCTAGACCTCGATGGACCTAAAGAGTCTTCTGTCGAAATCTTAGCGAAATATATTATCATCTCTCCCTATAGATACAGGCCTTTTGGTTCATTTTTAGGATCTTTACGCTGCTATTTACTCTAGAGTTCATTATAATCAAGTGTTTGCTATTTTTTACTATTGTAATCGGATTCATAACTTATTAATATTGATAATCTTCAAATGGAGGTAGGCATACAATGCTGAACCACTATAAATTTCTGTATCTCTACTTATAGTTGATTCTTCGTTACTTGTTAACTCGTTTTCTCAGTTTAATTTTTGTGCTTCTTCATTTACTTCTCTACAAAAACTATTCTTAGGTGTTTGTGACCAATTTAGTTGCAAATATTTTGGTGCTTTCACTGAGTGGGGGCTTGATTCTCAGTTTATTAGGATCCCATTGTTGCTACTGGATTGGATAAATCCTCCAAAGGAGATCTACATTTACTTTTAAGAAGTTTCTCATGCTACTCAAATTTGTAGAAATCTAAGCAAATCTATTAACAATGGTGAGGAATACTATATTTACTTGTCAAAACATTGAAGTAATTGAAAACGCTACTATCCAATAAGGAGGAGGCTCAAGCAGCCAACCAACAAATATGAATGTTGAAATGCTGGAAGTCTAGAATCCAACTGACTATATTACAAGAGCTGAATTGCAGAATCCGATGAGAGAGCTAATGAATAGCCATCGAGAGTTAAATCAGTAGGTCCAGGCCAATATCGAGCTAATGAACAATAGCGGGGAAAGCTAAGAGAGACCTTACTCCTTACTCGGCATCCGAGAGGTCGAGTTCATCAGATGGGTATCACAGCATAGGCATCGTAGAATAGATGGATATCATGCAATAACTTCAAGGCGTCAACAGACAGACCGTCGTCGTCTGCCAGGAATGATCAGTGTCGATCCTTCCACCAGAGAAGGGAATTACCTATGCACACCAGGGTTCACACTAGAGCTGCTATGGTAGATTTGAATGATGAAGTTCGGTTAAATGTTGACCAAATTCTATCTCGAGATGATGATGAAGTGAATTTATGAGATAAAAATTGGAAAAATGGTGAACCAAAAGGGTGTGAAACGGCTCATAGGCATCGACTGAACCATTCACATGACATGGAACATGACCACCACTTGCACCAACCATCCAAATGATGGACTTATCAGTAACGGTAAGACAGTTGGTGAAAGAAAGCCAGGGATTGACACTAAGGAATCTCAAGAAGCCATATCATGTTCACTGATAATGTTATGCACATGGCATATCCAAGGAGGTTCAACATGCCGACGATGCTTGCCTTTGAGGGGAAAATGGACCCCAGGCAATACATCATGAGGTAAGAATGCCTAATGGACTCCACACGAGTGGATGATGCAACCAAGTGCAGATGTTTTCCAATACCTCTCTCTGGAATCGCAACCATGTGATTAACAAGGGTACCCCACGATCAATATCTAGATTTGAAAATTTGGCAACAAAATTTGTGGAGCAGTTCCTAATGCACGCAACTTGTCCTGAGGATGTAATGTCCCTATCTATTGTGATCCAGGCTCCAAGAGAGTCATTAAATGATTATTTGGAGAGATTTCATACAGTTATTACAGAGATCGGTAATCCAAATGACCATGTGATATTGATGGCCGTAACGAGAGGGATAGATCCAAAATCCAAATTGGACAATTGGTTCGCTGGCAAGCCACCCGCAACATTGGAACGCTTTTATGCAAAGACAGCTCAGTACTTAAGAAAGGAGGAAGCCAAATCATCTAGGAAGAAGAATGTTGCAGGACCAAGTGGAGAAGGAGTGTAGAGTAATATTGCAGTAAAGTAGTCCGATGAAAGCTATACAAACAAGTGAATATCCAGAACAAATCTAATCGGCAAAAGGAAGGAGGAGATAGGAGTAGAGAATGGAAGAGAGATTCTGGAAGAGGAAAGCCCAGAATTTCGATGTACACATTTACACACCACTGAATACGACCCTGAAGAATGTCTATTTGTCTACCTGCAATACCATGTAGTATAGGAAGCCGACTCCGAAAGAATCAATAGAGAAGTAGAAACTAGCCGAGAAACATTATCGATTTCACGAATAT
The DNA here is from genome assembly GCA_030765085.1 of Allium cepa. Taxonomy (NCBI): domain Eukaryota; kingdom Viridiplantae; phylum Streptophyta; class Magnoliopsida; order Asparagales; family Amaryllidaceae; genus Allium; species Allium cepa. The sequence goes on from CM060929.1 coordinate 1,002,476,918, forward strand.
TATGGTCATAACACCAACGAATGCATGCACCTCCAGGATGTTATTGAAAAGCTGATTCGAGAAAGGAAGTTACAAAAGTTCGTAAAAAACCCATAGGATGGCGGGCAGGGGACATCCGATCCTAAATGAGGACAAGCATCGCACACGGCCAAGAACCTGCATGGATTAGAGGAAGATTAGATCAATACAATAGTCGAAGAACCGCATCCGGATGATAGAAGTTGGCATGAGATGGAGCGTTATGCTAGTGCGATTAAGCATGTGATTTTGGATGTTGTTCAAACACGGAGGATAGAGCTCCGTTGAAATAGCAGCGTATGATGACAGATGATATCGTGTTTAGGAATAGAGGTGCAGAAAAAGTAAAGGCTCTAATGATAGACCCAATGGTAATTTCAACCATGATCGGCCCTGCTTTTGTGAAAAAGGTATTGGTTGACTGTGTAAGTTCTGTAAACATAATTTTCAAGAAAGCTTATGATTGGATGAGGATGGAAACAAAGGATTTAAAGCCTGCATACATGGTTTTAATGGTGTTGCAACTGAAGCTATTAGTTATGTGGAAATTTCGATATGGGAGAAGGAGACCGAAGGGGAGTGATCTTGCTGTTTGTTGTTTTGGATGTTAAGTCTCCCTATGACTTTTTTCTAGATCGACGGGCCCTAGCCGAATTCCAGGCAGCCCTTGCCCCTTGGTATTACCATTGAAGTTTATGATAGACAATGGTGTTGGAATTGTTCATGGTGATCAAGCAATAGAATGTGCCTATTATGTAGCTGAGCTAAGGGATGCTCAACGCAAAGAGAAAGGTAAGGGTGCGGACAAGATTGTCCGCATCCAAGCTACCGAAGATTGAAAACCAACGCCTAAGCCTTAGCTTGGGTGCCATATTCAGTTCTATAGAGATATAGATCCAGAAGATGATGAGGAGGAACCCAAAGAGACCAAGTCTGAACCAACTGAGCTGACGATTGATATTACAATGGGCCATAATGACCCGTCATGAGTACTAAAGATCGGATCACAGCTCAACTCCCGATGATGAAAGAACTTATCAGATTTCTTTGAGCGAATCTTGATGTGTTTGCTTGGAATCACTTTGACATGTGTGACATCTCGCCTACCATTGCGAGCCATGCATTGAATATCGACCCAAGACATATCCCGGTGAAACAAAAAAGATGCGGCATGGATCTGGAGGGATCTGCCACACTAAAAAGGAGGTGGATAGACACAAAGACTATGGGTTTGTCTGTGATGCCCTCTGCCCTAAATGGGTATCGAATCATGCACCTTTGAAAAAGGTGAATAGGAAATGGCTGGTGGATCATGAAAATTTGTACATTTATTTAGCCGTGTTAGTACATGTTATAAGTGCTGCGCTATTTCATGAGGAGAATCAAATTCAAAGACCGGTTTACTATGTCAACAAGCGACTGACGGGAGCCGAAAGGAACTATCAAAAAATAGAAAAATGGGCATACTGCTAATTGATCGCATCGCAGAAGCTCTCCTCGTACTTCCAAGCGAACCCGATCAATGTTTACACTGAACAACCATTACGACAGGTCGTACAGTGACCTGAGACATCTGGAAGATTACTCAAGTGGAATATCGAGCTTAGTCAATTCGATATAACTTATCTCCCTTGGAGGGCTATCCAGGGTCAGGCACTGGTAGTTTTTATAGCAGAATTCAGTGTGCAAGATGGTTCTAAGGTGAATAGCGAAATCCCTGCCATACGATGGAAATTGTATACTGGTATAACATCCAATGATCATTGTTCTAGAGCTGGAATTGTGCTTGTAACTCATGAAGATCGGTCGATTTGTTATTCTTTACAGCTTGATTTGCTAGCAACAAACAATGAAGCTGAGTACGAGGCCTTGATTGCTAGACTTAAGCTCGCTAGAGAATCGAGAATAAAGCCTCTCGAAATATTTTACGATTCACGGTTGGTAGTATACCAAGTCAGGTGATATTATCAAGAAAAGGACAACGGCTTGCTATATATCTACCCCAAGTCCAAGACTAATTGACAGAATTTGAGTATCATAATATTTTGCATATTCCATGGGATCGAAACAGAGAGGCTGATTCATTACTAAAGTTTGCAAGCACTGGTGATGCATGACAGATAGGTATGGTTCTGGTTAAGGTACTAAATACCCCGAGTATAAATCTGATAAAAACTGACCAAGTACTAGAGACGGACCATGAGTAGGAATCGTGGATGACCACGTTTAAAGACTATTTTCTATAGGGAGTTCTTGCGGAATGAAAGAATGAAAAGCGACAAATCCTTTGTAAAGCTTCACGATATATCATGCAAGAAGTAATTATGCACATAAAGGATTTTTTGTTCCTCTACTATTTTTTTGGTCCTCTTCTTCGATGTATCGCTGATGACGAGACAAAACGGGTGCCAAAAGAAATTCATGAAGGAAAATGTGTCGATCATACTAGAGGGCAAACCCAAGCAAAGAAAATACTATGTTATAGGTATTATTGGTCGACAGTTAATCGAGATGCTGCCGATTATGTAAGGTGGTGCGACAAGTGCCTAATATATGTGAAAGTTCCAAGAGCTCCGTCGATCGAAATTACACATATGGTCGGCCCATGTCTGTTTTCCATATAGGGCATAGAATTATTGGTTCCTTACCAATTTCCAAAGGTGGTGCAAAGTACATTATTGTCGCGGTTGATTACTTCATCAAATGGGTCGAAGTAGAACCTTTAGCCATGATCACAACTAAGAAAGTAATCAATTTCATTGTCCTAAACATTATCTATCGCATTGGTCTTCCACAAACTATTCTAACAGACAATAGGAGTCAATTTGATGGTGCTGAATTCAAAGACTTCTACCGTCAACATCATATTAAAAAGTGTTTTGTGGCGATTGCTCACCGTCAAGCGAATGGACAAGTTGAAGCAATGAAAAAAGTCATAAATTCCATTCTGAAGAAGCGTTTGGAGTAGGCTAGAGGCAAGTGGGTGGATGAGCTCTCGACATCGCTATGGGCTTATAAGACCACCCACAGTCCATGATTGGGCATACTCTGTTTGCGCTCACTTATGCTTCCAAGGCTATTATTCCTATTGAACTCGAAGTTCATTCTCATTGAGTAACCTATTTATAATCCCAGAACAAGCAAAAATCTCCTTTTGGAGTCTCTAGACTTCATTTATGAAAAATGCGAGGACGCTGATTTGAGGGCAGCTGCACACTAATGCCGAGTCGCCCGATACTACAATACTAAAGTTCGTTATAGAACCTTCGAAATTGGTGATCTTGTCTTAAAATGTGTTTTTCTTGCCCCATCACATATGAATTCAACCTGGGAAGGAACGTATATCATCGAGCGGAGGCATGGATAGGGAAACTTCAAGCTAGCGACTATTGATGGCATCACACTCCTAATGGCACGGAATAGCGAGCACTTGCTACGTTATTTCACTTAGCTTATTTCTTTTTCATTCAGCCATGTTTATTTTCAAAATTTGCTTTAGCATTTGTTTTTTTAGATATGTAATAAGACCGATTATATCATTCCTTTTCATTTAGCAAATAAAGTCTTGAACTCCTTTGTATTTATGTTTACTGCAGCATTATGTATTAGTTACATGACGAAACTGATTGATGTTGATACGTCAGAACGGGTTCCTAGAGCTTGGAATTAATCCATTACACTAGCTCCTAATAGAACTAAACAAGATTAGTTTGGTCCACTTGTTCATTTAATAACTCCCTTTCATAATCCAATGGAAAGAATACACAATGGGGAATAGATGTGACTCGACCATCTAATGATCGAATAGACCTTGCCAAACTGCAGAACTGAAATAAAATAAGAGCGATCGTGACACGACCGATCACTTATTAAATTAAACCCCGTACCGCTAGAGGAAAATCAGTCAATTATGGAGAACACAATCTGATTGCTCTCTGAAATAATTCTAAGTCCTCAAAATGCGAACTGGAGTATAAACATAAATCAGGTGTGAATTGACCACCCGTGAATAACACTAAGTCTTTGGAGTGTAGACTACAGTCTAAACATGAATTGGGCATGATTCGACTACCCATCAACTAACTCTTATTCCCAGAGTGCGGATATGAGTATAAACAGATAGATGAGTGAGGTTAGACCATTTATTATTCTAGAAATTCCAGCCTAAAATTGATAGGAAGAGTATGAGCTCGCTAAGGATGGAGTTCGATCATTCACTATATAACTCCGCTAACCCAAGACTGGAGCATGGGTATTATTACCCAAACCGTAGAATTCAATAAGCATAACACTAAGGCTTGAGTTTGGTGTTTCATGCGACTCGAAGCCAGGACCTTAGGGAGGTCTTGGGATGGATATATCAAATCGACATCCAATCCGATGAGCAACGGATCACAAATACGTTAAATGGAAAAAGTGATAGCTTGATTATTTAAATAAGTATATACAAGATTACACACAAAAATAAAAGAATTCTTATTCACAATAAAACTTTCTGTATACAAAACAAGTTTATCTAAAAAAGAAATAAAAGTGGGGGTCGTATCCAAACAAATACGACCAACGAAAAGAAAAAGTAGCCATCTGAGCTTTTACATATCAATCCAACCTAAAGATTATTTCTTGGATTTCCTATCTTTCCTTTGCTTCTTTGGAGTGGCCCCTTACGGATCGCCACTCGATCCTCTCTTCGACCCTTTTCTGCCTCGGCTTTCTTCGAAGCAGCATCTTCAATTGTATGGATTAGGGCGGTGTCATCTTTAGAAGAAGGAGGGATCAAGGCACTCTCAACACCAGAAGCAGGGGGTTCCTTATCTGGGGAACTTTCCAGCCAAGAGGGATCATCTGGGGCAGGATAGGAATCGACTTATTGAAATCCAGATCAACGGGCTTAGTTTTTACCTTCTTTTTCAGCAGTTCTTCCCTCTTAACCTGCTCTTTCATGCCGAGCTCGTTAGTAGGGTTTGGAAGAACCCATGATCACAACATCCTCATCAAAGGGAATTTCATGGTGTGGATCACTTCCTTCCCTAAATAATGTCTCTACGAATTAATCTTCAATAATAAAGGCTTCTTCTTGAGCATCCTGAGCAGCGGCCGAAGTTGTAACTTTAATAGATTCTGTTGTCGCTTGTGATTCCAATTAAGGCTCTTGCGAGAGAAGAGGAACGAAACCAGATAGTTTCAAAGCTGAGACAAAATAGGCAAAAATACTAGAAATATCAATTGATAACACCGCAACATTTCGAAAACCAGGAAATGTCGACGGAATACCTTCCTCGGTGTGGCTACCAAATTGAGCCGAATATCCTTAGAACTGCGTTCGGGAATTGGAGAAAACTGAGGCTTGTTTGGATCGTACTTGGGGATGATTGAAGAGCCTGCCGTGGATCTAGGAATGACATGCTGTGTCGGGGGAAATTTAGTTATAATATCGAGTTGTGCCGAATCAAATGCTTCACCCACTTCATGTGAAGAAGCAACAACAGACTTTTTCTGAAGTGTAAGCTAGATGCAATGTTTTGGATTCATCACCCAATAGCATTTCACTTTCAAGCCTTGACAGGTCGATATCCTCCAACTTAAGAAGTTTCTTTTCTTGAGCAACAAGAAATTCCCATACGCACCAAAGCTGGTAGGGATAATCGTCACCAAGCCATGTTAAATTTCTATGCTTAAGAACGTTGGCATTGTAAAGAACAAGAAGTGGGTTGGGCTCCTTCATTATCTCCTTCCTAACCTTGTTCTTGGTAGCTTCTGCCTCACGCTGAATAAGTGCATCAACATTTTTGCCCTTTCAACAGTCGTCTCTTTCCAGTCTGACATTTACCTGCTCGTCACAAGCGTCTTGAGCGATTTTTTAAGCATAGACTTACTCCTTATTTGCATACTCTAGCTTAGCCTTGAGTTCCACTATCGCCTTCAAGGTTGCAGATTCATTACATCAAGTTGTATCCCGCTCGAGTGTTATTTCTTGATCTCAATGATGCAATACCTGAACCATATCAAGCTGACGTGATTTCCTCTCCTCTATGGATTTGATTGTAGCATTAGCTGACGGGATTTCCTCTCCTCCATGGATTTGTCAAAGTATCGATAATTCTTTTATTTTGAGCTTCCTAGCATTTTAACTTTTCAATTTCCGCCGCGTTCTCAAGAGATATTTTCGACGTTTTCTCTGTTGCCTTCATCCATTCATGGTAGTGCACGTGGATGTCAGTAACACAGTCAATAGTCATTTTCTGAACATAGTTTGGCACATTTTTCGGGTTGGGAAGGAAAAAGAAGCCTTCGAAACATAAGTTTGCAAAACTCTTCACGAAGTTGTGCCATACGAGCTGCTGGATTGACCGTAGGATCTTCAATAGCAGTTTCAACTTTGATACTTTCCTTGTTGGGTCTTTGAGCAGCAACATGTTCCCTATGGCAATGACGATCATTGGACCACTGATAATGAGAAGGAACCAAAGACAATGCAGGAACTGAAGCAAGAGGAGAGGGATCGATAGGTAGGTCCCAATGATCAGGTGGCTTCTCTGGACCCTTTGGAGGGGGAGATCTCGATCTTGATCGATGTTTTCCATAAGGTGGCTTATCCTTATCACCTATATCTTAATGACCTCGGTCCTGATTGGGGCGATAACTAGATTCATAATACTCTTGACACCGCCTTGACGGTAAGAGCTAGAGCACGAACCAGAGGATTGGCGGTGTTAATCCCAAAGGAATTAAACATGTTCCTTTTCTTCACCATTATGTCTGCAAAGGAAAACATAAATCAATCAGCTTTAAACATTTAAAAGCACAAATCGAGCATAATGCAATGTTCAAAGGTGCAAGTGCGTGCAAGTGTCCTTGTGTCACCCCCGACAAACTAGGTGCGGGAGCTTTGCTCATTGGAATAGCTTCTCTTTTAGAAGTAGGAATCTCAGTGCCATTTTTGGTGGGAGATTCTAACACCTCGATGCTCAAATTAGTAAAATTAACAGCCTTAAGTTCATGCGGGATTCGTAGAGGAAATAAAAAATCAAGTGGCAGACTTAAACGCTTTGACGGTTGTGAAGTAATTCATCTTGAACAAGCTTAGGAGCCATCGAATACTTGAATTGGTCAAAAAGACAACTCTTTAGAAGTTCATGAACAAATGTTTTCTTTTTTTCTCTTATCAGGAACCAAGGGCTACGAGGTCTACAAGGATCTGACCTCAAATCCAAGACCGGACTTGCCATCATTGTGACTAGGCATATTGCTTTAATCTCCATTGGCATCGATACCAATGAATACCTAGGTACTCATGGGTAGGGGTACAACATTCGATCATCCCTATGGCTACTATAGCCCATGGTCTTATCTCTGTAGTTTGAGCGACTTTAGTTAGCCCTAGTTGAGGCCCTCTTCTATCAAGCCAAAAGTAATGAGACGTTCATCCATAAGCAACACTTGATTTTCATGTTTTCAAGCGGTGCATTTTTCAGAGTCGTGATCACTTCCTCATAAAGGTTACTGCTGGGTCGAGTAATGATACCTGTAAAAGGAGCTACGTAGTCAGGAATATGACCTAAATGTCGATTTTCCATGCAAATCTAAAGAGACTGGATAATGATTATGTTTTTCCAACCATTATCGAGCGAAACTGAGTGGATAGCGAAGAACCATTCGCTTTTAAAGGTGCTTAATTTGTTCCATGTGCCAGTTAGAATCTAGCATCTCTTTGCCAACTTAAGAAATGTAAATGAAAGACTCCCTATCCGTCACTTGAAAGAGAATATGAATCGAATGTCATCGATGGCTGGAGGACAGTGCAGGAACTCCATAAACACCATATAAATAAAGTTGAGAAAAGGTAGCCATTTGGATGAAGCTACGTTGAAGCTATCCTTAAATAATGAAGAATTTCTTGAATGTATAAATTAAATAGAGGGATGCATCCAAGCCAGCACATAAACTTATTGCACGTTGTATATCCTTTTGGGAGTCTATAAGTCCTATCATCCCATGACAAACCAACACATCATCAAAAGGGATTCCGTGCCTTATGCAGATTTGGTGAAGGGCATCTTCCTTAATTTTAGAGGCTATCGAATCAGTAGGGTTCTCCAAAATGAATGCATCCTCTAGAGTGTCGGGAGCAAGACGATAACTTCCGGTGGAAGAATGGGAAATGCATCAGAAAGATCAAATTAAGGACCTGGGATTTCTAGTTATTCCGAATAATGACTAGTGGACGGACTATCAGATTCAGTTATAGAACTTGATTCCACGTCGAGGTTGCCCATTTGGGAAGACGATCTAGCTGGCACAGCTGCAAAACGCATAGAACGTCTAGAACCCATTGCTATTAAACTTAATAATGATCATGATTATATAAAGTAACCTATGCCCCCGGTGCATACTGTAAGCTACTGTGGTGTGGTAAAATGCTATGTAATGTGTAATAAGTTATATGAAACTAAGGCGAAAACGACTACGAGACTTCGAGGTTTAACCAAAGAGACCGTCATTGTTAACCGTCTCATCCATTTCTCTATGTCATCGGGAATGATGCAATTTGGGTTTCGTAATCGATTGGCACGTAAAAGTTTGATTTTTTATGTTCAATTTGCTGATGAGCTTCAACAGAATATTCAAAGAAATTAATTCATGTCAAAGTTCAAATGTCACACATTTTCGAATATGTAGTTCAAGTCGTAGTCATATGTGCTCATTTGAATATGCAAGGCTAAAGCTCATCATCGGGTTCAAGTTCATTTATTTGAATTCTATTTTCAGAGCCTATGTATTGAACACCGATCATTCTCCTTAATTCCTCATTACCGATCGTTTCCCTAGACAATACCTATAGATTGTTCACAGCTGGCCATGTTCGCCGACCGTCCCACTCTGCCTTATTTACCTTTAAAGCCTCCAATTCTGAAACATTGTCGATCGTTTGTGGACGATCATTAAACACTCGAGCTTCAATGCCATTCCATAACTGTCGGTACATCGTCATGATCTTCTACTTCATATTCGTCAAAGTCTAAGGTTTTGTCGATCGTCCAAGAATGATTGAAGTCCATTGATTTAACAACTTCCCCAATTTCTCTACTTCATCCTCCTCAACAAACAATCAGTTAAGGACCCCGCCTCCTCAAGTTTCCATCATCATCAAGCTTTCTTGATTATTTTACTGATCGATTCCATCATAGAAGATGAAGGCCACGACATTGATGATGCTCAAAGTCTTGTCCTTGAATCATAAAGCAGGTTCAAATCGTCCTACCTAAATTTGAGATCTGAGAAAAGAAGCTAGATTCAAATTCAAATCGAGGTGAGATCTGGAGATGTACAATGGTTCGTAAATAAAGGAAATTGAGTTTTTGAAGTTCGGATTGTTGTTTGGATTAGTAAGGGAAAAAAGGAGGGAGACTTGTTTTTTTTCTATTGCTACCTCGAGTTGGAACGATACAAAATAAATTGAAGGATGAAGGAAAAATGGCTAAGTATAGATGCTCATATATGTAGGGCGTATACCGATTGTTTGTGGCTCTAAAATTACACCAATCATTTCGTGGTGTCTTAAACCAATCATTCCACAGCTCCAAGCAATCCAAACTGCATGTACTAACGATCGGTAATAATGATAATAATAAAAAAAGAGAAGAGAAATAATAACGATCGATGATGATCGTTTTCATGATTTTTTTTGGAAATAATGATCAGTAGAGATTTTCTATAAAATTCAAAAACTTGACAACGACCGGTGAACGTGGAACTATGATCGGGAGTCAAATAAAAATACGTATACATGTGGGTATATGCTTCAGAATTCAATTCTTTGAAATCAACAAAAAATAAATGTTCACTTGAAATCGACAGAAGAAAGATTACAACCAAGTTGTTAAAGCTTAGGAATTACCAGAAACAACACCAACAAGTTATGATCCTGTATTATACTATTGGAAATCAATCAATCATCATGACGAATAAGAAAATTACCACCCTCGACAAGAAAATAATTCAATGAAAGAATAATGAAAATTTGATAAACCGGACGGATTTCATTCCGATGATTATGGCTTATGACGGTTCAAAGCACGTCATGTTCGTAACAAGACATACTTTTGGTGGCAAATGTTATCCCATCTTTTGGCAAGGCTATGATATCACTGACATGGCTAGAAACAGAGAGTTATCAACTCTGAGAATAGACTATATATGACATTATGGACAATGGTCGAGTAAATGCGGATTGGTTCCCAATCAAGGTATAATATTTATACTATGGCTGTCATAGCACCATGAAGTTACAATTCAAATTTCAAGATAATCGGAGTTCATAAACTCAAATTATGGAAAAATCAAAGTTTTGTATAAACCGATCGGGAACAATCCATAAAGCAGCTCAATCAGCGAAGATCAATCGATATCTCAAAATCCATAAGGCCAATCCACTTGAAAATTTTAGAGCATTAATGTATTGGAGAGTGGAGCCCACAAAAACAATCGAAGGTCAAAACCTTGAAATACAGAGATCGTCAATCATTTTAGGCCGATCATTTTTGCCAATCCTTCATAATGATCGGTGTAGCTTAGTGAACATCTCAGATGGTGACAAAGGATTGTTCCATATCTCACAATATACAACTCAAAATGACTTCATATTTTAGGAGCAAGTTCAGGAGGCACTGGGACCCCTTAAAATTGATCACACATCATTTGGAAGCAAAAATAACGATCGGCGTAACTATTGCCGATCATTCTTAAACATCGAGTTAGGGTTACCGATCATTATGGTGGGCCCCTATTGACCTAGAGAGCCTTTTTTCGAAATCTTAGTGAAGTATCTTATCATCTCTTCCTATAAATACAGGTCTTTTGGTTCTTTTTCAGGATCTTTATGCTGCTGGTTACTCTAGACTTAATTGTAATCAAGCGCTTGCTATTTTTTTACTGATGTAATCAGATTTATAAGTTATTAATAAAAGATAATCTTCAAAGTGGACATAGGCATACAACGCCGAACCATTAAAAATTTCTATGTCTCTGATTATAGTTTATTTTTTGTTACTTGTTAGTTCATTTTCTCATTTTACTTTTTGTTCTTATTCATTTACTTCTCTGCAAAAACTATTATTAGGTGTTTGTGACCAATTTAGTTGCAAACAAACAGTACCCTAAAAAGTTTACTATGCCGACTATTCTGTCTTACAATAATACTAGAGATCTGAAACCTCACTTGTACAAGTATGGTTGTACATGGACAGATAAAATGCTTCAAATGCTTTTCGATGTAGAATTTTTCCTATCTTCCTAGAGGGAATTGCTTCTATGTAATTCACCAGGAGCCCACCAAATCCATCTCCATTTTCAACAAATCAGCAACAAAGTTCTTTGATCGGTTTGGGATTCACATGGCACAACCAAAAGACATGACGTCCCTATCTGGCCTATTCCAGGGATGAAATGAATCTTTGAAATCCTTTGCGAGTCAGTTCAACATCGCGTTGACTGAAGTAAGTAACCCAAACAAAGATATGGTCTCCATGGCCCTGGTCCCTGCTATCGACCCCAACATCGAATTTGGCAAATGGATTAAAATGAAACAACCTACTGCTATAAAGGATTTTAACTGAAAGAAAAGCCAGTACTTGAGATTGGAAGAGGCAGAGGAGCTTAAAGGAAAACCTGCTAACCCACAACCAACCAACGCTGCTCATAATAGCATAGCAGCTAACCAAGGCACAAACACCTCCGAAATCGCTACAAGAAACATAGGGAAGGATGGGAATCAGAAAGGGAAGAACCAGAATTCCAACAACTAAAACCGAAGTAACAGGCGACTTAAAGGCTTAAGGCCCGAAAACTACACCTCGGTTAATGATACACCAAAAAACATCTTCCTTATGACACAAGGAACGGAGGAGTATAAGAAGTCGCCTAATAACGAAGCGAATGAATAGCAAAAATTTTCGAAAAGTACTCCCGCTTCCATGAAACACATGGTCACAACACGGATGGGTGCCGACACCAGAAGAACCTGATTGAAGAACTGATTCAAGAAAACAAGTTTCAGTGGTATGTAAGAAAACCACAAAATCTTGATCAACCTGCTGCCCCCCAAGCTCTTATAGACCGAGGAAACCAAGGTGGAACTAGCGAAGAGGGTTCCATATGGACCGACCAAAGACTCATCCTGAAACAATAACTGGAGGACCTCATCCCACGGAAAAGAGTTGGGGAGAAATGGAGTGATATGTAAGCTCATTGAAACATGTTCCGAACATTCGTGAATTATGGTTGAAGATGGAACTCCTGCTAAGACATATAGAACCTTGAATGATGTTATAGCATTCTGGGATCGAGACACTAATGGAATACAAGCTCTAACCCTCGACCTTATGGTTGTGATGGTAGGAATCGGACCATCCATGGTCCAACGAGTGTTAGTAGACAGCAGTAGCTTTGTTATATCATGTTCAGACACATGTTTGATCAGATGAAGATCACCATGAAAGATATATCTTCTTGTCGAACAAAGATCCAAGGATTCATTAGTGAAACTAAGCAACCTGTCAAATGATTGGTTTGCTCGTAGAACTTGGTAAAGGCGACTGAAGAGTCATCCTAATCCAGACCTCTGTGGTCATAGTTGAAATGTCCGCCTATAATGCTTTCTTAGGTCGGTTTGCTTTGGAAAATTTCAAGATTGCTTTAGCTCAGTGGCATCTAACCATGAAATTTCCTACGAAGAATGGAGTTGGGTGATCAAAGGAGGCCAAAGTGTTGCTAGAGAGTGCTACATCACCAAAATGCGCTAGTCTAGAAGAAAAGAAAAGGGAAAGAATATAGGGAGAACTCTCCATATTCGTGAACCCACCACACAGCAACTATAGAGCCGCCCTTGGCTTGGGGACCATAGCCGGTTTGGTAAGACTTTGGACTCTAGAAAGAATAGTTCGGGGAAGGATCGTGTAGCAATGACCGAATTGACGGTGCTTGTCCCAGTCAACGTGGGTGATCCAAATCGGGTCCTGAAAATTAGGTCATGTCATGGAAATAGGAACTAATCAAATTTCTTCATGCCAAGATGGACGTATTTGCTTCGAAGAATTTCGATATGTGCGGGGTGTCACTGTAGATTGCAAGCCACGCTCTAAATATTGATCCCAAGTATACACCAGTAAAGCAGAAGAGGCATGGTCTAGGACCCGAATTGTCCAAAGCGCTAAGAGAAGAAATGGATAAGCTGATGCCGGATGGCTTTATCTGTGATGCAGCCTATACCAAATGGGTATCCAACCCGGTCTCCATCAAGAAATCCAATGGAAAATGGCAAACTTATATTGACTACTCAGACCGAAACAAAGCCTGCCCAAAGGATAGCTTTCCACTGCCTAGAGTCGACCAACTTGCTGACGACAAAGCAGGACATGAATTGCTATCATTCATGGATGCTTACTCGGGATACAACCCAATCACGATATGAACTGGACCAGGAAAACACTAGTTTTATCACTGATCTGGGATTATACTACTACAAAGTGATGCATTCAGCTTAAAAAATGCTTGAGCAACTTATCAACGACTGGTGAACGCTATGTTTGAACATCGAATCGGGAAGATTATGGAAGTCTACGTAGATGATATGTTAGTTAAATCATGCATAGTTGCAAATCACTTGGACAACCTTATCGAAATGTTCAAGATAATTCGTAAGTATAGAATGAAACTCAATCCACTCAAATGTCACTTTGGGGTGGCCTTTGGAAGTTTCCTAGGATTGATTGTAAGTGCCAGAGGCATCGAAGCTAATCCCAAAAAAATTACCACTTAATGGGAAGTCGAGGCCCCAAGGTACAAGACAGAGTTACAAAGCTTGAATGGAAAAGTTTCAACACTAAGCTAGTTCATCTCAAAAGCAACCGACAAATGTATATCGTTCTTTGACGCACTAAAGAAAGGAAAGAAGTACTTCGAATAGAATCAGGCTTGTCAGGCTGCCTTCAAAGAACTGCTGCGACATATGGAAACTCTGCCAATACTATCCAAGCCGGTAGATGGAGAAGACTTGTTTATTTACTTAGCAATCTCGCCCCATGCATTGAGTGCAACGCTCGTACGTAAAGAACCTAGGGTCCAGCGACCCATATATAACATCAGTAAATGGTTCGCTAGAGTTGAGATGAAGTATCCGAAGTTGAAAAAACTAGCATATTGCTACTTGGTCGCATTAAGAAAGTTATGACCATACTTCCAGACATACTGATTAAAGTACTAACAGATCAACCCTTGAAGCAGGTGTTGTACCGCCCCAAGACCCTTGGACAACTTATCAAATGGACCATTGAATTGAGTCAATATGAAATTACTTACCATCTTCGAAGGGCAATCAATGGGTAGGCTATGGCAGACTTTATTGCAGAGTTTACAATATGAGATAACAAAGAAGAAGTTACTTCAAAAGTGGAGATATACTAGAGGTAGTTCGTCGACAGTGTACCTAACAACTTTTTTCGGGGGCAGGAGTTGTGCTCGAACTCCCGAAGGGAAATCCGTTTTCTACGCCTTATGCTTGGAATTCCCTGCAACAAACAATGAAGCAGTATATGAAGCATTGATGGCTAGGCTGAAATTTGTGAAGGAACTCGGTATGAAGTCCATGCATATCTATAGCGACTCTCAGCTAGTCGGCTATTAGGTGAGAGGCGAATATCATGCTCGGTGAGAGAGCCTTACCCCGTATCTATCCAAATTGCAGGAATTGTTGAACGACATTGAACATTACACCATAACTCATATCTTGAAAAAAAAACATGAAAGCGAACTATATAGCTAAATTGTCCAGTTACGGAGAAGCTCAGTCAATGGGACTGGTCCCAGTTGAAACTCTGACTGCTCCAAGCATAGGAAGATGGATATTGACAGGATTTTTGAAACAATCGAAGAACCAAAAACATGGATGACACTGATCAAGGGCTGTCTGCTTAGAGAAACACTCATTCGGACAAGAATCACAGGAAAAATCTCCTTCGAAACGCATCACGGTTCGTAATAAAAGAGGGAATACTCTACCAAAGGGGATTCTGTACCCCCTTGCTCAGGTGTGTGACTAAGGGCGAAGCTTGAAGAATCCTTATGGAAGTTTATGAAGGTGACTGTGGAGATCAAACCGAGGGGCAAACCCTTACGAAGAAAGTTCTCCAATATGGGTATTTTAGCCCAATGATCAACCATAATGTAGCTGATTATGCCAAAAGTTGCAACCAATGCTAAGATTCTTCAAGAGAAAAGGGACTCCTTCAACAGAGCCAACACAGATAGTCAGCATGTGGCCATTCACAATCTAGAGAATAGATTTGATTGGTGTATTACCAATAGCCAGTGGAGCCAAATAAGCTATCATTATTGCTGACTTCACCAAATGAGCCAAAGCGGAACGACTGGCCAATACCGCCACAAAGAAAGTTATTAACTTTTTCGCTAAAAACATTATTTGATGCTTTGGTGTGCCACAAAAAATCATCACGGATAATGGGACTCAATTCAAAAGCATTGAGTTCAAAGACTTTTGCAAACGCTTCTAAATCGAGAAAAGCTTTTCCGTTGTTGCAGATTCACAAGTAAATGGACAAGTGGAAGCAGTAAACAAGATCATCAATTGGACCATCAAAAAGCATCTAACTAAAGCTAAAGGAAATTGGGTTGATGAACTTCCACTTGCACTATGGGACTACAGAATAATGCACAAATTTACAAATGGGCACTCTCCGTTCGTCTTGGTATATGGTTCAGAAGCAATGATCCTAGTCGAACTAGAATTCCCTTCTTATCGAAGGAAAAAATTCAATCAAAGGCAGAATAAGTAGCTTCTGCTCGAGTCGCTTGATATGGTCGATGAGAAGAGGAAAGAAGCTGATCTAAGGACTGTCGCTCACCAAAAAAATTCGCACGACATTTCAACTCCAATGTCCATAACCGTACTTTCAAAGTAGGTGATCTTGTCCTTAAACAAGTCTGCCCAATACCAGGAATATTTGAACCAAACTAGGAACGGTCTTATGTAATTGGCCAAAACCTGGGGGATGGCACATTCAAGCTAATAACTGTTGATGCAACCCAAATTCCCTATGCTTGGAACAGTGAATCGCTTTGTTGTTACTTTTTCTATGACTATCTTATGTACTTTCTATTTTTGCAAATAAGCTATCCTGAAATACCCGAGGCATTGTAAATAGGCAGAACTTGCCCAATTTTTATTTCAATTAATGAAACTTTTTTGCTTTCAGAACCAATAAAACATTGTTCACATAAGTAACCTACAGATTCGATGGGGTCAAATTGAATCAAAACCATTCAAACTCCAATTAAGATAGTGGATCCATGCTCCAATGCGCTCCATCTATCTGTCGAGTCGATAAAAGCAAATCGGCTCAAATCGCTGATCGAAGGAACTCGATCTCGGCCTTCTAAGAATCGATGTTGACGTGGCGACACCGAGAAGGTCTGAACCAAAATCGCGCATCTCGTAAGTCGTGTACTCTCTCTTGGATTGTAGAATCAAATCCAAGCAAACACAATTACCAAATCTGTGCATTTTGTAAGCTATGCGTCGCTTCTTGGTTTATAAATCTACGATTGAGCAAGCCTCAATTCCATTGTATGCATTTCGTAAGTGGCACGTCACTACTTAGATCAACAAAATTACATACAAAGATGAGGAAATCTCATATTGCAAAAATCCACGCACCGCCTTAGGAGCCAAGAAAATAGCACTCCAAGGAGTGACACATGTGCACGATAGCCTAAACATCAGCCTTATGGTGGAGTCACTTAACAAAATTTCAAGTAATCAGTGTTGCTCCAGCATCACCAATCACTTAGTCAAATCCTTAAGTGTATAATCACTCACGTAAGGTTGTTAAAAAGCCTCACGGATATCTCAAGTCAAAAATCAAAATGGGATATCAAAAATGAGCACAATAAAAACAGATGTTACCAAAGATAGGAGTTGCAGTATAGACCCGGCTAGGGTCATCCGAAAGACTACCAGAGGCACATCAAGTGTTTAGAGTAAACAGTCCTGTGAACTAGGGGAATACACCAACACTCAACCAAAATAGCAGAAACTTTAAAGTTCTGTTTCCCCAAACAAAGAGTTTTAACAGTAATTACGGGACTAAATAAAACAATACAAAAAAAACAGTGCTGAATAAAAATAGTGGTATATAAGAGGCAACAACGCATGAAATATAGATAGGTAGACAAGTGAAATCACAGTAAAGATTTCAACAGTTTTATCACTTATAACATGTTTCATGTACAACAATAAATAGTGGGGGTCGTACCCACACAATATCGGCCAAGAAAAGGAAAATACAAACACCATTATTGTAACAACAAGAAGAAATTCTAAGTGTAGACTCTGCGCTTATACAAAAAGAAACCAAAAAAGAAAAAGCTATGCTTCATGCGTACATGGACAGATCATAACTTCTTATCACTACTTCCCATGCCGCCTTTCTCGCCTCTGGTCGATAACTTCTCAAATTTCTCCCCTCCCGTGATGATCTCTCTTTCTGAAACATTGCCACCAGCAGACCCTCCTTTTCCTTTGCGCTTGTGGGGTTTGTGAGAACTCTTTGACGACCATTTTTGCTTTACAACCTTCCCCTTCTTCATCATACCATCTGCTGCTCGGTCATTGGCTGCTTGGTCTCTACTTAGTATGGTTGGCTAGCTTGATCCACCTGCTCCCATGTGTTAGTAGTTCTCGAACCCTACTCTTGAGATATAGAGGCGTCATCTAAACCATGCAGCGCTACAATTTGCTCAGAGTACAAACAGGGTTACAAGCCAGATGCAAAGACGACGTTTGATGTGGTCAGAATGGTAGTAGGTCCGGCACCATGAGGAGGAGGTAACTTGGTAGGAAGGGAGGGTTGATCTATAATATCAAAATAAAATGCGGTAATCTCGGCAATTTCATCTGGATTAAATTGGAAGTCTTCTAACATGGGAGAGATAAGAAAATTACCTACC
Source organism: Allium cepa (assembly GCA_030765085.1). Lineage (NCBI taxonomy): Eukaryota > Viridiplantae > Streptophyta > Magnoliopsida > Asparagales > Amaryllidaceae > Allium > Allium cepa. The sequence continues at coordinate 1,002,494,957 of CM060929.1, forward strand.
GTGGAGGTCGTTTCATGTGCCACAACTTTAAAGCCATTGCCATTGCCCTCTTTTGATGGCTACATAATCACATGAGAAGTAGAAACAATCCCTTCATCAACGCGAAGATGTGAAGACGGTTCACAAGGGCCTGAAGGAAAATGCAAGATTAAAGCCTTAGCGGTGGTCGCAACATCAATGGCTTCTTGTTCCCTCTCTAGTCTCAGAATTTCCTGGCCCTCCCCTAAAGCTTGGCAAGACTCTTTATTCAAATATGCGTGAACCAACTCCTCTTCGGTATAACTGCCACCTATATCTTGAAATCAGCCCAGAATCTCTTCTCAGACTATGGCAAGCATACAAGGAAACAATGGACCCAAGTAACTAAGACTCCCCCGATATAGAACGGAGTTGACATAGAAGCCCAAAATAGTAGCATCTAAGCCTTCCATCTTCTTTTTGAAGGTATCTTGCAGCTTTGATAAGCTAGCATCCATCTTAGCCTTCTCTATTGCCATTTGTTTCTTTTTAGCATCCAAATTCGAAACTTGTTTGCGAAGAGAGGCAATTTCTTGAGCCTGCTTAGCGATGGTTCTCATCTGCATCGCAACAATCGCCTTGCTTATCCTCAACTTTTGTTTTAACGTCGCCTCATCCGTATGGCACTTCTTTATCCCATCTCTAAGTATGATTGCATCTTGGTCGGTGGATTTTTTTAAGCAAAGAAGCACTTTTGTTCTCCCTCTTAAGGGCATCATCTCTCTCTTTCTTTAGCCTTTCGATCTCCGCATCGCAATCAATGAGATGCTTCTCGTACTCATACTTTTCGAATTCAAATGAGAGGATTTCCTAGTAATTTTTTGGGTTAATAGTAGATATTTGTATGCATAATTTTCCCCACCCTTTAGCTTGCTCTAAACCACTCTGAATTTCATGAAAATGGGGCAACTAAGATTCGACATGAACTGACTTCAGATTGGGCTTATCAAACACAACCCCTTTTAAGAACAAATTAGGGAACGTATCATGTAGATGCGGGGGACCAGTAGAAAGAATGTAAGGTGCATTATTAGAAATCTAGGGAGTGGAAGTCATGACAGTATGGGTGGAAGAGGTCACGGCTACGGAAGTAGAGACATTTTTCCTAGTGGAAGCAGGAGGTTGTGGAGAGGATTCATGTTCTAGGACTTTTTTCGGCCTCTTTAATGGATCTCCTTCCTCAGTCGGGCACTTCCACTTTTCATAGCCACTTCTCCTATCTCTGGCTTAAACATTCTCGGCATTGCGATGCTTTTTCGCCTCCCTCTCCTTCCTCCCTTTTCTCTCCTAGTAAGTCTCCCAGAGAGCATGGTACCTTGAAGAGTGTCTTTACGAACACCGAGACTCTAAAACTCGATCAAGATCGTTGTAAAGACCACAAGACTTCCTGCAGCAAGTGATAAAATGGCTTTAGGAAAAAGGCTTTCAATGAACTAAAATATCCTAGAAAATAATAACACTATAAAATGTGGGATCCTAGTGAAGTGTGTATTGCAATTTAACAACCCCAACGGAATACACGAACCAGATCGATCACCAACTAATGTCAGGACATTGCTTCCTATAGGGATGATCTGAGTAGACTGGGAAGGAAACCCTTTCAAAGTAAAATCAGCCATCAAGTAACCCGTATTCATAAAAATGCCACTTGTATCTCCTAAATCGATGTTAACACCTTCTGTAGAGAGAAGGATATAGGCTCAATCTTGGGAGAAGCTCATTCAGTAGGCTATTTCAAATAAGGTGGGGTGCATGAACAGGGCTTAATTCTAAGGCCTTGTCGCCTAATTTAACGTCGCTCTCATCAGTGTCCCAATCTAGTTCTTCCTCATTTAGAGGATGCTCCTTACTGATTTCTCCTTCTTCCTTCTCTTCAATAAGCGGAGCCTTGCCCTTCCATTGAATAAACTCTTCCTTTTTCTCTTTTGGAATCGATGGCATTTTGGGTGGACTGTCAACCCTAACTTGAATTTGGATCTCCTCATGTGTCTTCTCTGACCCCTCGAATGGGTCACTTTCTTCTTCATCATCACCATCTTCTTCACTAGAGTCATGGGAAGAGAAAATAGGACGGGTTCGGGCTCTAGATCAGGAAGGAGCACTAATGAATCCAACGAATCTCCCATGTTGTAAAAGCCCACATCGGGGAAGATTCTCATCTGTGAGATAGAATATAATCATGCACTCCTGAGCATTGACTACTTTCAACGTGCTAAGAACGGTGTCGAGTGTCGTGTCCTTGTTAATTTTTGAAATAACTGCAAGGAATATATGATTGTTTAGAAAACTTATAGCAATTAAAGGTCCGAGCATGGTGAAGGTGACTTACCCTTATAGTCCATAAACAGGTGAATCCTTTCTAGAGATTTAGCAAAAAATAACCGATTCTTTAATGAAGGAACTTTGTTGGGAAGATCTAGTATAGGTTTTCTGCTACGCCGCGTTTCAATATAAACAAGTGATGGATTAGCCTCTTTCTTTTTGAACAATAGAAGATATTGCAGCTTAGTAAAGCTTGGGGCACGATTAAGCGTCCGCATGAAATGAACTTATAAGCATGTCAACATGGCGCATCCATTTGGAAGAATCTGGAATAGGTCCAACCCTATGTACTAAAGTTCTGTCATTAAGAAATGATTGAATGGGGCACTGCACCGTAAATGCACATATATTGGTGGTAAGCCGCATATCCACAAGGTAGCCTATGAGCCATTTATCCTCTCGATGGGAAAAGCACATCATCCTTTAAGATACCACATTGCAAGAAAATGCTTTGCAACATCCTATGCGTAAGAATTATAGGAGCTTTCTCGAAAGGATCAAGCAAGACTATGCAATTAGGAGTGTGGTCAACGACGGGACCGATTGGAATCAGACGGCCATATTGATTTGAAGTTATGGAAGCGATGGATCCAGCGAGGATCAACGATATCTCCATTTTCGAAAGAGATGAGTTCCCCTCAACAGATTTGAGCTGAAAAGATTCGCATCATTCTATATAAGAAAGCTCGTGTTTAAAAAGATACGGGACGCCTAATCTCTATACTATAGACCCTTGCGTAGTTGACAATTTAAATCTAGGATATAATTGACGTGTACCAACCAACGATTGGATTCCAAGTGTTAATCGAGAGTGTGTGTGATGTGCATTCAAAATGAGAATGAGTCTGGTGTCCTAAACGCTGTGAACAAACCATTCCGTGTAGATGGCTCATTCGTACTGGAAAGAGCGATCTGTATTACCCGTTAATTTCATTTCTTCTGTACTTACACATTATCAATCAACGGTCAATAATGGATCCGTTGTCCGAAGAAACATGGAAAGCCCTTCTTATTCTAGGTACACCAACTGTGCAATGACTGGACCAATCCAAAGTGAACAAATATAGATCAATGAGTCCGAATCAAATAAAGAATTCTCAGTATAAGTCGATTTTAGTTCTCTGGAAGGTGCTAATAGCATGAGCTGCAAACAAGATGCTACCTAAGCTATTATTAACTCTCAAAAAAGCCAAAATCAATCAACAAGATGCTATGCCAGATTAACTGTATAACCCGATGCAAGTCAATTCAAACTCTGTGGATGAAAATAGCAAAACATGTCGAGCATCGAGGCAAAAACCTAGCTTTGTTCCACGAAAAATTCAGGACTCGGTTTTCTATCTTCTTGCACAAAGTCATAATCAACTCAAATCTTCCACCACTGTATCCATCACCAACACAACTTGATCACCAATCGCTAATGTAGTAATATGCCAAAATCCACAACAACAACCTTCAAATTTGGGAAAGATGATTTGATCTCTAGTTCAAGACAACCCAAACTAAGATCATGGATGGATCGGACTGGCAATACCCCAAAATGGAGGTGTTCTCAATGGTAGGACCCATTAGAATAGTGGAGACAGCGGCCAACGGTACATATGGTGAAGATGGATGGTGGTTGCTTTCTCACGGATGCAGGCTGCGGATTGATGGCGGTTTGGGGTTATTGGATCTGTTTGGCTCGAATTAAGAAAAATGGGAAAAAGGTGTAGATCCAACCCTTTACTAAAAAAGAGAGGTTTGAATTTTTTTCTCAAGTATTTGGATCGATACCAATACAATCCAATTAGATGGTACCGACCCAAATTTCCGCCTCCAAATGGTCCCAGATTTCCCCTACGCAATCTACTCGATGTTCGTATTCATTCTAGAAATTATCAAGTCAAGATCACTCGGTAATCACGAACGATGGAGATTCACACTAAGGACTGAATAGTTAACCAGTACTTTGCCTATAGCTTTTATAGATAGCCAGATACAATCAATGAAACTACTTAAAACGAAAATTAGAGATAGACAATTTCAGAGCATACTTTGATTCCAACGAACCATACTCTAGGGGGAAATGTTAATCGGGATTTTAACCCAGAAAAGTTCACTAAAAGTTGGAACATTCAGATTAAGCCATAACAACTCGAAACTTGGCTGAAGGCTCAAAAGAACTAGACAAAAGCTTCCAACAAGTTCTAGTAAAAAATAAGCCAACCTTTCGGATTGGCACTGATCCCATCCAATTGGATCAGCATCGATCCTAATTATTGATTTAGGGTAACTTCAAATCTCTCGCATCACACTCTAATGTCTCTAATAAGCTCACCTAATAAATTTGGCAGCGTTCCGAACAATCTAGTTTTAGAAGTGAAGGTTCATCCGATTCAGAGTACAGTTCAATCTAACTCATAGGTGAATCACCATCAAGCATGTCAACAAGCTATGAAATTACATGGAGACATTCAAAAAAATAAAGAAAGGCAGCCAAATAGTCGAAGCATAAAAAATGCGTAATTATTTAGGTCGGTACCAATTTGATCCAATTGGATTGGTACCGATCCAAATAGTTAGCTCTTATGACCCTAAAATTTTCTAGGCTCCTTCTTCACACTAAGTGGAAGCTTCTGGAAAAGCGGATCTGGCCCAAGTACTCTCCAACTTCTATAAATACCATTCCATTTGTAATAGAAAAGGGATCTATGTACTGGCTATTGCAACTTTTTCATTACTATTCTTCACTCTTCTTCTCCTACATAACAGTCACAAAAGAGCAACTGAGAGTCTCTGGTTGCCCCCAAGTACTTGTGATTTAGATCTAACTTATGTGATTCAATCATATAGTAAATAAAATAACCTTGTAACAGCGGTCAGCCAATAAAAGCCATAAAGTGGACGTAGGCTTCATTATAGCCGAACCACTATAAAAATATCTTGTCTCTTTACTTTTTCTGAGATATAATGTTGCTTTTTTGTATTTTATTTCCCTTGATAAATAGGGCTGGTGCTTTAACACTCAATCCAAGGTATTGATCCATTTTTTGGTTAACAAGCATCGAGCATAAGAGGAAAAAAGACTCACATCCAGCTCCAGTGACATGTTTCTCTAAATCTATCATGTGCGTTGTAATGAGGAGGGGGGTCAGAACAACGTTCTAGTGGCTGGAAAAATATAAACTTTCCATAACATAAGTTTATATCGATAGCTTTCCATTTAATTATTATATCCATTAAGATTAGCAATTCTAATATAATCTTTCATTGCACACACGATTACTTACTTGCTCCTTCTAAAGGTATGAAATACTAACAAAGCCATATCAACCACCAAATACGTCTAAATCCATTAGCCGCTTCATACTTCTAAATATGAAGCGGGTATCTATAATGCTTTTAAAAGAGAAATAGGTAGACTCTATCATTTAAGACCTTAATTGAAGCAGATCCTGTCATTTAAGACCTATTCCCAAAGTGGTTTCCTAACAATATTGTCAATGGTCAGTGGGTCCTAGCTACAAGACCCCTAACCACTATTTAAGGCTTCTGACACTTAATGTCCAACTATTACCGCATCTATCTACGATAAAATTGTAGTTATGTGATAAACGGTACTCAAGCCACTTAATATCTTTTATTAGAAAATAGACTGACTCTGGTTATTTAAGACCTTAACTAAGGCAGACCTCATCATTTAAGACTTATCTCCAAGGCGTGCTTCTAAATGATACTATTATTATTTCGGCTTTAGCAATATAAGAGATGATACCCAAGCCACTTAATACTTCCCAGCGGAAAATAGGTAGACCCCGCCATTCAAGAACAACTTCTTGAAGCAAGCTCCTCAAAGGTACTATGTAGCTGTCATTGCTTGGAAATCTTATAGGAAAGAGGAGGACCCTACATTCACTTAAGAACTCAAACCTGAAGCAAACCCTTCCCGAGATATCCACTCTCACTCTTTAATTATAAATATGGCATCTCATTAGGTTACTTCTATCGGTAGGGAGGCGGACCCTACAGCCACTGAAGACCTCAAATGAGAAGGGAACCACTATGGAGATAACCCACACTGCTCCTAATTATAAATTTGGACCAATTAATACTTTCCAATTAAGAAAGCAAGCCCAAACTCTCACATCATCAGGGGTTATTGGACTATTGATATCTCACATCAGTAGTAAGTACATCCGACTGCTGATAGTCTCAAAGTGAAGGGCAGTCTTCCGTCGAGTGACTCTACTAACCTCACATCACTAACCTACTAAGTCCAGTTAACCATCCTAAGTATTTATTTATATTCTCTTAGGCATACATTGAACTTAGCTTACTAATTCCCTTTTTATTTAAGGCAATACGATTTACCCTAAATATTATAAGTGTAGTAATTACGTACAAATATTTTTTTATCAAGTATGTTCTAGTTATGTACTTTCACTATAATATACTTTTCCTTGTTAAATTATTCGAATCATATCTAAAACGTGTGACGACCCAAAATTTTCAACATTTGAAATTAAAATATTTAATTGATTTTAGATATTGGAATTAGTTTTTAAACTTGAATTTCAATTATAACTATGAATTTGGCAATTAAATTTCTAAATTTAATTTATTGAAGTTGGGTAAAAATATTGAATCTTCAGTTTTAACCTGTTAAAAATAACTTGATGGCTTAGAAAATTTATATTGACAATACTGAAGATAATGGAAGCTTCAGAATTGGATTTGGAGATGATTTGTTTAGTTCTGAAATTATATCGTTTAAATCAATATGTAAAAATAGCCTTTCGAGGCACAGTCTTGGAATTCGACGATACCAGTTCCATTGGATCCGTAATATTGTATTATTATCGAATTTCGATTTTGTAGCATTCGAAATTGTCGTGTGACCGTACGGTAAGCAAACGCGCTGAAATTTATATCGAAAATTAAATTTAATAACTGGGTTCAAAAAGCTATCTTCTCCATACGATCGAATTTGAACTCGGAACCTTTTTCATGCATTCGGAATAGGAGTTTAATATTATAAACGCCTGGCGACATGCTTCGATTGGAGTTCGAAATTTTAGGCTTCGAATTTGAGAAGATTTAAATTTGAATTTTGAATTTTAAACATAATAGAAAAATATAATTAAAACTATATATCATGCTCAGACACGTGGAGACAATTTTAGCTACGTGTTTCTTTTATTCTGAATATTCAACGCGCGTTCATTCGTCCTTGTAAAACAAAACGAACAAAAATTTATTTCGTTCAAAGTAAAAAAAAACGAGTGAAAACTTTTGGTTCAAATCAAAACGAAAATGGCCGCCTCCTTCTTTACAATTCAATTTAGAAATCGCGAAAGAAATAGAATTCAAAGATTTAAAATGGCCGTTCAACTCAGAAATAAAAAAACCCTAACTCCCTCTCCTCATTTTCGAATCGAAATCGAGGTAGCTAAATTCGTGGCTAATCATCAAGGAAAGCACGAGTCGTGATTTTGGGGGTTGTCGTGTGTTCGAGTCGTGGTCGCAGCATCGTCGCGGCACCCTACAAAGTCACGAGTGGAACTAGCAACGATGGAAGGAGTCCGCGCGTTTATGCGTCGAGGGTGGCGATGCGATTGGGTTGTCGACGAATTGGCTTGAGCGTGCATAAGAGCAATGTGGAAGTGGAAGTGGTCGCATGCTCGAGTATCTGGCCTTCGCGTGGGCAGAAAATAGGCGGCGACCACGGTGGTAGTGGCGATTCGAGGTGCTGGACCAGGGTGCTGGGGGGAAACTCGTGAGGCCGAGCTAGGGTTTGTCATGGTAGCACGGTATATAATCTTGTTTTAATTTAATTTAATATATATATATATATATATTAGAAGGAAAAAAAGAGAAAGGTACAATAACAGAAAGTTTTATAAAGTAATTTATTTTCCTCTTCAATGTATAGATTTATATATATATCGAAACAGTGAAGTAAACTGCTGTTATTTACAAAAAAAGAAAAAACCTATATAGAATTATATATATAGTTTCCAAATAAAATAAATATACGTATTTTAAATTACTTGTTGTTTTAAAATAATGGATTGGGTGAATAAAGTGTTAAATTAAGTTATTTAATTATTTTAATTACTGAGATATTTTGTTAAAGGAAATTTAATTTTAAATTTCATTTTTAGTTAAATAAAATTGTTAAAAGGATTTTTTTTAATTTAACTCTTTGTTTAAAATAAAATCATTAGTTTAAAATTTAAAAATAGTAGTTGAATAAAAATTTAAAAATGGCAATTGAATTATTCGATTTATTTCGATTATTAATTAAATCATCTGATATTTAGACAAGGTCTAATACAGTGAAGAAAACAAGTCGAATTGGAAATGGATTGCATGCAAAGTAAAAGGTGAGATCTTCTCACTCAATCGGATACCCGATTCAATTCAAATAGTTAGTTTAGATTATTGGTTGTTTGCTTGGATGATGATTGTTATCAATTGTATTGAATTAGACCCTATGCGCCGCATAACAGCGGATGATATTATATTAAACCCATATACGGCGATATTCCACCTTGAAGTGGAATTGGTATTATATATGTATTTGGAGTGATTAATTTCCCACATTATATAGAGGATGGACCCTATGCGCCGCATAATAGCGGATGATATTTTATAAATCCCATATACCGCGATATTCCACCTCAAAGTGGAATGAGTATTTAATTGTTGTGCTAACGTCTATGGATGCAGGGAAAACAGGTTGGAGGGATCCAATTGGATTCCTCAAATAATTGAATTTGTTTCAATAATGTGTGTTGATTTATCTATAATCTATGTGTGATTATATTTATGATTGAAACCGTTGAAAGTTATAATTTAGCTGAATATATTTTTGGTATCGTAGGATACCAGAAATAAATAAAATTGGATTTTTGAAATTCAAGTAGAAAATTTATAATAAAATTATTTAAAGAACAGGAAAATAGACATGGGGAAGAAGTTGCAAAAAAAATTAGTCTCAGGGACAACAAATTTGTTTTTTAGTCTGAAGGACACTTTCTAGTGTAAGCAGAAAATGATAGTTACAACTATCGTTCTGCGATTTACACTAGAAAGTGTTCTTCAGCCTGAAAAGCAACTTGTTGTCCTTGAGACTAAATTTTTCTTCAACTTTTTCCCTGAGCCTAAAAATCCCTTTAAAGAATTGGGTGAATTTAAGAGAAGAAACTAAAATAGATAAAGTTTTATTTTTCAAAATTTATTGAATAAATTCCAAAATATGGGAAAAAAATTTATAAATGGGTTTTGAGTATATTGCTTAATAGTTGAAGAATTTATTTAAATTCGGATTTTAAATAGTTTGGAAGAGATAAAGGGAAATAAATTTTAGAAACTCAATTTGGAATTGGATTTGGTAATTGAAATAAATTTAGAAATCAATTTGGTATTGATTTGGTGTTTAAAAATAAATTTTGGGAAATCAATTCTGAAATCGATTGGGTGTTTGAAATAAATGTTTGGAAAATCAATTTGGGATTTTATTTGGCATTCGAAATCAATTTGGAAATCAATTTGAAAATTGATCTGGTGTAAGTAAATATTTGAGAATCGATTTGAAAATCGTATATTAGTGGAAATTTTAAAATTTAAAATTCACAATGGGAATTTTATAAAAGAAAGGGAAATTTTGTTTTAAAAATAAATATAATTTTATTTTTAAAAGTGTGGAAAGGAATTTACAGATTTGGAACGCAAATTTAAAATAAATCCAGATAGATTTATAAATTGACTTAAATTGTCCATTTTGAAATGGAAGGTGTATTTTCCCTCGAAAACCGAGTATGTTTTAAAGTAGCTTTCAAAATTAAAAGTTTTGAAGTTGGTTTTAAAAAGGATGTTTGTGGAGAAATTATTTTCTTAAGCAGGTTTCGAATCTTTAAAGTAAAGATTTAATTAATCAACTATAGAAGGGATAATTTTAAAGATTAAAATTGATATTTGTTTTAGAAAATGGATATTTAAGTAGTTATACCCTATCCACTAATTTTATTTAAAAATTAGTTTGGAATTGAAGTTTTATATGAGATTGGTATAAAGTTTTCATAGCTAATATTTAAAATAAGTATTTTAAAATATTTGAGCTCGGTAGATTTTTAATGGAATTAAATAAATATTTGGAAATTTATTCCACGTGAGGAAAGTGATTTGAAATTTGTTTTCAAAGGTTTGAAAAGTGAAAAGTGATTTGAAATTTGTTTTCAAAGGTTTGAAAAGTGAAAAGTGATTTGAAATTTGTTTTCAAAGGATTGAAATGTGGAAATTGATTTGAAATTTGTTTTCAAATGTTTGAAGTGCTAAAATTATATCTTGCAAAGATATTTTGAAAATAAATAATTGGAAAAAATTATTTAAATCTGGTGATTGTTGTGAATGTTGATTGATATTTAATAACCGACTACCAATATTGGCCTTTAAATGGCATTTGAATTTCGATGCGATTGGGGGTCGGATTTCAAATGGATATTCGAAAACCACATCGAACCTTTGTGATTGTGATGGATCTTTTGTTTAAATGATCAAAGTGGAAATTTGTTGTGATTTGTTTGAAATCTGAATTTAACACTTATTTTTAAAATAAGCGCTCGTTATTCGGATTAGCCGGAAGAGGACTTTGTGTCATAACATCCATTCCGAATAATGATACGATGAAATGGGATTGCATTTGAAGATGGTGTTGAAGACCGGGTATTTTCGAAAGCGAAAGGATTACCTGTTGAATGTCTCTGCGCCGATTTGCTCTGGTATAGAGATATTATCACCCTTTACGATGGGGATTCCGAACATGATTAGTGAATATCCGGATTTGTAAGGGATTCTTTGAAGTGTTTTCGGTTCCGTTCGATCCCGGAACGGACTTGTACGGATGTGTGTCTGACATTATACTTTGAGATGTAAAGCTGGTTTCTATCAAATATATTTCTGTTGGTGGCGGAGAATTTATTCTCTTAGCTTAACACCCTTCTCTGAGACGTACAAGCTCAGAGGTTATGTAGTTGATGGTTACTAGTGATACATTCCCAAATTGGTAATGTGGCATATGAAGTGCTGATGATCATTTGTTGAACGAAGCATGGCTTTTGTGAAAAGCGTAGCTTTGTGAACGAGATTTCGTCGAACCTCACAACCCGTAAATGGTCAGAAAAGGAATGTTGCAGCAAGACAATTTAAGGGTAGCGCCCTCAAGGTATGTCATTTCCTTTTGGAAAAGGGTGGTCTCATGGTATGGAGCCCAGATACTTAACTTATGTGGTTACTTCAAATTTATTGCTTTGTGGTTGAGGATCCTCGGATAAAGGTCGGTAAAGACCGGGGATAGTATACTTGTGGTAGTTACTCATGTTATAGTTGTATTACAGCGTGGGGTAACTCGGTCTTGTATTGGCAGAGATGCGGTTAGGTTCTCGGGGACGTCCCTCCAAAGGCGTTCCGTTTCGGTGTAGGAAGTTTCTTTGCCTGACCATTATTGGAAATCCAAAGAAACAATACGCGTCCTGTATGGTTTTAGTTGTATAACCTTCCATGGAATGTGGCGGTGACCTGCTATTAAACATGGTAGCTATAGTAGGCATACAATAATGGTTATATGCTGGCTAAGATTAATATTATACTTTCGAAAATATTTTCTACACTATGCACTAATGATAATATCAAATAGTTTTAGTGTATTAAGCATGTTTGACTATCATAAGGAGAAATCTCCTCCAATTCTGCGTTTGCATTGTGTGTGTGGCGGGAGGCCTTATGGTAGTTTCATTTTCCAAAAGCATAGCGGATTTCTTTTTATTTTCTTTGTAAAAATAACTGTTTTTAAGATCTCACACCAGTCCCATAACTGACCTGAAGTTTATTGCTCCCTTTCTAAACTATGGATGCCTATAATTTTCCACACGAGCAGCCTAGAGTCAGGTTATCACTATTCTGGAGCGAAGTCAGAAAAGTTGCTGTAGAGATCAGGAGCAAGCTGGATGGCGAAGCGTATCACTTATACTATATAGTGTCCGCTGCGTTTGGGTTGAGTGCAAGTTCTAATGAATGTCGGTGTTGTGTTTTGTGTTGTTGTAAATTCTGTTAATATGATGTATGTAAAACTGATATAGTTCTTTGTTTTCAAAGATATTCGTTTATCTATTACATGTTGTTCCACTGTGAAATGTGAGAATTTGATTATTGTTTTTTTTCTTCTTCTAATTTCCTCTTCTTTTACCCTAACGATTCGGTTTTTCGGCATTCGATTGTGCGGCTTTTGATACAGTGGACGTATTGATGTCGACTTTCGAAAGTCGAAAAATTGGGTCGTTGCAAATTTGGTATCAGAGCAATTGGTTAAGCGACAACCTTGGCTCTGGTGGATAGAATACTCATTAGAGATAGAGTCAGCAGTATCTAGAATGAGTTGAGTATACTAATAGATATGAGCGCGTATTTGTTAATGAATATAAAATTATTTTATATTGTGATGATTGGTTTGTTGAGTGGTATATGGATTCTGGTCGGTATAGTCTGTACAACTCTATCGATAGGGATCTCTAAACACTCGTACAAAACAATTTGACACGATATTGTTTTCAAAATAGGGTAAATGAAATAATTTTACCCAAACTATTTTTATATAGAAAAGAAATCATTTTTCGTAAATTATTATAGTATATGGTTGCTAGATTGTTAGGAAGAGATAATATTAAAATTGTTATCATCAATTATTCAATAAGAAATTGAAATTATAATCAAAAGCCGAGAAATAAAATTTGTATACAAATGATATTTGTAAATTGTAAATGTGATTTATAATAAAATTCCAGAGGAATATTTATAAGAATTTGAAAGGGTTTGAAAATTTTGAAATTTGGAAAAGGTTAAAATCCCTTTTGATTTGGAAATAGTTTTCAAAGGTCTTGGAAAATGTTTTGGAGGGATAAAAGATCTAAACTCTTTTCGATCGCTGGAAAATAACTTCGATGATGACTGCTGCGTCATCCATGTTCATTTTTGGGTTTCCAAAAGAGGATTTGCTGCTAAATTGTTTTAAGTGAAAGTTGTTTGCAAAACTGGTTTGGATTTTTGAATTCAAAAGATAAATTAAATTGATTTTAAAAATGGTTTTGAAAAAATGGAAAGACTCTAGAATCCTATATAAAGTATTTATAGAATATAATTGAGTTTGACAACTTATAAATTGGAAGTTGTTAGGATAAAATTTAACTTGAAGAAAAGTTAAAGTTAAAATATTTTGATTTTGGAAAAGGTGATTTTGAAATATTGAGAAATTGTTTAAAACTCTGGAAAATTTATCAAAAGTGTTTATGAGTTGATAACTTATATAATTTGAATTTTGATAGGATGAATTTAACTTAAAGAATTGAGTTAAATTAAAGTGAATATGGAAACAAAATAAGTGAGAAAGTAAATTTATTAAATTAAATGAAAATAAGTGAGAAAACTTATAGAAGTTTAAAATTGAATTTGAATTGTGTTAAATAAGGTGAAGGAGAAAATAAATTCGGGAATGAACAAAAGAATGAAAACTGGAATTGAAACTGAATATTGAAAACTAATTTGAATTGTGTGAAATAAAATGAAGTTGTAAAATTAGTTCAAAGTGAACTAATGGTAATACAGATGGAAACAAAAAAAATGGTTTGAGATAAAATGAACTGGAGTTTGTAAGGGATTAGTAAATGAAATTAATTTAAAATAGAGAGATGAATCAGTTGTGAATGAAAGATAGTTGAAAAAATTCAATATTCGGAAGGAAAATTGAAATCAAATGAAATTGAAAATGTAAGACAGAATGAAAATGGATATATAACTTCAATAGTGAAGTTAAAAAAAATGGTGTAAGAAGTATATATTGAAAATTTTGTAAAGGAATATGCAAAATGATAGGCAGGATATACAGGTGCGTTAAAAGGAAAATGGAATCGGGATTTTGATTTCGAAGATAAAATCTGAATTGCTCGATAAAGGTATGTATTTAAATTTCAATATGAAATTTGATGATTTTCTTGTCCAGCCGCTTGGCTTTTCATTTTCTTTTTGAAATCTGGGGGCCGTGGTGCCATTTTGTAGTCGTACCGAGCTAGCCGCGCAAAGGAGAAGCTGGCGAAATTTTTCAAAATTTAAGGAAGTTAGAAAAATTTTGAGAGATTTTTGAAATTTTAAAATTTAAATTTGCATTGGTTAAGAAAACAATATTGTTTGGAAATTATGGTTAAGGTTGGAAAATTAGTTGAAGTGATAATGGTTCCTTAATAAAATATTTGTTTTGGCAAATAGATAAAACTGTTTGGTTTGGGGAAAATGATAAATGGGTCAAGGTTCATTCTTCTTAACTAGGAATTTCGGGACGAAATTCTTTTAAGGGGGGAAGGATGCGACAACCCAAAATTTTCAACATTTTAAATTAAAATATTTAATTGATTTTAGATATGGGAATTTGTTTTAAACTTGAATTTCAATTATAACTATGAACTTGGCAATTAAATTTCTGAATTTAATTTATTGAAGTTGGGTAAAAATATTGAATCTTCAGTTTTAAGCCTTTTAAAAATAACTTGATGGTTTAGAAAATTTATATTGACAATACTAAAGATAATGGAAGTTTCGGAATTGGATTTGGAGATGATTTATTTAGTTTTGAAATTATATCGTTTAAATCTATATTTAAAAATAGCCTTCTGAGGCACAGTCTCGGAATTCGATGAAACCAGTTACATTGGATCCGTAATATTGTATTATTGTCGAATTTCAATTTTCATAGCATTCGGAGTTGTCGTGTGACCGTACGGTAACCAAATGTATTGAAATTTATATCGAAAATTCAATTTAATAACTGGGTTCAAAAAGCTATCTTCTCCATACGATCGAATTTGATCTCAGAACCTTTTCCATTGCGTTTGGAAAGGGGTTTAACATTATAAAAGCCGGCTGACACGCTTCAATTGGAGTTTGAAATTTTGGGCTTCGAATTTGAGGCGATTGAAATTTAAATTTAAATTTTAAACACAAAAGAAAAATATAACTAAAACTATATATCATGCTCAGACACGTGGAGACAATTTTAGCTACATGTTTCTTTTATTCTGAATAATCAACACGCGTTCATTCTTCCTTGTAAAACAAAATGAACAAAAATTTATTTCGTTCAAAGTTAAAAAAAGAAAAAGCAAAAAAGAAACGAACGAAAACTTTTGGTTCAAATCAAAACGAAAATGGCCGCCGCCTTCTTTACAATTCAATTCAGAAATCGCGAAAGAAATAGAATTCGAAGATTTAAAATGGCCGTTCAACTCAGAAATAAAAAAACCCTAACTCCCTCTCCTCATTTTCGAATCGAAATCGAGGTAGCTAAATTCACGGCTCATCATAAAGGAAAGCACGGGTCGCGATTTTGGGGATTGCCGTGTGTTTGAGTCATTGTCGCGGCATCGTCGCGATGCCTTACAATGGTCACAAGTGGAACTGGAAGCGATGGAAGGGGTGCAAGCGTTTATACATCGAGGATTGCGATGCGATTGAGTTGTCGACGAATTGGCTTGAGCATGCATAAGAGCGATGTGGAAGTGGAAGTGGTTGCATGCTCGAGTATCTGGCGTTCGCATGGGCAGAAAATAGGTGGCAACCACGGTGGTAGTGGCGATTCGAGGTGCTGGACCAGGGTGTTGAGGGGAAGCTCGTGAGGCCGAGCTAGGTTTTGTCACGGCAGCAAGGTATATAGTCTTGTTTTAATTTAATTTAATATAAATATATATCTTAGAAGGAAAAAAGGAGAAAGGTAAAATAACAACAAGTTTTATAAAGTAATTTATTTTCCTTTTTAATGTATAGATTTATATATATATATATAAGGAAACAGAGAAGTAAATTGCTATTATTTACAAAAAAAAAAGAAAAAAAATCTATATAGAATTTATATGTATATAGTTTCCAAATAAAATAAATATACGTATTTTAAACTACTTTTTGTTTTAAAATAATGGATTGGGTGAATAAGATGTTAAATTAACTTATTTAATTATTTTAATTACCGAGATATCTTATTAGAGAAATTTAGTTTTAAATTTCAGTTTTAGTTAAATAAAATTGTTAAAAGGAATTTGTTTAAAATTTAATTCTTTATTTAAAATAAAATCATTAGTTTAAAATTTAAAAATAGTAGTTGAATTAAAATTTTAAAATGGCAATTGAATTATTCAATTTATTTCAAATATTAATTAAATCATCTGATATTTATACAAGGTCAAATGCGGTGAGAAAACAAGTCGAACTGGAAATGGATTTGATGCAAAGTAAAATGTGAGATCTTCTCACTCAATCGGATACCCGATTTAATTTAAATAGTTAATTTAAATTGTTGGTTGTTTGCTTGGACGAGATTGTTATCAGTTGTATTGAATTAGACCCTATGCGTCGCATAATAGCGGATGATATTATATTAAACCCATATACGGCGATATTCCACCTTGAAGTGGAATTGGTATTATATATGCATTTGGAGTAACTGATTTCCCGCATTATATAGCGTATGAGACCCTATGCACCGCATAATAGCGGATGATATTTTATAAATCCCATATACGACGATATTCCACCTCGAAGTGGAGTGGATATTTAATTGTTGTGCTAACGTCTGTGGATGCAGGGAAAACAGGTTAGAGGGATCCAACTGGATTCCTTAAATAATTGAATTTATTTCAATATTGTGTGTTGATTTATCTATAATCTGTGTGTGATTATATTTGTGATTGAAATCGTTGAAGGCTATAATTTAGCCGAATATATTTTTGGTATCATAGGATACCAGAAATAAATAAAATTGGATTTTTGAAATCCAAGTAGAAAATTTATAATAAAATCATTCAATAATTGGATGAATTTAAGAGAAGAAAATTAAATAGACAAAGTTTTATTTTTGAAAACTTATTAAATAAATTCTAAAATATGGGAAAAGATTTTATAAATGGGTTTTGAGTAATATTGCTTAATAGTTGAAGAATTTATTTGAATTCGGATTTTAAATAGTTTGGAAGAGATAAAGGGAAATAAATTTTAGAAATTCAATTTGGAATTGGATTTGGAAATTGAAATAAATTTAGAAATAAATTTGAAATTGATTTGGTGTTTAAAAATAAATTTTGGGAAATCAATTCTGAAATAGATTGGGTGCTTGAAATAAATGTTTGAAAAATCAATTTGGGATTTGATTTGGTATTTTAAATAAATTTGGAAATCAATTTGAAAATTAATTTGGTGTTGAAAGTAAATATTTGGGAATCGATTTGAAAATCATATAACAGTGAAATTTGAAAATTTAAAATTCGCAATGGGAATTTTATAATAGAAAGGGAAATTTTGTTTTAAAAATAAATATTGGTTTATTTTTAAAGGTTTGGAAAGGAATTTACGGATTTGGAACGCAAATTTAAAATAAATCCAGATAGATTTATAAATTGATTTAAATGGTCCATTTTGAAATGTAAGATGTATTTTCCCTGGAAAGCCGAGTATGTTTTAAATTAGCTTTCAAAATTAAAAGTTTTGAAGTTGGTTTAAAAAGGATGTTTGTGGAGAAATTATTTTGTTAAGCAGGTTTTGAATCTTTAAAGTAAAGATTTAATTAATTAATTATAGAAGAGATTATTTTAAAGATTAAAATTGATATTTGATTTAGAAAATGGATATTTAAGTAGTTATACCTTATCTACTAATTTTATTTAAAAATTAGTTTGGAATTGAAGTTTTATATGAGATTGGTGTAAATTTTCATAGCTAATATTTAAAATAAGTATTCTAAAATATTTGAATTTGGTAGGTTTTCAGTGGAACTAAATAAATATTTCGAAATTTATTCCACATGAGGAAAGTGATTTGAAATTTGTTTTCAAAGGTTTGAAAAGTGAAAAGTGATTTGAAATTTGTTTTCAAAGGTTTGAAAAGTGAAAAGTGATTTGAAATTTGTTTTCAAAGGATTGAAATGTGGAAATTGATTTGAAATTTGTTTTCAAATGGTTGAAGTGTTAAAATTATATCTTGCGAAGATATGTTGAAAATAAATAATTGGGGAAAATTATTTAAATCTGGTGATTGTTGTGAATGTTGATTGATAGTTAAATAACCGACTATCAATATTGGCATTTAAATGGCATTTGAATTTCGATGCGACCGAGGGTCGGATTCCAAATGGATATTCGAAAACCACATCGAACATTTGTGATTGTGATGGATCTTTTGTTTAAAAGATCAAAGTGGAAATTTGTTGTGATTTGTTTGAAATATAAATTTAACACTTATTTTTAAAGTAAGCGCTCGTTATTCGGATTAGCCGGGAGAGGACTTTGTGTCATAAAACCCATTTTGAATAATGATACGATGAAGTGAGATTGCATTTGAAGATGGTGTTAAAGACTGGGTATTTACGAAAGCAAAAGGATTACTTGTCGAATGTCTCTGCACCGAGTTGCACCGGTATAGAGATTTTATCACCCTTTGTGATGGGGATTTCGGACGTGATTAGTGACTATCCAGATTTGCAAGGGCTTCTTTGAAGTGCCTTCGGTTCTGTTTGATCCCAGAACAGACTTGTATGGATGTGTGCCTGACATTACACTTTGAGATGTAAAGCTGGTTTCTATCAAATACATTTCTGTTGGTGGCCGAGAATTTATTCTCTTATCTTAACACCCTTCTCCGAGACGTACGAGCTCAAAGGTTATGTAGTTGATGGTTACTGGTGATACATTTCCAAATTGGTAATGTGGCATACGAAATGCTGATGATCATTTGTTGATCGAAGCATGGCTTTTGTGAAAAACGTAGCTTTATGGACGAGACTTCGTCGAACCTCACAACCCGTAAATGGTCGAAACAGGAATGTTGCAACAAGACAATTTAGGGTTAGCGCTCTCAGGGTATGTCATTTCCTTCTGGAAAAGGGTGGTAGCATGGTATGGAGCCCAGACACTTAACTTATGTGGTTACTATAAATTTATTGCTTTGTGGTTGAGAATCCTCGGATAAAGGTCGGTAACGACCGGGGATGGCATACTTGTGGTAGTTACTCATGTTATAGCTATATTACAGTGTGGAGGTAACTCGGCCTTGTGTTGGCAGAGTTCCGGTTAGGTTCTCAGGGACGTCCCTATAGAGGCGTTCCATTTCGGTGTAGGAAGTTCATTTGCCTGACCATTGTTGGAAATCCAAAGAAACAATACGTGCCCTGTACGGTTTTAGTTGTATAACCTGCCATGGAATGTGGCGATAACCTGCAATTGAAAATGGTAGCTATAGCAGGCATATAATAATGGTTATATGCTGGCTAAGATTAATATTATACTTCCGAAAATGTTTTCTGCACTATGCACTAATGATAATACAAATAGTTTTCGCGTATCAAGCATGTTTGACTATCATAAGGAGAAATCTCCTTCAATACTGCGTTTGCATTGTGTATGTGGCAGGAGGCCTTATGGTAGTTTCATTTTCCAAAAGCATAGCAGATTTCTTTTTATTTTCTTTGTGAAAATAACTGTTTTTAAGATCTCACACCAGTCTCATGGCTGACCTGGAGTTTATTGTTCCATTTTTAAACTCTGGGTGCCCATAAGTTTCCACACGGGTAGCCTAGAGTCAGGTTATCACTATTCTGAAGCAAAGTCAGAAAAGTTACTGTGGAGATCAGGAGCAAGCTGGATGGCGAAGCGTATCACTTATATTATATAGTGTCCGCTGCGTTCAGGTTGAGTGCAAGTTCTAATGAATGTCGTTGTTGTGTTTTGTGTTGTTGTAAACTCTGTTAATATGATGTATGTAAAACTGATATAGTTCTTTGTTTTTAAAGATATTCATTTATCTATCACATGTTGCTCCGCTGCGAAATGTGAGAATCTGATTATTGTTTCTTTTCTTCTTCTATCTTCTTCTTCTTTTACCCTAACGGTTCGGTTTTTCGACATTCGATTGTGCGGCATTTGATACAGTGGACGTATTGATGTCGATTTTCGAAAGTCGAAAAATTAGGTCGTTACAAAAATATTATCTGCTATAATTTCCATAAATTAGTCCAAAACAAAAGATTAAATATAAAAGATTGCATCATTTGAAATTACAAGGAATAATTATTTCTTTTTATTATTGAAATAGGTGGTGTAAATTATAACGAATTCATACTTACACGCATCTTCCTCTTTCTATCTGCATTTGTTCCTTGTTAGATCAAATGATGTATCTTTCTAAATGGGAAAGAAGTCAAACTAATTTACAAATATTGAACGGATCTAAATTCCAAAAATTCTAAATATAGAAAAGTTTATATTCTAACAAGATTAGGGTAACAATCCAAATTTACAACATTATTATACAACCTATTTCAAATCTTGAATAAATTTCATTCAAATTAATATTCAAAATTCATACTTTTGGACTGATTTTCAAATCAGGTTGTATATAATATTAAATCAACTCATAAACAACAATATGTAAACGATATTTAATATATTCAGATCATATTCAATTCATTGCCTAAAACTCATATACGATTATCCA
This sequence comes from Allium cepa, assembly GCA_030765085.1. Classification (NCBI taxonomy): domain Eukaryota; kingdom Viridiplantae; phylum Streptophyta; class Magnoliopsida; order Asparagales; family Amaryllidaceae; genus Allium; species Allium cepa. The sequence continues at coordinate 1,002,515,858 of CM060929.1, forward strand.
ATCAAGCATAAAATCAAATAAACACCAATGAGATTTTCATATTATAAAAATTTATAAAAATTCCCACCAACATTTAGAAGCGATCCAAATCTTTAAATCCAAAGCAGAACCTTTGATTTATCTCCAAATCATTTTTAATCCAAGAGATACTTATGAAAGGGTAAAGGGTATATACATACATTAGAATTATAGATCCGAGAAGAGATTTAGGATTGGGAGAGACAATATACACAAATACATAAATGTATAAATTATCTCACATACGCATATGGTTGATTCTATTTTCTTATCATTTTTATTAGATTTCTACTCTTCTTCAATTTGTATTAATATAGATATAAATATCTTATCTTTTATAATTTACTTATTTTTTATAATTTATAAAGAAAGTGGAGAAGAAGAAATGGCAGAGCTTCGTTGCTGCCTTTATAAAAATAGCGGAAGAGAATGGAGAGTTAGGCATGAATTTATAGAAGTTAGAATCAACCAGAACGTTAGATCGAAATATATTAAATCTAGGCCATTATGTCCTGGGTTTACTGGAGTCATCAAGTCGCCGTCGATCGACCGCCCTTGGATGACCAGTCGATCGTTAGGGGTCGACCATCCCCAATGATGAGTCGGCATGTGGGCCTAGTTAATTAATATAAAAATGTTAGTTACTTCTTATTTAATTATTTTCATTTTGAATTCCTTTTTCGTTCATAACTTTTTCGTTTGGATTTCGATCGCAAAACACCAAATATGAACGTCACTTGGAATTTTTACCACAAACGCAATCGTGGGTGTTTCGTGGTCAAAATCCATCATTTGCACAAATTCCATTTTCGAAGCCTAATTATATTAGTAACTAACTAATTAATTAAAAAACATCAAATTACGGGACTTTACATTCTTCCCCCTTAAAAAGCATTTCGTCCTCGAAATTTCACCAATGTCTAAGTCAAGATTTTGGCTTCTAATTATCTTAAACTACACAACCAATGAGTATATAACCATTTTTTGCAATCAAACGTGCATAATTGCCTGTGTATTATTGTATCACTACACAAAAAATATGTATGCAGAATGATTCAAAATGGGATCATATATATGAATGTCTTTCTTCTGAAAACATTATTGAAAAATATGATGCAAATAACCTACATATATACTAGCAGTTCTATATGTATGCAGCTTTTTGAAAAGTCTTTTCAACCAAAACTCCAAACCCCTAGGAACAGAAGTATAAAGCAACATATTTTTCATCCATTTTTATCATTAAATAACCCAGCGCATCGAAAAAATTGCTTCTAAACTTTACTCTTATGCCGGAAAAAGAAATTTAGACGGGGAATCTAACATTCTTACCACACAATAATTGTTCTATTCCCGTAATACAGTGGAAATTTCTTTGCAGTCCCAGATTCGCTTCAAATTTCCCACGTACAAAACACATAAGGAGGCTTATTTTCAAGCTCTAAAACGGAATTAAGTCTAAAAATAAACTTGCGCACGTTATCAACAGGGAATAGAAATAGAAATTTCAAAGCTAAAACAGCTTTTTTTCTTGTTATCGCTTGTATTTATCGCATCATCGACCCTAATGCACCATTACATTCACAAATTCTAATTCGGTTTTCCTTCCCTACTTCTAACATACGGCCTTCAAAATTAAAGTTTTCACAAAATCTTTCTCACTTTTCCAATTTGTACATTATTTGAAAAACAAACCCTAAAATGTTTAGATGCACATTTTCCCTCGAAATACAATTTTTAACAAAAACTTTAAAAATAATTTAAGAGTCAAAATAATAAAAACACAAAACTTTTCTTACTTTTTTAAAGGAAACTTTTCAAATTAATGAGAAATTTTCAAAGTATTTTTCTTTTCAAAATTCTTAATAAATCGAGCCACACTTTCAGCGTAGTCGGAAGAAGTTATACGCTAGGCGCATAAACCAAATTCCAAAATTCTACAACTAACCCCTACCCAAGAATTTGACATATTATTTAAAAATATCAACACGTCTATTATTTAAAAAATATCTTTTAAGGAACATGAGTAATGACCCGCGTTATCGAAACAACTTTGTCATGTCCTTTGTTAAAATTTCCTACTATTCTAAACTTCCAACCTTATATTGCAATTACTGTTAGTTCAATATCTTTATGAGATTTCCATATTTGTATTGTTTCTTTACTATTTACATACATATAGGAGCGGTTCACATATGCAGAAATAATAACATGGAAAACGAATAGAAACTCATAATATCCTACGTGCTTTTTATAAGAGACAACTAACAGTTTTACAACCCAAAAGAAAAGAACAAATGCTGAAAATAAAAAAATACAACAATTTTAAATGAAACGCCGCTTAAGAACTATGAGAAGGTATCGCTCTGCGATTGGAGCTTGAACCATTACCGCGACCATGGAATGGACGTAGCATGGCAGCTATGCACTCAACCTTACGCCTTTGGCACTGGTGCTCCATTCTAATCTCTTGGAGCTCTTCCTAAACCTAACAGATAGTAGCAAGCTCAGGACTCAAGTATCCCTCGACGCCATACGCTATACCGTGCTGCTAGTTCTGCGGCTCTGGTGCTGGCACAAGTGGTGCGGCAGGTGGTAAAAGAACATTCATGCTCTTTAAGGTGGTCTAATCGATGGCAGGAGGGGCTTCCTCACAACAGGCTCTCTGCTCAAATTTACCCAGTAATGCCTAAACACTCGAGTGAGCAAGTAGCAATACGGAAAGTGAGTCCTTGGGGTACCAACTCCTTGATTGAGCATATGGAGACGCGAGCCCAATTGACGGCTAAACCGCCAATTAATAGAAGACTTTTCGCACTGAGTTGAAGATTTGGCCAAGGCTCCTTATCTTCGAAATGATATTGTGCTAAATGATGCGCACGACGAGGGGGCCACCGGTCGCAAATTGTCGATCCTTCAATCATCGACATTTTCGAAAAAGATCGACTAAAGAATCTCAAGGTCAGTTATCTCATTGTCATCCAAATCTACACCTATGGCAGATGTCTCAATGCAGTCATGTCAATCCATTGAAGAATCTCAAGATTATTATCGGAAATCTCAATTCGAGCTTCCTTCACCTCGGACTCATATAGTTGTTTCCAGCATTGAATTTTTGCGCCAACTATGCATCAAAAAGACAGACGCAACGCGGGTAATATTCCCACACTACTAAAAGTAAAAAGATCATTGTATAAAAAAATGAACAACAAGGTCAAGAAAATCTTGTATTATATTTACGAAAACAAAATGAAAAAGTTGTTGATATAGATTATACAAAAACAGACATTAAAAATAGTAGAAAAAAAACTAAGTCTCGAAGCAGCTGATCGGTGTAAGTTATGTTACGACGAAAAGCTCTTAAAGTCCAAGAGCGGTGAAATCTCCAAACTTCACTGGTCATCCATGAAGAAAATCAAAGTTCACCATTCCAAGATAGGTGGCGATCTTCCGGTCGCTCGGTCAAGCCAAGCGTCTTCTTGTGAAGTGAGGCCGGGATGACGAGAGGAAGAGCCGCTGGTACGTTGCGATGCTATGGCCTGAGAGGTGGTTGGAAAAGAGAGAAAAGGGTTTGGATCCGAAGTACTGGTAGAGCAAGATTAGACGCGCAAGGATTTTGGCGTCAGTTGGTAGAAGGATGGAGGAGAGAGGCCTTATTTAAGTGGAGGAAGAGGAAGGTGGAAATGGGTACGGCTAAAAAATATGAAGAGGAGGAAGAGAATGAAGGGGTGTGACGGTTGAAGGTTTAGACGCGACTTATAGTCTAGCAGTCAACCACTATTAGGTCAATCGATCGACCGCTGTTCCAGGTCCAGATTTTATCACGGCCTAAACCTAGACCCAATAGGGTCGGTTAAATTAATTAATATTCTTATGACCATTCTGCATGCCATCTTCAGCTTAACCCATCTAGAAAAATTTTGTCTTCCACACGATGGTATCCACCTTATCTTGTGGACCCTTCTTTGACAAGATCTCGATAGCAATGGAAAAACTGTTGCGTCCAACAACACTTCCAAAAAACTGAAAATATTCCAACTGCTATTTCATGTCTACTTCGCACGAAACTATTTCTTCCAATAGCTAGTGGATTTTACAACACTTCAAACTATATATCCCAATAAAGTGAATGCCATTCCTATTTTGTCCGTACTTTAAAGAGAGAAAATATAAAAACCATGATTTTATAAACCAAAAAATCACTGAGCTAAATATATGCTCCTTTATACATATTTCTAAACAAGAGAAACCGCTTCATACCAAAACTTCCCTCAAAAGTTAAACTTATATATATATATTTCAGGGTTTCCAGATACCTTTTTAAAACACAAATTTCCCAAATTGGAAAATTACTTTCTTGCCAAAAATCAATATCAAGCCTTAAATGAATCAAAATATTTAAGGATTTAAAGAACCAATCTTTTATGAACTAAAATTTCCTTAACATGAACAATCTAGTGGTGATCAATGAATGCATCCTAGCAAAACTTGCTTTCGGAAAATTACGGCATACATAATCTAATTTCCCATCCACCTAAAATAATTGTGTGTCTCCGACTGGAACTCAAAATTCAAAATCACAAGGTAGGTAGAATCTTAATCGTTAAGTCGAACACCTCCAGTCTCCATGATTTGGCCATATGTCATACTCATGCTCGTCGTCAACAGTACTTATGCATCGTCGACACACAGTGGGGTACCTTTAAGTCTGCGTAAAATCTTAACACTAAGATATTTCCAACTTATAGTCGCTTTTCTCATTCCTTCTAAGTGGAACTACAACTACTTCTATAGTCGAAACTCTTAGAATCTAGCATAAAATTATAATATTACTAAATATGAAAGTACGAATATGTTCTCTCAATTTATCATAATTCCTCTCATGTACTAATCTAGTGCTTTGATACCAAATGAAACAACCCGCATCTTTTATGGGTCCAAATTTCGACAAAAATCAAGTTCATCAAAGCACAGATCATTGGATTTAGTACCTATAAATAAGCATGAGCACTATCAGAATCGATAGAAATATAAACTCACAGCGGAAATAATAATAGTATAAGAATATCGACTATGACTACTACCATGGAACTAAGAGCATTCCTTGGATAGAAGATTGTCACATCAGCATTAAGCATGAGAGAAAGAAGACTCTCCCCCAACAAAGCACATCCAACTCTAGTGACATGTTCATCTAATTCTATCATGTGGGTTGTAATAAGGAGGAGGGTCAGAATAATGTTCTGGTGACTGAAAAAATATAATTGTCCATAACATAAACTTATACCAACAGTTTTCCATTCAATTATTATGTCCATTAAGATTAGCAATTCGAATATAACCTTCAATTGCACACATGATTACTTACTTACCCCTTCCCAAGGTACGAAATATTAATGAAGCCATATCAACCACCCAATACTTTCAAATCCATTAGCCACTTAATACTTTAATATGAAGTAGGCTTCTATAATACTTACTTTTAAAAGAGAAATAGGTAGATTCTGAAATTTACGTCCTTAATTGATGTAGACCCATCATTTAAGACCTATTCCCAAGGTGGTTTCCTATCAATGCTGTCAATGGTCAACGGGTCCTAGCTACAAGACCTATAACCATTATTTAAGTCTTCTGGCATTTAATGTCCAACTATTACTGTAGGTATCATCGATAAAATCATATTTATGTAATAAACAGTACCCAAGCCACTTAATATCTTTCATTAGAAAATAAGCAGACTTTGGTCATCTAAGACCTTAACTAAGGCAGACCCCCATCATTTAAGACCTATTCCCAAGGCGCGCTTCTAAATGGTACTATTATTATTTCGTCTTTAGCAATGTAAGAGACGATACCCAAGTCACTTAATATTTCCCAGTGGAAAATAGGTATACCCCATCATTTAAGGCATACTTCCAGAAGCATGTTCCTCAATAGTGCTATCTAGCTGTCATTACTTGAAAATCTTATTAGGCTATTTAATACTTCTTTTGTAGGAAAGAGGAGGACCTTACAGTCACTTAAGGCTCCAAACGTGAAGCAAAACCCTTCCCAGGATATCCACTCTTGCTCTTTAATTATAAATATGGCATCTCATTAGGTTACTTCTTTCAATAGGGAGGCAAAACCCTTCAGCCACTTAAGACCTCAAACTAAAAAGGAACCCCTATGGAGATATCCCTCACCGCTCTTAATTCCAAATTTGGACCATTTAATACTTTCCAATTAAGAAAGCAAGCCAAATCTCTCATGTCTCATGGGTCATTGGATTAATGATATCTCACATTAGTAGTAAGTACACCCGACTGTTGATAGCCTCAAAGTAAAGGCCAGTATTCCATCGAGTGACTCTACTGACCTCGCATCACTAACCCACTAAGTCTAATTAACCATCCTAAGTCTTAATTTATATTATTTTAGGTAGATATTGGACTTAGCTTCTAATTCCCCTTGTATTTAAGGTAATAAGATTTACCTTAAATATTTATCAACCCATAAATCCCCGTTTAATTGCTCATAAATGTTAGTTTGTCCATAAAATCCTAGCAGACATTTCCTAAGACACTTATGTATGATTACTAATTTCAAATTAGTAACATTTTATATTTATTCTATTTTTATCAGTCCCATTAATCCATTTACTCTATTCATTTATTGCAACTCCTATATTTATTACCATTTATTGGAGTTACAAAATTTTAAATTCTTTTATCATTAGTTAATTATCCTAAACGTGAATATTATGCACAAGCATCATTATTAGCTTTTTATTTAATTATTATAAGCGCGGTAATTATGTACAAATATTTATTTTTATCAAATATGTTCTAATTATATACCTTTAATATAATATACTTTTTCATGTTAAATTGTTGGGCTCATATCTAAAAAGATTATCTGCTATAATTCCTATAAATTAGTCCAAAACAAGAAATTAAATATAAAAGATTGCATCTTTTGAAATTACAAGAAATAATCATTTCTTTTTATTATCAAAATAGACATTGTAAACAACAATGAATTCATATTTTGCACATCTCTTTCTCTTTTTATTTTCATCTATTCCTTATTAGATCAAATGTTGTATCTTTCCAATGGGGAAATAAATCAAACTAATTTACAAATATTGAACAGATCAAAATTCCAACAATTTCAAATATAGAAAAGTTTATACTCTAACAAGATTAAGGTAACAATCCAAATTTATAACATTATTATACAACCTATGTAACAGCCCGCACCTCACTTAACGCAGATATTGTCCCCAATTTAGTCACCTCCGTCTCATGGGCTAAGCCAAAGCATGGGGTTTTGCTTCTCAAAAGGCCTCGACGTTGCTATGAGGTGAAGACTTTGGTATATAAGCACTCGCTTCATTGCATTTTCTACGATGTGAGATTATTATTTCCATTTTGAAGGGGTGTTACGATCCCCCCACCGCCCCTTTAGAGCCCAATGCCCTCGTTGGCTCATGAACACAACACCACCCAGGCTTGATGGCTGTAACACGTACAGACCACAATTCCGGCTGGGTATGGCTTTGATACCAATGTAACAATCCGCACTACATTTAACGCGGATATTGTCCCTAATTTAGTCACCTCTGCCTCATGGACCAAGCCAATGCTCCTCAAAAGGCCTCAACGTTGTTATGAGGTGAAGACTTTGGTATATAGCACCCACTTCATAGTGTTTTCTACGATATATGACTATTATTTCCATTTTGAAGGAGTGTTACAACCTATTTTAGATCTGAAATGAATTTCATTCAAATTAATATTCTAAATTCTTACTTTTGGGTCTGATTTCCAAATCAAGTTATAAATAATGCTAATCAATTCACAAACAAGAATATGCAAGCGATATTTATTATATTCAGATCGTATTCAGTTCGTTGCCTACAACTCATATACAATTATCCAATAAGGCACAAAAATCAAATAAACATCAATAGGATAATTTTCATATTATAACAATTTACAAAAATTCCTACTCATCTTTTAAAAGCGATCCATATCTCTAGGTCTGAAGTAGAACCTTTGATTCATCTTCAAATCATTTTTAATTCAAGAGATGTATAAAAGGGTATATACATACATTAGAATCATAGATATGAGAAAAGATTTGGGATTGAGAGAGAACTAGATACAAATATATAAATATATAAATTATTTCACATAAGCATGTGCTTAATTCTCTTCTCTTCTCCTTTTTCTTAAATTCCTACTCTTCTCTGGTTTGTATGAATATAGATACAAATATCTTATGTTTAATAATTTAGAAAGAAAGTGGAGTAGAAGAAATGGCAGAGCTTCGCTATTGCCTCCATAAAAATATGAGAAGAGGAAGGATTATGCCTGAATTTATATGTGCTAAAACCAACCAGAACCGTTAAATCGAAATATATCAAATCTAAGCCGTTGTAGCCTAGTTTACTAGACTCCACCAGGTCGCCACCGCTCGACCGCCCTTGGGTAACCAGTCGATAGCTAAGGGTCAACTGTCCCCAATGGTGGGTTGGCCTATGGGCCTAGTTAATTAATATAAAACATTAATCATTTCTTATTTAATTATTTTCATTTCAAATTCATTTTTCGTCCGTAACTTTTTCGTGGACTCCGATCGCAAAACTCGAAATATGAAAGTTGCTTAGAATTTCACCACGAGCGGAGTGCTGCAAGTTTCGTGATCAAATTCCATAGTCTACACAAATTCCATTTTTCGAGCCTGATTAATTTAAAAACTAACTAACTAATTAAATAATGCTAATTTACGGGATGTTACGGCCGACCTTTGCCATACAGGGCTGCATGAGTTGTCGCTCCTTTCCTATCTGACCAGCTATCCACCAGGGCTAGTTATCAAGAATCCATTTTCTTGTCAGGGTCCGCCACATTATCCAGCAAGATTGAATAACCATGAATTTGATTCCTTGCTTGAGGAATGTCCACTGCCCTATAGTTTAGGTGAACCTTCTCTCCCATTTGTACCGGAGAGCATAGACGATCGAATACGTGACAACATAATTCATACTCCTCGGTCGTGATGCCACCCATCCCTCATACATGATGGGACGTTATTGTCTGGACCGGCACTGTTATCTCGAATGATGTCGAAGTTCGCATCCATAGTGTGTGCATATAGAAATAAGTCGGGACCGGCTCCTTATTGCAGCGTGTCACCTTAAAGTACCTTTAATCCCCTTGGTGCTTAGGTTTGAGTCGGTACCTCTTATAGCTCCTTATTGTAATGTGTTCTCTAAGAGAACCCTCGACCCCTCGGCACTTAGGTTCAAGTCGGGCCTGCTTATAGCTCCTTACTGAGCTTGTCACTATGTAGAACCTTCAAGCCGCTCAACGCTTAGGTTTGAGCCGGGTCTGCCTATAGCTCCTTATTGCAGCCTATTACCTTAAAGAACCAAGCCCCTCGCTATTTAGGTTCGAGCTGGGCCTACCTATAGCTCCTTATTTTAGCATGTTACCCTAGAGAATCATCAGTCCTCTCAAAGCTTAGGTTCGAGCCAGACCCGCCTTTAGGTCCTTATTACATTGTGTCACCATGGAAAACCTTCAAGCTCCTTAGCATTTAGATTCAAGCTAGACCTGCCTGTAGCTCCTTATTGTAGTGTATTACACTAGAGAACATTCAAGCCCATCAGTGCTTAGGTTCGTGTTGGGACCGCCTAACAGCAGAGCGATGCATAAAAAGTTCAATCTTTACCATTTCTATCTGCTAAATTCTTATGAGTGACGGTGCATGTTGCTCGTCTCGCCATTATATCATACCCTTATGCATGATTGTTCGAGCTAGCCATGCCTTTAGTTTGAGTTAGGACTTGCAATTACCTAATGGTAGGTGACGTCACTTAAGAGAACCTTCGAGCCCTCCATGCACTTCGGTTCGAGCCGGGCCCGTCTGTCGCTCTACACATGATCGCTTGCCACTCAGGAGAACCCATTGATCAACATGTGCTCTCACTCTACACCAATGCTACCCGCCACTCAATACCTAGTCGACACTTGGCCCTTATCAATACTCAGGTTATGCCCGTCGTATGATAGTATTATGACTTAGCATGTCTTAAACATGGAAAATTTTCTAAATATAATGCAAGAACTCTTCCCAATTGCACGTCGTTCGGAAGTACCTTAAGCCTTTCAACACTCAGATCCGTGCTAGGACTACCATCAACAAAGCAGCATAGTAAAGCTCAACTATTATTTTCCAGCCTCGACACAAGATAAAAGATCAGGTTGCTCGATCAATACATGCTTCTAAGCCTATTAAATGGTCTAATCTATCGGTAAAAATAAATTGGTCAACCCAATATGAGGGACTTTGCTGGCAATCCAAGATATTCTAACGTTCCAATCATAGGCAAACAATCGAAAATGACTAGTCCTATAGATAACAAGTTTTCAACGAAGGGCCGGTTCTTATTCAACTCAAAAGAATGTAGAGAGTTTCAATCGCTAATTAGTTGAAAAGAAGAAAAGAAGAAAGGAAAGAAGAAACACGTCAACAACGCTCTTCAAGAGCAAGAAAAGGGGGCATTTATACAACTCTTCTTTCAATCGCAGCCATTATGATCAAAAATGTGAAAAGTATCTCAACCATTTAAGAGTGATAAGTGTTGTGTTACACTACGTGCGTGGGCAAAATGACACCTCCTTGCCACGTCTGGAGAAGCATAACCACCACAGCCAACTATGCAATGCCACTTGGGCAGTGCATTAATAGCATAGCAGAACTGTCAATCAATGGAGTTTTCATGATTTTACAATCCCACATCCGCTCACAGGCATAGACATAGGGGCAAAGTGTTACTCAATTTTTTTAAGTAAAAAGGCAGACTAATCGAGGTATCTCAGCTTGATTTGGTCCATTCCAAGACGACTTGGTCCAGAAAAGCTTTGGAAGTCAGCGGCTCCTGGATTTTAACAGCTTCTTTAGCCTTAGGCCCATGATCTTTTTTATTAATCTCTTGTAATCCCTTGTAGATGTAAGAGAGTCCTATAATCAGAGAACTTCACAATGGATGTAGGCAGCTTGGTCGAACCACTTCACATTTAGAGTCATTTACCTTTAAATGCTCTTTCTCTTCATTTTTCTACCATTAAGCCTAATGATTAGCAAGCAATATTTACTCTTGATAACGCATTATCATAACTCCAAGATTGACGAAAAATATAGTCAATAAATTGAACGTTTTATATTAACGTAGCACCTCATAAGAAAACCAAATTCACTCTATATGAACTTTGGGAAGGAAGAAAATCAAATTCACTCTATATGAACTTTGGGAAGGAAGAAAGCCAAATCTGGACTAGTATAAAGTCTGGGGTTGAAGGATGATTGTCAAATTACCTAATCCCAAATCCAGGATATTAGGATAAAAAGGTATCGAGTATATATGCTCAGCATAGCAATGGTTATAGGTTTCTGATCTCAAAGCCAAACAACTCGGTTGAGGTTTAATGTAATTGAATCAAGAGATGTTGTGCTCTATAAAACTAAATTCATATTTATTCTATCTAATCCATATATTGATGAAATGGTGAAGGTAAACGCACATGTTTCTAAAACAGTGGAGGTCAATCTGGCTGCTAACTCATGAGTTAGTGGAGAGCACTGAAATAAATAACTATGAAACTAGCGAATCTATCAAAGGATGCTACTCAGCATTAGGTCATGCTTTCTACAAGCATTAAATTTGATTTTTAACACACAATGAGCCAATAAAGTGTCAGAATTCATCCTTTTAGCAAGAAACCATAAACGATGTAATGGATTCCATCATGGAAAATCAAATATGGAAACTAGTAGACTTACCTCCTGGTTTTAAACTAATAGGATGTAAGCGAATATTAAATAAAACGCTAAAATGCTCGGGTCAGACCGAGTATTACAGCTTTTCAGATTAGGACGTTCTGCAGCTCGGAAGGCAAGCTGGATGGCAGAAACATGAAGTGTATTCCGATATGTACTTGAGATTGTTGTGATATTAGTCTGAGACAGGTTGATATAACTGTCTAGTCTATTTTAAATGGTTGCAACTCTGATGGAATATATGTAATTTAACAATTAGAGCTTTCTTGTATAGATGTTATTATTTGTTGCTATATTTCGATCCGCTGCGAAATGTGAGATTCTGTGTTTCTGTTTCATGTTCTTCTTATACCTCTTTTCTTCTTTTTTAAGTATCTAAAATTCCAACGTTCGAATTATCAAGGTCAAAATCTCTAATCGTTACATTTGACCCAGGAATAAAAATCATAAAATGAAGGGTTTGCTATTACGTGACTTCATTAGGTTGAGAAAATCTTAAAAAGGTTCAATAAAGAGTTATTCAAGAGTCTAGTGTATGTCTTAACATGCACCAAACCAGATGTTGCCTACATAGTTGACAAGACAGTAAGATACACCAGTATCCCTAATCATGTTCATTGCATTATTGTAAGAATTTTAACATACTTGGTATTTTGTACAGTGGATATTCGAATGTAGTAGAAGGATACACAAACCCTAGTTGAAACAAGACAATAAAGATCATAAGTCAACAACTGGATGGTTATTTACTCTTCACAGGGAAGGCCTCTAATAAACAAACGTGTAATGTAGATTTTGTCAAAACAACAAAGGATGGCACTGGTTTACAACCTAACACAAGCTGCACAGCCAAAGAAAACCAGGATATGTACGATTTCTTGCATGTGAGTTAAAACCATGTTCTGAGCTTGTACGCATACATAATCTTAACCGGTTACATAGAACCTAAAAAGTAAAAACTATGGATACATCAATATTGAGCCTAGATCATTACATGGGCCAAAAATGGAAGCACCTGTTGCAAAAACCAAAAAAGAACAATCACTCCTGTAACAACATTTTCACATAATTACACTTCTCTCCATATCCTACCAGTGACTCTCAGCTTCAGCTCTTTCCTGTCACCTCCAGAGAAATAGAGGGCCATACTTCTTTGAATGATGAGACCGTCATGGCTGTCTCTGACTGTTCTGTGATGTGTACGTATGCTGCGAGGCAACCCTTGCCATATCAGCTTCCGACCATGTCCTCCGACTTCCAAGCAGTAGCCGTATTTCCTAGCTTCTGATTCCTCACCCATGAAGCGCAAAAATGCCATGTAAACTGGTTCGGTGCCGAGGAGGAATGCCTCAAAATGGAGGCAGAAGTACTGTCCGAAACAATTGAAAAGCTGGTGCACAGAATTAAATAGTAAGGATCAATAGCAGTTAGCATACATTAGATGTACAATAAAGATTATAAATTGGATGCGGTTTAAGCTTAGGCTGTATATTAAGATTTGAGGTTTCGACCGTAACAACGAGATTTCGATCGTTTTGTTTCAGTTTCAACCAGGACCAAAACCAACCAATCCACACCGAAACTCCGATTCAAAAAAAAATTTACTGAACTTCAAATTATACCAAAGAAATTGAAAAAAGTATTAATTTCAGTTTTAATATATATAAATATTCAAAATATGAAATTTTAATTTATTAAAAACAAACAAAATCACAAAGTATATAAATGGTGTAACTAAAAAAAGTTGTAAATAAAGTAATGAATAAACAATTTTTTAATGTTATAAGTATTTATAATTAATTACTATTGTTTGTTTATGTCTTATTTTTGAACCACATATAAATAAAACATTTGTTTCAATAAATTAAACGATATATGTGTGACTACGTGTGAAATAATTTAACGAAATCCGAAATTGGTAGTAGAAACGAAATTCCTGAAATTTACGAATTAGATCGAAATTCCTGAAATTACAAAAGATCGAAACCGAGATCTCGAACTTTGGTTTATATACATAGGTGTGCATCTCATTTTACTCATGTACACGTATAAACTCATGTTTTACAGCCATATATTCCCAGTTTGCAGATCACATATGCATACACATGCATATTTGTTATTATGTTTATTATAGATACTCTTGAAGGCTTGTACATGAATATTTGGAGTAGTTGAACTATTTCAGTTTATCGTCTACATCAACATTCATTGTTCCCCACCCAGTGCACAAGGATCCTGTTTGGATGTGTAAGATGTAGACGGTCTTACTCTCCATTACTGGAGAGACTACTCTCAAAACTTAAATCATTAAACTAAACGCCCACAAAATTTGAATTCAACAGGGCATGATTATTTTAGCAAACTATGCCGCAAATAACATGTTTTATCGTCATGTTGTACTTTATTATTTGCCCAATTTTGGAATATGTACACCTACCATTGACATTTCTATTTCCATTTTTTATGAGCCAGGAAATGGATGTTATTTTTTCTTCATTGTGTTTTATGATATATAAATCGCACTTTTTCTTTTTACTGTATCCCAAGTTTAGGTTCTCAAAAAGGATTCAATCAGTAGGCTCCGCTAAGGCGACAAATTAAATTAGAAAGTAAGTGTTGGACCAATGATCATAACAACTGCATGATTAAAAATAAATGACTAGACCAATTCGTGTTCCACTTTTTCAAAATATTGATAGTTCAGCTGAAACAAACTATCATCATTCTAATCTGACATTTTGTGACATTGGGCCAGCTGAAAGAAGACTTCTCTAAACTGAGGAAATAACATAATAGAATTTTTTTGGATTATGAGCATATTAGACGTCAATAACAAATAATAAGATATTTGCTTGCTTGTGAGTAGCCAAAGCTTAACTACATAGCCAATGGAGAGCATTCAACAGGAAATGTGAATAGAACAAAGGATGTTTGTAGTATTTTATGAAAGCAACTGCCTCCCTATAACTAAACTGCAAGAAGCCCATTCAATTTTTATCATTTAGCAAGACGCCAAAAAGAAACAATCAAAGCAATGATGAATCCAATCTATACCGTTAAAGATTTCTTCTCATATAAGCATCCATGTGTGAAGTGGGCAAAGAAAAATGATACAAGGGATAAATACTACAAATAAAGTAAACTAGAAATATAGGATGCATTTTAAAATTTA
Source organism: Allium cepa (assembly GCA_030765085.1). Taxonomy (NCBI): domain Eukaryota; kingdom Viridiplantae; phylum Streptophyta; class Magnoliopsida; order Asparagales; family Amaryllidaceae; genus Allium; species Allium cepa. The sequence goes on from CM060929.1 coordinate 1,002,530,877, forward strand.
CTCTTTATATACTATACAGTATGGATGAAGTATACAAGCTTACCGTAAGTGTCCATGAGACATTATCAACTGAGCATGGATCTTGCTTCACATATCGATGATTAAAAGTGCATCCACTTTGAAGATCAACTCTATGATTCTCCTTCAAATGTGATAAAAGAGACTGAATGTCTCCATCAAAGGGACAGTCTGATCCAGGATGAGGGCAATCATAAGGTCTAAAGTTACATTTTTCTTCATGTTTTAGTTTTTTATAATACGGAAACATTTCTTCACAACCATATGTATGGTATGAACAAGGCAAGTGGAGTGATACTGCAAGCTTCTCGAGTGCTAAGCATCTTATATTTCCAATGGCTTTACTGCATATAGGGCATTTGTTGTTGACTCTACTTTTACAGTCGGAACACAGAGTATGCCCATTTGGACACTGCACCATATGAAACAGAAATATATAAATATACCACAATTTAATATGACTAGTAGAAGAATGCATCAAATCTGAACATGTAGATTAAATTTTGTTAGTGTATATCAAGTGACCAGTTAAATGCATGCAGATACAATAAGAGTATGTTGCTAGTCCAGGGGTATGGGACACCACAAATTTGTTCTGACTAGTGAAAAAAAAAATTATATGCTACAATAAAACTATAATGAAATGAAGAGTTCGGTATAGCAATGTTTCTTCCTGATTTTTGTTTTTCAAATCTGAAGAAAGCACCTAAACTTTACTGAGAATAAAATAAGGTAACACCACTGAGTATAATATGTATTCCATCAGAACTGCATTCACAACTTAGAATTTGAAAAGGCAAACCTGTTGAATAGGTGGAAACATAGAATTTAAGCACACTGGACACTCCAAAAGACCATCTATATCACTGTTTGGAAGAATTGTTGGATTTTTTGAATTTGATGCTTTAGAGTGATGAACCTTTTGATTTGTATTGCCATTCAAGTCACTTGAGTCGCCAAGGTACAAGGATGTGTCATCCATTTTCTTTGAAATAGTATAAGATGATGCAATGTTCTGTTTATTTCCAAGCTTAATATTCTTCATGCTGCAAAATAGATAGTGGTAAATTTCTTCTCATTTTACTAGAGCATCAGTTAAATCACGTCAGTTTGTGCCACTGCACCTGCAGTAACCATGCGAGGTGACACTAGTTAATCAGATAATTTGATACCAGTGAAGACTGTGATGGACAATTTGTGATTTTATTGATTATAAATGAACCATGATCACAGCTCATTCAATTTCCATTGTTTAAATGGCTTACAAATTGTAAGAGTATGCATGCGTACAAGTTGGTTGATATCAAGTCATCAAATCTAATTATGTTGCAGAGACAGAACTAAAAATTCGTCAAGTTATGGTACAGCTACAGCACACCCTCCCACTATACTTTATGTAATAAGTTAATGTAAATTTTGTAGGGCCGTCTAAAGAGAATTGGTTGCTCTGGACCAAATTGATGAAATATCCCTTAGCATTGCGACCTAACATGCTATTTCTTTTCTAACATTCATTTGATTATTGCGCGCCATATTTTTGGATCATAATTTTTTTTTAAAAAAAAAAAAGCAATCAAATTACTGTCAATTCTAGCCTAAGCCTTCAGTAGCCAATTTGTATTTATGAACCTAAAAAATTATAATAATGATCTGAAATACAAATAACTAGTAAAAATGCAATTATAGAAATAATGACCAACAAAATTGAAATTATTTATTGGGTTGGCTAATGAATTTGTTGATTTAGCTAAAAGAATGTAAATGGAAATATTAACAGAGTTGTGATTTATGGACATATATGTATAATACATCTTAATGGTTAATGGTTAAAGTAAAGCGTAAATAAAGACCACAAAGAAATAAAGGCAAAAGCATCTTCAACGGTTTAATATGAATTTTACTTTGCAACTGAAAAAAATCTAAGCATCTTCACTTTCTTGTAATTGAGTTCCTTCATTTTTCTCATAAATTTTTTATTACACAATTTAAGATACCCAAGTGATATGAATTTTCCAATAATTTTCTATGAATAACAATTAGACAATGATAAAAACTAAATTAACTTCAAAATTACAGAGTGGAATGCAAGAAGAAATAAGAATCTAACAACATAAATACAGATAAGCGAAAGACAATCAATATTAGAGATGGATTTGAATAAATCACAATTGAACCGAATTCATTTTTTTGACTTGCTGAAAATGACTCGACTTTTTATAGAATGGTTTGCATTTTAAGTTTATAGAATGATTTGCATTTCAGTTCTTCGACCGTTGCAAAATCCATGTCGATGTCAACTTTGTATATACAAACAACTAATTATAATAGTGGATCATTTGTATTGATTGACGAGTTTGGATCTATTATACTATAAAACTTTACCCACTAGAAATGCCAATGTGGGGTTATATATATACATATACATATATATATATATACATATATATATATACACATACATACATATATATATATATATATATATGCGCAACGGTTCAGTAGAGCTCGTGCCATATACTGTCTTACAATTCTGAACCACTGAGCAAAACCAATTTAAGAACTTAGAAAACAAACTAGATGAACATATACGATCTTGACTTATGTAAAGGGAAATAATTTCAATAAAATATAGGATGGTTACTATAAATTATCCTAGGCTCATAATAACAACAGAAAGCAAGCGCTTAATGTCAAGAGAACTATAAGAAAAATCAGGATATAACCCCCAAAAGTCGTAGAAAAAAGTAGATTCTCCACAGAGAAAAATTCTTGTAAAGTTTTGTGCCATTAAATAAAAGTGAGTATATGACCATCTATTTATCATAATCCAACTTAAATCAACAGATTATCGAATGAAATGATCCATATTATTATGTTGGTAAAAGATAACTTCAATGCTAATAGCTAAACCACTTTTATAACGATGGACATATCAATACAAATACAAATTATTTTCACACGACGATCAACCCAATATATCTTAGACATATATTGTTCACTGTAATTTTTATAATACGTATATAAATTATTTTCATGCAATGATCAAGCTAATATATGTATAAGCAAGGTTCGAGAACTCAGCTCCAGTCATTTGAAATTTTCTTAGTTTTGGACAATTTTACAGTTTTTGTTTCGGTCCCAGTTTTGGATTTCTATATTTGTAGTGAAAAAATAATGATACGTCGCAAATAAAATGCAAAATATAATCTATAATGAGATAATAATACAATACACTAAAATTTGCAGGGAATTTATTGAACCGATATGGAAAGCTATATATTAAGTGAATTTAGATTGCATAACACTAAAAGAACTTAGCATAACAATCACTAAAATTAGTTTTTCTAATCACTCTAAAACAATAACTTAGCCCAACCCACCATACTAACCTATCCACTATTATTCAGTTCCTAACCCTAAACTATCATCCTGTCAAAACAAAAAAAAACAAAAATGCTAGTCCATCCGAACATCACTAAGTCATTTACCGTGAAATGGTAGCGGTTGTTGGATTATTTAGCCCCCCGATTTCCTTCCCTTCATTCCAAGATCCGCACTTTTCTGCCGTTTATTTTCTTTCGTTGTAGACCCCCCCCCCCCCCTCCCCCCAAAAAAAGATTTACACGCCTCGACGACTGTAAAATCGACCGCGACGACAATTGCTGCTATAATCGACGATGACAATTGCTGCTATGAAATGGACAACGACAATGCTAGCCTGAATTTGCTTTTTGAATCTCGACCGGTAATTTTGCTTTCCAATTCGCGAATATTTCCAATTCAACCTTTTTTGTTAGACTTGACTGGTAATTTTAAAAACTAACCGATTTTTTATTTTTATTTTGCTTTAAGTTAGCGGAATGAGATTTTAACCTAATCTCGTCCCACCACCAGCCGGAACCGAACCGAGATGGTCGGAGTCTCGACATTCCTACCGAAACCTTAAACCATGCTTTAGAGTACACACTTAAAGCACCCCAAGTCTTAGTGGGTAAGATTAGAGTATGTTATTGATGTAGCATAAGTGTAACCTTTGTATATCTAAACAAGTAGCACTAAATACATTGACTTGAACATCGAATAATTTGATTTGTATACTTCTTATCCAACTTAAAACCTGAAAGCAGCAAAGCAAAAATAACTCTCAATACCCCAAATTTAAATCACGAAACCCACTAATTACTTCCCTTCAATCCGCAAAATAAATACAATTCCTTCGTCACTTAGCAACCCACGGCATAGTTGTTTTAACCCCATATTGAAAATCACCGGATATAGAATGCATGTCAGAAGGGAATGGTGAGCTCCACTAGATCCGCAGACGAAATTGACATTCAACCAAGGTTTGAGATCTCGGTTTCGGCCTTTTGAATTTTTATGAATTTCGGTCAATTTCGGACATTTCGAAAATTTCGTTCTGGATTTCGGTTTCGAATTTTGATGCATTTTTACAGAAAGCATATCAGTAATTTAAAAGTTGTCAAATTAAATAACTAAAAATACGTTTATCTCCCATTATGAACAACATGCAGACCCACAATGTCAAACAAGTATACAATATACATATAAATAATAGCAATTGTGTCGTTAAATTACTAAGCATGCAATAATCCAACCCAACCCAATAAGCAATTATAAACCCTAGTTCTCATTTCAAAGTCACGAACCACACAAATCATCAAAATCATCCACATCGAGGTATTTTTTGAGTTCAAATCAAAACAACCAGATCAAAACCGGAAAAAAGATTGATTAATGAAATTGAAAAAGAAAATTGGAGTTTGCAATTGAAATAAAATTGGGGTTTGTCGAACTTGACTGCAGTATGGTCGAACTTGATTGTAGGTATGTCGAACTTGAATTTTTTGCACTTATTCTTCTAATTCCTTCTTTCTAAATCTGTTTCCTTATATTTTCTTTGATAAAAATATGATTTTTACGACGAAACCCTTATATTTTGTTCGAAACCGGGTTTTACAGTAGGTTTTACATCGGTGGCAGTCGGCACCGAATCGGAATGGCCGGAATTCCGAGGTTCCGACCAAAACCTCAAACATTGCATGCATTCAACGATTAAAAAGAGATTTTGTCGTTCGTCAACTTAACTGCAAGGGAAACTCACATCTCATTGTGGGATTTTGGTGAACTTGCAAGTGTTTTATAATTTACATAATTGTTACTTTCTGTTGAAAAATCATTTTAGAAGTCAATTAGTCCATGCCTAGGCGTTAAACGAGGGCTATCACCTAGGCGTTCGCTTAATTTCTGCTTAGACAGTGGGCTAAGCTTGTCATCTCATCTAAGCATCTAGGCGGTTGTTTTCAAAATACATAGTCATGAATACATAATTATTCATCACAGCTGTATACATGCTCAATAATATGATTTTTCAGCTAAAAATAGAATATTGTCTTCGCATCTGCCTTGAGGATTGCAAATTGAATTCGAACTATTAGATATATGTATATATTTTTTAACAAAACTAAAGAAATTTTACATAAAGTATCTTAAGTTTAAGTTAAAACACATGAGTTTGTCAAAAATATTTAGCTTCGATTAATCTTTGATTAATCCTCACCTCGACAATTGATCTCTAGTCCATACCTATTGTCTTGTATCTACATATAATTTTTACAACCTTGGGTTTATTAGTATATTTATATTGAATATGGTTAAGCTATGAATTGGATCATGAATACATAATACGTTGCAGTTCTTTTGCCACGGTTTCATCGTTGTCATCCAGAATTACGAAGCATTCAAAGATCACATACATCATTGATGATAGGGATTTACCAATTTTTGATAACATGAGTGATACTCTACTCGAGCAGAGTACTCTTTTTCATGTCTCGGTGGCTCGAACCCATGACCTTTAGAACCTCTGTCTAAAGCGTTACATCTTAATCACTTGAGTTAGAGGTCCTTGACATAATAGGAATTACCATTATTTTAAACTTTAAACAGCCAATGCACGACAACCAGTAACAATGTCTAGCTCTAGCCAAGCATTCATGGAAAACGACGCATACATTTCATTTTACATACAAAGTTTTCATGCTCCATAGTATCCATTTTAAAATTTTGCTCTAAAGTAATACGGGATGCAATGAGACAAAACTGAAGGTTGTTGAAGCACATGGATTGCATAATTCAATCATTTCTTTATGCAATCCATGATTTTACGTCATATCAAGATTTTAAATCTAGGCAATCTCGGCTGAGATCTCGTTTTCAAGGTCAAGCGATTCGTAATATGAAAAATCGGATACATCTCCCTGCAACTGAATCTCAGACGAGATATTCAAATCTCAGTCAATATCTCGGACAAGATCGATTTACGAGATCTAGTTTTTTAATGGGCTAGGCGTGTAATATATGTCTTGTTGGCTAGACCCAAAATTCATGCTTTATTTCAACAAACAAGTTGGACTATCAATTTTATTTCCAATCATTTATTTTTTCTACTCTCAAGTGCAAATACATGTAGGGTTTCTCTTTCTCATTTGAAACGTCGATTTTCTTTTCAAAATGTGGTTCTTCATCCTCAAATCCAATAAGATTTCAGGTTAAGTTCTTTTCTTGTTGTAAAAACTTTCTGAACCCTAATTATTTTGTACCATTCTCTTCTCTAGTTTCTCTTCCATTCAAATTTCTATATTTTCTCTTTTTATGTTATATCATTTGTTGAAATAAATTCACCACTGTTAACCTCCACTTCCATGGCAAAATTAGAAATTTTGCAGTTAATCCAATTTTTTTTGTGTTGGGCCTTGGTATGTTCTACTTAATTTTATATTTCTTATTGTGAATTTGTTTTTTTACAATTAACTTGAAATGTCAACGTCTCTTGCTAGTCCAAACCATTTTTTTAAGAGACATTGAAAGGTCTTGCTGTTTAAAAAGAATGATTCTAGCGATGTTAGGCCGGTTATAATAGTTTACTAATTTATATATATTCTATTAAAAGAAATTAAGTAATGAATTCGACATTTCAGTTTTACATTTTTTTAAATGGTACTTAGATACAACATGTCACTGGCATAGCAGAACACAAACCACATATCAATATATGTTCGAATCACGCTACGCAAGTTTCGAACTTATGACCTCTCGCACCAAAGCTGAATCACTTAACTACCGAGACAATGGTGCTTGTCAGCTTTACATATTTTTGTTTAAAAGAGTTTATCCGCTTGCTTGAATGTAAACCAATATCAAAAATATCAAGTAGTTCAAGACTGAAAATCAAATAAGTTAAATCATTGTTGTTATTAGTATTTATGAATTTAGTTGCATATTTGAATGTAAACCAATATTGAAAGTAAAATAATCCGAGATCGTTCTAAGATGTGCTTTAGGATCCGAAATGTAATTCCGAGATGAACACCCGATAAATTTATCTCGTCCAAGATCTCGTCTGATACGAGATCGGATCCCTAAAATCTCTGAGACGAAACGTAACCAAAATCCAAGATTTAAAACCTTCCATCATACTAGGGAAGAGTTTATATTCTTCAAACTCCGATACCTAACAAGTGGTAAGCCATCAACATTGTCCTGTCAAGTCTAAACAATTTTGAACGGGAAGTGACATCCATATTCATGACGTTGCTTCTCAACCAGCCGGCATCAACCATATTCAATTTTCCAACCGATAATGTTGGATGGGAAAGGACATTTCCCACCCATACCATTATGAACGGAAGCCATCGATTTTTTGTTCTCGAAAACTAGTGAATGATCCACTAAGACATTCCTAACGAGTTGCATGAGGTAAACATGCGACACGTGACTCATTCGATTGTTTAGCAAGAGTTGGACCATATAGGATGGCTTAAGATCAATCGAATAACATAAGACAAGCATGGGACAAGCAATGAATGAATGGACATTGGGTGATATGGGCGGTGGTGATGATAATAAATTGAGACGTTTTTTGTGAAAGATGTTATACATACAAACATACAACAATACTACACATTATGGTAATTTTCATTGCTATTTCAACCTTTAAATCATGTTACTTCAATGCTAAGTATTCTAAATTCGTTTCGAAATTATTGCAATCTTAGCTAAAAGCATAATCAACGGTCCTTTGAGAAAGTGGTTTATCCATCCGTTCCCAAAGACCATAGCCATTTGAAAGCATTATACATCTAAAAAATTATCGTCTAACATCACTTTTTGTTGTTTCAATTATAGTTGAAGCAATATAACTTACAATAAATGATCGTTATGGCACATGCTTTGCGCTTGACAAACATACTTCACACGTAAAATGTTTTTTTTGCAAATTATATATGTTTAACTCGTTCGGAAAATATGACATGCACAAATATTTAACCATATTTTTACGTTGAAATGATATGCAGTTAGTTTTAACTTTTTTCCTAAATTGCAACGTCTAATTTTGTTACTTTGCATTTTTATTTCCATTATTAATTAATAAAGAATGAATTTAATTTTTTATTGGTTTTAATTTTATATTTGTTATTAATTACTAAAAATGACTTTGAAAAAAAGTTTATTTGTAGATTCTATTTTTAAGTGATATTAAGATTTTAATAATGTCCGTAGAGGGCGTTTTGAATTATAAAGGAAAATTATCTGTTAAATCCTATTTTTAAGTGATATTGATATCTAATAATATTTATAAGGAGCATTTTTGGTAGTACACGTTGATACCAAAAAAGTGTGATGCCAAAGTTATTACGACTATTATTAAAAATTCGAAAATATGATATGCACAAATATTTAACCATATTTTTACGTTGAAATGATATACAGTTAGTTTTAATTTTTCTTTCTAAATTGCAACATTTGATTTTTGTTAGTTTGAATTTTTGTTTCTATTATTAATTACTACATAATGAAATTAATTTTTTATTTCCGTTATTAATTAATAAAAAACGACTTTGAAAAAGTAGTTTATTTGTTAGATCCTAATTTTAAGCTGGTATTAAAATTTCGATATCCGCAGAGGGACGTTTTGAACTGGTAAATGAAATTTATCTGTTATATCCTATTTATAAGTGATACTAATATTTAATAATATTTGTAATGGGCATTTTTGGTAGTTCACGTTGATACCAAAAAATGAGACACCAAAGTTATTACAACTATTATTAAAGATTAGATTCGACTCCCTTCTTCTTGTTCGTCCACTTTTTTCATGTCACGTTTAAATCTTTGTATTATTTTTCTTGCATATATCTATTTAATTTCAGTAAACGTGTAGATGGCGATGAATTCGGGTTCACTGACCCATTAAATAACACAACCCATTATACAAATTAGAGAATGGAGTTGGCATTTCATTCGATATGTGTGAAAAAATATGGGTTATATATACATAGTGGTCATTAGTTATTTATTTAGTGGTCGTTAGTTATTTAGTAGCAGGTTCATGAGTAAAATACCCAAAAGCTACCATCATGGGGGCAGCAAATGAGTACACTCCTCATTAGCACACTTAAAAAAAACTAAATGTTTCCACAATCTTTAAAGGAAAGGTTCATACTAATTGCATAACACCAAATTGTACATCATAAGACAATAAGCATATGAAGCATTTCTGATATACGTTATTACATCAACAATGAATAAAATAAAGTACAAAGAAAAACCAAATTATGTTCAAAACAAATATATATATACACACACACACATTTAAACCCTACTCCAGAGTAGAGCTAGGGAATACAGCTGTCTGCCATACTGATCCCCTTTTAGCTAGCCCAGCCCAGTTTTAAAAAGAGTGCAACACGAGGATTTCCCAGGAGGTCACCCATCCTAGTACTACTTTCGTCCAAGCACGCTTAACTTCGGAGTTTTGATGGGATCCGGTGCTTTAGTGCTGGTATGATCGCACCCTTTTTAAGCGTGTTTTGATAAACATAAAGGATTTGTCTGGTTAATATTTGTGAATTAATGAGATGCTAGTTTGTCTAATTTATATAATTGAACTATAAGAGTAGCAACGTTTTCTTCAAAATAACTTTTTATTACGCTATCAACTTTTATAATTTATTGATAATCGTAAATATTAACGGTTAAGCCAGGATGAAAACGGAGACCATATGATCATAAACTGCATGAGTCGTTATTGATTATTTAAGAAATTTTACTTATACGAAGATAAGCAATACTAAACAATAGCTTTTGTACAAATTGATGACAAACGACTAAACAATACGTGTTCAAGTGCCTACTTGTTTAATATCATTGGGTGTCATATACAATTCTTAATATGATGTGTGTTCTCAAATGCAAGCAAGGATTCAATTAGCAAAACTGCTAGGCTAATCAATTACCTTATTGAAAACTGATCAAAAAACAAGGTCGCGGATGATTTACCGTTGTTAGTTTCAAGCTTTCATCCATACAAAAATGACATGACGTATGGATATTGTGAATAACAACCAATTTAGAAAACGAAGTTAACATACAAATTAGAAAAGAAAAAAAATCGTGTTTTGGGAAACAACGAAAGCACGAAAATAATTCATCATTCCGTCGTCCCTCCATCATCTCCGTTCTCCCCTCCATCTTCCTTCCACCTCACATGTCGTCCCTCCAATCTTATTATATTTTATAATTAATGTTGAAAATCCAAAGCACAAAATACAAAATAAACCAAACGGGCCTTAAAATTCTTGTAAACAATGAAAAATGTTGAAACAATGTCATTAGTTGTCAATTCAAACTTATGGGTATAAACTTCTATGAAAACCTCGTAAGCTTATCATAGTATATATTTGATCTGACTTAAAAAATGTTGTAAATGGTTATTTTACTCATTACGAAAAATAAGTAGTAGCATATGGTTGAAGTATTTGTTTGTTTCTTACAATATCTAACCAACATGTTTAATTTTAATTTAATTCTTGGCCAAAATTGATAACCTTATCTAACCTAAGTATCCTGTTTAAACTCAATTATTGGTAGTCACAAAGATCATTTTTTTCCACTATGTTGTTTCATGCAACCTTAATGCAGCGCAATTCAATTCAACGCATCTTAGCAATTGCGTTCAGACGGCGAACCAACGATAAACATGGTAATTTCCTACGTTTAATGGTGTTCTAAATTTATCGGTAACTAATTCATTTCTTAAGAAATCATACAATAAATCAGTGGTTCTTGTTTTTTGACGTGGAAACTAAAAGGATTGAATATATCAAAGCTCATGTCAAAACAACCAAGGAATGCTATGAAATTTTATCCAAATTTACTTGATTACACCAGAAAACTCAACTCAAAAACACAGGTTGAGAGATAAATGGGCGGACTCCTAAATTTGGGATCCACCTATATATTTTTTTCCCTTATGATTTTGTGCGATTTTTTCCTTCGGTGAAACATTTTTTTATTTATTGCATGATGACCTTAGCATTTCAAAATTTGGTTATCAAAAAACAAATCTCTGTTATTTAATTATCCTCATCATGGTTTCAAATCATATATATCTTGCCCTAGACCTCCTTTTCACACTTAAATGAAATGAGACATCAACTCACATTCATGTTTGTTTTGTCACTCATCTCGTAATATTCAGATCTCACCCGAAATATGAACGAAATATCAACATAAGATCTAATCCGTAATTATATATTTTTCTTCTTTTATATAACATTTTTTGCTTTTAATATAAGTTCAAAAGAAACTATCCAATCCATTACTATTTACCAATCCCTAACATATTTTTTTACTTTTTGTTTCAACCAAACTTTATTTTGTTTCAATATTCAAAAAAGGATATTATTTAAATATTATCAAATTAGTCCACTAACAAAGTTTTCTTTCTTCTACGAAACATTTGTTTCTTCTTTCATGTGCTAATCAAGTATGTTACAATTTTCATTTTTACTACTTAACTAATAATTATTCGAAAAAATCTATATAACATCAAGTTTGGGTATGTAAGCTACCAAGATAGTCTCGAGATGTATTTTAAGATCCGAGATGTAAGCTGACATGTAAACTTAAGATATCCTCGTCATGTCCGATATCTCCACTATGAGATATCTTTTGTGGAAACTCCAGTTTTCGAAACATGACCAAAATCCAAGATTTAAAACCTTGTAAATACCATGATAGTATGCACATTTAAATTAATGTCATTTGACATTAAATGTGAATAATGGTACCATATTCGCTAGAATAAAAACTTTCATGTAGAAGACTTCTTACATGTTACTTGGTACCTTACAAATTTACCTTCTTTTTCATGCATAATTCCTCCCGGTCTATGCAGATGTGTGTGCATTTAATTATTTTTATTTGATCCTAAAATCATTTTGTGTTAGGAAAGATTGTGTTTAGATTTTTGAAATTTCTTAATGAGAAAAATACATACCTTTTGGCTTGCTTTATGTAGCAGTAGCAATTATGTGGCACCCTGTGTATATTTATATTTAATTTTAAGTATTATTATTGATATATGTGTGTGTGTTCTAGGATACAATATTTAGTGAATGCATAATAATTCTAAAGATTGTCAAACATGCATATAGATCTGTAACTATTTGATGTGAAGGCAATAAAAGGAAGGGCTAAAATCAATCAATGTAGTTAATCGATCGAAAATATGAAAAACTGAAACCAATGATAGGTTATCTATATATAATATGAAAACTTTATTTTGAAGCTTTTGTAATTACAAAAATGACCCTTCAAATAAAATGAATTATAACCGTTTACAAGGGTTCGTGTGTATTTTAAGTCATTATGCTCTCTCAAATCATGATTTCATATCTCAAAACTTTTTGTTCTCCCTTTCATTTCAATTATATCTCAGATTAAGCTAACATAAAATAGGTTTCATACTACAAACACCAAAGTGGATTAATGATAGTCAAGAAAATCTAAAAGCTAGGCATAATTTTGTCATCCTCCTTGGTGATTTCAACTAACCTCTTCAATTAGTAATAGCAATCACTCAAGGTTTGTATTATTATTATTCTCCACATTTCTCCAAATCAAATTTTGAATGTAACTCATTTTCTAAAATTTTGTATTAATGTCTTCGACCAATTGATGTATTTTACTTATATAGCTATTAGGTTTGATTACATCTTTTCGAGTTTTTTCATTGATATTCACGTAAACATTTATTTTCAACGAAAGGGTTTACTCGACGAGTTTGACAATAGAGATTGTAATATTTAGAGTAAAACCACGTAGTTATTCCTTTTTTACATGCTATTATGTCATTATTTAATATTTGTTTGATGGTGACAAGGTTTGAGTTAGATATTGTGACAGAGACTGCTGGAGTGCTGGAGTTGGACAATTATATAACTTTTTTGTTAATTTATTTTTTTAGATCTAATTCATGTGTATCTTATGTTCCTTAGATTAACTTTTGCATCTAAAATGCAGTACGGTATTGTAATCTGTAAGTTCGGTATAAACAAATGTTTATCAAGGACACGTTATTCGGTTAATTTTGAATATTATTTGGCATCTTAATGAAAAAAAGAAGTCTGTTGAGGTAAATATTATTATGTAAATATTTACATATTGAATATGGAATAATCAATTGAACGTCCAACAACTAAATGATATTTAAAGAGAGGAGAGAAGACAAATTTACACATGAGATTGGATGAGTGGATTATAAACTAAATGAATACTTCTCAGATGAATTTCATTCATGGTTTGAGGTCAAGCTAAACGAGAGGATGGAAGAAAAAGAAAATAAGATAGTTAGGAACAAGGATGGAACGTATTCTTATTAAAATGAAAGATTCCACCTATGGAACCAACATAAAACATTAGAAAGATCCGCTTATTTTATTACAATCATTGAAAACGCATGCAACTCATGTATAAGTAAAACAATGATACAAATATAAGTATATTTGTCCATTTATTTTATTACAATCATTAAAAAATCATTTCAAGTGGACTTTACATAGGAGATTCAAGCATGCTAAATCAACTGATTTAAGTTGGCCTACTAATTTTTCAACATAATCCTCATTCCATTCTATGATAGGGTCGATGTATAAGGCTGAATAAAAGAATTAAGTTACTGATTTAACATGTAATGCAGCAAAAGAAATGGTAAAAAAAAAGGAAACTTTGAAATAATATAACAAATATAAGAAGTGCTACTATTTTGCTAATACATAACATATTCACATATAATATAGAGATTAATTGTCACGTTGATTATGATTCTCTACCAATAATTAAAATTCGGTTTCCTCATTTTTATGATGAATATTTATAACTTTGAGGAAACATTGTTAATATTCTGTGCAGAATACATTTGTAGTAAGTAATTAATGAAGAAATTCATGCATGTATTCAAATCTTTATGTTCGGACATATGAATTAATTTCCTCCATTTCGCTATATATGAAGTAAAGAAAATGGTTCCCTAGTTCTTTATTGATGATACAGATATAGTAGATAAAATGATGTTTCTGTTTAGGTTTTTCTCTCTTCAACCTTGAGTTATTAGTTAATATTACATATTGATAGTTCTAGATTTTGTTATTAATACACTATTCAATGTTAAGTTTGAAGATGGATTTTTTTGTTGTTGAAATTTGGCAATTATTGATATAAGATCGGTTATGTAATGTTTTGCATTGAATTAGAGAAGGATTAAGCAAGATACTGGATGATTCAAGAAAAGAGAAGTTTCATCTTAAAGTCCACTAACTTCATGCACTATGGGATGTCACCTCTTTGTTTCTTTTAATCGTATATAAAGATCATAATTGATAGAAATAAGTTGAACTTGGATATGAAGATTGAGCTAATTCTCCAAGATATATTAGTTGAGGTTTAGTAACATTATTGAGCTTAAAATACAAAGTAATGAGCATTTATATGTATATTTTAGAAACATGCATGAACTTAAATGCATTCTGTGTATTCAATTCGGGATGTTGGATAAATCGAAATCTAGACAATGATATAATTTTCATTCTCCAACACTAGAAAATTATCTATGTATACAACTATTATTTAACAATAAAATGAATTGCTCACAATTTTATTCGCATACGTCTAACGGACGTGCCTAACATACTAGTAATTGAAAGGCAGAGTCTACTTATTTTGAAACATATGTTAGCAATCGGAAATGAGAATTTCTTAGTTGAAAACATAAATAAGCTAACAACTGTTAACACGAAAAAATAAAAATTAAAAGATAACAGTCGTTGAACAACTGCATAATTCATTAGGCTAGAAGGAATGAAAAGTAAGATACTAAGAATACACAAACGAACAGTTTAATAAGTTGGTACTATACTACTATTCGGACATTGAAACATAGATACCATAGTCTGTATAACATTTTGTTGACATATATAACAATTTGATAGAAAATACAATGACATTCTACCATAAGGTTATGATTTGTTCATACATTGAAATAAACTTCCATAACAAGTCAAAATGCATTCCACATTTGATAGTAGTATAAACATATAAATGATAAGATACATTGCCAAAACTTCAACTAGCGAGTTCTATAACCATAACTAATCTAACCAAAAAATACAACAGTTGGAATTATGTTATAATGTGATTGTTCACTTTTTGAGCTATATATATTCATCATTATTTTTTGCAACTGAAGACGATACGTTTGTAGGTTCAGATCAAAAACCACTTATCCAAATACAGAACCAACAGATATTGTGCAAGTCCATGAGGGTGAACTTATCGTATATAAAACAAAATGCCCTTATCAATTTCCCTGTGTAAATTGTTTATACATTCCAGCCAGTTTGAATATCAGCAAACTAACAAATGAAATTAAATCGAGCCAAACTTTTTTGCATTATACTTCCAGAAATAAATAATGGAGAATTAACTAAAAAATCATCATCTGTTTATCGGATTATAAGATTACCGAGTTGCAAAAGTTACTGATTTCCATCCAAACCTATTATAAATAAAACCCCTAATTTGCAATCCAGTAATAGAAATTATGATTTCAAGTTCATCCAAGATCTTCATTACCCAAACTTATCAAAATATTCTCTTCTGATCTCGCATATTTCAAAATTAAGCGCAAAAAATAGACAAAAATAACATAACGGCATAAATCCAGATATAAGCAGTCTAATTAAATCCCAACTGGATAAAAAAAACTTAGATTTAAGAGTTTTACCCTGTGCGGATTTAAAAGTCTAAATCCTTTCTTCTATGTCGCTCAATAATCGAATCTTTATATGTGCGCTTCTCTCTTTTTAATTTCTTTTTTTTCCGCTAAACATTGTGAGAGAAAGGAACGAAAGGCTATTAAAATCAGCGGAAGATTAAGATATGACTATAATACCCTCAATGTTTATCATAATTACTTGATGAAATGATGGCTGAAATAGGAGCGTAGGGCGAAGCAAAAAGCTAGAATATGTAGGTGGATGGTGTCAGTTTTATGACGTTAAATTAATGGCGGGTTTATTTCGGAGCACCGTTTATTTAACGTAATCAGTTTTAGATCGCTCAGCTACCATTCCAAACTGATACTATTTTACTAGCTCGGTAGCACTTGAGCCCAGCACAACTACTTTGAGCCCACCACAATGGTACATTTTTACTAGCTCAGTAGCACTTTGAGCCCACCGCAATGGTACATTGCTCATGTTGCATAATCGGAAAACCAATTTGTGGGTTAGTATTCGTTTAATTTGTCCATGTATCCGATGCGTTGGAAGCTAGAAAGGTGATGCGGACATTTTACCCAGTTCCCTTTTGAAAAGTCCGACGATGGATATCTGAGACGTCTGAAAATCGTCAGCATTCGTAGCCAAAAATCGAATAAATATGCGATATCCGAAAAAACAGATATAGATTTGCATACGAAAACATTCGTATTCGAAAATTATTTGTTTGTTTTTTAATCAAAATTACAGTTGATATTATATGTAGTTTAATACAATGGAAGAAATGTATTTTTTGTTTGTTGAGTTAATAGTTTAAATTAAACACATTTAATGCATATTAACTGTTCAAAATTATTTACGATCATCAAATTTATTGATTTTACATACTTTTATAATCAATTGAATTGATAAAAGAAAAATATGTTAAACCAAAATTTTGCATTTATGTTTCTTAATTTATCAGTCGTAAACGGATAGGATAATTAGCTAATATCCATCTGTATTTACGGATGCAGATATTGGATATTTGAAAATCATTTCCAATGCAGATGTGGATGTAGCACTATGCGGACCCGAAGGTATATATGTCACTTCCACAAGAAAATAGACGGTTTGGTGGCGACGCGGCAACGCATCCAATGCTACGCCACATTGTTATTTCCTATAATTAATAAAAGAATTAAAATAATAATAAATAGTAAAATAAATATAAATTATAAAATTATAATTATTTATTTTTAATATAGCAACAATAAATGTAAACATATTTTGTAAAGAATACAACGGTATTAGTGCTAATATGGTATTTTTCGTAAACATTAACCATAGTTTTGTATTAATTACTAACATTTATTCCAAAGTATTTAAAAAAAAATTAAAAACAAATAAAAATGAAAATGTTAGTCCGTGAGATGATGGTTTTGATGACAACAACCTTAGAATAGGATTATAAAATATAAATACTAACATTATAGTTTAGAAATATATGTATATGCAGGATTTAATCATGCAGGTAGCAAGAATGAAGACTGTACAGCATAGAGATTCAAGATATCAAGAACGAAGACTTATGATTATCAAGAATATCAAGAGTTCAAGATTTCAAGTAATTTATTAATTAATTAGGAATTTTATTAAAACTCCTAGAAAAGCACTGGCATCTTAAAATCCAATTTATTCGTGTAATGGAATCTACTTCGAGCCCGTTAAAGGGATGGAACCCTAAGTAGGATGGAACCTACGAAAAATCCAGTGGAACATTGTTTTGTATCCGCTAACTTTTATTCAAAATGTTTTTACAAAATTATATCTTGTTTTCAAAACCTTCCTTTTAAAAAGATCAAAAACATCTATCCTGGTTTTAAATACTTTTAGCCTCAAAATAATCTTTAATTTCAAAGTCAAATAATCCTTAGTTTGAAATTATTTTTAGTAATAATATATTAATATTCATACTTAGATTTAAATATAAAATTATAGTAAAATTTTATATATTATTCTCTATATCTACTTATGTATTTTAACTATAGTTAAGTATATTAATTAAGTTTAAAATAGTTTTTAATATAAGATAAAAGTTATTTTCAAAAGAAAAACAAACCATCAAAAATTCCTTTGGGCATGTCGACATGCTCAATACACCCATGTCGACATAGTGTCAGTTAATTTCAAAATTTAAATTTCAAAAGAAATGTCTGTTCGTCATATCTCTTCACGAATGGACATGGCTGTTGTTCTTCTATAAATAGGGGTTGTTTTCAACGAATTTTCAATCATATTTTCTGGTTTTCATTTCTCTTTTTCTTCCACATTTTCTTTATACATATTCCTACCATTACTCTGCCGAAATCAACATTGAATCTAACTAGATTATCTCTGGTTTGATTCTCTATCACTATCTCAACAAGATCCTCAGTGGTATTCAGAGTTATAGGCTTCTTTGTAATCAATTAAATGAGAAAAGGTGTGATTGTAGCCTTGGAAATCAATCAAGCGAGAAAAGGTGTGATTGTAGCCTTGGAAATCAATTGGATGAACTTGTTGCCCGTAAAATCAAGTATCTCTACCAGAGGATTGTGAATCTGGAGGGTGTACCTCGTAGCCTTGAAATCGAGGGTGTAATTGTACAATTACTTTTGAAAAGAAATATGTACTTGTGTGCGGGACTGGATGTAGGGTAACTCCAAACAAGTATGAAATCCGTTGTGCTCTTTCTTTTACTGCTTTTATTTTATTTCTGCATCTGTGTTTGATTCTATGATCATATCTGTGTTTGAATGCATACATTTGTGTTCAAATTAACAAAAATTCAAAAAGATTTAATAATTTTTTAAAACACTATTCACCCCTCCCCCTTCTAGTGTTTATCCTAGCCTTAAGATCCGTTATCCGCATTTCTCACAGAAAAATCATACGAACAATCATTCCACTTTCGCTATCCCCTTTGTTGTTCTTTCAAATCCCTAAAAACACGTTGTCTTTATTAAACATTCTCTTTTGTTCCACGTTCAGAGTACCCATTTCGGTGCTTGTTTTGCTCAATAAAGAATGCATTCATAGTTTAAACATAACAGATATAAGTGGTTGGAAGTGAAATTTTTGATTTTTTAATGGTAAGTTCATAATTTAAATTTTAATTATGTTTGACCAAACTACAATGGTTTTATAATCACTCTATAGCTCAATTTTCTTGCAAGTACTCAGCGGGCTAATTTAAGGTAGTCTAGCTCAATCAAAGCCAGCCCAACTACTATATGACAGATCCACATAAGCTGGCCCAAACCAATGATGGTCTTGAATCATCCCTTCCATCCAACAAGGCACCAAGATGAGACCCGGTAGCCTTATCCCTAGGCTTTTATCACTTTCAACCAAGATCCGGGCCTGCCCTGGTCCAATAAAGCTTGACTCGACGACGACCAGCCTTCCTATGTCAATCTTCTTCCAACATAACTTCAAGTTAGCATGTTCGCCCAATGTCACTCTAGCTAACGACCGTCACCTCTCCAAGCCCGGCTCAGCAGACGGCACATCAAGCAAGATAGGCTCAGGCATGCCCCATATTAGCCCGGCTTCTATACAACCGTCCCCGACAGATCCTAGGTAGCCCTCCCGCTCGCCTCGCACTCGATCGTATACCATCTTTTCAATATGGCACTCTATAAGATTCCTAGCTGGTTTCATATCGTCGATAGCCGATCGTCCAGCTCAGCAGGACTTGTCGCATGAGCACTAAAGTAAATGACAAATTGACCCTCCACCTATGTGAAGCACTGTAGTTGAGTAGCTGAACTGATATGGCTTACCATTAGCATTAAATGTACATTTAATGCACATGCATCTCATTAAATGCGAGGCACATGCTTGGTGCAGAGGAGTAATGAGTGTATTTTTCATTTATCGTACATCTTCTTACACCTTGACAATTATCGTACATCTGCCCTTACAACCATACCAACGGTTGGACATTTTTCCCGTCAGTTCTATAGTTCAATCTCAAACCTCCATCACCCACTTCAAGTACTATAAATATCCTCCGTTGTAACAACCTGCACCTTAACGGACCTGAATTTCAACTAAATCGAAACCCAAGTTTATTAGGGTGTGGATTGTTGGTGTCGGTGACATGTACTAAGCATAAGTATATCATAGAGAGAACTCACGGTGGAATAGTAAAATATAAATAAACATATACACTGACTAAGGCTACTACATTAAAATCAATATTATTCCTTGGGTATCTAGTTGACGTGTTAGTGTCGAGCATGAATGAGAAGACCTCTCCATCTACGTTTCCGTCTTGCTCCAATAGTATGTCCCTCTAAATCTTTCTTGTGAGCTATAATGAGACGGAGGTCAGAACAGCGCTCTGGTGACCGGTTTACATACTTTATCCATAATACTAGTATATGCCAAGTGATTTCTATTTAAATGTCATGTTCATTATTCACGGTTTATCTATTTAATTCCATATGCACGTACAATATATCCAACCTTTTCCAAGGTATAACTATATATATGCCTATATATGTATGTATGCATGCATGCATGCATGTATGTATATATATATATATATATATATATATATATATAAGCGTCATACTACCCAAAAAGGAAACCTCGGCCCTTTAAATGGGGAGGAGGAAAACCCAGTGACCATTTCTCAACCCAAACCGGACTCTCCGTAACGTAATCGTTAATCAACCGACCCTAACTATGAATGCCTACGACTTTATAATTTAATTAGTCGTAATACTAACGTATCTCGAAGACTAATTTAAGGGTTAATTAGCCCATCTCAGACAAATAAACAACTAATTAAACTTTAAGGACTTTGCGTATCCCATACAGATTCTACGCTGGTGGAAAACTAAATCCATCAAGGCATAACCCAAGTCTTTGCTAATGACCGCTCCAAACTACTGGAGTCAAATCCTATATGCCAGCTCTACTTCTAAATACCGGCCTATCGACAATACTGACATAGTCCACCGATCTCCCACAACCAAAATCCCATCTAGACATACCTAATATAAGTGAAGAAAAATGCATATTCTAGTAACTTAATACCTCTAGTTTAGAAATGAAGCAAATCTCATTTTCTAATCAGGCATTATCGTAGGTTATTTAAGACTTCTTAAATAAGGAGGAGGCAGACCCAATGGTCATTTAATACCTTCCATCCCGAAGTAAGCTCCTAGACAACCCTAAGGCTACTAAGCCATGTAATACTTTAAATCCAATGCGAACCCATGGTATGTTTTCCTACACATATACGCCAACGTATACCCCTTTCCCATGGGTCCTATAGTTGGAGATGTCATCTGCATCAGTAATACATATACACAACTGCTGCTAGCCTCTAGGTAAAGGGCAAAATTTAATTGTGTAAATCTACCGACCTCGCATCCCAACCCATATTAAACTAACCATGTATCCTAAATCAAAATATTGGGCTAGGCCCACTAATTCACGCTCATCCTAAACATTTTATTGAGGCTATATAATTTCCACTATGGAAAATATATTACCTTCTAAGTTTATTTATTAGTATTCATTTATTTATTTGTTGTGAACCTATCCTTATTCTTATACATTTATTTCCAATATCCTTTATTTCCTTTTTATGTCACCTAAATGCCACTTATTTCTTTAACTCCAATTGATTTTCCTTAATAAATGATCATTACTATTCAAATTGGACAATCATTACTGACATTTATTCATTCATTTTAATTCTAACTTATAATGCATATTTTATTTCCTCCATAAATATCAAGTCTAATTCTGCAATTAATCCCCTTAAACAAATTCATGTACCCATTGGATTTCTATAACTACCTATTAACTACGTATTTATTACCCACTAATATTACAATCATTATTCACAAATGTTTGTGTAACAATCTGCGCCTTAATGAGCCAGAATTTTTCGACGAATCGAAAACACAAGTTTATAGGGTACAGATCATTGGTGTTGGTAACCTAAAATAAATAAAAGTATATCAAAGAGCTACCGATAAGAACTCATAGTGGAATAATAAAGTATAATATATATATATATACACACATCGACTAGGGCTAATACCTATAGTATCTTAATTCTCTTGCCGGTGTAGAGCATGCATGAGGAAACTGTCCTCCCACAGTTCATGTATTATACCGGTACACGTCCCTTTAAGTATATTATATGAGTTGCAATGAGGAGGGGGTCAGAACAACGTTCTAATGATTGGAAAATTACATATTTTATCCATAACACTAGTTTATGCCGATTGTTTTGCATTACGTGTTATGTCTATATTCAAAGCTTACTCATTTTGACTTCACATGTGAGTACGATACACTCAACCTACTCCAAGGTATAACATATGTATGTATGTATGTATGTATGTATGTATATACACACATATATGCATATATTTATAAGCATCACCATCCCCATGGACAAGTACACATTCTCTGCTAGTATCCATAACTAGACATCACACCCTTGCGATCTAACCACTTTGTATCGAATGCCCAATTTGAAATCCCAAACTATAACTAGAACATATCGTACTTACAAGTTTTGGGGAGCCCGCAATGCTGACTGGCGTCAAAGGCGACTTAAGGTCTGTTGCATCCATGTCTACCTTGCAATGGTAAAGCCACTTATTGCACAACGTGGGGTATCCAACAACAATGTGTAGGTCGAATTGCCAATGTACACCGAGGAACCTCATGTTAGTGTCGGGCTATAAAATGCTCAGAATCGATGGCGCTCTCAACCTATGTATACAACCTTAAAATATATGGTACCAACATTGCTGACATAGTGCCGAGCCTTCTCCTACCATCCAATTTAGATTGCCTAACACAAATCAAGGAAATGCCTACTTGGTTACTTAATACCTTAAGTTGGAATTGAAGTAGACTCTAATTGGCCATTTAAGACTTCAAATCTGAAGTGAATCCACTTTAATATATTCCCTAAACCTATACGTGAATATATATCCCCATAGGTCCTATAGTTGAAGATGCTCCACATTAGTACAATGTACACACAATTTCTAGTAGCCACATACGAAAGGCGGACTTCCGTTGTGTAACATTACCAACCTCGCATTTCAACCCATACTAATAACTGCATTATTTATAGTTAATTTAAATATTTGGGCCAGACTCAATAATCCACGTCTATCATAAATGTAGCCTTGAGGCCATACAATTTCAGTTGAAAAATTATTACGCCTCCTAAGTTCAACTATTAGTGTTCATTTACCTACTATGAACTTATTTCTTATTTTAATTTCATACTTAATACTATTAAGTATCATTTACTACTTCTTCTCAACTAATACAATTAAGTATTATTTATTACTTCTTTTCAATTAATACAATTAAGTATTATTTATTACGTTTTTTCATTTAATACAATTAAGTATCATTTATTGTTTCCTTTCAATTGATACAATTAAGTATCATTTATTTCTTCTTTTCAAATTTTACAATTAAATATCATTTACTGTCTCTTTTCAATTAGTGTCCATTTTAACTTGAATAGTATAATCTCCCTGACTTTCAATTCATTGTCTTATTCACTTTAGCATTTGTTATTCATTTCTTAACTTATATTTAATCACATATTTTTAAACGACGATGAAATTGTTGTTATTTCCATTTATAAATAAATTAGTTCTACGTTTAGGGATTTGTACATTTTTAGGAACTACAACTTTCTCAAAAGGAAAATGTTATCACTGTAATTTCCATTATCTAAAAAAATGAATTGTGCTATATTTGGAAAACAAGCAATTCTTTTTCTTTATTTATTAAAATAGACGGTACAAAATATGGTAAACATCATTATTTTGCACATCACTTTCTTTTGGGCATATTCTGGATATTTCAAACGGCACACCTTTATATATAATTATAAAGTTGGATAATTATAGAATTTACATAAAAACATTCTTCATTCCCATAAATTAAAATATAAACTTAAACTCCAATCAAATTTGAAACAATCTCCAATTCGTGTTTAATAACTTATAACATTTAAATAACAAAATTTGGAATTAACGTAACATCTTACTAATGAATTTTCTCATAACTTTCAGGAACTACTTTCATCCTTACATTCCAAATTTAGGTGTATACAACATTTAATCAAATCAACCATATACTAAATATGTAAGAAAGAATCTCATGTTCATTTTATATATTTAAGCATGTAATTTCATAATTTATATCCATACGTAAAAGAAACAGATTCACAATGGTATAAATCTAGTATTATGTAAAAACATGTAATTTCTGACTCGCCTCTTAGCTCCTAAATCTCTAGATATAAATTTGTTGTCCTTGTTTGACCCCTTTTCTTTCTACCAAAATATGCATCA
Organism: Allium cepa; assembly: GCA_030765085.1. NCBI lineage: Eukaryota > Viridiplantae > Streptophyta > Magnoliopsida > Asparagales > Amaryllidaceae > Allium > Allium cepa. Next base: position 1,002,555,418 of record CM060929.1, read on the forward strand.
TAAGCGCATGCATATTGCAACGACCCACTATTTTGGACCATTCAAATCGACAATAAAACCACACATGTATGACTTGAATACTTCAAAACAGTAGATTGTAATAAAATTTGAAGAAAATAAAACCAATCACAGACACAAATAAATCAGAATAACTCGCAGCGGAAATAAAATAACCATAGTAGTTCATGAAGCTACTACAATACAGAGTCACAAAACAAGTACAAAATCCGGAGTCTGAAAAGTAAATACAACAGAAATCCCAGTACATAAATGTCCACTAATACATAAGTTGGATAGAAAATACTGATGGAAATAGATGACAACTAGATAGATAGATAGTCTCAAGCAAATCCTAGCTCCAGAAGATGAAATCCAAAGCTGATACGCATGCTGACCCGAGCGTAAAGAAAACACAAAATACTCGAGTCAGTACATACATACTTATACAATATAAACCAACTCAAGCGAACTGTAATAAAATGCACAAGTAATTTAAAGGATGCTTGGGACCGTCCATCCTTTAAGGATCCGTTAAACTATTTACTATGTAGTAATATACGCTATTATAATAATGTCTAAAGTAAAGTATAATGTAATTTAAAAATAGTGTTAAGGCGTTACCTGTATCTCCCTTAACATATATTTTATAGTGCCAATAGTCTATACAGTACCATAGTACCTCCTGATCGAGAAGCCACCAAAGGATACTGCATAGGTACGACACAAATCAAACTCGTACAAGGCGCGCTAGGGTAGGTGATACGGCACAACTAGGCAATGCCAAGGTAGATATACCAATTACACTTCTAGGCCGGTAGTAAAGCGTAGGAGCCACTATCGCCCACCTCGAGCCACACTTCCAAAATCAAGGTGCGCATCAATCAATCACAAAGTAATAGAATGGCATACAAAGAAGTGTGTCCGATAAGAGAAGCTACATCATTAGCCCGTCAATTGCTCATGTTTTAGCCACCTTATGCCAACTCACGTGAGTCGGGTCCACGTATATACCTTAATAGAACGCGGTCATCATCCTACTTCATTCTAGAATCTCCACCGCATACACAGTTGTTAAAGTGGTTTTCGGTATAGGCAGAGAGTATGCCTATATCTGATCCCGGTCTCTTTAACAACCCACCGTTATTATAACCCATGGTTATAAATTTCAAAATGGTTTATATTTCAAATCAAAACATATTCATTTAAACCATTTAAATCCAATGTCAATATCTTCGAAAAATAATATTCATTTCCAAAGTTGTAGCATTTCTAAGTTCATTCATTCAATTAAAACAATTTCAAAAATCACATTGTATCATAGCATTCATAACACTTGGAAAATGTGATAATACATATAGTAGCAGTTCGAAAATATTATCCTTTGGAACAGCAGCACTTAGAAAACATTACTGTGAATTTAATAGTATTTCAGAAATATTGTTTTTTCAGAAACAGCAGCAGTTAGAAAACATTGCTGCAAATATAGTAGTATTTCGAAAAACAGTACATTTTCAGAAATTAGCACTTAGAAAAACGCTACCTTAAAACAACAGCATTTTGAAAATGCTGCCAATACAAATCTAAGATTTATTATAACATTTCAGAAACATTATAATTTCAGTTTTTCACCATTTTTAACTTATAAAACATATCTCACGTTTAAGAAATATTTATTTGGATATCATTTGACTTGTGATTAAATAAAATAAAATTTTATAAATAAAATATCCAAATTAAACTATAATTCATTTATTAAGTCAAAAGTACATTATTTTACTTAACTTTTTTTATTTTTAACAAATAACTTAGTACTTTATTTTAAAAATACCCATTTCATAAAAAATATTCTTATTGCTAAGTTAAGCTTAAAATTTCCATTTGAAAACTAAATTTTCAATTAGCAAGTTAAGTCATATTTTAAGTTGCATTTTAAACCATTTATTTACCTATACATTTTTAACTTATATAAAATCACAAAAAAATTATTTAAATCCAATTTAAGTTAAAATTTCATATTTTAAATTTCACAAATACCTAATAATTTTCTGAAAATATTTAAAATTAACCACGGGTCTGTATAATATTTTCAAACCTAGGTCAAGTGATACTGATATGTATCATTTCGATTCGTAATATATAAAATCCCGGGTTCTATCATTTCAAACCCGCAATTCCAATTTAAATCAAATAAAAATCGCTCGAGCCTATCATTTCAGCTCATAACGATTTTTCCCTATTCTAAAGTCCGTTCAGGTATGTATCATTTCAACCCATAGTGATTCTATACTAACAGGAAACTTGCAATGTGAGAGCAGAAAATAAACAGTATAGCATAACATATCATATCAGGTGATGTAACATGCATATAATTTGGTTATAACATCATGGAATATCATATCATAGGCATGTAAAAATTATTATCAACATAGCATATCATCAACTACAATTCACATGTCGTTGTTTCATAATTATATAAGTACGAATGTCGAGAGTGATAAACTCACCTTCTAAAGCTGGAGATAACAATTCAAGACACACGAACAAACTTCGAAAAGCACGACAAAGCACGAACTAGATTTGAGTGGATGGAGAGCCAAGATCCAAGTCTTGTAAACAACAAATACCAAACATATATAAGTATATAATTCAACATATGAAAAATAAATAAAACACAAACAATTTGGCTAGACAAGTCACAAATAGGCTCGGCCACATAGGAAATAGGCTCGGCCACTTTGGTTTGTGCTTGGCCATTATGGCTTTGGGTTAGGTATGTGCAGCCCTAGGTTAGATCTGAAGTGCTACAAGGCTCGACTATGCAATGGAATGAATGTGAACAGCTAAGGAATGTGAAGAGAAGGCATAGCAAAGGTTATGTGAAGGCAAAAGGTCAAAGGGATGCAACTTTGGGTTCGTCCCTATGTATGGCTCGGCCCTATGTGCTAAGATCTGGTTCAGGTCAGGTCACATCTGAAAGGGGTACGACCATGGTGTCTCACGGCAAGGCAAAAGAGGAGGTGGACTGATAAGTGATGGCCGAGGTAATGGAAGAGGAAGGGGTGATCAATATAGTGCTCGGCTAGGGTTTCAAGCATGATTAGTGGTGGAGTTTGGATCTAGGGTTCACGGCATGGATGTGGAGATGAGGTGGTGATGGAGATGGAGATGGCCAGTCTAAGGTGATGAATGTGGAGATGATGGTCGGCAAAAGGAAGATGGTCGAGCACATCATGAAGCAAAACAAAATAAAAGAGAAAAAGGAAAAGAGAAAGAAGGAGACAATGAGAAACTTACTATAAAAGTTATCTACAGAAAATAAAATGAGAAAGAGAGATGGAAAGTGTTTTGTACGTGAATTGAAAAGGAGAATGAAGAGCTTTGTGCAGCTAGAAGAATTGTGAACGGCTAGGGAAAAAGAAAAGGAATGGCTAGGAATTAGAAAAAGCATTACTTCATTTTCAACAAAAGAAACTTATGTCTTTTAGAATTTCCTAAGCCCAATAGAAAATAAAATAAAAATCAAAGTCCAAACCAAAATAAAAATAGAAAATAACATAAAAAAGTAGAGAATAGAAATGTAAAATAACAAAAATACTGAAAATAATTGCTTGTAAAACGCTGAAATATATCCGATTTAACAATATAAATAGAATTGATAAAACAAAAGGCAGAACGAATTTCAGAATCAAATACAGTTTAAAAGAAAAAGATTAGAAATTTATAATTCAAATTTAAAAATTTCAAATGAAAGTCAAAGTTTGACCAAAGTTGACCAACATATAAAATTTTCATAAAATCTTTATTTTATTATATTTGGAAAATAAATTATAAACAAAATCCAAAAATTACATTGGAAAATTCCAAAATTTCAAGTTTAAATGATTTAAAAATCAAAGTTTTCAAATAAATTGTATTAAAAATATTTACAAAAATTATGGGTTGTTACACTCTCCCCCACTCAAAATTTTTCGTCCTCGAAAAGGAATGAGACACGAAAACAAGAAAAGATAAGGTAGAAAAGCAAATAGTACCTGAAATAAACAATTCCGGGTTTGAAGCATGCATGCTCTCCTCCGTCTTCCAAGTACAATCCCGATAACCAGTACTCCACTGCACTTTGATCAGGTGACAGATTTCCTTCTCAGTTGCTTTGTATCTCTATCAACAATATGAAGTGGTTTCCTCTTGACAGTAAGGTTTGGCTCAATATCCCAACTCTCGAGAGCAGAAGGCTAGACAATCAAAGATGGATCATGTAGATATCGACGAAGATGGAAACATGGAATACATTATGCACTCTAAAAAACTTCTCAAGCAAATCCAGACGATAAGCTAAGGATCAATCCTCTTTGAGATACGGAAAGGACCGACAAACCTAGGAGCAAGCTTCCCTCTCTGACCAAACCGAATCACATTCCTTAAGGGAGAGACCTTAAGGAAAAGCTGATCACCAACATAAAACTCCAAACTCCTCCTATGCCGATCAACATACTTCTTCTGCCTATCCTGAGCACTCCTCATCTTTCTCTCAATCTCCTCAACCTTCTCAGAAGCCTCCAAATTCATACAGGACCAAAAACCAAACGATTACCGGATTCAATCCAGCAAGATGGAGATTTGCAAGGTCTTTCGTAAAGAGCAGCAAACGGAGACATTTCAATACTAGCCTGAATTCAAAGACGCAATGAGATAGATAAAAGATCAAGATAAGATTAAAATAGAAGATTGAAAATATACCTAATAACTATTGTTATAGGTGAATTCAACAAGATGGAGGTGATCTTCCCAAGATCCTCCATAATCCAGAACACAAGAACGAAGAAGATCCTCTAGAATCTAATTCACTCTTTCCGTTTGACCGTCGGTCTGTGAGTGGTAAGCAGTGCTCAGATTCAGATGAGTGCCCAAAGATTCTTGAAAAGCTTTACAAACTTCCTGGTAAAGATAGGATCTCGATCATAAACAATACTGATACGAACACCATGGAGACGAACAATCTCCCTCATATAGATCTCAAACAAACTAGAAGCAGAATAGGTAGATTTGACCGGAATGAAATGGCCTGGTTTGGTCAATCTATCTACAATAACCCAAATAGTCTCGTTACCCCTCCTAGTCCTCGGTAATCCATCAATAAAATCCATAGAAACCTGTTTCCATTTCCAATTGGGAACCTCAAGGGGCTGCAACAAACCAGGGGTCTTCTGATGATCTACCTTGACTTGCTGACAAGTCACACATCTACTAATAAAGATAGAGATATCTCACCTCGTACCTCTCCACCAATAAAGCTTCTTCATATCTCGATACATCTTTGTCAAACCAAGATGAATAGAAAGTCTGGATCGATGATTTTCCTGAAATAACTCTTGCCTCAATCCATCAACATTTGGGACACAAATCCGATTATTAATCCTCAAATTCCCTCTATCATCGATCTGAGCTCCACTACCATTAGGACTACTACCACCAATTCTTCTACGAACACTCTCCTTCATAAGCCTAAGCATCTCATCCTCATCCTGCTTAGCAATGATATGATCCAAAAGAGGAGAAGAAGAAACAACAAGCTGACACACCATAGCCTTCTTCCGACTCAAAGCATCAGCCACAACATTAGCTTTCCCAGGGTTATAGCTAATGTCGAGATCATAAGAAGCAAGGAACTCAAGCCACCTAACCTGTCGCTGATTCAAATCCTTTTGGATGAAGATATACCTCAAAGATTGATGATCAGTAAAGAGCTCAAAGTTTGCACCCAAAAGATGATGCCTCCAAAGCTTCAAAGCAAAAACAGAACCAGCAAATTCCAAATCATGAACTGCACAATTGGCTTCATGGGTCTTCAATTAGCGACTGGCATAAGTAATAACCTTCCCATCTTGCATCAAAATAGCTCCAAAACCCTCACGACTAGCATCAGCGTATACCGTTAATCCCTCATTTCCATTTGGAACGGTAAGCACTGGTGCGGAAGTAAGCTTAGGCTTCAACTCATTGAATGCACCTTTACACTTATCATTTCATATAAACTTAGCATTATTATGAGTCAAAGGAGTGAGAGGTGCAGCAATCCAAGCAAAATTCTCAATGAATCTCCGATAATAACTGACAAGGCCCTGAAAACTGCGAATATTATATGGAGTCCTAAGAGTTTCCTAATCCTGCAAGAGAATATGGAGAAATAAGGACCATAGAAAAGATAGAATGATAAATAATAGAAAGAGAAGAAAGGAAAGACTTACGTTGATCGTAATGGTCTTGACTAGATCAATAGAAACTCCATTACTTGAAACAATGTGCCCGAGAAATCAGATTTCATCTCTCCAAAAATGGCATTTCGAGAATTTAGCCTTCAACTGATGATTTATAAAAGTCTCCGGAACAAATTTCAAATGCGACTCATGCTCTTCCCTTGACTTAGAGAAGACAAGGATATCATCAATAAAGACTAGAACAAACTTGTTAAGCACATCACGAAAAACATAATTCATCAAATCAAAAAAGAAAGCAAAAGCGTTAGTCAAACCAAAAGGCATAACTAACCTTTCATAAAACCCATTCTCAGTACGGAAAGCAGTCTTGGGAATACTTTCCTCAGCAACTCTGGGCTGGTGAAAACCTGTGGCAAGATCAAGCTGAGAGAAAACGGTAGCTCCATGAAGCTGATCGAACATATCATTAATGCGAGGCATAGGATATCTATTCCTCATAGTGAGCTTGTTCGGCTCCCTGTAATCAACACGAATCCTCAAAGAACCATTGGACTTAGTGACAACCACCGCTGCTCCCCACTCGGAATTGCTAGGTCTGATTAGACCTTTGGAAAATAAGTCCTCAATTTGCTTCCTCAACTCAACCTTTTCATGGGGTGCCATTCTTCTGGGTGGAAGAACTACAGGTCGAGCTCTAGGAATAAGATCAATACGGAAATCAATTTTCCGCTTAGGAGGTAAAGTAGTGACTTCACCAAATACATCGAGATAGAGTTTGACTACAGAGGTCGAATGAATATCACCAAGAGAAGAATCAAGAGAATAGATAAAGCTGCCAGCAAAATCCTGAGGCAAACGACACTGAATTACCAAAGAATTACCAAAATCATCCATAAGAGAAATAGTTCAGGTTTTACAAGAGACAATGGCTTCATGCCTCTTCATCCAATCACCTCCAAGCGGTAGATCAAAAGCATCAAAACCCAGAACATAGAAATCACCAGAAAACCGATAACCAGAATAGAAGAGCTTCACTCTTCTACAAATCCTACTAAGGTTCGCAGAACCACCAATAGGATTTGAAACACACAAAGGCACAGGAGAAAATTCGGGCAAAAGAAGATGCTCAAATTTATCACAAAGATCCACAGAAATAAAACTATAGAAAGCTCTGGTATCAAATAGAACACGAACAGGAAAATAGAACAGAGAAAAAGTGCCCTGAAGAGTACCTTGGGCATCACTAGGAGCAAGAGCAGGTGCAGGAGCAGAGGTAATAGAAATAATACCAGAAGGCTTGCCCTTCTGTTGAGTGGGACAATTGTTCTTGAAATGGCCAGGCTGTAGGCAAATATGGCAGAGATCACGCCTGGTCAACTGAGCTGGAGGAACAGCAATGCCTACTAAAGTAGGGCAGCTATTAGCATAGTGTCCCTTCTGATTGCACCTGAAACAAGTAATGGAAGATAGGTCGATGGACTGCCTCTGAGAAGAAGAAGATCCCAAACCTGGAGTCTTGTTCCAATTCTTCCTCTGCTGATGAAAGTTAGGCTTTCTCTTTTTAGGATTACCAGAGAAAGACTAAGATGAAACAGAACGAGAAATAGGAAGATCCTTATAAGTAGGATTCTCATATCTAATAGCCATATCCATCAGACTGGTGAAAGGGCTATGCATATGGGAGATGAGACGATCATAATACTCTGGACGAACACAAGCAATGAACTTCTCATTCATCCAGAAAAAAGCGTCAATCAGATTAGGGACAAACTTAGAATGTTCATTGAACTTCCTCTCATACTTGGCAAATGACATATCGCCTTGCTTAAGATCCATGAATTTCCGATAAAGCTGAGACTTCCCTGCCTCGGGCATCCATTTCACAACAAAAGCATCCCTAAACTTCTCCCAAGAAATGTCAACCTCAACAGTGTGAGCTGTAACAGACTCCCACCAATCCAAGGCTGCTCTCTTCAACTGCCAAGCTGCCAACTAACGCTTATAAGCATCAATGATCTCAAGATTGGAGAATATTCTCTCCAATCCCTTCAACCACTGCTGAGCCTCATAATGCTCTCTGATCCGGTAAACTTGGTGCCACCAAGCTCAGTGTACTCCTTACAGAGAGTAGTGAACCAACTAACGCTTATAAGCATCAATGATCTCAAGACTGGAGAAGATTCTCTCCAATCCCTTCAACCACTGCTGAGCCTCAATAATGCTCTCTGATCCGGTAAACTTGGTGCCACCAAGCTCAGTGTACTCCTTACAGAGAGTAGTGAACCTAACTAGTGCAGCAGGCTTAGGAACTGGGGCAACACCACGACCCCTACCTCTAGCATTCCTACGACTCATCCTGAAAATTAAGAATGAATTTTAGGACAGAGGTAATTGAGAAATAAAGACAATATTAGATAAGATAAGATAAGATTAGATTCAACTTGAATTGGATATCCTAAACACATAAATTACTAACAAGGTGGATAAGGAAAGTGAAGAAGTAAAGAAAATTTGGTTTCAAAACAAGAAAAGTTTATATCAAAATAAATCTGAAAATACTTTGAAAATCATTTTATACTTTAAAATACGTTCTCTCATAAAGAAATGATTCTAAAATTGATTTCACTCATTCTAGGGTATTCTTACCCTATCTCATACCAAATGTAACGATCCACTATTTTGGACCATTCAAATCGACAACAAAACCACACATATCGGACTTGAATACTTCAAAACAGTAGATTGTAGTAAAATTTGAAGCAATAAAACCAATCATAGAATTACAGACACAGATAAATCAGAATAACTCGCAGTGGAAATAAAATAACCATAGCAGTTCAAGAAGCTACTACAATACAGAGTCACAAAACAACTACAAAATCTAGATTCTGAAAAGTAAATACAACAGAAATCCCAGTACATAAATGTCCACTAATACATAAGATGGACAGAAAATATTGAATGGAAATAGATAATAACTAGATAGATAGTCTCCAGCAAATCCTAGCTCCAGAAGATGAAATCCTAAAGCTGATACTCAGGCTGACCCGAGCATAAAGAAAACACAAAACATTTGAGTCAGGACATACATACTTATACAACGTAAACCAACTCAAGTGAACTGTAATAAAATGCACAAGTAACTTAAAGGATGTTGGGACCGCCCATCCTTTAAGGATCCGTTAAACTATTTACTATGTAGTAATATACACTATTATAATAATGTCTAAAGTAAAGTATAATATAATTTAAAAATAGCATTAAGGCGTTACCCATATCCCCCTTAACACATTTTATAGTGCCAATAGTCTATACAGTACCGTAGTCCCTACTGACCGGGAAGCCACCAGAGGATACTCCATAGGTACGACACAAATCAAACTCGTACAAGGGGCGCCAGGGTAGGTGACACGGCACAACTAGGCAATGCCAGGGTAGATATACCAATTACACTTCCTGGCCGGTGGTAACGCGTAGCAGCCACTACTGCCCTTCTCGAGCCACACTCCCAAAATCAAGGTGCGCACCAATCAATCAAAAAGTAATAGAATGGCATACGAAGAAGTGTGTTTGATAAGAGGAGCTACCTCATTAGACTGTCAATTGCACTTGTTTTAGCCACCTTATGTCAACTCATGGGAGTCGGGTCCACGTATATGCCAACTCATGGGAGTCGGGTCCACGTATATGCCTTAATAAAATATCGCCACCATCCTACTTCATTCTGAATTCTCCACCGCGTACACAGTTGTTAAAGTGGTTTTCGGTATAGACAGAGAGTATGCCCATATCTGATCCCGATCCCTTTAACCACCACCGTTATTATAACCCATGGTTATAAATTTCAAAATGGTTTATATTTCAAATCAAAACATATTCGTTTAAACCATTTAAATCCAATGTCAATATCTACCAAAAATAATATTCATTTCCAAAGTTGTAGCATTTCTAAGTTCATTCATTCAATTATAACAATTTCAAAAATCACATTGTATCATAGCATTCGTAGCACATGGAAAATGTTATAATACATATAGTAGCAGTTCGAAAATATTATCCTTCAGAACAGCAGTACTTAGAAAACGTTACTTTAAGTATAATAGTATTTCAGAAATATTGTCGTTTCAGAAACAGCGGCACTTAGAAAACATTACTGCAGATATAGTAGTATTTTGAAAAACAGTACATTGGTAGCACTTAGAAAAATGCTACCTTAAAACCACAGCATTTTGGAAATGCTGCCAATACAAATCTAAGATTTATTATAACATTTCAGAAACATTATATTTTCAGTTTTTCACCATTTTTAACTTATAAAACATATCTCACGCTTCAAAAATATTTACTTGGATATCATTTAACTTATGATTAAATAAAATAAAATTTTATAAATAAAATATCCAAATTAAACTATAATTCATTTATTAAGTCAAGTACATTATTTTACTTAACTTTTTTTATTTTTAACAAATAACTTAATACTTTATTTTTAAAATACCCATTTCATAAAAAATATTCTTATTATTAAGTTAAGCTTAAAATTTCCATTTGAAAACTAAATTTTCAATTATCAAGTTAAGTCATATTTTAAGTTACATTTTAAACCATTTATTTACTTATACATTTTTAACTTATAAAAAATCACAAAAAAATTTATTTAAATCATTTAAATCCAATTTAAGTTAAAATTTCATATTTTAAATTTCAAAAATACTTAACAATTTTTAGAAAATATTTAAAATTAACCAATTGGTCTGTATAATATTTTCTAACCTAGGTCAAGTGATACGGATATGTATCATTTCAATCCTTAATATATAAAATCCTAGGTTCTATCATTTCAAACCTGCATTCCCAAGTTAAATAAATAAAAATCGCTTGAGCCTATCATTTCAGCTCATAATGATTTTTCCCTATTCTAAAGTCCGTTCGGGTATGTATTAGTTCAACCCATAATGATTCTATACTAATAGGGAACTTGCAGTATGAGAGCAGAAAATAAAATAAACAACATAGCGTAACATATCATATCAGGTGATGTAACAGGCATATAATCAGGTTATAACATCATGGAATATCATGTCATAGGTATGTATAAATTACTATCAACATAGCATATCATCAACTACAATTCACATGTCATTGTTTCATAATTATATAAGTTCGAACGTTGAGAGTGATAAACTCACCTACTAAAGCTGGAGATAACAATTCAAGACACACGAACAAACTTTGAAAAGCTCGACAAAGCACGAACTAGATTCGAGTGGATGGAGAGTCAAGATCAAAGTCTTATAAACAACAAATACCAAACGTATATAAGTATATTGTTCAACACATGAAAAATAAATAAAACACAAACAATTAGGCTAGACAAGTCACAAATAGGCTCGGCCACATTGCAAATAGGCTCGACCACTTTGGTTTATGCTCGACCATAATGGCTTTGGGTTAGGTAAGTGCGGCCCTAGGTTAGACCTGAAGTGCCACAAGGCTCGGTTATGCAATGTAATGGATGTGAACGGCTAAGGAATGTGAAGAGAAGGCACAACAAAGGTCAAGTGAAGGCAAAAGGTCAAGGGGATGCAACTTTGGGTTCGGCCCTATGGCTCCTATGGATCGGCCCTATATGCTAAGATCTAGTTCAGGTCAGGTCACATCTGAAAGGGGTACGACTATGGTGTTTCACGGCAAGGCAAAGGAGGAGGCGGAGCGATAAGTGGTGGCCGAGGCAAGGGAAGAGGAAGGGGTGATCAATATAGTGCTCGATTAGGGTTTCAAGCATGTTTGGTAGTGGAGTTTGGATCTAGGGTTCACGACATGGATGTGGAGATGAGGTGGTGATGTAGATGGCCGGTCTAAGGTGATGGATGTGGAGATGATGGTCGACAAAAGGAAGATGGCCGAGCATAGCATGAAGCAAAACGAAATAAAAGAGAAAAAGGAAAAGAGAAAGAAGTTGAGAAGCTTACTGTAAAAATTTTCTACAGGAAATAAAATGAGAAAGAGAGATGGGAAGTGTTCTGTACGTGAATTGAAAAGGAGAATGAAGAGTTTTGTGTGGCTAGAAAAGTTGTGAATGGCTAGGGAAAAAGAAAAGGAACGGCTAGGAATTGGAAAAGGCATTACTTCATTTTCAAGAAAAGAAACTTAAGTCTTTTAAAATTTCCTAAGCCCAATAGAAAATAAAATAAAAATCAAAGTCCAAACCAAAATAAAAATAGATAATAACATAAAAATGTAGAGAATAGAAATATAAAATAACAAATAAAATACTGAAAATAATCGCATGTAAAACGCTGAAATTTATCCGATTTAAGAAGTATAACACAGAATTTGACAAAACGAAAAGCAGAACGAATATTAGAATCAAATACAATTTAAAAGAAAAATATTAGAAATTTATAATTCAAATTTAAAATTTTCAACTGAAAGTCCAAGTTTGACCAAAATTGACCAAAATATAAAATTTTCAGAAAATCTTTATTTTATTATATTTGGAAAATAAATCATAAACAAAATCCAAAAATTACATTGGAAAATTCCAAAATTTAAAATTTAAATGATTTAAAAAAACAAAGTTTTAAAATAAATTTGAATTAAAAATCTTTACAAATATTATGGCTTGTTACACATATTTAATAGAAATATAGATCTGAGAAGAGATTTGAATTAAGTGTAGTTTTAAATTAAAATTAAAATTTACCTCTTCTTCGTAGAATCGGTTAACCCTTATTTTTCTTTTCTTTTATTTTTCGCTATTCTCCACCTATATATATGCATAATATTTTATAATTCCTAGAATTAGTAAAGAAGAGAAAATGGGATAGCTTTGCTTGTTGATTCAGAAAATATGAGAAGAAAATTTAGATTTAAGAGTTTTACCCTGTGCGGATTTAAAAGTCTAAATCCTTTCTTCTATCTCGCTCAATAATCGAATTTTTGTATATGCGCTGCTCTCTTTTTAATTTTTTTTTCGCTAAACATTGTGAGAGAAAGGAACGAAAGGCAGTTAAAATCTACGGAAGATTAAGATATGACTATAATACCCTCAATGTTTATCATAATTACTTGATGGAAAATGATAGCTGAAATAGGAGCGTAGGGCGAAGCAAAAAGCTAGAATATATAGATGGATGGTGTCAGTTTTATTATGTTTAATTAATGGTTGGTTTATTTAAGAGCACCGTTCATTTAACATAATCAGTTTTAGATCGCTAAGCTACTATTCCAAACTGGTACTATTTTACTAGCTCGGTAGCACTTGAGCCCACCACAACTACTTTGAGCCCACAACAATGGTACATTTTTACTAGCTCGGTACCACTTTGAGCCCACTGCAACCACTCACTACCCCTTTTATTGTTCTTTCAAATCCCTAAAAACACATTCCTCTTTATTAAACATTCTTTGTTTGTTCCACGTTCAGAGTACCCATTTCGGTGCTTGTTTCGTCCAATAAAGAATGCATTCATAGTTTAAACATAACAGAGGTAAATAGTTGGACGTGAAAATTTTGATTTTTTAATGGTAAGTTCATAATTTAAATATTTTTAATTATAGTTGACCAAACTACAATGTTTTTATAATCACTCTGTAGCTCAATTTTCTCACAAGTACTCAGTAGGCTAATTTAAGGTAGTTTGGCTCAATCAAAGCCAGCCCAACCACTATACGACCACTCCACATAAGCTGGCCAAAACCAATGATGGTCTTGAATCATTCCTTCCATTCAACAAGGCACCAAGATGAGACCCGGTCGCCATATCCCTAGGCATCTATCACATTCAACCAAGATCCGGGCCTGGCCTGGTCCAGTCAAGCTTGGCTCGACGATGACTAGCCTTCCTATGTCAATCTTCTTCCAACATAACTTCAAGTTAGCACGTTTGCCCAACGTCACTCCAGTTGACAACCGTCACCTCTCCAAGCCCCGCTCAGTAGATGGCACATCAAGCAAGATAGGCTCAGGCATGCCCCATTATTAGCTCGGCTTCAGTACAACCGTCCGCGACATATCCCAGTTAGCCCTCCCCGTCGCCTCGCACCTGGTCGTATTCCATCTTTTCAATATGGTACTTTGTAAGATTCCTAGCTGCTTTCATATCGTCGATAGCTGACCGACCAGCTCAGCGGGACTTGTCACATGAGCACTCAAGTGAATGACAAATTGACCCTCCACCTGTTTGAGGCACTATAGTTGAGTAGCTAAACTGTTGTGGCTTACCATTAGCATTAAATGTACATTTAATGCAAATTCAGCTCATTAAATGCGAGGCACATGCTTGGTATAGAGGAGTAATGAGTGTATTTTCGTTTGTCATGCATCTTCTTACACCTTGACAATTATCTTACATCTGCCCTTAAAACCATACCAACGGTTGGACATTTTTCCCTTCAGTTCTACAGTTCAATCTCAAACGTCCATCACCCACTTCAAATACTATAAATATCCTCTAAAAAACCTGAATTTCAACTAAATTGAAACCCAAGTTCATTAGAGTATGGATTGTTGGCATCAGTTACATGTAATAAACATAAGTATATCAGAGAGAGCACATGGTGGAATAGTAAAATATAAATAAACATATATACCGACTAAGGCTACTACATTAAAATCAATATTATTCCTTGGATATCTAGTTGTCGTGTTAGTGTCAAGCATGAATGAGAAGATCTATCCATCTATCGTTCCCGTCTTGCTCCAATAGTATGTCCCTCTAAATCTATCTTATGAGTTGTAATGAGACGGAGGTCAGAACAGCGCTCTAGTGACCGGTTTACATACTTTATCCATAATACTAATATATGCCAATTGATTTCTATTTAAGTGTCATGTTCATTATTCATGCTTTATCTATTTAATTCCATATGCACGTACAATATATCCATCCTTTTCCAAGGTATAACTATATATATATATGCCTATATATGTATGTGCATGCACGCATGTATGTATATATCTATAAGCGTCATACTACCCAAAAAGGAAACCTTGGCCACTTAATACTTCTTAAATGGGAAGGAGGAAAACCCAATGACCATTTAATACCTCAACCCCAAAGTGGACTCTCCATAACGTAATCGTTAATCAACCAACCTTAACTATGAATGCCTACGACTTTGTAATTCAATTAGTCGTAATACTAACGTATCTTAAAGACTAATTTAAGGGTTAATTAGCCCATCTTAGACAAATAAACAACTAATTAAATTTGAGGACTTTGCGTATCCCATACAGATTCTACACTAGTAGGAAACTAAATCCATCAAGGCATAACCCAAGTCTTTGCTAATGACCGCTCAAGACTACCGGAGTCAAATCCTATATGCCAGCTTTATTTCTAAATACCGGCCTATCAACAATATTGACATAGTCCATCGACCTCCCACAACCAAAATCCCATCTAGACATACCTAATATAAGTGAAGAAAAATGCATATCCTAGATTAGAAATAAAGCAAACCTCGTTTTCCAATCAGGCATTATCGTAGGTTATTTAAGACTTCTTAAATAAGGAGGAGGCAGACCCAATGGTCATTTAATACCTTCCACCCCGAAGTAAACTCCTTGACAACCCTAAGGGTACTAAGCCATGTAATACTTTAAATCCAATGCGAACCCATGGTATGTTTTCCTATACGTATACGCCAATGTATACCCCTTTCCGATGGGTCCTATAGTTGGAGATGTCATCTGCATCAGTAATACGTATACACAACTGTTGTTAGCCTCTAGGTAAAGGGAAAATTTTCTTTGTGTAATTCTACTGACCTCGCATCACAACCCATATTAAACCAAACCATTTATCCTAAACCAAATTATTGAGCTAGGCCCGCTAATTCACGCTCATCCTAAACATTTTATCGAGGCTATATAATTTCCACTATGGAAAATATATTACCTTCTAAGTTTATTTATTAGTATTCATTTATTTACTTGTTGTGAACCTATCCCTATTATTATACATTTATTTCCAATATCCTTTATTTCCTTTTTATGTCACCTAAATTCCACTTATTTCTTTAACTCTAATGGATTGTCCTTAATAAATGATCATTATCATTCAAAATGGACAATCATTAATGACATTTATTCATTCATTTTAATTCTAACTTAGAATGCATATTTTATCTCCTCCACAAATGTCAAGTCTAATTCTGCAATTAATTCCCTTAAACAAATTCATGTACCCATTAGATTTCTGTAACTACCTATTAACTACGTATTTATTACCCATTAATATTGCAATCATTATTCATAAATGTTTGTGTAACAATCACGCCTTAATGAGCCAGAATTTTCTGACTAATCGAAGACACATGTTCGCTAAGGTACAGATCATTGGTGTTGGTAACTTAAAATAAATAAAAGTATATCAAAGAGCTACCGATAAGAACTCATAGTGGAATAATAAAGTATAATAATATATATACACACCGACTAGGGCCAATACCTATAGTATCTTAACTCCCTTGCCGGTGCAGAGCATGCATGCATGAGGAAACTGTCCTCCCACAGTTCATGTATTATACTGGTACATGTCCTTTAAGTTTATTATATGAGTTGTAATGAGAAGGGCGTCAAAACAACGTTCTAATGATTGAAAAATTACATATTTTATCCATAACACTAGTTTATGCCAATTGTTTTGCATTACGTGTTATGCCTATATTCAAAGCTTAGTCATTTTGACTTCACATATGTGTAGGATACACTCAACCTACTCCGAGGTATAATATATATATATATGTGTGTGTGTGTGTGTGTGTGTGTGTGTATGTATGTATATACACACTTATACGTATATATTTATAAGCATCAACATCCACCATGGACAAGTACACATTCTCTGCCAGTATCCATAACTAGACATCGCACCATTGCGATCTGACCATTTTATATCGAATGCCCAATTTGAAATCCCAAACTACGACTAGAACATATCATACTTACATGTTGTGGGGAGCCTATAATGCCGACTCACGTCAAAGGCGACTTAAGGTCTGCTGCATCCATGTTCACCTTTCAATGGTAAAGTCACTTATTGCACAACGTCGGGTATCCAACAACAATGTGTAGGTCGAATTGCCAATGTACATCGAGGAACCCCACGTTAGTGCCGGGCTATAAAACGCTCAGAATCGATGGCGCTCTCAACCTATGTATACAGCCTTAAAATATATGGTACCAACATTGCTGACATAGTGCCGAGCCTTCTCCTACCATCCAGTTTAGATTGCCTAACGCGAATCAAGGAAATGCCTACTTGGTACTTAGTACCATAAGTTGGAATTGAAGTAGACTCTAGTTGGCCATTTAAGACTTCAAATCTGAAGTGAATCCACTTTAGTATATTCCCTAAACCTATACGCGAATATATATCCCCATAGGTCCTATAGTTGAAGATGCTCCACATTAGTACAATGTACACACAATTTCTAGTAGCCACATATGGAAGGCAGACTTCAGCTGTGTAACATTACCAACCTCGCATTCCAACCCATACTAATAACTGCTTTATTTATAATTAACTTAAAAATCTAGGCTACACACAATAATCCCCAACTATTATAAATGTAGCCTTGAGGCTATATAATTTCAGCTGAATAATTATTACGCCTCCCAACTTCAACTATTAGTATTTATTTACCTACTATCAACTTACTTCTTATTTTAATTTTATAATTAATACTATTAAGTATCATTTACTACTTCTTTTCAACTAATACAATTAAGTGTTATTTATTACTTATTTTCAATTAATACAATTAAGTATTATTTATTACTTCTTTTCATTTAATAAAATTAAGTATCATTTATTGTTTCCTTTCAATTGATACAATTGAGTATCATTTATTTCTTCTTTTCAAATTATACAATTAAATATCATTTACTGTCTCTTTTCAATCAGTGTCCATTTAAACCGAATAGTATGACCTCCCTAACTTTCAATTCATCGTCTTATTCATTTTAGCATTTATTATTCATTTCTTAACTGATATTTAATCACATATTTTTAAACGACGATGAAACTGTTATTATGTCCATTTATAAAAAAAATAGTTCTACGTTTGGCGATTTGTACATTTTTAGGAACTACAACTTTCTCAAAAGGAAAACACTGTCACTGTAATTTCCAATAAATTATCTAAAAAATGAATTGCGCCATATTTGGAAAACAAGTAATTCTTTTTCTTTGTTTATTAAATGGACGTTACAAAATATGGTGAACATCATTATTTTGCACATCTCTTTCTTTTGGACATATGCTGGATATTTCAAACAACATACCTTTATATATAATTATAAAGTTGGATAATTATAGAATTTACACAAAAACACTCTTCATTCCAATAAATTAAAATATAAACTTAAATCCCAATCAAATTTGAAACAATCTTCAATTCGTGTTTAATAACTTATAACATTTAAATAACAAAATTTGGAATTAACATAATATCCTACTAATGAATTTTCTCATAACTTTTAGGATCTACTTTCATCCTTACATTCTAAATTTAGGTGTATACAACATTTAATCAAATCAACCATATACTAAATATGTAAGGAAGAATCTCAAGTTCATTTTATATATTTAAGCCTATAATTTCATAATTTATATCCATGTGTAAAAGAAGCAGATTCACAAGGATATAAATCTAGTATTATGTAAAAACATGTAATTTCTGACTCACCTCTTAGCTCCTAAATCTCTAGATATAAATATGTTATCCTTGTTTGACTCCCTTTCTTTCTTCCAAAATATGTATCATAAGCGCATGCATATTTATTAGAAATATTGATCTGAGGAGAGATTTGAATTAAATGTAGTTTTAAATTAAAATTTAACTCTTCTTCGTAGAATCGATTAACCCTTATTTTTCTTTTCTTTTATTTTTCGTTATTCTCCACCTACATATATATATATATAATATTTTATAATTCCTAGAATTAGTAAAGAAGAGAAAATAGGATAACTTTGCTTGTTGATTTAGAAAATATGAGAAGAAAAGTGAGGTTGCACCTGTATTTATGGGCACTCGAATTAATTCTATCCGTTAGATTAAATTATATTAAATCTTGAACGTTATATGTAGATTCAGACTGCCTCCAATCATTCCTAACAGGTTCATTGGTTCAACACCAGCGGTCGACCGATGGATGTTGACTGTCGATCGGTGCATGTTGATTGTTGTTCATTTATTTATTTCCTTCCACGTTTGCTTAATTAGATTTGACTTAGTTTAACGCTGTTAATTAACATTTATATTTAACGGTTGCTTTAACATTAAACTGATGGTATTTATCATCTTAATACATTTTTAATTATTTTGATTTGAAATCTTCAAACGTTAATAACTTCTTCGTTTAAACTTCGATCATAAAACTTTATGTATGAAAGTTGATCGCAAAATCGCCATGAGCAAAATGGTGTAAGTTTCATAGCCAAACTATAATGTTTATAAAAATTCTATTTTTGGGCATCAATAATTATTTATTAATTCCTTTTAATTAACTACTGTTTATTTTACGGGGTGTTACATTCTCCCCCTTTAAAAGATTTTTTTTCTCGAAATTATTTAAGGACCGAGTCATGTAACTTAACACGAAACCATCCTAAATTATTGAAGAATTAGCGAGCAACCAATTTTGCAGCCAATTGTATATAAGTGCATGATTTATCGCCATATATATGATATATATGCCGAAGAATACTAAATCAGTGTGTAACGACCCAAAATTTGACCATTTTAAAATCTACTATTTATAGTGATTTTAAGTATAAAATAGGTAACGTTATATGATTCAAACAATATTAGATAGGATTTGGAAAGAGAAGTATAGACAAAAATAGTAACATTTATCTTTATTGACCAAGTGGCAAAATGCTGATTTTACTCTATGTTTCGATGGTTAAATACATTATTTTAATTTATTTATAAGTATTTATATTTTTAAATAACATTATACAAACTTATTTTAAATTTGGTTTACATAAATAAATAGTTTAACCAAAACGTTAAAATGTGACCGTGAAACATTTTGTCGAAAATCAACGTTTTGTCGATTAAAAGTTGTTGCAACGTTTTTGCAACTTTATTTCCTTATATAGCAACATATATTTAAATAATATAAGTATTAATTAATTCACTAATCGGGTTTACTTTTACTAAACATACTTAGAAAATTCTAGAATGCAATTAATAAAATGTAAGCATAAAAAGACAGAAAGTGTTATGAAAGTCAAAAAAGTAAACATCAAATCAAACAAATATAATTATTATATTCTTTACTTAATATTTAAGTGAAAATGACATAAAATAATGATTGGAAATGCAATGTTAAGTGTTGAAAAAATAAGGTTGCTTAAAAAGTAAGTAAAAGGTATTTTGGTCATTTTACATAATAATATTTTATTCAAACTTTTTTCTATAAATACCACTTCTTTCACAAATTCCACAAACTTTCCATTCTTCTTCTTCCTTTTCTAATCTTTCTTCTTCTTCTTCTTTATATCTTTAATGGCTTCTTCTCTTTCATTTCCTTACTAACTTTTTCAAAACCGTATCAAACAAAGTCAAAACTCCACTAACTCTGCCAAAGACCTTAGAATATCATCAAAACATGGTTTTGCATCTAAGAAGTGAAGAAATGATGGAGGAAAGGGAGGATCAAGGGGAGTTCGAGCCTTATTGATGTTTTTGGAATGTTTGGCCAAGAGCAAAGAAGAAGAAAAGACTTATGGTCGAGAGCAAGTGGAAGTGATGACCAAGCACTAAAAAGTGAGGTGGAGTTGTTTAGGTGATGGTTTGATGAAGGTAGGATGATTTAGTGAAGTGTTGTCTAAAAAATGAATGTTGATAGGAAATTAATCTTTTGGTAAAAGGTGAGTATTCATATTTTAAATTACTAATTCCTTAAAATATTTCAAGTTAATTACATAAAAAATTTGGTATATGTTGGGGATGATTAAATGTTTGATAACTTGGTTGATATTATGGTTGATTATATGTTTGTGATATGGATGATAACTTGGTTTGATAAATGATAAGATAAATGGATAGTAAGCATAGTTAATTAAATGAGAATTAAATCCATACAAATGTGCGTGTGGAAATTATTTAGCCTCTTAATGATTTTAAAATATCTAAAAAGATTGGAAATGATATTACAACATTATAATATGAAATAAAATGAAAAATGAGTTTGTAATAATGAAAGCATTGTTTTAAATAACTTAAAATAGTTTAAACATGGTTTGAAACAAGTTTGAAGTGTTTCGGACAAGTTTTGAAGCAATTCACAAAATTGGTCAAAATCGAGCTCGTCGCGTAGCGGTAGTTCGTAAATTCTGAGCCGTAACTTCAAATTAATGTAGAGAATGATTTATAAGTCAGATTTCTTCGAAATAAAAATTCTTTGGTCTAAAATGGTAATAGTTTTCCAACGAAGAAAGAAATTCAAAATTTCATCAAGTAGAGTTTGAAATACGTCCAAAAAAATTTTCTAAAAACATCACGGTTTTGCAGTTCGGAATCCAAAAAGGGATTTCTTTATAAATAATATTTTTAAATTAAAAATATGAAATAAATTTGATAAATCTATTAAAACTTTTTAAAAGAGATTTTGAATGGAAAATATGAATTTTCAAATATTAAAAAGTTGTTTAAATAAAAAATGCTTATATAGCACTTTCCGCGGTACTTTAATGCTGCGAATTCTATAACCTTTTGAATATGAGTTTAAACGTAATGATATTTCCTAGAATCAAATATGAATGTTTTTAAAAGGAAAATTAAGAGTTTAAAAGATAATTTGGAATCTCATAGTCAATTCCAAAATAAAGCTGATAACTGAGTATGTAGAAACAACTAGGACATTTGCCCCGCCTGTTTGATCTGGAAAGATAAAACAAGATGTTTAACTAAGGTTAGGGATGGAGAAACCAGTTCCCTCAACTTACCTGGCCTATGTTTTCTCTTTTTAGGTGAGGGGTGGAATAGTTCTATAGGAAAACCCGAATGTTCTACAAGATTATATTTAAGTTTTTCCAAGATAAAAGAAAAGAAATAAATTCTTTAAATATTAATTAACCACTTAACATTTATTCGATAATTGGTACGAAGGAACCGGGAACAGACTTGGGAGATTCCTATTAGAAAAGCTAGGATCGGATTTGGATGATTCCTATCCGAAAACTCCTTCAAACTAATTTTTGAAATAAAACATATTAATGACAAAGATCATTGAAGACGAAGATCTTCATGATGTAGGATTACTTGCCATTAGTCCCTGGAGGTGAAATTTACAATATCTAAGGTGCATTAATACTCTATTATGAAAATCTTCGATTTGCAACAATATGATTTGAAGTTAAGAAAAAAATCTTTGGTTAAATTTAATGAATGATTTGAGAATATTTTCCTAAAGTTAAAAGTTATAGCTTGAGTATATGAAATCTATGATTAAGATTAAAAGAATGATTTGGAAAGGTTTTCCTAAGTAAAAGAGAAAATGATTTGGAATCATTCCAGGATTTAAGAAAGGCTTAAATAAACCAAATGATTTAATAAATGAGGCTTGATGATTCCATATGCTCTTGAAAATAAAATGGAATAAATTAAAAATAATATACCTAAGAAAGATATTTGATTAAATAAAAGATGAAGTAATTCATTGATGATTGATATCCACATAAGAACTTAACATCTTTTAATGCGATGATTGTCTTCGAAAAAACCGGGGTCGGATTTGGGTAATGCCTATCCGAAAACCACTTCGAACCAATGCATACATTCGAAAGTGAAGACATGTCGAAGACGATGATTGCTTGTTGACATGCTCTAGGTCTCTCCCATTATAGAGTTATTATAGAAGTGGTCTCCTCGTTATGGAGATTTTTCGGATTGCAAAGACTACTCGTTACTAGTGGTGGTAGGAGAGTGCCTTTGGTTTCGTTCGGTCCCAGAACAAACTTGTATGGACATTTGTCTGACATTGTATTCTAAATCACATTTGAGTGATTTCTATAAATGTATATCAGTTGGTGGCTGAGAATGCAACTTCTCTTAGTTTAACACCCTTTTTCAAGACATACGAGCTCAGGAAGTTATACTTTTCTAGAAATCAGTCGTGTGACATGGAATTAAAATATGGCATTTAGAGATGTAATATGTGATATGTAAAAGGTAATCGTAGCCTCGCAAGCCTCACATCCTCGTTATGATGGGATTTTATATGGTCGGATGTATGCTCGCATTTCTGATGGTAGTGATTCGGGTTATCAGATGTTCTGAGCCCTAGGTACCAGCTACATCTGGGCCTCATGGTGGAGATGTGCGAAGTCCGAGTCCCTGGATGTTATTTACAGATTTTATCCCCTTTTAGCCATTTGTGTTATTGTATAACAGCATATGAGTCTTGGATATAAGCCGTGAATATAGATTGATTTTTCTACTAATTTCCTATCATGTTGGAAAATCCAATCCCAATATGAGATTCATAGTTTTAATTGTAGTCCCAAAATAGCTGTAATTCTTTGTAAACATTTCAGGTACCCTTTTTTCGTACCATATATTCCTTTCGGTATATTCCGTTGACCCAGTTCGGATATATTACCTTAGAATTAGTCCGAGAATTGATACCTTATTTGAGTAAGTTTATTTGAAAGATGTTTCCCAAAAAATATATCATTAAAGATAATATCAAATTATTTTGGAAATAAAAGTGTTTTGGTTATCATAAGGTAAAAAGTTACCCGTATTTATGTGTGGAAGTGGTCTTATAAGATACCCTTCTTTTCAAAGGTTTTAATAACATCGTCATGATCATCAATTTAAATTTCGAGCATCTCACGTTGGTTTATCAAGCGCGATTCGGATATTTTTGATACTCGGGTCAGATCCGGGTAGTTTTAGGTTTAGTTGTAGACGGTTTGAGTTTCCAAAGGAGAGCTGGAGATCTTCATCAACATATGGACGTATGCAATTATCCGCTACATTTGTTGCAATTGTTTTGTTATTTTAAGCATTTGTAAGGATAGTGGTTAATAACCGTCCAGGCAGAATCTCGGTTAGACTCTGATATTCTATTTTGAAATTTTCATATGTTATTCCATTCGTGTGAGATTCTGTTCTGTCTTTATTTTCTTTCTACCCTCAATGATCCGCTTATTCGTGCAATTTGAATTGAACATGTGTGGTTTATTGTCGACTCAAAGGGTACGGAAAAACGGGCCATTACATTTGGTATCAGAGCAGAAGGTTAAGCGAGAACCTTGGAATTAGTAGTGTAAAGACTTATCGGAGATAGGGTTAGTAATACCCTATGATGAGTGACTCAGTAAAGATAGGGTTAGTAACACCCTAGAATGAGTTTGAGTGTATTATATATGAGTTCGTATTTGTTTGTAACTAATAAATTGTTTTGTGTTTGATTTATAGATTCTGATCGATGCGTCTGATCATCGTTATCGATGAGGGTTCCTAAACATTTAAACAAGGCAAATAGGTACACCGATTTTGAAAAATTGGTAAATGAAATAATTTTACCTAAGATTATATTTTAAATATAAATATATTTTGAAAAGTTGTATAGTTAGAAATCAGGATTAGTGAAATTTAAAAATGAACATCTTGTGATTAGAATTTCACAATTTGACTATAAGATATTTCATAAAGGTAATCGATAAATAAGAAATCTGATAAGGTAATTAAGATCTTTAATACTTATTCCAAAATAATAAACTAAGAAATGATAATGTTAAGTTATTATCATAAATTGGTCAAATGTTAAATTAAAAGTTTAAGTAAGAATACCTCGTGGATTAGGTTTCGCAATTTGACTATAAAATGTTTGATAATAAAAATTGTTTAAGGAATGAACATATAAGATAAAAATTATTTAAATATTAGAAAATGATTGTGTAAAAAGATATATATATATATATATATATATATATATATATATAAGGAATGAGAACTTAAATTTGAGTAAAAGAATTATGGTAATTTAATTGAAGTTAATTAATATAAGGTAAAATGAATTTATAAAATATGTGTTATAAAGTAATCTCTAAAGAATTTTGAAAATGGTATTATTTCAAATAAAAAGAGGTATTTTATGATAACTAATTCGATTGGCTCGAAAATAAACTAAAAATGGGCAAGGGATGTGTTCGGATGGTAAACACTTCTCTTAATTATTACTCTTCTTGTTAAAAGGATATATGATACTATTGGTAGTATCCAGTTCCTTGGTATTGTTTTGGAGTTACTCGATCTATATAATTTTTTTAAGTTATAAAGATAATGTTAATCATTAATTGATAAATTGATTAGTAATATTTATAAAAGTGTTTAAACTAAGATAAATTTGGAATCGCTAATTGATAAGATAAAGCGGGATTCTCGACGATTTTGGACAGTCGAAAATTTTTGAGTCACATCTACCTCAGAGCTAAGAAATTTATGAAAACTTTTGGTAAAAGATAAAATGTTTTGAGTAAATGAAATTGGATAAGCATAATTTTTAAGTGTGAATTATAAATAAAAGGATCTAAGAATATAGAATTTAACACTGGTAATTTTGAATTTTTTTTCAAAGCTAGAAAAATAATAATAACAACTCTTTAAAAAGGTAATTCTAACCTAGAATTTTTTTTATTAATGAATTCTAGCATAAATTAAGAATTTGGACTTAAATCTTTTAAATGTGATTGATTTACATAAGTAATAAGACGTAATAAACTTAAGTAATAGTTTTATGAAATGATTCATAAATAATATTAGTGTTAAAGGAAATATACTGAGTTAAAAGATTGTGGGAAATCTTTTTTATAAAGATATATTATCTTTTGAGTGAAAAATCGTTTCATTAGAATATTTTCCTTTAATAAAATATTTGGAAATAAATAATTAGTGGGATTATATAAAGAAGCACTTTTATAAAATGTCTGAACTTAAGACAAAAAATTTTATGAAAGTTTTTGAAAGTTAATAAATACATATATTATATGTAGATCATTTCATCGCAAAATTTGATCTAAGATTCGATTTCGGGATTTTAAGGTATTTACACCGGTCCGAAAAAGAATTTATCACTCGATTATTAATGGTGAACATTGAATAGGGTTTGTGGTTAGGTACTTTGGTTTTCTATCATAGTTGAGATGCAAGGAAAGCAAATGTTCTAATCTAGAAGCCTGATCAGAGTCCGCACTAGAGGATCGAGGGATCGATATTAGTTCAGAAATAAAGTTGTGTATCCAAATAGGAGATTGAATAATATATTTCATACGGATGATCTGTGTATAATATAAGTAATTAAGTTTGAAGATAAATGTTATGGCCAAACTTTTATTTAGGTAATTTTGAGGATGAAATTCTTTTAAGTAGGGGAGAATACAACGACCCAGAATTTGACTACTTTAAAATATACTATTTAAAGTGATTTTAATTATAAAATAGGTAAGGTTATATAATTCAAACAATATTAGATAGGATTTGGAAAGAGAAGTATACACAAAAACAGTAACATTTATCTATATCGACAAAAGCTGATTTTAGAAAAGTAAGTTTCGATAGTTAAATAAATTATTTTAATCTATTTATAAGTGTTTATATTTTTAAATAGTATTATACAAATTTATTTTTTAAAATTGGTTTACATAAATAAATAGTTTAACTAAAACGTCAAAATGTGACTGTAAAACATGTTGTCGAAAATCAACATCTCGTCGATTAAAAGTTGTCGCAACGTTATCACATCTTTATTTTCTTATACAGGAACATATATTCAAATAGTTTAAGTATTAATTAATTCACTAATTAGGTTTACTTTTACTAAACATACTTAGAAAATTCTAAAATGTAATTATTAAAAGGTAAGTATAAGAAGACAAAAGATGTTATAAAAGTCAAAAAAGTAAACATCAAATCAAACAAACATAATTATTATATTCTTTACTTAATACTTAAGTGAAAATGATATAAATTAATGATTTGAAATGTGATGTTAAGTGTTGAAAAAATAAGGTTGCTTAAAAAGTAAGTAAGGGTATTTTGGTCATTTTACATAATAGTATTCTATTTCAAACTTTTTTCCATAAATACCACTTCTTTTACAAATTCCACACACTTTCCATTCTTCTACCTCTTCCTTTTCTAGGCTATCTTCTTCTTCTTCCTTAGAGCTTTAATGATTTCTTCTCTTCCATTTGCTTACTAACTTTTTCAAAACCGTATCAAACAAAGTCAAAACTCCACCAAACTTTGCCAAAGACCTTAGAATATCATCAAAAAACGATTTAGCATCAAAGAAGTGAAGAAATGATGGAGGAGGGGGAGGATCAAGGGGAGGCTGAACCTTATTGATGTTAATGGAATGTTTGGCAAGAGCAAAGAAGAAGAAGAGACTTGTGGTCAAGAGCAATTGGAAGTGAAGTGATGGCCAAGCACTAAAAACTGAGGTGGAGTTGTTTACGTGATGGTTTGGTGAAGTTAAGATGATTTACTGAAGTGCTGTTTAAAAAAAGAATGTTGGTAGGAAGTTAATCTTTTGGTAAAAGGAGAGTACTCATATTTTAAGTTAGTATTTCCTAAAAATATTTCAAGTTAATTACATAAAAAGTTTGGTGTATGTTGGATGATTAAATGTTTGATAACTTGGTTGATATTTTGGTTGATTATATGTTTGTGATATGGATGATAATTTGATAAGAGAAATGGTTAGTAAGCATAGTTAATTAAATGTGAATTAAATCCATACAATATGGAAATTATTTAGCATCTTAATGATTTTAAAGTATCTAAAAAGTTTGAAAATGATATTATAATATTTTAATATGAAATGAATGTAACATGAGTTTGTAATGGTGAAAAAATTGTCCTAAATAAGTTAAAATAGTTTAAATATGGTTTAAAATAAATTTGAAGTGTTTTGGGAAAGTTCCGAAGCAATTCACAAAATCGGTCAAAATCGAGCTTGTCGCGTAGCAGCAGTTCATAATTACCAACCCGTAACTTCAAATTAACGTAGAGAATGATTTATGAATCAGATTTGTTCGAAATAAATTTTTTTGGTCCATAATGATAGTATTTTTCCAACAAAGAAAGAAATTCAACATTTCATCAAGTAGAGTTTGAAATTTGTCCAAAATAATTTTCTAAAAACATCGCTATTTTGCAGTTCGGAATCCAAAAAGGGATTTCTTTATAAATAATATTTAAATGATTAAAAACATGAAATAAATTTGATAAATCTATTAAAATGGTTTAAAAGAGATTTGTAATGGAAATTATGTTTTTCAAATATTATAAATTTATTTAAATCAAATTAGCTTGTATAGCACTTTTCGCGGCACTTTTATGCTACGAATTCTATAACCTTTTGAATATGAGTTTAAACGTAACAATATTTCCTAGAATCAATTATAATTTTTTTTAAAAGGAAAATTAAGGGTTTAAAATATAATTTGGAATCTCATAATTAATTCGAAAATAAAGCTAGTAACTGAGTATGCGGAAACGACTAGTACATTTGTCCTGCCTATGAGATCTGGAAAGATAAAACAAGGTGTTTAACTAAGCTTAGGGATAAAGCAACCAGTACCCTCAACTTACCTGGTTTATGTTTTCTCTTTTTAGATGAGGGGTGAAATAGATCGAAAGAAAAGCCCAGATGCTCTAAAAGATCATATTTAAGTTTTTTCAAGATAAAAGAAAAGAAACAAATTCTTTGAATATTAATTAACCACTTAACATCTTTTATTCAATAATCGGTACGAAGGAACCGGGATCGGATTTGGGTAATTTCTATCCGAAAAAGTGGGATCAGATTTGGATGATTCCTATCTGAAAACCCCTTCAAACAAATTTTCAAAATAAAATGTATTGAAGGCAAAGATCATTGAAGACGAAGAACTTCATGGTGTAGGATTACTTGCCATTAGTCCTTAGAGGTGAAACTTAGCATATCGAAGGTGTAGTAGTACTCTATTACGAAAATCTTCGATTTGCAAGAATATGATTTGATGTTAAGAAAGAAATCTTTGATTAAGATATAATGAATGATTTGGGAATATTTTCCCTAAGTTAAAAGTTATAGCTTGAATATAAAAAATCTTTGATTAAGATTAAAAGAGTGACTTGGAATGGATTTCCTAAGTAAAAGAGAAAATGATTTGGAATTATTCCAGAATTTAAGAAAGGCTTAAATAAACCAAATGATTTAATATATTAGGCTTAATGATTTCATATACCCTTAAAAATAAAATGGAATAAATTGAAAAGAATATATCTAAGAAAACATTTGATTTAAATAAAATATGAAGTAATTGATTGATGATTGATATCCACATATGAACTTAACATCTTTTAAAGCGATGATTGTCTTCGAAGGACCGGGATCAGATTTGGGTAATGCCTATCCGAAAAACACTTCGATCTAATGTATACGTTCGAAAGTGAAGTCATGTTGAAGATGATGATTATTAAAGACCGAGGAACTTAATAGCACGAGGACTGCTTGTTGACATGCTCTGGATCGCTCCCATTATAGAGTTATTTATGGTAGTGATCTTCCTATTGCGGAGATTTTTTGGATTATAAAGACTACTCCCTACTAGTGATAGTAGGAGAGTGCCTTCGGTTTCATTCAGTCCCAGAACGAACTTGTATGGAAGTTTGCCTGACTATGTATTTAAAATCACATTTGAGTGATTTCTATAAATGTATATCAGTTGGTGGCGGAGAAGACAACTTCTCTTAGCTTAACACCCTTTCCCGAGCCATACGAACTCAGGAAGTTATACTTTTCTAGAAATCAGTCGTGTGACATGGAATGATAATGTGGCATTCAGAGATGTGATTTGTGATATGTGAAAGGTAATCGTAGCCTCGCAAGCCTCACACCCCAGTTATGATGGGATTCTGTAATGACCCGTTTTTCCATACCATTTGAATCGACAATAACAACACATGTCTAACTCAAATTGCATGAAAAGACGGATCATTAAGGGTAAAAAGAAAATAAAGATAGAACAGAATCTCACACGAACGGAATAACATATATTATTTCAATAATAATCTTTACAGCGAAATTTTTTAAAATACAATATCCGAGTCTAACCTTGATTCAGCCTAGACAGTTATAACACATGCCCTAACAAATGCCGACAAACAACAAAACAAATGCAATAGATGAAGCGGATAGTAGAATACGTCCATACGATGATGAAGATCTCCAGCTCTCCTTTGGAAACTCCAATCGTCTTCAACTAAACCTAAAACTACTCGGATATGACCCGAGTATTGAAAATACCCAGATTAGGCTTGATAAAGCAGCATGAGAAAACTTAATAATAAAAGACAATGTCATCTATCATCCTTTGAATAAAATCCTTTGAAAAGAAAGAGTATCTTATAAGACCACGTCCACACATAAATACGGATGGGTTTTTACCTTATGATAACTAATACACTTTATATATCAAAAGTTTTGACATTATTTCTAATGACATCTCTTTGAAAACATTTGCAAATAAACTTATTAATCTTATCCGAAATGGTTACCCATATAGCATTTCGAGGCTATTCATTATGCCAATACAAATACAACCATAGGTTCTTATTGGAGAACGGATTTCTATACAAACGACCAGGTGAAGGATCTACCTTCCGAATGGGTACACCTCTAGATGGATGTCCTGAGGAACCATCACAAAGCTCCTCTGCGAACACAAGACTGGCCTACCTCTGTAACTAGATAGTACCGAATATGTCATCCCTCGGTCATTATCGACCTTTAATCAAGTGCTCGTTTCCATACATCATATTAATTTACATCCCGAACGTCATAGTGGGAAGAAATATATCTAGAAGGGGATGACCATACCCTACTTGGGAATGACCCACTTAGCCTTGCCGCATCTAATCATGTTTAGGTCATTTCCGGTTTGACGAGGCTTTAGGTTATGA
Source organism: Allium cepa (assembly GCA_030765085.1). Classification (NCBI taxonomy): domain Eukaryota; kingdom Viridiplantae; phylum Streptophyta; class Magnoliopsida; order Asparagales; family Amaryllidaceae; genus Allium; species Allium cepa. The sequence continues at coordinate 1,002,586,614 of CM060929.1, forward strand.
TTACCTTTTCACATAACACATCTTCTTTCACTTTGAATGCCACACTGTCATTCCTTTGATTACTATTTGACTCCCACAAGCATACAACCTCTGAGCTCGTATGTCTCAGAGAAGGGTGTTATGCTAAGAGAATTTGCCTTCTTCGCCACCAAGCTGATGTACCTTTGTAACATTCAAACGTTGTGTCTCAGAAATGCAATGCCAGACATTCATTCATACAAGTTCGCTCTGGAACTGAACGAAACGGAAGCAACTTTCCTCGGCCATTACTAGGCTAGAAGCCTTTGTGATTTTTTTAGGCTTTTCATAACAAAAAGACCACTTCTCCAATATAGTGAATTGGGAGTTTATCCCCAATTAATCAACAAGTTGTCCTTCATTATTATTCATTTCAATATCTCCGTCTTCAAACATCTTCATTTTTCGAACGTGTTAACTGGTTCGAAGTGGTTTTTGGATAGGAATCACCCAAATCCGACTCCAGCTCCTTCGAAATCAATCATCGCTTTAAAAGATGTTAAGTTCATATGTGGATATCAATCAATTACTTAATCTTATATTTAAATCAAATATCTTTCTTAGATATACTCTTTTCAATTTATTCCATTTTCTTTTCAAGAGTATTTAGAATCATTAAACCTCATTTGTTAAATCATTTGGTTTATTTAAATCTTTCTTAAATCCTGGAATAATTCCAAATCATTTTCTCTTTTACTTAGAAAAACTTTCCAAATCATTCATTAAATCTTAATCAAAGATTTCTTATATTCAAATTATAGCTTTTAACTTAGGGAAAATATTCCTAAATCATTCATTAAATCTTAATCAAAGATTTCTTTCTTAACTTCAAATCATATTCTTCCAAATCGAAGATTTTCCTAATAGAGCACCGCTACCACTTTAGAAATGGTAAATTTCACCTCCAGGAACTAATGGCAAGTAATCCTACATTATGAAGATCTTTGTGTTCAATGATAATTGTTTTCAATATGTTTCATTTTGAAAATTAGTTTGAAGGGGTTGTCGGATAGGAATCACCCAAATCTAATCCCGGTTTTTTGGATACGAATCACCCAAATCCAATCCCGGTTCCTTCATACTAATCATCGATTAATAGATGTTAAGTGGTTAAATAACATTCAAAGAATCTGTTTCTTTTCTTTTATTTTGGAAAAACATAAATATGATCTTTTAGAGCATCCTAGCTTTCCTTTCGATCTATTCCACCCCTCGCCTAAGAAAAGAAAAAATAGGTCAGGTAAGTTCAGGGCACTGGTTGCTCTATCCCTATTCTTAGTTAAACACCTTGTTTTATCTTCCTAGATCTCACAGGCGGGACAAATGTACTAGTTGTTTCCTCATACCTAGTTATTATTACATTTAATATTCTTCACTTTTTATTTATGTGGTATGAACAATTCATCTTAACCATTTATTCAAACTATTATAAAAACTCCCAAATCACCTTCAAATTACTTAATTGTTCTTTTAAACTCTTTCACAAAATACATAGGAAAGAATTGTTAAGTTTAAAACTACATTTCAAAAGTTATTTCAAACTGCTGTGAAAAGCGTTGCGAAAAGTGTTGCAAATAGCATTTTAATAGCTATATTCTTCAAAATGACTTTTGTATCATTTAGAAATCCAAATTTTAAAATTAAACATCTTTTAATACATTTTAAAATATTTTTAGGATTTATTTATATTTTTAAAACATTTAAAATGTCAATTTTAAACTTTGGTCACTTTATTGCAAAAACGCGTTTTATCTTGAAAATTGTTTTGGACATATTTAAGATATACAAGATGAAAATTTGATTTTCTTTATTTATTTAAACATATTTAAATTTTATAAAACATTTCTATCTCATTTTAAAACTATTTGCAAAAGGTTTAAGCATTCCATATACACCATTTTATTTTCAAAGGGAAAGTGCTTTCCTTTGGGCTTATCGACGTGTATTAACGTAACTTGGTAAAACAATTTAACAATCATATAAAACAATTAATAATTGATGATCAAAGAATATATAAGCATCCATAGCAATCATAACACAACATCAAATATGTATATATTTAAATAGAGATGTTAAATAGAGTTTCTCACCATAAACCAAAGCGGTTAACTTCCTACCAACATTTTAATCAGCCAACACTTCACTAATTAATTCCTACTCCATTAAACACTAGAAAACAATAACCTCTTCCTTCTAATAGCTTAGCCGAGGCTTGAGATGAAGGTTGGCCGAAAATATAGAGAAGAAACAGTAGAGCTTTGACCTTGAATTCTTAAAATTAGACCCAAAAAATAGACCATCGTCTCTCTTATTTTTGACTCTCTTACTCTCAAAATTTGAAAAACTTGTTAACTGAAAAGTTATTAAAAATTATTTTCTATTGAATATAAAAAAGAATCAATTGGTTTTGATGAAGAGATGGTCAAAAGAAAAAGTGCTTTTCTCGGATTCACGAAAATAAAGCCCGAAAATGTACTTCAAAGAATTAAGTTTCCGGTATAGCAAACCTCAAAACTAGAAAAATTGATCAGCATAAAAGTTGTAGCCATTAGAATTTCATATGGTTTTAAAAAATAATTTCTTAATTTGAATCTTTATGATCAAGTTATAATCAACACAAAATGGCCTATTCTCTGGCTTAAAAACTGGACTAGAAAATGCACTGGAAACAAGTGGATTTTTGACATGGTTAACTTTAGAATGAGACAAAGTGGTCAACATGCAAGTTTTATCCACTATAAAAATACATGATTTTAAAAAAAAATTGTATTTTGGTTCGGTTTTGAAGAAGTAATGGCCGAGAGAATAAGAGGTAAAATGTGGGGAAAAAGGAGTTTGATTTGAAGAGAATGAACATTGATTTCTTTTGAATATTTTGTAAATATTTTGACGTTATTTATTTCTGTCTTTTTCCTATGGCTTGGAAACCATTAAAGAGAAGGGGAAGAAGATGAAGAAACTTGAGAAAAGAAGAAGTAGAAGTAAGAATGAAAGTGAGAAGGCGGTATCGATAAGAACTATCGATAAGAACTTAATCAAAGAGTTATCAACAAGAACTCACATTAGAATAATAAAGTATAATAAGACATATATATATATATATATATATATATATATATATATACTGACTTATGCAAATATCTTCGGTATCTTAGTGCATTTGCCAGTGCAGAGCATGCATCAGGAAATCTGTCCTCCTACCATTCCTGCATTATACTGATACACGTTCCTCTAAAACTATCATGTGGGTTGTAATGAGGAGGGGGTTAAAACAACATTCTATAGATTGAAAAATTACATACCTTATCTGTAATACTAGTTGATGCCGATTGTTTCCATTACATGTTGTGTTTAGTATTCAAAGCTTAATCATTTTGACTCCACATGCGCTGAAACGTGTACAGTACACTCAGCTAACTCCGAGGTATAATACAAACACACACATACACACACGCATTTATAAGCATCACTATGCCTCCATGGACAAGGATACATTCCATGATAATATTTGTTACTAGACATCGCGTCCTTGCGATCTAATTGCTTTATATCGAATACATAATTCGAAATCCCAAACTATGACTACAAGTATCATACTTACACATTGAGGAGAGCCTTCAACACTGACTTGCGTCTAAGACGAGTTATAGTCTACTGCATCCATGTCCACCTCTCAATGGTAACACCACTTATTGCACAACACTAGGAATCCAACAATGGTGCCAGGGTCGAATTATTAGCATACACCGAGGAACCCGCTGTTAGTGCTGGGCTATAAAACGTTCATGATCAATGACGCTTCCGACCTATGTATATTTCCTTAAAATATATGGTGCCAAAGTATTGACATACGGCTGAGGCTTCGCCCACTGTCTAATTTAGATTACCTAATGCAAATCAAGGAAATGCTCATATGGTTACTTTATACTTCATGTTGGAATTGAAGTAGACTCCATTGGCCATTTAAGACTTCAAATATGTAGCGAACTCACTTTGTATATTCCCTAAATCTATAGGCGAATGTATATCCCAACGAGTCGTAAAGTTGGAGATGTCCCATATCAGTACAATGTATACACAACTGTTGGTAGCCCTTTGTAGAGGGCAGACTTCTGTTGTGTAACATTACTGATCTCACATTCCAACCCAAACCAATGACTGTGTTATTTATAATTAATTTAAATATTAGGCTAGAAAAAATAATCCACACCTATCATAAACGTATTCTTGAGGTCATATTTGTAACGACCCGTATTTTACGTGTCGATAAATCGTAGAATTTCCAGGTCGTTAGTGTTGTTTGTGTTGTCTCTAGCCTGAGTCGTATAGGAAGTTAACTCGTGTGTTAAGTGTTGAGTCGTTAACGAGTTAACTAGTGGACCGAGTTGAGAATCTGACCGACTCATAGAGGTAGCGAGTTACGACTCAAGGCCGGGACGAGTTAGTAGATGTGATCGGGTTAAGCTCTTCACCGACCTATAGGCTTGCGCGAGTTAGCGTGTTAGCGGGTTAGGAGTTAGCATAGCTAACGAGTTAGCGACCTAGAAGTTTTAGATGACTTAAGGATGCTAAGTCGTAAGTCGTTAGCGGCTTAGTTAGGTCGTAGGGTCATCTGGGCCGTTGGAACTGTTGGGCCATAGCACTAGTTAACCCGAGTTGGTTGAGTCGTTGGTACGAGTTAAGGCCTTAGGTCGCCTAAGAGTTGAGTCGGCAGCTAGTTGAGTCGTATGGCCGAGTCATAAGGACATGATCTATGTGTTAACTCGTATACGAGTTAAGTCGTAAGTCGTAGCATAGTTAGGACGGTTTTTGAGATAGGTCGGCCGTGTTTATAGGTCGTATGTCGTTGAGTCGTATGTCGTTGGGTTCTGTTGAGTCACACTTTGGTTGAGTCGTGTGCATGCTGCCGTATGTGTGTTGTGTCGTTTTTGCCTTGAGCTGCGTTGAGTCGTGAGTCGTAGTGGCTTGAATCGTGAGTCATGAGTCATGGACGACTCATAGGGGCGGACGACTCATGGGGGATTTCAGCCTATAAATAGAGGGGTTTGGCTCACTTTTTGGCACCGGATTTTGAAGCGACGAAGTGCTGCCATTTTGAGAGCTCGACTACAACATTTCTTCATCTCCTTTTCTCCATTTCGATCTAGTTCTAACATCCATCCAAGATCGAAGATCCAAGAGCCAAAGTTGAAGATCTTCATCCAACCAAGCTAGATTTCATCGTTTCCAGCGGGATTTCGACGAATCAAGCTTGAATCCTTGCTGTCCAGATCTGAAGTTGATAGTTTTTGAAGTGTTTGGGTGATTCGGTGAGTGGTGGTTATCTCTCACGCGGACCTAAAGGAGTATATTGGTTTGGTGGTTTGTTGGAGTGTTGTAGATAGTGATTTTATGCATTTTTCCTTAGATCTAAGTATAGATCCATTACTTATGAAGATGTTTACTTTTGCAAGTTCATTCATCAAGTTGTAGGGACAAAACCCATGATTTATATTTGTTAGATCTATGCTAAAAACCCTTGATTCATGTATGTTAGATCCATGCTCATTTATTTACGAAATTGCCATTTTAGTTATAAATGCCTAGTTAGATCTTGATTGACTACTTATTTGTTTGGATTAATGTTTGCCTTGTTTGATTGTTGTGAATGAGTTATCTAGTTGATAGATTTGGACAAGTATGGTCAAAGACGATTCAAAAGCTACGGAAGAGGCTCTTGAATGGTGAAAGTTGCTTAAGGCATATGTAGTGGATGTTGAAGCTCATATGTATGGATTGGATGATGTTGAGATGGAATTTTGCCATGATGAGATAAGGCAAACCATGATGTTAAGATGAGCCTTTGCTATGATGAAGATGAGGCAAGGCATGAGGTGATGTAACCTTGGTATAATCAAGAAGGATTACTCCAAGCATGTTGATAACTTGAAGGGTAGTTCGAGTTGATTGATAATGGATGGCTCAAGAGGTAGTTTGGGCTAGGATGAGAATAGTCGTCAAGGAGGATGACTAGAAGGCTTGGATTTCATCGTTGTTGAAGGTTCTAGCAGACTCAAAGCAAGAGTACAAGGGTTGCCCTAAAGACTACAGGTAGGTGGTCTGGACACCCTAAAGACTACAGGTAGGTGGTCGAGTACTCTGGGTAGTTGCGAAAATTCCTAGGCACGGGTCATGATGACGTGCGGAGTTATGTCTAGAACCGGGGTTACCATTAGCCCTTGATAGATGGCTCAGGAAGGAGTCGGTCATTCAATTAACGGTGATTTCGAAGCAAGGTTAACAGTGATAGCCAGAGTCATGGATATTTGATTGTACCATCATTCGGCCTCAAGAGCGGTGTTTTCTGGGTGCTTATCTGATCTTGGTTTAGGCCTTAGGGGTTTGTATTTGGAAAACATCGACCTTGACTCGAGTGGTTATTGCTTTACCTTAATTGTCTGCTATGTTATGCTTGCTTCTCCTTAATGTGTGTCTGGGGGCTATGACTGTAGAAAGAGGTGGAGTGGGATGGTTTGGTTCCTATTCCTTTTATCCCTTATACTCTTTTGGTATGTTTGATAGTTGATTTACTGCTCACTAAGACTTTGTCTGACTTAAGGTTTTATGTCTCCTCTTATTACCTTGGGCTGTTCATCCATGTTGGGATGGGCAGACTAGGTAGCAGGTGACAGGTGCTGTTCATGGAGGTTTACGCTGATGACGACGAAGACGAGCAGGAGGCTTTTGCATATTATTTCTTATTATATGTACTGGGTGTTCCGCTGCTGTATTTGTTTGAGTGTTACGTAGTGAGGCTTTGATGTATGGATGATTCATATGGTTGTATAAATCTATTATGATGCTTATATGATGATGTCCTGTTCTATGGAGCTTCACTATATTATATTTCTCTATTGTATTTTATCCATGCGCTGTGAGTTGTACGATAGATTCTGCGATGTTTATTCTACCTTGACGGTCACCCATGGCTGCCTGGCACACCTTCAGCGCACCATTCCCTTGTTTCCTTGCGGGAGTCATGGGCGGTCGTCACAATATTACTTCAACTGGGAAATTATTACGCCTCCTAAGCTTAACTATTAGTGTTAATTTACTTACTATGAACTTACTTCTTATTTCAATTTCATGATTAATACTGTTAGGTATCATTTACCGCTTCTTTTCAACCAATACAATTAATTATTATTTACTACTTCTTTTTAATTAATACAACTAAGTATCATTTATTGTTTCTTCCAATTAATACAATAAAGTATCATTTATTTCTTCCTTTTAAATTATACAATTACGTATCATTTACTATCTCTTTCAATTAATGTCCATTTTAACTTGATTACTATAACCTCCCCAACTTTTCAATTCATTATCTTATTCATATTTAGCACTTAATATTTATTTTTTAACTTATATTTAATCAAATATTTTTAAATGACAATGGAATTATTATTATTTCCATTTATTTATAACACTTCTAGCTCTACATTTAGGGATTTTTTACATTTTTATGCACTGGAACTATATCTTTCCAAAAGGGAAATGTTATCACTGTAATTTCTCATTAATTATCTAAAAAGAGGAATTGTGCTATATTCAAATTACAATGAATTTCCTTTTCCGTGCTTATTGAAGCAGATAATACGAAATACAATGAACTCCCTATTTTGCACTTCTTTCTTTTCGGCGTATTCTTTGTTATTTCAAAGGACATACCTTAGTATATAATTATAAAGCTGGATAATTTATATAAATTTACATTTAACATTCTTCATTCCATCAAATTAAAATATAATCTTAAACCCCAGTCAAATTTAAAAAACTCTTCAATTAATATTTAATAACTTATAGCATTTAAATAGCAAAATTTGGAATTAATATAAAATATTATTAAAGAATTATCTCATTACTTTTAGGGACTACTTTCATTCTTACATTCCAGATTTAGGTGTATACAACATTTAATCAAAATCAACAATATATTGAACATAGAAGCAACATGTTCGTTTTGTGTATTAAGCCTACAATTCCATAATTTATATTCAGGCATAAAAGAAAGAGATTCACAATGATATAATTTGATATTATGTAAAAACATATAATTTCCCACTCACCTCTTAGCTTCCAAATCTCTAGATTTAAATCCTTTATCCTAGTTTGACTCACTTTCTTTCTACTAAAATATGTATCAAAAGCGCATACATATTTATTAGAAATATAGATCGGAAAATAGATTTGGATTAAATGTAGTTTTAAATTTAGATTAAGAATTCACCTCTTCTTCGTTGGATCAATTCACCCCTATTCTTCTTTTCTTTTATTTTGCATCATTTCCACTTATATATACATTTGTAATATTTTATAATTTCTATAAATCCTAGAATTAGTGGAGAAGAGAAAATGATTGAGCTTCGCTTGTTGGTTCAGAAAATGTGAGAAGAGAGGTGAGAGGCTAGGACTGTATTTATGGACGCTCGAATCAATTCTATCTATTAGATTAAATTATATTAAGTTCGGCCCATTAGGCCTAGGTTCAAACTATCGCCAATCTTTCCCAACTAGTCGACCAGTGGATGTTAACTATCGACCGATGGATGTTGATTGCTTTTCATTTATTTATTTCCTTCCACGCTTCATTAATTTGATTTGATTTGATTTAACGATGTCGGTTAATATTTATATTTAATAGTTGCTTTAACGTTAAGGAAATAGTAATTATTATTTTAATACATTTTTCATTATTTTCGATTTGAATTTTTCAAACTTAATAACTTCTTTGTTTGAGCTTTGATCGTAGAACTTTATATATGAAAGATGATCAAAAAACCCACATGAAAACAATGGCATAAATATCATAGCCAAATTCCAATGTTTGTAAAAATTCTATTTTGAGCTTTTATAATTATTTACTAATTCTTTTTAATTGATAAATGTTTGTTTTACGGGGTGTTATAGTTGAAGTTAGTCCCTCATTTTCATTGCAAACTCCTAAAATAATAATATTTAATCGCCTTATTTGTAACTAATACGAGTAATGATGTATATTTATCTATTACACTTATCATTTACCTTATGTATATGCATTTAATTAATAAGGTATGTGATATATATATTTATTTGTTTATTTATTTATTTTTAACTCGTTAGTTTCTACGTATAGGAATTCTAGAATATAAACTTATATGTACAATCTACAAAGAACATTCGTACTACATTTTAATGTATTAGAGCTATCCTACCCAAAAATGAATTTATTTCCGTTATAACTTTCCACCACTTAAATGTGAGGCTTTTGTGATCGAGCGTTAGGGGTCGACCACTATAAATTTATTGGTGTTATAAATTTCAGAATAAACGCTTATAAGGTATCCTACACAAAATGGTTTTATTACCGTTATAAATTTCAAAACATACACTTACAGGGTAGGTCACCGATCCATAGGTCGTAGGCAATGGTCAACCGCTAAGGATCGAACGACCGTGTTCACGATGTAACGACCGGGCGATTTTCGACCATCGAAAATCGACACTAATACGTTCACTATATAGAATGCCAAGCAATCGTGTGTCGGAAATACCAGATTGTTAGGGTATAAGGGGAAAAGAGATAGAAGAAGAAAACAGGAAATGACAGCAACACAGAATCTCATAATCGCAGCGGAACAAAATTTAATATAATAATAGATTTACAAAGAGCTATAACTATTAATATACATACAAAATATCAGAGTACAACCATTAATATAGAAATCTAGGCAGTTATAATAATTTGCCCTGAAAAATGCTGAAAATACAGCCTATAGTACACAGCGGAATACAATCTAGTACGTGCGGTACGTCTCCGCCATCTAGCCCGTCTCCCGAACTTCGAAGCATCCTAACTTGAATCTGTAATACTCGGTCTGTGACCTGAGCATTACAATAAAGTAACACCGAAGTCAGGCTAGCAACCAACATGAGTAAACATACTTAATTTGAATTACTTAAGTTATCAAAATCCTCCGAAAACAAAGGTGACTTGTAAGACCGCATGACATATACTCGACGGGTTTTTAATCTTAGGATAACCAGAACACTTTTATAGAAAATCACGTAATATTATAATAGCGTCTAGGTATAAATACTTATTAAAAATAACCGAATTTGTTAAATTAATTACATCTCGTCATATTAGACTCTATAATCAAACCCATAAAGGTTCATAGTGGTTATTTGATCGAAATAGTTCTGGATAATGCAGATATCCGATGCCGGTGTCTTCGAGCTTAAAAATAGTAAATTTTGAAAAGGCCATGTTGTTTAAAATAACCAATTCATATTCAGAGTATCCAAATACATATGTGGGAATTCGTTACATATGTTTACATCCAATAAACGTGTTAACGCTTATTCTAACAATTTAACCGGTTTGGCCACTAAAAGGTACAGACAAGAACAATTAAAAATAAATATTCAAGAGCAGTAAACCAAAGCATGGATCATTAACAAGTTTAACGATTAACAACTCATATTAAAATAATTCACAATCAGAATTTAACCAACTTGAATTAAACTGAATCTACTTATATTTTTAATCCAAATTAATATTAAATTAAAGAAATTATAAAACAATTTATTACTAGTTGATTAAGATTAAACAACCAAATTAATAACTAACTTATTTATTAAATGAGGTTAAATCAAATAAGTCTTTAATTAATTATCCACTTGATAACTAATTTATTAATTAACATAAAATTTTAACCAAATAAGACCTTAATTATTTATTAATATAAGATTTAGTTAAATAAGAATCTAATTAATAACTCGCTTGAATTATTATAAAATAATTACATTTTATATTACAAAAAATTAACAACGTTAATTTTAGGCTAAAATATTGGGTGATAGGATTTCATTACAAAATTTATCTCGTTGACTTTAAAGTGGAAGAGAAATAAATTTTTAAGTTAAAAGATTTATTGAATATAACATTAGGTAAATTACCTTTCTTTTATTTCTCAACAACAATTGCCTAACTTTACCTTTTGGCCCGTGACAAACAAACTAGGCCCACACTTCTTCCCTAACATTTTTTTATAATAAAACACGACCTGCCCACTAGCCCATGAGACAAACCAAAACCCAGGCATAAATCCTTCCCTTCTTTCCTCTTCTTTCCTTTACCACCTGCTACTCCTTTTCTCTTCTTTTTTTTTCACACGTGCACTCACTGCCATGCACGTACACACATCGCCGGGGATCCGAAACTCTATGCCAATCATCTCGCCAAATGACCCACGACTACCCATCTCAAAAACGTACGAAGTAAGGCACGAAATCACCAGGTTCGTAAAATCGAACTTCTAATCGAAGGTCGAAATGCATACACCCATGTGTCTCCACCACATCCCACCACCACACATGCCCATTCACCACTAAGATGAACCACCAGCTACGCCTTGTCCTCCTTCGCTAATTCCTCTTCAACCGCATCCTTGTAGTTGCCTAACGCCGTCGCCATTAGCTCGAGACCAAACATGAAACAAAACAGCCTTAAACCCTAAAATGACTCGAATACTACGCCCCACACGCCTATAAATTATCGTAGCATTTTTCCTAGGTTCTCCATTACTCACGCCACCTTCTCCGCCAACTATGAGACATTCCACCACCTCGACCACCGGAAAATGACAAAAACCAAATTTTGGTCGTCTCCCTTTTCCTCATTCAATACACTATTAAAAATCACCAAACCACTTCTAAAAATCATTATTTTAGATAACAAACAAGCTGATGTAATCAATTTATTAAATTATGAAATTTGATTTTTGGTCATCTCTAGTTTGTTTACCGACTTATGCCTCTTTCTCTTTTTATGTTTAACGATGTCTAGCGAAACAAATTTTGGAACAATCTACATTAAAAAACAAATAAGTTTCCTTTTGGAACCATAATCTAAAACTCACTGGATAGAGAGAAAATGATTTTTAAAGTGGCAAGATATCAACTTTTCTAGAAAACATAGTGAAAATGCTTGTTGCTGTGAGTTCTTTAAGGGTATACTACATGATTTCACATACATATATGCAGCATAGAAAACTTATTTCACATGGATACTTGTCAAATAAAAGAATTTATTCAATCTACAAGCATATAGATGCATATATGATTACCAGTAAGTAAAAGTGTTTAAGTTTCATCCCCCTTGTTATGAAGATAACACACTGGTATTTTGTTCTTTTTTTATTTTCCTTCCCGGTTCTTTGAGTATTTGGCTTCTAAGGTTTTAACAATGGCAGCTCTCTTTTTTTCCTTAAATGCTAGAATGGTATATGTGCATAAACAAGGCAGAATGTATATATATGTGAGAGGGAAGGAACAGGGCTGAAGCCCATGTTTATGAACGGTACTTTAATTTCGTTTTATTTTATTTCTTCTTATTTTGATTTGAAAATATGAATTTATTTGAAAATAAGATTGACTTGAAAACTTGAGAGATTTGAGTTATTATATGCTTGACTAGATATATTTATGATGATGTCTCCTTGTGTTTACATGCATATAGAAGTGTGTATGTGTGTGTGTGTGTATATCTATATATTCTTATATTCCTACCTTTTCCATATACATGTTCACATGCTTGCATATTTTCATATTCAATAGTTTTCATATTTATTTACACGCCTATATTTTTTTATACATTTTATTTTATGTCTTAAGTTTTGCATATACAAACATATATATATATATATATATATATGTATGTATGTATGTATGTATGTATGTATGTATGTATGTATGTATATTATATAGATTTACATATAATCTATTGTTATATTAACATACGTATCCTTTTATCATCTTATACATTTTACATTTTTCACCTATTACCTTTATATATACATATTCATTTTACCATATTTTCATATATATATATATATATATATATATATATATATTCAAAAGTTTGAAATTTTGCCATTATGAAGTTCTACGCATTAAAGTATACATATTTATTTACATATACAATTTTATTATAAACATATAACACATATATAAACTTATATATATTTTTAAACATCATAAAGCTTGTGTATATTTACGTACTTACATATATGGATATTCTATCTTAAATTTTAATGGTGGAGTTTACATACATATATCTATAAAATTTATTATATCAAGAGTTCTATATTTTAAAATTAAATATAGTTTAATCAATTTATAGATTCAAATACCTAAATATTTGAAAATTTTATCTATTTGATTTATAAAAATTAATATTCCAATATTTAAAATTAGTTTATCATATTATTTTTCTCATCTCGAATTTTGTTAGTTAAAATTTTATCCAAGTTCATATCCAATAAATTACATCAAAAAATCATTAAATTTTATTTTTAACCAAATCTAATAATTTTAAATTGTTAAAAATACGGGACATTACAATCTCCCCCACTCAAAACTTTTCGTCCTCGAAAAGGAATAAAGTAAGAAATTTAACATATGATATACTTTAGCCAAAATAATCAACTATAAAACTTAAGAATCATTAATATAACTGTGTGCAGCACATAAATGTAATGCAACTAATAGGGATTATGTCAAACTATATGCAACCAAACAGCATATCAATCCTAAGTAAGAGACAATCATAGCTATCAACCATAGCATACAATCATTTTATTAGGATTCGTATGATACACACACATACACACACCCCATTCGTACGTATAACAATTTCGATCTCTTATTTGAATATGCAATTTTCCGAACTAGTACTGGTATCCCGACCACTCTAGTGCGGACTCTAATCCGACTTCTTGATTAGAAACTTTCATCCTCCTTATATAGTAATAAACTATGATAGGGAACTTCAGATTCGTATCAAAAAATCGTATTAGTGTTCGTCTTCGAGAATCGAGTGAACGGTACTAAATCAGATAGGTATGAATTATCTTAAAATCATGTATTCAAATCTAAATCAAAACTATAATACAATTAGAATGGTCTATATACAACTTACGTATTTATTTTATGGTTTCTTAATTACACGAATAGATAATTCATGTGGTTTTTATATTCAAATTTTAAATGCTTGAAAAAATTTCTTTGTTAAAAATTCTTTTATAATGAAATACTTTTGATAACTCGATGTTTCCATAAGTTTATGCTCGTTCTTACAGAATTTAGTCATACGTTGATCAGGCGTAGGACTAAAAATATCTAAGTAGTTAGCAAACCCGTTTCAACACTCAGAGAAAATACTTGGAAAACTTTTAAAACAGATATGGAAAGTACAATCCAATCATCGAAATCAAACGAACGGGATCGTCATGGAATGCAGTCCCTAAGGTCTCTCTCTCGCAAAGTCAAGAGGATATAGCGATGCGACCTCAGGTGACTTTAGGCAGCCACTACCCCATGTCTTACGCCATGACATCAAAACAATCATAGATCGTAGATACACAATGGTTTCGCCCGAATCCCCCAGGAAACATCTGCACCCATGAGCAATCACTGCTCTACGTATTTCTGCAAAACAATCGCATGGATTATAGTTTACTTAATATTAACACTGGTGGTTACGTTGCTATCACTCATAGACTCAAGGTAATCATCTGCCCCTCGAATAACGCCATGTGGACCGAGATACACAATGGTTATGCCTGGTTTCCTTAGGAAACATCTGCACCTTAGGGAAATCGCTCTACCAAAGAGGATTACGCCAAAATCGAATATAGATCATAGTTACACAATGGTTTCACCTAGTTCCCTTAGGAAACATCCGTAACCCTAAGCCTTCACGGCCATGTGAACTTCGCTATGCAGTCGAGTCGTAAGACCATAGGTTGCACTATGGAATTCGAATAAACTCATGAGTTTATGTCTGGATAACTTAAATTAATCAATAGAATTAATAGAACGTATGCACAATATGGCCACAAAGCGGATAATCAAGCAGAAGGTACTTTCCATATCTTCAATTTCAAAATGTTTATCATACTATACATAGTACATTTTCAAATCATCAATTTCGAATATATCATTCTTATATAATTTCCATGATATATATAAGATCATTGCTTTTCAAGTCGAGTACCTTTCAAAATCAATAGTTTTCAAAATAACTTCATACTTATACAATTCATTTTATATAAGTTCGAAAACTGTCAAATCAATATTTACATAGTCAAAGGTTCTCAAAATCAATCACTTTCAAATATCGGTTCAGCTTCAAATTCATATATGATTTCAACAATCATTTTTCACATCGAATATTATTCAATATTCATATATTTTAAAAATCCAATCATCAGTTTTCAAAATTTACTTTGGTTTCGTATTTACATAAATTCATATCTATATATATAATCAACTTCCTTTTCTAATATCACTTCGTGAGTAACTAAGTTTTAAAACCACAATTTGTTTCCCAAATCAAATACTTAACAAAAATCCTTTATACATAAGCGAACTTATAAATTTTTTCAGCTTATAAACATTTCTCTACAATTTCATTATAAACTTTTCAAAACTAGACTTCAAAATAATCTTATTTATTTTACTTACCAAAATACTTAATTATTTAAAACTTGTTTAAATTATAACATCCTTTGACTTACGAGTTACAACCATTACTATTTTCCAACACCTTAGAGGACAATTTCAAACATCAGAATTCCAATCCTCAAATTCTCATATTCAAGTTTTTTCCTAATCAAAACCATTATTTATATAGGTCGTATAAAATCATTTCATAATTGTATATATTTTCTTAGATTAATTACACAGCCTATATTACTTCAAAAAATTTCCCACATTAGTACAATCTCTAACTAATAAACGATATTCATTCAACATATCGTTATAGATAGATTTGCCTCCAACATCTTACCGAAAGATTACGATATGTACTGATTTTTAGCTATTTTCGATTTTTTCTTGGATTAAGGATATTCCCAAACCTTTATCATACAAAAAATATTTAAAATTTAATTATACATGTCATTAACCTTGGAGCATCAACTATCCAAAACTAAGAGTATAATAAGGTCCTATACCATACACAAGGTTGCACCAAAAGAAAAGCCTTAACCTGGACACAACTAGCTAGAAGTTAAGGAATAACGAGTCCTACACAACTTTTCTCACATCTCCATATTACTTTGAGAACAATGCTTCGACATTTATCCTTCCAGGTGGTGCTTCAGTAAGCCCGATGCACTCTACATCAACGCCCAACTATTGCATTTCTTACAAATGTACACCATACTTTCATCTTCCCTCATGAACCTGCGGTATGCAGCTTGGCCTGGGCACAAAAGAGCTTGCCTTCCATGTTGTCTCTCGGAACAATTTCTGGCTATGAGTCTAGTCTGCCTATAGTGGAAACAAATGGTTGATTGGCCGACTGAAATTGTGAGTGTGGATTTCTTTTTCTTCACCTTCAGGTAGTGACTTGGAAAATGTCCCTTCTCACGACATTTAAAACAGAAAATCTCGAATTGGTAACGGTTGCCTTCCATTTTCTTTCCCTTATCTCTCTTCCCGCATATGGCTGAAAAATGTCAATTTTCCTGACACCTATAACAAATAATGTTATCATAAGGTCCAAGTTCTGCCCTTTCCCTATACAGCCTTTCTTGTTCCTCTATTGCTTCTTCCCGTGCCTTATGGGCAAGTGCTCTTCGTGCTCGACATGCTGCTTTTTGCTCCTTAGATTTTTTCCATCCTATAAGTGGACGAGGTATTCTAATAGGATATTCCTTAAAATTTGATGGTTCCTAAATTTAACAGGTCAGGCCTAACATACTCAACTCTTTTATAATTTTTTTCAAGAGTTTTAAGTTATAATAAGTTTCAAAATAATAGTATATAAAATACAAATATGTTCTCTCGCATCATAACTCATTCTAGGGTACTACTGACTTTATCTCTAATGAGTAATCCCCACCAAGGACAAGGTTCTCGCTTAACCTGGCTCTGATACCACATGTAACGACCGGGAAACTTTTGACCATTGAAAATCGACACTACGTTTACTGTATAGAATGCTGAGCAAACGAGAGCCAGAAATACCAGATTGTTAGGTCAAAAGAAGAAAAGAGATAGAAGAAGAAAAATAGGAAACAACATCAACACAAAATCTCATAACTGCAGCGGAACAAAATATAATATAGTAACAGATTTTATACAAAGAGCTATAACTGTTAATATACATAAAAAATATCAGAGTACAACCGTCAGTATAGAAATCTAGGCAGTCATAATAACTTATCCTCAAAAATGCTGAAAATACAGCCTACAATACATAGTGGAATAAAATCTAGTACGTGTGATACATCTCTGTCATCTAGCTCGTCTCCCGAACTTCGAAGCATCCTAACCTGAATCTGTAATACTCGGTCTGACCCAAGAATTACAATAAGTAACACCCGAGTCAGGCTGGAAACCAACATGAGTAAGCATACTTAATTTGAATTACTTAAGTTATCAAAATCCTTCGAAAACAAAGGTAACTCGTAAGACCGCATTACATATACACGATGGGTTTTTAATCTTACGATAACCAAAACACTTTTACAGAAAATCACGTAATATTATAATAATGACTAAGTATAAAATACTAATTAAAAGTAACTGAATTTGTTAAATTAATTACATCATGTCATATTAGACTCTATAATCAAACCCCTAAAGGTTCATAGTGGTTATTTGATCGAAATGGTTCCAGATAATGCAGATATCCCATCCTGGTCTATTCGAGTTTAAAAATAGTAAATTTTGAAAAGGCCATGTTGTTTAAAATAATCAATTCATATTTAGAGTTTCCAGATACACATATGGCAATTTGTTACATATGTTTACTTCCAAATAAACATGTCAATGTTTATTCTAACATTTTACACAGTTTGGCCACTAAATGGCACAAACAAGAACAATTAAAAATAAATATTCAAGAGCAGTAAACCAAAGCATAGATCATTAACAAGTTTAACGATTAACAACTCATATTAAAATAATTCACAATCAGAATTTAATCAACTTAAATTAAACTGAATCTACTTATATTTTTAATCCAAATTAATATTAAATTAAAGAAATTATAAAACAATTTAATATTAGTTCATTAGGATTAAACAACCAAATTAATAACAAATTTATCTATTAACATGAGGTCAAATCAAATAAGTCATTAGTTAATTATCCACTTGATAACTAATTTATTAATTAACATAAGATTTTAACCAAATAAGACCTTAATTATTTATTAATTAACATAAGATTTAGTCAAATAAGAATCTAAGTAATAACTCACTATAATTATTATAAAATAATTACACTTTATTTTACATAAAATTAACAACATTAATTTTAGACTAAAATATTGGGTGCTGGGATTTCATTACAAAATTTATCACGTTGATTTGATTTAAAATGAAAGAGAAATAAAATTTTAACTTAAAAGATTTATTGAATATAACATTAGGTAAATTATCTATCTTTTCTTCCTCAACAATAATTGCCTAACCCAACCTTTGGCCCGTGACAAACAAACCAGGCCCATACTTCTTCCTTAACTTTTTTTCTAATAAAACACGACCGACCCACTTCCATGAGACAAACCAAAACCCAAGCATTATTCCTTCCCACGCTTCTTCTTCTCTCCTTTATTACATGCTACTCCTTTTCTCTTTTTTTTTCATGCATGGACACACTGCTTGTGAGAAATGCGGAGTATGGATCTTAAGGCTAGAATTAACAATAGAGGGAGGGGGGTGAATAGTGTTTTAAAGAATTACTGATTCTTTTTGAGTTTATATTAATTTGAACACAAATGTATGCAATATTCAGACACTGATATGATCGCAGAATCAAACACAGATGCAGATATAAAGTAAAAGCAATAAAGGAAAGAACACACCGAATTTTATACTAGTTCGAAGTTACCCTACATCCAGTCCCGCAACACAAGTACGGATTTCCTTTCAAAATCAATTCTTACAATTACACGCTCGATTTCAAGGCCACGAGGTACACCGCTCCAGATTCACAATCCTCTGGGTAGAGATACTTGATTTTACGGGCAACAAGTTCACCTGATTGATTTTCCAGGCTACAATCACACTTTTCTCGCTTGATTGATTTTCCAGGCTACAATCACACCTTTTCTCGCTCGATTAATTACAAAGAAATCTATAACTTTGAATAACACTGGGATCTTGTTGAGACAGTGATAGAGAATCAAAGTAGAGATGATCTAGTTAGATTCAATGGTGATTTTGGCAGAGTAATAGTAACAATGTGTATAAATAAATGTGAAGAAGAAGAGGAGTAAAATCAGAGGGAATATATGAATATCAATTCGTTTAAAATAGCCCCTATTTATAGTAAAACAACAACTATGTCCATTCGTGAAAGGATATGACGAATAGACACTTCCTTTGAAATTCAAACTTTTGAAAGAAACTGTTACCTTGTCGACAAGGGTTCCTTGGGGTTCTCGACAGGCCTAAGTTATTTTTGGTAACTTGTTTTTCTTTGAAAATAACTTCTATCTTGTATTAAAATTATTTTAAACTTTATAAATATACTTAACTATAGTTAAGATACATAAATAAGTATAGAGAATAATATTTTGGTGTATATAAAATTTTACTATAATTTTATATTTAAATCTAAGTATAAATATTAAAAGTTAAATATTTTATAATTAAAAGATAGTTTAAAACCAAGGATAATTTGATTTTGAAAATAAAGATTATTTTGAGGCTAAAAGTATTTTAAAACCAGGATAGATGTTTACGATTTTTAAAAGAAGATTTTGAAAACAAGATATAATTTTGTAAAACATTTGAATAAAAGTTAGTTGATACAAAACAATGTTCCACTAGATTTTTCGTAGGTTCCATCCTACTTAGGGTCCATCCCTTTAACGGGCTCGAAGTCGATTCCATTCCACGAATAAAATGGATTTTAAGATGTCAATGCTTTTCTAGGAGTTTTAACAAAATTCCAAACTAAATTACTTGTATTGAAATCTTGAACTCTTGATAATCATAATACTCATGAGTCTTGAATCTTGATATCTTCGATCTTGAGTTTATCAGTTCTTGAGTCTCTATACTATACAATCTTCATTCTTTGGTACCTGTATAAATATCCTGCATATACATATATATCTAAACAATAATGTTAGTATTTATATTTTATAATCTTATTCTAAGGTTGTTGTCATCAAAACCAACTTCTCAGGGACTAACAATCTTCCCCCTTTTGATGATGACAACCTTTGTTTATAAAATATTACTTCTATCCTAATAACCCCCCCTAAAAAAAATAACTCCCCTTAATCTATGCCTAACTATCATATTTTATACTTCTCCCCCTTTGTCATCAACAAAAACTAACTCCAAACTATATAACTCCCCCTTAATCTAATACTATACGACATGTGATTATAATGATAGTGTTATCACAAAAAATAATCCTTAATTCTGAAACTAAAACTTAGTCCTTAATTACTAACTATCCTAACTAAAAATCCATATATGATAATATTTATAATAGTGATAATGTGAGAATTCAAATATAAGAACACAAATCATTTATTAATTATATATTGTTATATTTACATTTGCGTAGAAAACGTAAGTAAGATCATATAGTAACAAGAAAGAGAGAAAAGAAACTAATGTGTATCCTTGAAAATGGGAGATCTATGAACCGAGCAATTTGGGTAGTGTAAACAGAAATTTCACGTTGTTCGACTAGATGTCCATCCTTGTCAAAGCACACTTCGCCAACGCAAACAACTTTGTCATCATCTTCAACGCTCTCTTCTTCCATGAGGGCTTCTTCTTCTTCTTCTTCGCTGTCCTCTTGCACTTGATCTCTTGAAGATTCTTCATCAATCAAGATGGGATTGGCGTGATTGTCCATTAGAAACTTTTGCAAGTTTCTAAGGATTTTGCCTTGCCATTCTTGTTCTTTGGCCATTCTGATTTGCACTACTTGAATTTCAGTCATAAGTTGCAGTGCATCCTTCAAGGAAACTTCCATTTTTATCACTCGTACAAGTGTAGTTCGTTGAAATGGTCCAGTAGAAGAAGGGAATGAAAAGGTTTAATTTTTATTTGATTTGGAGGAGGAGGCCATTGTTTTATTGTTTTCAGAAGTTAGATTAGAGAAAGGACAGAAAGAATGAATAAAAGTTCGAAATAAGAAGAATATATAGCCACCCATTTGAATTTTGGTGGGAAAATTTCAAAAGAAAAAAATTCGTTATATGTCGACAGGGGTAAAGGAGTGTTGTCGACAAGGTACTTATATTTTTGCTATTTGATTAGTTTAATTTTAATTTTTAATTATACTTTGTTATTTATATTCTATATTTCAGTTATTGAACAAATACCTAATTCTCTTCTTAATTTAGTAAATATAGATTCATTTAAGGATTTTGTTAAGATATTAGCAATTTGGTTCTCGGAATTGATATAATCGAGAGTAATTACTTCCTTACTTATATTATCTCTGAGAAAATGATGTCTGATATCAATGTGTTTAGTTCGAGCATGATGAGTATGATTTTTGGATAAATTTATTGCACTAGTATTATCACAATAAATTGGTGATTTTGAGATATTAAACCAAAATCTTTTAAAGTTTGTTGCATATATATTACTTGAGAACAAGCCAAAGCAGCAGAAATATACTCTGCTTCGGTTGTTGATAAAGAAACTGTGTTTTGCATTTTACTAAACGGGGAAATCAGAGAATGCCCCAAAAAGTGACAATTTCCACTTGTACTTTTTCGGTCTGATTTACAACCAGCATAATCAGCATCACAATAAGATATTAATTCAAAAGAATCATTTTTAGGATAAAATGAGACATAATGAAAGGTGTGTTTAACATATATTATAATACGTTTTACAGCTTTTGAGTTGGTCTCTTTGGGTTGGGATTGATATCTTGCACAGAGACAAACACTATGCATGATATCAGGTCTACTAGCAGTGATATAGAGTAGGGTTCCAATCATTCCTCTATCTAATTTTTGATCTACATCTTTCGAGAGATCTTCTTTAGGGAGTGGGTTTTCCACTTGCAGTGGTTAAACCAGATTTACTAACTAGGTCTTTAGCATATTTTTCTTGACTGATAAAGACACCATTATCTAATTGTTTTATATGCAATCCTAGAAATAAGTTTAATTCACCCATATGACTCATCTCAAACTCTTTTGTCATTTTTTAGAAAATTCTTTATGCATTTCAAAATTAGTTGATCTGAAAATGATATCATCTGCGTAAACTTGTACTAGTTGAATGTCATTTTTATTTCTTTTAGTAAAAAGAGTATTATCTACTTTACCAATTTCAAAGTTTGATTGTAATAAGTAAGATCTTAGTCTATCATACCAGGCTCTAGGAGCTTGTTTTAGACCATATAGAGCTTTCTTAAGTTTGTAAACATAATTTGGTAATTTTTCATTTTCAAAAAGTGGTGGTTGTTCAACATATATGCTTCCTCTTTTACAAATCCATTTAGGAAGGCACTATTAACATCCATTTGAAATAATTTGAAATTATTATGATTTGCAAAAGCAAGTAGAATCCTAATGACTTCTAATCTTGCTACGGGAGCAAAGGTTTCATCACAATCTATTCCTTCTTTTTGACAATAACCTTAAGCGACTAACCGGGCTTTATTTCTAACAACTTCACCTTGTTCATTCATTTTATTTTTATAAACCCATTTAGTTCCAATTATAGTTTTATTTTCAGGTCTAGGAACAAGTTTCCAAACATCATTTCTAGTGAATTGATTTTGTTCTTCTTGCATAGCCAAAATCCATGAATCATCAGTTGATGCTTCTTTTGAATTTTTAGGTTCAATAGTTGATATGAAGGCTACATTTCTCATTTTATTTAGTTGATTTCTAGTTGTAACAACAAATTGCATATCTCCTAGTATATTTTCTATAGGATGATCTTTTAAAAGTTTAATCTTTTTATTAGGATGATTAATTTCATTATTATTTTCAGTTGACTCTTGATTTTGAGTGACTAAATCCTCTTCATCATTTGTATCTTCAAAATTTTTGAGACTTTCATCGAATGAGTCATGCATTTTTTCTTCGATGGTGTTAGTTCTTAAATTAAATACTCCGTATGCTTTACTTCTATTAGAATATTTGATAAAGATACCTTTGTCTGATTTAGGATCAAATTTATCTAAGTTATTTTTTGTATTTAAAATAAAACACTTACTTCTAGAAACTCTAAAATAAGATACCTTAGGTTCTTTTTGTGTGAAGAAGTTGTAGGATCGATTTCACCCTAGAGGGAGGGAGGTGAATAGGGTAATGCTATTAATTATAAAAATTTATTGCGGAAGTTTATATAAAATTATTTCAATACAGATATGTCAAAATAATAGCAGCACAGATAAAAGCAGAATAATAAATGCAGAAATAGAACGACACAGAATTTACCCAGCTTCGGCAAAACCCTGCCTACGTGCTGCCCCCAAGATTTCAACAAGAAATTAAGCAGTCAGACGCTTACCCATGAAAACTCGCGACACCCGCTATCGACTAGCCTTAACTCTACGCTCAAAACACTACTACAACTCGGCCACTGAGTTGCGAATTCTCAAACTGCGCCACGTAGTTTGTACCCTACTCACACGACTAGAAATTACAATGTTTAAAAGTGAAAAATACAAATTAAACACAAATTAAATCAAAACCCAAATTTAAAAAATTAAAGCCTTATATAATTGAAACAAGGCCAGCCCAAAAATGTATCCCTTTTTCTTTATTCGGCCGGTTCCTTTTTCTTGGTGAAATGGTGGCCTCATTCTTTCCTCTTCGTTCTGTAATTAGGGCTTTCAATAAATTCGAAGATGCCGATTTTAATTAGATCGATCGAGTGATTGATTTCGATTTCCTTACTCTGTCGATTGATTGTCTCTTGAGATGATTTCGGCTGCTTCTTATTTGATTGAGTTCGACTTTTATTCCGGTATGTAATTTATGCTTTTTGCTGTCTGGTTTGAATACTTGAACTCGATGCTTTTACGGCCGACGATTATAGGGTTTATATAGGGTTTAATCCCCTATAATTTCGTTCGTATGTATTTGTTTGAGTTCGTCAATTTCTTTGTTCCAGCCATTCGATTTTGTTTCGATGCTGGTGATGATTTCTGACTTGTTCATATCTAATAATTTCGTTTACTTGATTAACACGGTTTTGATTTTGAACTCGCTCGATTCCTTGATTGCCACGGTTCTGACTTGATGCCGCTGACTTTGGTTTTGATTTGACCTACAGTTGTCGTCGACTGCAAACTTGATTTTGTGAAAAATATTTTGAGATGAGAATTTTACTTTCATTTTTCTGATGACTTCGGCCACTGTCTTCCTTGATTTGAAACTGTGTTAACCTTGTTCTGCCTTTGTTCATTTCCCGACTATTCTTGTGTGTCTGCACATGTAGTCTTGCTTCCATACTGCTATGATGTATTGTGTTTCCAGTCATCATGTAATCTGGTTATGCATATATATATAGTTGTTGTATGATACTAGTCTGGGTTGTTTCAGTGGCATGTGAATTTTACCGTTTGTCCGTTCCATTTGACCTGGGCATTTCAGTTTGTATTCATCTGATTTGAGCATTTCTGGTTTGTATGTTCGATCACTGTCTTGCTTAGAATTCACGCGCATTTAGTCCAAACATTGTTGTCTTCACTTGCATACTTGTTCATCATGTAGTTCACTGTATTGGGTTTTGTTGCACCACTGTTGTCATCTGTGTCATTTACTGGTTCTCTTGAACTCTAGACTTATAGTTTACTTGATTTTATGGTTCACCACTGTTTTATGTACTTTGGGTCTGGTCTTTGGGTCTAGTCTTTGATATTGAGGCTGCTGTTCCATGACTTCGACATATAAGCTGTTGAACTTTATGTTGAGGCCTGATGAACTGTTAACTTGTTGCACTGGGTAGTTGCTATGCACTGTGCATATCACTGCATTGCTTCGAGTTATGGTAGTAGTCGAGTCTTGTTCAAGTCTTCATGCATTGTCCACTGATCATTTTTTCATGTTGCATATATGCCGGTTCTATCTTGTATCTTGATTCACTGTTTGCTTTGAGGCATATCATATTGTATTTATGTCTTTTGTTCAGGTTGCATTTGAGGTATGCATTCACTGTTTTAGTGATCATGTCCGGTCGTTGTGTGGCCTTTGCCTGTGCATGTTTGTTATGCTGAGTTGAGTTACATCTTCACTTTGTTGCACTATATATTTAGTGTATCATGACTTGTGTACTTGTCTGGTTCATTTGTTGGGTCATCATTTTTGCCAGATCTTGTTTCATTTCATTTTTAATTTTCACCTGTGTTGAATCCGGCTTTAAAGCTCGGGTTTGACCTTGTGCTCGTGTCATGACTTTATTTATATTGCACTTGAGTTGAACCCGGCTTTAAATTTGGGTTTGACCTTGTGCTCACCTGTCCCTGTAATTTTATCAAGTGCATATGTCGGTGTGCACGGACTTATGGCATGTACAGTGATATACTGTGCATGTCACAAGCTGTTTGTGTATGATGAATTTGAATTAAATGATGATAAACAACCCAAATAACCGAGGCAAATAAAATTTTCAAAATCAAATTTTATTTTATACTGCAAAAATATTTTATTTTCAATTTTACTGTGTCAAAATGTATTTTTGCAGATTGTCCAGATGTTGGAATCAATCTGGAATGAAGTTGAAGATAAATTATGAGTAAACGAGCGATATGCAGTGAGGACATTTGTAAATGAAAGATTGTTATGCAATTGAATTTGTATTGCAATCAAAATTGTATATGTATAGTGAGAGCTTGAATCTGTACTATTCAAAATTGTAATAAATATTTGTTTGAATAAAATATCTGTTTGAATTTAAACTCCGTGTTATTTATTTTATTTAGCAAATATTTATTTAATCATGTGAAAAATAAAATAGTACATTAACAAATACATTTAAATGAATATATATATATATATATATGTTTATTATCATCAAACAAAAATCGTATACTCGCATATTCAACAATCTCCCCCTTTTAATGATAACAAACATATATTTAAGATTTTGAATTTATTAAATGTATTTGATCATTCAATTTGCTCCACCTATTTGAATGCTTCCTCTCTACACAAAGCTCCCCTTCATATATGCATACAATTAAAAACATGCAAATGAGCCTAGATGCAAATAGAAAATATTTGACCTTTACTTGCCTTTATTTGACAAAATCTTAACTTTTCTCTCCCCCTTTTGTTATCAGCAAAAGAGTAATAGTATTAGAAAAATAGAGATAAAGTGATAGATATTAATACAAAATTAAAACTCAATCGAATATAAATATTAAATTTCAATAAAAATCAAACAAAAATCATAAATACTCTGTTAGGCACGTATTCCACTTTTAGAATGATGTGAATGATGTCATCATATAAAACCATACAGTTGTGTCTATTTGTGGTATATTTATATCAGAAATTTGAATATCTACCAGTCATGCATAACCGTTAGGACTTTTAAATGGGATTAGTAGTATTCCAATTTTTCTTTAAAAAAATGAATTCAAGTATCTTCTAACCACGCATAACCGTGAGGACTTTTAAATGGGATTAGAATCAACTTGTTTATAAATCAATTTTGATATGCGTTTCATACATGCATAACTGTGAGGACTTTTAAATGAGCATGAAGCACATAATAAAAAATTCCAAGTAATTCACCCATGCATAACCGTGAGGACTTTAAATGAGAGTGAATAAATTATTATTTTTAAAATATAAAATAAAAATGAACGATTCCTGTTTAAATCACCACATATTGACATACTATATTGGATTATGATGAGTGATGGTCGATATAAAATGATAGAAATAGAAACGATCATAGAATTTTTACCAACAAAAAGTGTTTATAACTCTTGTTTAAATTTCTAAAGAAATTTACTGAATATACCATCTCAAGTTATAATATATGATTAATATCAACACTCATCACTTTTTCAAACACTATTTATCTTTTCGATAATTAGTAGGGAGTCAGATTAGTCAATGTAATAATTTAAAATCAAATCCAAAAATAATTATAAAACCAGATTTACCAAAATGACTAATCTGAAACAAGGTCAAAAATGAATTTCTAGAAAGGGTTTTATAAAAAATGTCTGCAATTTGAAAATTATTTGAAGCGAAAAATATGTAGATATTTTCTTTGAAAAACGATGCAGTTACTAAATGTCTCATCATAAATCACGTTCCACTAGTACTTTTTCTAGATTACAGTGTAATCTGCATCTGAATTTCTTTTCACTCAAACTTATTATTAGTTGAATGTTACAGACCAGATCATGAAGTGTGCAACAAAATGTCTCAAAATCATTTTTAACAGCTTTTTAAATGACATTCTCTTGAATTTGAATTGAAGCCGCGTAAATAACCAAAAACCGTGAATATGGAGTCGGCTGTAAAATAATCAAATGTATTACCATCAACCAATAAAACACTATTATTAATCCAAACTAATATATATGAAGTAGTTCAAAGACTCTAGAGATTTTTATAGTGTTCTTGGCATAAGAATATAATTGGCCAACAATTTTAAATAAGTCAACATCATCGTTTATTTCATCATCACATTACTGGCTGATTTAGTTCAAATTGTGGTGTAGATTATATATCGTTCAAATAAATATACCATAACCTATTTTACCTGTATGATATTTTTCATTATTGTCCATTGTGATTCTGTCACCTTTATACCGGGCTAAGGAACTTTGCTTTGTCGCCCGTTGTGCCCCTTGAACAGCCAGAATCCAAGTAACACTGTTGCTGTTCCTTAACCTGCCACTACACCTACACGTTAAGAGATTTTTGTGACCTATTTGTTTTTATAGGTCCATGGTTGTTAGTGGCGCTTGATTTTGAAAAATAATTTTATGGAGACCCATAACTATTTATATATGTTCCTTTTGGCACCCAAATTTGTTTAACTTTGAGAGATTTTATATTTGTGCCTTTAGGAACCCAAATTGGATTGGTTTTTACGTGTTTGGGTCTATACCAACGGTTATTTTGATTGTGTCCAAATTTTCTACAAATTGTGCACATTGAATAGACTTGATTAAATTCACTCCTTACAAGTTTAGTTTGATTATATCCAAGTCCTTGTCTAACTGTATTAATAGTTTGTTTCCTAATAGCATTTTCAATGATTTATCACTTTTTGAAAATTTATCTAAAGTCGTTGACAGTTGTTGGACTTGTGTTTTGAGAGATTCATTTTCGTTTAATAATTATGTGCACTTTTTAATAGAGTTCTCTCTCTAGTATTTTCACTTTCCTTTAAAATCAGAATTTCATTTTCAAGCGATTTAATTTTAGTTTCTGATTTTTTAATTTTTTCTTCAAATGTTGGACACATATCACACTTAGGGCACTTGTTTTGATAGTTTTTAACTAATTGTTCAAGCTGTTCATTTGCTTCTATCAAACTATCTCTTTGTGATTCAATTTTAGCATATTTCTCCATAAGTTGTTCAAAACAGCCATTTACTTCGTGAAAATATATAAGTAATTCCGAGTGAGTGAGTTTTGATACCTCGCTTGGCTCGTCATCGTCGCTATCAGTTATATTACCTTGAAGGCACATATCTGCTTTTTCACTCTCACTGCTAGTACATTTATTATCTTCATCACTTGTATTCCACGTGGCTGCAAAATTTCTGCTTTTTGATTTCTTTTCAAAGTGGTGTCGGTTTTGAGGACAATTGGGCTTGATGTGTCCGGGTTGGTT
The DNA here is from genome assembly GCA_030765085.1 of Allium cepa. Classification (NCBI taxonomy): domain Eukaryota; kingdom Viridiplantae; phylum Streptophyta; class Magnoliopsida; order Asparagales; family Amaryllidaceae; genus Allium; species Allium cepa. The sequence continues at coordinate 1,002,615,485 of CM060929.1, forward strand.
GCACTTATGATATATGATTTTTTGTTGTTCTATGTTATCTAAAACTTTGATTATTCTGCTTTTTAATTTTTGATTTAGAGCTAGATTTCCATATTTACGGTTCTACCTTTTTAATCTCTTTATTACTATTTCCAACTCTACTGCTCCATCCTCATCGCCATCATCATCACTATCGGTTTTTCCTTTGAGAGCTATCGATTTCTTTCGAGTATCTCCTCCTTCACGCTCTTCCGTGAATTTAATTTCTAGCTCATAAGTGGTGAGATTTCCGATGAGTTCTTCACATTTGATTTGTTTTAAATCTTTCTACTCTTGAATGGCAGTCATTTTTGCTTCAAAACTTCATGGAAGGACTTTGAGAATTTTTCGGACTATTTCCAATTCCGCGTATGATTTTCCGAGAGCTTTTGATTTGTATACGATATTGGAAAGTCGTACGTACATCTCTTTAACATTTTCTTCCTTTCCCATTGTAAAATTATCGTATTCGCTACTCAGCATGGCAAGGCGAGATTCTTCGACTTGAGATGTTCTTTCATGAGTCATTTCGAGTGTATGCCATATTTCTGCGCAGTTAGACAATGTGAGACACGATTAAATTCAAATTGATCCAATGAACAGACAATAGAATTCATAGCTTTAGCATTAGCATTCTGTAATTTATTTTCTAGCTCTGCCCATTGATCCTTCGGTTTATTTATTTCTTGATTATTTATAATTATAGTTGGTGCTCTATACCCTGTCTCAACAATATCACAAGCGTCAATGGTTTTCAGAAAAATTTCCATCCTATTTTTCTAGTAAGCATATTCACCATTGAACACTGGTGGTCTAACTATGGACTGACCCTTCGCAAAAGCATTATTAAAAGAAGCCATTTTAAAAAATTCAATTTTTTTAAAGAAAAACCGACTTTTGAAAAATCAAATTTTTTGAAAAATGGCTTTTGTTCGTAGCTCTGATACCACTTGTAGGATCGATTTCACCCTAGAGGGGGGGTGAATAGGTTGATGCTATTAATTATAAAAATTTATTATGGAAGTTCATATAAAATTATTTCAACACAGATATATCAAAATAATAGCGGCACAGATAATAGCAGAATAATAAATGCAGAAATAGAACGACACAGAATTTACTCAGCTTTGGCAAAACCCTGCCTACGTGTTGCCCCCAAGGTTTCTACTAGAAATTAAGCAGTCAGATGCTTACACATGTAACATCCCGCCTTTTCGCACGTTATAAATCGACATACGTGCCAATTCAAACCATACGGAAGGGCAGATTGTTATGGGTAAATAAGAAAAACAAAAAAGAAATAAAAAGAAAACAGAATCTCACAACAGAAGGATAAAATATAATAATAAAAAATACAGTTCATAAAACTGTTTACAAAACATTTGATTCTTCTTTATACAATTAAATATCAGAGTTCACATACCAATAATATCAATGCAGCGCAATTAAATAGTGTAGTGGGATATTATAGTTGATAGTAATACTACAAATCTTCGTCTTCGTCCTCCAAAATAAAATCTTCAAATCCTGAAACACTCGGACTGACCCGAGCGAATTGAAAAGACAAAACACTCGAGTCAGAACTGAAAGATCTTATGTAAGTTAAATTAACAGAAATAAATATGAGTGCAGTAACTCAAGAGATGCTCGGGATTTACATCTCCTAAGGATCCGCTAAACTATTTACTATGTAGTATATTGCGCTATTATAATAGTGTCTAATTGTAAAATAAACTTACTTTAAAATAGCGTTAAGGCTTTACATTTTCCACCTTAACACGTAATAGTGCCAATAGTCTATACAGTGCCTGCATATCTCCTGATCGGGAGACTACGAGAAGACACTCCATAGGTACGACACAAATAGAAACTCGTACAAGGTGCGATAGGGTAGGTGACACGGCACAACTAGGCAATGCCAGGGTAGACATACCAATTGCTATCTAGGCTGGTGGAAACGCGTAGCCGTAGCTACCGCCCACCTCGAACAAACTCCCCCAAAAATCAAAGTAAAAGTGGCCACTGAAACAATCCAAAGTCAAAGTATAATATCGAAGAGGAGTGTTCGATCAGAGGAATGACCTCATTGGCCCGAGAATCGCTCCTGTTTTAGCCACCTTATGCCAACTCACGGGAGTCGGGTCCACGTATTTACCTTGCAGGAAACGCCTCCACCAACCTACTTCATTCTGGAATCTCCACTGCGTACACGGTTGTTAAAGTGGTTTTCAGAGTTGGCAGAGAGTATGACAACTTCCGATCCCGGTCTCTTCAACAACCAAACGTTATTATAACACCGCGGTCTTTTAAAATAATCTATACTTTTAAAACCATAATATAATGTCCATTTCAAAACCATATAAATATGATATCATTCCCTTTTAAAACCCAAAACAATATGATATCATCTTTATTTTCCAATATATTATTTCCAAAAATCATAGTGGTTTCAAAGTAAAATATTTAGAAATCAAAACTCTTGAATATAATATTTCCAAATTATACTACCTTGAAAGCATAACTTTGAAACAAATTCCATCTCTCAAATGGTTAAATATTAAATTACTTTTATAAAAAAAATAGCTTCTTTACATTTCACAAATCAATTCCAAATATCGATTAAACTTCCAAATACCATTTTAAATTTTTTCGTTTCAAAGCTTTAAATATTACACCATTTCAAAAACAACCTCATTTAACCATCCCATATATATCAAATTCAATTACTTATTATCTAGACTTGAAATATTTACTTAATGAATTCAATATACTTTATGTAAAACTTATAACTTCACATAATTGGACAATCTTTCAATTTATTAAACTTGATATATTCATTTAAATCAACCTGATATTCATTCAAATCACTTTACACAAAAAATCAAGTTACGAAAATCATATCCTTTAAAAATTCTAACTTTTCATTTAGTTTCAATTTAACTTAATATTCATCTTCCAACCTTATTCTCTTTTAAGTCATTAAACTCTAGAAATTTAATTTTAAATAAATTCTTAATCGTATTTAATCTCGAAAATCAAACTTTATTTTATACTTCAAATCAAATTTATACAAAGCTTAAAAATCGAAAATTTACTATATATATATAAAGAACCAAATCAATATCCCATAAACCATATATATATATATATAGCTTTACAAAACCATAGTAAAACATTTCAAAAATAATTTTATATATTTACCGCGGTGCCTGTATAAAATTTTCTACCCTATGGTCAAGTGATACAGATGTTTATCATTTCAATCCACAATTTAAAATAAAAATGCGGTTGTATATCATTTCAAACCGCAATCCCGAATGAAATGTAAATGCATGATGACTTGCAGTTTATACAATATAAATATAGCATCCATTCATCCAAATATCAATCATCAACCATTATTTGCAATCATCATCTAATTTAAACAATCATCTATATAGAGCATATAAATTATACAGGTATTAACTAACAGTTTATATTCAATAATAAATTTAATAACTGTTAAACTAGCAGTTTATATGCAAATAAATAAATTTAATAACTATTGAACTAGCAGTTATATGCAAATAAATAAATTCTAACTGTCAACCTATATGCAATAGATAAAATAAATTAACAGTTAAATTAAATAAATGCGAATTAACTGAGATGATGAATAAAACATGCTAAACAATCATAAATAAATTTTTACTCATATCTTAAGTCAATTTAACAAACATAAGAAATTCTAGAAGTTGTGAGTGGGTTAAAACACTCACCTTTTGAATTTAAATCGAATTTAAATCCGATTTAAACCCAAAAATTTGACGGTCTCCAAATCTGTCCATACCAGCGTCAACGCATCCGGAATTTTATTACGATCCTAATAAAAAAATCGCGCGTGAATCGGATCACGTATGAAAAAGTTATTAAGAATTTTAACCTTGAAATTAAAATTAGAATTAAATAAAATAACCCCCAACTCACCTCTAATCTAGGGACACGTCATCACCCTTGACACACGGTCTCCTCTGTTCGAACGCAACTACCCAGAACCCTACCACGTTCCAGATCGTTCACCGCCACCTTGATGCTATCACCGCCTCCATTTGCGGCCTACAGCCGACAGCGGCCTCGCAGCTAGAAGCACCGCCGTCCCCCCCGTCACGCGTGGCAACCCCGAGGTCCCTGCTCCATCGCCGTTCGAGAAAAGCATACGGCCACCACTCCTCTAAAACCCTAATTGAATTGTTTAGGCCGATCCAACCATTGATTTGCCCAGCTAACCCCTCCGATGAACTCCCCATTCGACTCTCCATACGACAGTACCTCTAATTCGGCGATCCGACGAAGATCATCAAACAGCAATGAACGGCCAGAACTGTTTCAAATTTTTTCTGGGTAAAAGGTGCATCGAATGGAACAACGAACATCACCAGAAGATTTTGTTCATTGAGGGCTTCAACATATAATTTTCCGGAATTTTTCTGAGATGTTTGAATTTTCATTTGAATTTTGAATAGAATTGGATCTGAAATTTGCATCCATTGAGGAAGAGAAAGAGTTGAAGAAAATGAACGTACAGCAAATGAGGATAGAATGGAGGCTAGGGTTTATAACAGCCTATTTATAGACAAACTGCAATAGAATAGGTGGGCACGAATTATAAATGTGCTGAACGGTAGTTGGCCCAAAAAGTCCGTTCTGACCCCGGAACGAAATTGGGTAAACCCATATATCGTAATAGGTATTTTAAATTATTCTGAATGCGATGGAAAAAGTTTCACGTTCAAATTCGATCGTATGAAGAAGTTATGCTGAAATCAATATTTTCAAATTGATTTCAAATTGATTTCAATTAAATCGATTTCAAGGCGTTTCGCGTTCGTACGATCAAACGACAAGTCCGATCACTACGAAACTTGAAACCTACAATAATTCACTGTTACGGATCCGATGAAACTGGTTTCGTCGAAATCCGAGTCCATTACAAAAATGGCTATTTTTATATTAGTTAAATAAATTTAAAATAAATTAATTACATCGAATTTTATATTTCAATTATAGAATTGACAATTTATCCCCTTTATACTTCTCAATCATTTGCAATTATTTAAACAAAATTTAAATGTCAATTTTAGAAGATAAATTTATCAATTGAAATGCCCTATCTTAAATTTCATTATACTCAAAATTACAAATTAAGTTCCTTAAATTTCTATTAAATTAAATAATCAATGTTTATTCCATCTATAAATTTTAAGTAGATGGATTCCATGTTGGGTTCAAAATCTATTATTTATATATCCTTGAATTTTTAGTTAAATCTCTATTATCGTAATATTTAACGTTAATTTCACTTATTTTGCAATACTTGAATTAAACTAAAATATCCCTTTCTATACTTAAATCTATACTCCCATTGATTCATTCAAATTTGTACTTATTATGTAGTATTTTAATAACTCATTTATACTTTGAATCTATTCCCCAATTTCACATTTCCATTGTAGTATAAATTTGAATTCCATCCTATTTAATATTTTATTAATATTTCACAATCACTTCCCATCCATTAATTAATATCACACTGTTATTTAAAAACTAATAGCTTATACCAACACTATTATCATAAATTTGAAAAATGGGTTACCAAATTTTGAATTGATTACTATTTATTTTTATTGCTTCACTGATTAATTCAATATTTGCATTGGTTTTGCTTATATTAAATTAATTTCCCATATTAATTAAGGTTTCAAAACAATCAATAACATTTCCTTAGTCCAAGCCCCTTTTACCAACTAATTTCCTTCAAATAATTCATGTCCCTATAAATACTTACATTTACACTTTATAATTATTTTAATATACCCATTCCAACAATCTTAACCCTTATCTTTACGTTTCACACACTTGTAATATTTAATTACATTTATAACAATTCAAAGTTGGCATTTATTCCTATTAATTTATCCAATGTTTACTGCCCCTTATTTCAATTTCTTCCATTTACAATTGCGACTTTACTATTCACAGTTACTATTGTATACTCCTTTCCTATTTAAACCAAATATAACAAATTCCAATTAAATCCAATTCTTACCTTTAAAATAAGTCATAACATTCGAATAACTCTATTAATTTGGAATGTTTCATTTAAGTTTATAAATGATCCACTTGCATTAACATAATTCTTTAAATTTATTCCTATTTACGGTTAATCAATGTTATATTACATTAATACATTTAATATCTTTCTTTATTTGATAAATAACCTAGAATGCATTTACATTCATTTATTTCATTCCATTCATTTATGGGTATTGCATAAAAATTTAATTTATTAGCTAAATCAATTTAATATTTTCATTAATTTCTCATATTAAATTTTATATCCAGGTAAGAATCCTTTTTCTACTTAATTCATTTGGATTTTATTCCAATTTCTATAAATAGGTCTTAAGTCACCATTTACATAATTTAATTTAGCGTTTATTTCAATATTTGTTTATAATTTAAAGTTTCTACTAAATTAAATTACAAAACTTATAAATTTTAACCAACTTTAATCCACTAAATTTACGGGTCGTTACACTCTCCCCCACTCAAAACTTTTCGTCCCCAAAAAGGAAAAGAAGGGAGAAGGATGAATTGAATAAGCAATACATCTTATTCAAAATATTAACTTATAAACAATAATTTACTAAATTATTACCTTAAATAAAATATACTCGTTTTATAATCATTATATCTATTATACTTAAATAAATAAAGTTTGGAAAACATTTCAAAAAAATTTCTAAGTCCAAAAATTTACAAGAATTTTGGCAGAGTCTCCTTTGTACGGAGAGCCTCGGGAGAAAATATAATATCAAAATATAACAATATACACAAAATATACAAATATTTTCCAAAATAATATATATATCCCTACACGGGAAAATATATAAAATAGCGCTATAAACCAAAATCCGAAAACGTACCTATTTGTCGGGCAATTTACGCAAATTTTATGGAACCAAAAGCAGAAGCAATTGCTTCCATAACCTGCATTTCACTTATAAAATCTAAAGGGTTAACAATTTATATAAAGTGAAATAATTAAGTGGTTTCAATCACTAACAACAAAGCAATACAACAACCATCAATTTTAACAACAACATACATAGCAAATACAAAACAACCATTCAATCAACCAAACAAATAGTTGTTCGGGTTCAAAACCTTTAAATTTGTACGGAATGAAGAATAAACCATCAAGTGCATCATTTACTCAACAGTCTTAGATTAAACAAAATGGACTATTCATCCACCCCAACAAAATTAAAGTTTCCTTGCCCAACAACCACAACCACGACAAACAACAATTTCAATCAACAAATCAAATTAACTTATTATAAATTTTATTTCATACATTAGTTGTTTGATTCTTTTCATTCATATAACAGTTTATCTTTTATTTTCATTTATTTCATTCAATTTTATTTCCATTTTATTTCTTTCAATTATATTCAGAAATAACTCTAGCCTATTTCTTAAATTTACAATTTCTCTTTATTATATTACATTCATTTATTTTCACTTTAATTACTTAAGTTTATAATCGTTTATTTACCATACTTACCTTTAATTATATTTACTTGGTAAAATTTCAATTATAACTTAAGTTTTTAACATTAAATTCTCATTTAACAGCAATTTCATTGAATACTTCATTACCTACCTTTACTTGTACAATTTTCATTACATTTCCTATTAAACATTTCAACTTTTAATATTTGGTAAGTTATATATGTTATTTAAGAGTATAATTGAAAGTTATACAAGTTTGTTCTATTTCCTTAAATTAAATTAAAGTTCAATAATAATAATCTTTATTTCATAGGTTACAAATTTCCAATTTCATTTAATACCATTTATAACCTATCATTAAATCTCTTATTTCCTTTAGAGGTTTTAATTTATTAATTTCCTATGTTTCAATTCACTACAATAATTGAAACAATTTAATTAATGGAAATTCAAGAATTAAATACCGGGTTAAATTTCAAATTATTTTAAAATAATAGATGAATATATTTTTACAACTTATATATCTCTTATTATATTTAAAACAATTAAAAATTCGTATATTTTTCAAAAATGAATCTGCAGTAGAACTACTACAGTGGCCTTTCCCCTTCGAAACTCGAAAATGAAAGTCGATGATGCGGCCGCCATCACCGAAATTATTTTCCAACGACAGAGAGGAAAGTACAAAACTTATTTTCTCAAAAAAAATCATCTTTAAACAATTCTTTCAAGTTATATTGAAAAACTTATATCAGAAAATACTTCTAAAATATTATTATTATATTCCAAATCATTTGAAAGAAGTTTTCAAAAACCCCGGAACTTAAGTTCTAAATTCCCAAATTACATTTATTTATTTTTAATCTTATTTACCTATTATTTATAAATTTTATTCCTAACAACCAATATATTGCAACCAAATATAGATATCATTTGAAAATTTTATTTTATATATAGAAAATATAATAGGCAAAATTATTTCATTCACTTTATTAAAAACAAATATTATGTCGGTCTGTCCTATTAAGTGTTTGGAAATCCCTATTGATGTCACAGCGTCCCATGCATCAACCAGAATTTAAAAATACAAAACGGAACAGAGTAACACAATATTAAAATCTTTTTATAACACTAACAAGTACGCTCTCTCATATATATACACTCAGCGACTCCCATAGGGTATTACTACCCTATTAGTAAAGAGTCAGACCCCACAAAGCTAAGGTTTATCGCTAAACCAAAGCTCTGATACCAACTGTAACATCCCGCCTTTTCGCACGCTATAAATCGACAAACGTGCCAATTCAAATCATACGGAAGGGCGGATTGTTATGGGGTAAATAAGAAAAACAAGAAAGAAATAAAAAGAAAACAGAATCTCACAGCGAAAGGATAAAATATTATAATAAAATATACAGTTCATAAAACTGTTTACAAAACATTTGATTCTTCTTTATACAATTAAATATCAGAGTTCACATACCAATAATATCAATGCAGCGGAATTAAATAGTGTAGTGGGATATTATAGTAGATAGTAATACTACAAATCTTCGTCTTCGTCCTCCAAAATAAAATCTTCAAATCCTGAAACACTCGGACTGACCCGAGCGAATTGAAAAGACAAAACACTCGAGTCAGAACTAAAAGATCTTATGTAAGTTAAATTAACAGAAATAAATATGAGTGCAGTAACTCTAGAGATGCTCGGGATTTACATCTCCTAAGGATCCGTTAAACTATTTACTATGTAGTATATTGCGCTATTATAATAGTGTCTAATTGTAAAATAAACTTACTTTAAAATAGCGTTAAGGCTTTACATTTTCCTCCTTAACACGTAATAGTGCCAATAGTCTATACAGTGCCTGCATATCTCCTGATCGGGAGACTACGAGAAGACACTCCATAGGTACGACACAAATAGAAACTCGTACAAGGTGCGATAGGGTAGGTGACACGGCACACCTAGGCAATGCCAGGGTAGATATAACAATTGCTATCCGGGCTGGTGGAAACGCGTAGCTGCAGCTACCGCCCACCTCGAACAAACTCCCCCAAAAATCAAAGTAAAAGTGGCCAGTGAAACAATCCAAAGTCAAAGTATAATATCGAAGAGGAGTGTCCGATCAGAGGAATGACCTCATTGGCCCGAGAATCGCTCATGTTTTAGCCACCTTATGCCAACTCACGGGAGTCGGGTCCACGTATTTACCTTGCAGGAAACGCCTCCACCAACCTACTTCATTCTGGAATCTCCACCGCGTACACGGTTATTAAAGTGGTTTTCGGAGTTGGCAGAGAGTATGACAACTTCCGATTCCGGTCTCTTCAACAACCAAACGTTATTATAACACCGCGGTCTTTTGAAATAATCTACACTTTTAAAACCAGAATATAATATCCATTTCAAAACCATATAAATATGATATCATTCCCTTTTAAAACCCAAAACAATATGATATCATCTTTATTTTCCAATATATTCTTTCCAAAAATCATAGTGGTTTCAAAGTAAAATATTTAGAAACCAAAACTCTTGAATATAATATTTCCAAATTATACTACCTTGAAAGCCATAACTTTGAAACAAATTCCATCTCTCAAATGGTTAAATATTAAATTACTTTTATAAAACAAAATAGCTTCTTTACATTTCACAAATCAATTCCAAATATCGATTTAAACTTCCAAATACCATTTTAAATTTTTACGTTTCAAAGCTTTAAATATTACACCATTTCAAAAACAACCTCATTTGACCATCCCATATATATCAAATTCAATTACTTATTATTTAGACTTGAAATGTTTACTTAATGAATTCAATATACTTTAAGTAAAACTTATAACTTCACATAATTGGACAATCTTTCAATTTATTAAACTTGATATATTCATTTAAATCAACCTGATATTCATTCAAATCACTTTACACAAAAAATCAAGTTACAAAAATCATATCCTTTAAAAATTCTAACTTTTCATTTAGTTTCAATTTAACTTAATATTCATCTTCCAACCTTATTCTCTTTTAAGTCATTAAACTCCAGAAATTTAATTTCAAATAAATTCTTAATCGTATTTGATCTCAAAAATCAAACTTTATTTTATACTTCAAATCAAATTTATACAAAGCTTAAAAACCGAAAATTTGCTATATATATATAAATAACCAAATCAATATCCCATAAACCATATGTATATATATATAGCTTTACAAAACCATAGTAAAACATTTCAAAAATAATTTTATATATTTACCGCGGTGCCTGTATAAAATTTTCTACCCTATGGTCAAGTGATACGGATGTTTATCATTTCAATCCACAATTTAAAATAAAAATGCGGTTGTATATCATTTCAAACCGCAATCCCAAATGAAATGAAAATGCATGATGACTTGCAGTTTATACAATATAAATATAGCATCCATTCATCCAAATACCAATCATCAACCATTATTTGCAATCATCATCCAATTTAAACAATCATCTATATAGAGCATATAAATTATACAGGTATTAACTAACAGTTTATATTCAATAATAAATTTAATAACTGTTAAACTAGCAGTTTATATACAAATAAATAAATTTAATAACTATTGAACTAGCAGTTATATGCAAATAAATAAATTCTAACTGTCAATCTATATGCAATAGATAGAATAAATTAACAGTTAAATTAAATAAATGCGAATTAACTAAGATGATGAATAAAACATGCTAAACAATCATAAATAAATTTTTACTCATATCTTAAATCAATTTAACAAACATAAGAAATTCTAGAAATTGTGAGTGGGTTAAAACACTCACCTTTTGAATTTAAATCGAATTTAAATCCGATTTAAACCCAAAAATTTGACGGTCTCTAAATCTGTCCAAACCAGCGTCAACGCGTCCGGAATTTTATTACGATCCTAATAAAAAAAATCGTGCGTGAATCAGATCACGTATGAAAAGGTTATTAAGAATTTTAACCTTGAAATTAAAATTAGAATTAAATAAAATAACCCCCAACTCACCTCTAATCTAGGGACACGTCATCACCCTTGACACACGGTCTCCTCTGTTCGAACGCAACTACCCAAAACCCTACCACGTTCCAGATCGTGCACCGCCACCTTGATGCTATCACCGCCTCCATTTGCGACCTACAGCCGACAGCGGCCTCGCAGCTAGAAGCACCGCCGTCCCCCCCGTCACGCGTGGCAACCCCGAGGTCCCTGCTCCATCGCCATTTGAGAAAAGCATACGGCCGCCACTCCTCTAAAATCCTAATTGAATTGTTTAGGCCGATCCAACCGTTGATTTGCCCAGCTAACCCCTCCGATGAACTCCCCATTCGACTCTCCACACGACAGTACCTCTGATTCGGCGATCCGACGAAGATCATCAGACAGCAACGAACGGCCGAAACTATTTCAAATTTTTTCTGGGTAAACGATGCATCGAATGGAAAAACGAACATCACCAGAAGATTTTGTTCATTGAGGGCTTCAACATATAATTTTCCGGAATTTTTCTGAGATGTTTGAATTTTCATTTGAATTTTGAATAGAATTGGATCTGAAATTTGCATCCATTGAGGAAGAGAAAGAGTTAAAGAAAATGAACGTACAGCAAATGAGGATAGAATGGAGGCTAGGGTTTATAACAGCCTATTTATAGACAAACTGCAATAGAATAGGTGGGCACGAATTATAAACGTGCTGAACGGTAGTTGGCCCAAAAAGCCCGTTCTGACCCCGGAACGAAATTGGGTAAACCCATATATCATAATAGGTATTTTAAATTATTCTGAATGCGATGGAAAAAGTTTCACGTTCAAATTCGATCGTATGAAAAAGTTATGCTGAAATCAATATTTTCAAATTGATTTCAAATTGATTTCAATTAAATCGATTTCAAGGCGTTTCGCGTTCGTACGATCAAACGACAAGTCCGATCGCTACGAAACTTAAAACCCTACAATAATTCACTGTTACGGATCCGATGAAACTGGTTTCGTCAAAATCCGAGTCCGTGACAAAAATAGCTATTTTTATATTAGTTAAATAAATTTAAAATAAATTAATTAAATCGAATTTTATATTTCAATTATAGAATTGACAATTTATCCCCTTTATACTTCTCAATCATTTGCAATTATTTAAACAAAATTTAAATGTCAATTTTAGAAGATAAATTTATCAATTGAAATGCCCTATCTTAAATTTCATTATACTCAAAATTACAAATTAAGTTCCCAAAATTTCTATTAAATTAAATAATCAATGTTTATTCCATCTATAAATTTTAAGTAGATGGATTCCATGTTGGGTTCAAAATCTATTATTTATATATCCTTGAATTTTTAATTAAATCTCTATTATCGTAATATTTAACGTTAATTTCACTTATTTTGCAATACTTGAATTAAACTAAAATATCCCTTTCTATACTTAAATCTATACTCCCATTGATTCATTCAAATTTGTACTTATTATGTAGTATTTTAACAACTCATTTATACTTTGAATCTATTCCCCAATTTCACATTTCCATTGTAGTATAAATTTGAATTCCATCCTATTTAATATTTTATTAATATTTCACAATCACTTCCCATCCATTAATTGGTATTGCACTGTTATTTAAAAAACTAATAGCTTATACCAACATTATTATCATAAATTTGAAAAATGGGTTACCAAATTTTGAATTGATTACTATTTATTTTTATTGCTTCACTGATTAATTCAATATTTGCATTGGTTTTGCTTATATTAAATTAATTTCCCATATTAATTAAGGTTTCAAAACAATCAATAACATTTCCTTAGTCCAAGCCCCTTTTACCAATTAATTTCCTTCAAATAATTCATGTCCCTATAAATACTTACATTTACACTTTATAATTATTTTAATATACCCATTCCAACAATCTTAACCCTTATCTTTACGTTTCACACACTTGTAATATTTAATTACATTTATAACAATCCAAAGTTGGCATTTATTCCTATTAATTTATCCAATGTTTACTGCCCCTTATTTCAATTTCTTCCATTTACAATTGCGACTTTACTATTCACAATTACTATTGTATACTCCTTTCCTATTTAAACCAAATATAAAAAATTCCAATTAAATCCAATTCTTACCTTTAAAATAAGTCATAACATTCGAATAACTCTATTAATTTGGAATGTTTCATTTAAGTTTATAAATGATCCACTTGCATTAACATAATTCTTTAAATTTATTCCTATTTACGGTTAATCAATGTTATATTACATTAATACATTTAATATCTTCCTTTATTTGATAAATAACCTAGAATGCACTTACATTCATTCATTTCATTCCATTCATTTATGGGTATTGCATAAAAATTTAATTTATTAGCTAAATCAATTTAATATTTTCATTAATTTCTCATATTAAATTTTATATCCAGGTAAGAATCCTTTTTCTACTTAATTCATTTGGATTTTATTCCAATTTCTATAAATAGGTCTTAAGTCACCATTTACATAATTTAATTTAGCGTTTATTTCAATATTTGTTTATAATTTAAAGTTTCTACTAAATTAAATTACAAAACTCATAAATTTTAACCAACTTTAATCCACTAAATTTACGGGTCGTTACAACACACGTAAACTCGCGACACCCGCTATCGATTAGCCTTAACTCTACGCTCAAAACCCTACCACAACTCAGCCATTGAGTTGCAAATTCCCAAACTGCGCCACTTTGTACCCTAGTCACACGGCTAGAAATTACAATGTTTAAAAGAGAAAAATACAAATTAAACACAAATTAAATCAAAACCCTAATTTAAAAAATTAAAGCCTTATATATTGAAACAAGGCCGGCCCAAAAATGTATCCCTTTTTCTTTATTCGGCCGGTTCCTTTTTCTTGGTGAAATGGTGGCTTCATTCTTTCCTCTTCGTTATGTAATTAGGGCTTTGAATAAATTCAAAGACACCGACTTTAATTAGATCGATCGAGTAATTGATTTTGATTTCCTTGCTCTGTCGATTGATCGTCTCTTGAGATGCTTTCGGCTGCTTATTATTTGATTGAGTTCGACTTTTATTCTGGTATGTAATTTATGCTCTTTGCTCTCTGGTTTGAATACTTGAACTCGATGCTTTTACGGCCGACGATTATAGGGTTTATATAGGGTTTAATCCCCTATAATTTTGTTCGTATGCATTTTTTTGAGTTCGTCAATTTCTTTTTTCCGGTCGTTCGATTTTGTTTCGATGTTGGTGATGATTTCTGACTTCTTCATATCTAATAATTTTATTTACTTGATTAACACGGTTTTGATTTTGAACTCGCTCTATTCCTTGATTGCCACGGTTCTGACTTGATGCTGTTGACTTTGGTTTTGATTTGACCTACAGTTGTCGTCGACTGCAAACTTGATTTTGTGAAAACTATTTTGGGATGAGAATTTTACTTTCATTTTTCTGATGACTTCGGCCACTGTCTTCCTTAATTTGAAACTGTGTTAACCTTGTTCTGTCTTTGTTCGTTGCCTGATTATTCTTGTGTGTCTGCACATGTAGTCTTGCTTCCATACTGCTACGATGTATTGTGTTTCCAGTCATCATGTAATATGGTTATGCGTATGTATATAGTTGTTGTATGATACTAGTCTGGGTTGTTTCAGTGGCAGGTGAATTTTACCGTTTGTCCGTTCCATTTGATCTGGCCATTTCGACTTGTATTCATCTGATTTGAGCACTTCTGGTTTGTATGTTCGATCACTGTCTTGCTTAGAATTAACACGCATTTAGTCCAAACATTGTTGTCTTCACTTGCATACTTGTTCATCATGTAGTTCACTGTATTGGGTTTTGTAGCACCACTGTTGTCATCTGTGTCATTTACTGGTTCTCTTGAACTCTAGACTTGTAGTTTACTTGATTTTATGGTTCACCACTGTTTTATGTACTTTGGGTTTGGTCTTTGGGTCTAGTCTTTGATATTGAGGCTGCTGTTCCATGACTTCGACATATATGCTGTTGAACTTTATGTTGAGGCCTGATAAACTGTTAACTTGTTGCACTGGGTAGTTGTTGTGCACTGTGCATATCACTGCATTGCTTCGAGTCATGGTAGCAGTCGAGTCTTGTTCAAGTCTTCATGCATTATCCACTGATCATTTGTTCATGTTGCATATATGCCGATTCTGTCTTGTATCTTGATTCACTATTTTCTTTAAGGCATACCATATTGTATTTATGTCTTTTGTTCAGGTTGCATTTGAGGTATGCATTCACTGTTTTAGTGATCATGTCCGGTCGCTTGTGTGGCCTTTGCCTGTGCATGTTTGTTATGCTGAGTTGAGTTGCATCTTCACTTTGTTGCACTATATATTCAGTGTATCATGACTTGTGTACTTGTCTGGTTCATTTGTTGGGTCATCATTTTTGCCAGATCTTGTTTCATTTCATTTTTAATTTTCACCCGTGTTGAATCCAGCTTTAAAGCTCGGGTTTGACCTTGTGCTCGTGTCGTGACTTTATTTATATTGCACTTGAGTTGAACCCGGCTTTTAATTTAGGTTTGACCTTGTGCTCACTTGTCCCTATAATTTTATCAAGTGTATGTATCCGTATGCACGGCCTTGTGGCATGTACAGTGATACACTGTGCATGTCACAAGCTTTTCGTGTATGATGAACTCGAATTAAATGATGACGAACAACCCAAATAACTGAGGCAAATAAAATTTTCAAAATCACATTTTATTTTATACTGCAAAAATATTTTATTTTCAATTTTACTGCATCAAAATTTATTTTTGCAGATTATCAGATGCTGGAATCAGTCTGGAACAAAGTTGAAGATAAATTATGAGTGAACGAGCGATATGTAGTGAGGACATTTGTAAATGAAAGATTACGATGTAATTGATTTGTATTGTAATCAAAATTGTATATGTATAGTGAGAGCTTGAATTTATACTATTCAAAATTGTAATAAATATTTGTTTGAATAAAATATCTGTTGGAATTTAAACTCTGTGTTATTTATTTTATTCAGCAAATATTTATTTAATCATGTGAAAAATAAAATAGTACATTAACAAATACATTTAAATGAATATATATATATATATATATATATATATATGTTTATTATCATCAAACAAAAATCATGTACTCACATATTCAATAGAAGTTCAGAAGATGTCTTATTAGTAGGTCTAATTAAAATTCTATTTAAAATATAGTAGGTGGTGGCAACTGCTTCTGCCTAAAAATATTTTGGTAATTTACCATCTGAAAGCATAGTTCTTGCACACTCTTGATTGTCCTATTTTTACGTTCTACTACTCCCTTTTTTGTGGTGTTCTTGGAAATGAAAAAATGTGAGTTATTCCTTTTTGTTGCAGAATTCCTTAAACTTTTTGTTTTCAAATTCACCACTGTGATCACTACGTATGGTTATAATTTTTACAGAAAGTTGATTTTGAATCCTTTTTGTAAAGTTCTTAAAACATTCAAAAGTATCACTTTTATGTTTCAAAAATATTGTCCATGTAAATCTAGAATAATCATCTACAATTACAAAAACATATTTACTATGATTTATTGACTGAATTTGAGATGGACCAAATAAATCAAGATGAAGTAATTCAAGAGGTTTTGAAGTTGAAATCATATCTTTTAATTTAAAGTAACTTTTTCTAAGTTTTCCTATTTGACATGCATCACATAAACTATCTGCTTGAAAATTCATTTTAGTGAGACCTCTTACTAGATCATGTTTTGACAGTCTATATAAGAGTTTGAAATTCAAATTCTCTAATCCCCTATGCCAAATACAAGGGTCACTTGTATTTTCCAAAAGACACAAGTTATCATTTGAAACTTTCATACTAAGAATATAAATATTCTTTTTCTTAATTCCCTCAAATATTATGGTTGAATTTTTATCTTCAATGTGACACTTATCTTTTTCAAATTTAGTTTTATATGCTTTATCGCAAAGCTGACTAATACTTAGCAGATTATGTTTTCGATTCTTAACTAGCAAAACATTAGTAATAATAGGAGTTTCAAAGTTACCGACTTTGTCGATGCCAATCACATATCCTTTTGGGTTGTCTCCAAAGCTAACTAGTCCTCCGTCTTTGTATATTATATCATTCAGCATATCCGGATTACCGGTCATGTGTCTAGAGCATCCACTATCGAGTATCCATTTATTCTTTTTGATCTGCACAATTTATCAATTGTGGATTGATTCCGCAACACCCATAAAACATGTCTCCTGCACATCATACAATTTTGGTAGACAAATTGAATTTGAATATTGATTATATGCAAACTCATGAGACAATGATGATCTGAATATTTCTAAAATAGTATTAACTAGTTTTTTAAACATAGCCATTTTAAAAGCTTTTTCAAAATTCATATTATGAAACTTTGAAAACCTTGCTCTGATACCAAATGTGAGAAATGCGGATTATGGATCTTAAAGCTAGAATTAACACTAGAGGAGAGGGGGGGGGTGAATAATGTTTTAAAGAATTACTAATTCTTTTTGACTTTATATTAATTTGAACAAAAATGTATGCAATATTCAGACATAGATATGATCACAGAATCAAACATAGATGCAGATATAAAGTAAAAGCAATAAAGGAAAGAACACGCCGAATTTTATACTGGTTCGGAGTTATCCTACACCAGTCCCACAATACAAGTACGGATTTCCTTTTAAAATCAATTCTTAGAATTACACCCTTGATTTCAAGGCCACGAGGCACACCATTCTAGATTCACAATCCTATGGGTAGAGATACTTGATTTTACGGGCAACAAGTTCACCCGATTGATTTTCCAGGCACAATCACACCTTTTCTCGCTTGATTGATTTTCTAGGCTACAATCGCACCTTTTCTCGCTCGATTGATTACAAAGAACTCTATAACTCTGAATAGCACTGGGATCTTGTTGAGATAGTGATAGAGAATCAAACTAGAGATGATCTAGTTAGATTCAATGGTGATTTTGGCAGAGTAATGGTAAAATTGTATATAAAGAAATGTGAAGAAGAGGAGAGAAATCAGAGAAAAATATGAATATCAATTCATTTAAAACATCCTCTATTTATACTAGAACAACAGTCATGTCCATTCGTGAAAGGATATGACGAATAGACACTTCCTTTGAAATTCAAACTTTTGAAATAAACTGTTACTTTGTCGACAAGGGTTCCTTGGGGTTGTCCCTTGTCGACAGGCCTAAGTTATTTTTGGTAATTTGTTTTTCTTTGAAAATAACTTCTATCTTGCTTTAAAAATATTTTAAACTTTATACATATACTTAACTATAGTTAAAATACATAAATAAGTATAGAGAATAATATTTTGGTATATATAAAATTTTACTATAATTTTATATTTAAATCTAAGTATAAATATTAAAAGTTAAATATATTATAATTAAAAGATAGTTTAAAACCAAGGATAATTTGATTTTGAAAATAAAGATTATTTTGAGGCTAAAAGTATTTTAAAACCAGGATAGATGTTTTTGATTTTTAAAAGAAGGTTTTGAAATCATTTTGAAAACAAGATATAATTTTGTAAAACATTTGAATAAAAGTTAGTGCATACAAAGCAATGTTCCACTAGATTTTTCATAGGTTCCATCCTACTTAGGGTTCTATCCCTTTAACGGCCTCGAAGTGGATTCCATTCCACGAATAAAATGGATTTTAAGATGTCAGTGTTTTTCTAGGAGTTTTAACAAAATTCCTAAATAATTACTTATATTGAAATCTTGAACTCTTGATAATCTTGATACTCATGAGTCTTGAATCTTGATATCTTCAATCTTGAGTTTATCAGTTCTTGAATCTCTATACTGTACAGTCTTCATTCTTTGGTACCTGTATATATATCCTACATACGCATATATATCTAAACAATAATGTTAGTATTTATATTTTATAATCTTATTCTAAGGTTGTTGTCATCAAAACCAACTTCTTAGGGACTAACACTGCCGTGTACGTACACATGTCGCCGGGGACCCGAAACTCGATGCCGATCATCTCTCCAAATGACCCACGACTACCCCATCTCAAAAACGTACAAAAGATTGCATGAAATCACCAGGTTCGAAATATCGAACTTCTGATCGAAGGTTAGAACGCATACGCCCCAAATTCTCCACCACCACACACACCCATTCCCCACCAAGATGAACCACTAGCTATGCCACGTCCTCCTCCACCAATTCCCCCGGACCGCACCTTGTAGTTGCCTAATGTAGCCACCATTAGCTCGAGATCGAACATGAAAACAAAACAGCCTTAAATCCTAAAACGACTCGAACACCATGCCACACACACCTATAAATTGCCGTAGCATTTTTCCTAGGTTCTCCACCACTCATGCAACCTTCTCCACCAACCACGAGACATTCCACCACCTTGACCGCAGGAAAACGGCCAAAAACCATATTTTGGTCGTCTCCCTTTTCCTCTTTCAATACATCATTAAAAATACCAAATCACTTGTAAAAATCATCATTTTCGATAACAAACAAGCTTACGTAATCGGTTTGGTTAATTATGAAATTTGATTTTTAGACCTTTCTAGTTTGTTTATTGACGAATGCCCCTTCTCCTTCTACGCTTAACGATGTCTACAAAACAAATTTTAGAACAATCTACATTCGAAAACAAATAAGTTTCCTTTTGAAACCATAATCTAAAACTCAATGGATAGAGAGAAATTGATTTTTAAAGTGGCAAGATATCAGCTTTTCAAGAAAACATAGTGAAAATGCTTGTTACTATGAGTTCTTTTTAAGGGTATACCACATGATTTCACATACATATATGCAGCGTATAAAACTCATTTCACATAGATTCTTGTCAAATAAAAGAGTTCATTCAATCTACAAGCATATAGATGCAAATGTGATTTACCGTAAGTAAAAGTGTTTAAGTTTCACTCACCGTTTTTATGAAGATAACACACCGGTAATTTGTTTTTGTTTGATTTTCCTTCCTGGTGCTTTGAGTATTTGGCTTCTAAGGTTTTAACAATGGCAGTTCTCTTTTTTTCTTAAATGCTAGAATAATATACCTGCACAAAACAAGGCAGAGTGTATATATATATGTGAGAGGGAAGGAACAGGGCTGAAGCCCATGTTTATGAACGGTATTTTAATTTCATTTTATTTTATTTCTTCTTATTTTGATTTGAAAATATGACTTGATTTGAAAATAAGGTTGACTTGAAAACTTGAGTGACTTGAGTTATTATGTTCTTGACTAGATATTTTTCATGATGATGCCTCCTTATGTTTATATGCATATAGAAGTGTGTGTGTGTGTGTGTGCGTATTCTTATATCCCTACCTTTTCTATATACATGTTCACATGCTTGCATATTTACAAATTCAATTATTTTCATATTTATTTACACAGCTATATTTATTTATTTCTTTCTTTTTATATATTTTATTTTATTTTATATCTTTAGTTTTGCATATACAAACATATATATATATATATATATATATATATATAGATTTACGTATACTCTACTATTATATTAACATATATACCCTTTTATCATCATATACATTTTAAAATTTTCACCTATTACCTTTATATATATACATATTCATTTTATCGTATTTTTATATACATACATATTTACATATTTAAATATGCACTATTTTTATAAACATTTACCCATATATATATACATATATAGTCATAAGTTTGAAATTTTGAGATTATGAAGTTCTACACATTCAAGTATATATATTTATTTACATATATAATTTTTTTATAAACATACACACACACATATATATACTTATATATATTTTTAAACATCATAAAGCTTGTGTATATTAATATACATACATATATGGATATTCTATCTTAAATTTTTAATGGTGGAGTTTACATATACCTATAAAATTTATTATATCTATAGATCTATGTTTTAAAATTAAATATAGTTTAATCAATTTATAGATTCAGATACCTAAATATCAGAAAACTTAATCTATTCGATTTATAAAATTTAATATTCCAATATTTAAAATTAGTTAATCATTTTTTTTCTCATTTCGAATTTTGTTATTTAAAATTTTATCCAAGTTCGTATCCAATAAATTACATCAATAAATCATTAAATTTTATTTTTAACCATCTTAATTCAAAAATTATATTAAATCTAATAATTTAAAATAGTTAAAAATATGGGTTGTTACACATGACGTCGATGGTGAGGTCTAGATAATTATTATTACTTATTTCCTTTTTAATTATTTTTGATCTAAAGACTTCAAACACTTATGACTTCTTTATTTGGACTTCCATCACAAAACTTTATATATGAAAGTTGCTCATAGAATAACCATGAACACAATGGTGCAAGTTTAGTGGCCAAATTCTAAAATTTGCTCAAATTCCATTTTTCTGCGTTAATAATTATTTATTAATTCTCTTTAATGAATTACTATATATTTTATGGGTGTTATATTTCTCCTTAAAAGGATTTCATCCCTGGAATTCCCTAAGAATTGAATCATATAACATAGCGTACAACCATTCTAAGCTATCCAACCAATTTGTATACAACTAATTTTGTAGCCAATCATGTACAAGTAAATAGTGAGTCACAAAAAAAATGATATGTATGCGGAATAATAATAAAGCAATGACTCCTTTATAAATGCATTCTTTAAAACAATTTTGAAAATATGATGCAAGCAACTTACATATATATATTTACAGTACTATATGTACGTAGATTTTCAAAACTCAAAATTCCTTGTTTTCACATAACAAATTTCACACTCCCACGTATAGAAGTACGGTTCAACCAATTTTGCATTCAATCCCTGCCATCCAATACCTGACACAGTTTCTAACGCTTAAAATTTTGGAAAATCCAGTTTTTCTAAATAGCTACCCTTATGTTGGAAAATGAATTTACATGGAGAATTTTATGTTTCCACCCTTCTTTTAGATACCAATTTTGTTATACTTTGGAACTTTCTCTTTTGCACCCAAACCTTTTCTAACTTTTCCAAGTACAATACGCATAAGGAGATTCATTTTTAAATTTTAAAATGGAATATTTCAAAAGTAAGTTTTATTTAATACCAATAAGGTGTGGAAATAGAAATTCCAAAGTTAAACAACTTTTTCCATTATTATTACGAGTGTCACGGCACGCGCTTCGCGCGTGAATTATTTTCCTTATAAATTGTATATGTTTAAATCGGTAAAAAAATGATTATTTATTTTCAAGTGATATTAAGAATTGTGTATTTGTAAAGAAGTATTCTAAATTTATGAAGGAAGTTTAATTTTAGAACTATTTTTAGAAGTGTTTTGAATTCGTATTCATTGTTAGATCCTATTTTAAAGGGCGTTTGAATTTGTAAAAGAAGTTTAAAATTAGATCATATTTTTAAGTTATTAAGATTTGCTAACATATAGAGGGGCATTTTTGGTAGCTCACGTTGATATCAAAAAAGTGTGACGCCAAAGCTATTACAACTATTATTAAAGATGTTTAATTATCTTAGAAAATAATTAAATAAATAAAAAGAATTTATAAAATTCCCGTGTGGCAATCTATAATATATGATCAATAAGGCTACCATTTATATTACAACACGACTACATCAAATTATTCCCTTATTTTCATAGACCCTCAAGAGTAGCCTTTACCTTATCAAAATCAAAGTCAATGTAATAAAGGAAGATGATGTGATGGATTTCTTCTATATGGAAGTTGAGCATATACAATCTTAAAAACTCATTATTTAAATGTCATTTTAGACATATATCTTACCATATTAAATTAACTTAGCATTCTTAATGTACAGAATAATTGGATTTTAAAAAAAAGGCCAGACGCTTAGTTTCACTCCATACATACAGATTTACCTTAAATTTTAACTGTGCATTAAATAAATAAAAGAAATACTAAAATGTAACTAACCGTTTTTTCCTAGGTCCATGGATATACTTTCCTCCTTCAAAGATCCATATTCGAGCATCCATTCCCACCACCGTTTTCATGATTAACCTTATATTATTTAAAGATTGCATATGTTCAGAAATAATTAGCGAAGCTAATGTATAAAATTCAAACTAAACAAATTGTAAAAACATGCACTTGTGTGTGTGTGTGCATGTACAAAACAGAAAATAAAAATCAAGCAACAAAATTGCTCAACTGTATAGGTTGCTTAATGCATATATGCACCAAAATAATAAATTGTATCCAATCTTGAATCTGGGAAGAAAATATTTTATATCAATATGTTAAATCAAAATAAAAAAGCTACTTCTAATCT
This sequence comes from Allium cepa, assembly GCA_030765085.1. Lineage (NCBI taxonomy): Eukaryota > Viridiplantae > Streptophyta > Magnoliopsida > Asparagales > Amaryllidaceae > Allium > Allium cepa. The sequence continues at coordinate 1,002,639,427 of CM060929.1, forward strand.
GGATTCATGGACATCAGTCAATGGATCAAACTTATGATACCAGCCGCTAATGTATGATTTCGTGACTGGTAAAAAAGGAAAAAAGAGATCTAATTACATTTTTTTCTATTTCTCTTCTTGATGGAAAAATGAATTTTATATTTTTGAGTGGAGATCAATCAAAGATTTAATATATGGATCGACGAAATCGGATTTATGATGCCGAGGTATTCAATATTTAGAACAAATATTTTGAGAAAATGGATAAAGAATCTGTAACCACTTCAAAATGATACCCGTCCATGTTTTTAAGGTCATTTGGGAATTAAAGTTATTATTTGAAGAAATCATGTTGTAGACAAATTATGTGGTAACATCAAGTCAAAAAGTCCATAAGCATGATTCAGTTAACTTATTTTTTTCAGCTTCAAACATAGCTTGAAATTTTGTGGTAATAGAATGTCAATTTATGTCTCAATGGATAGACAAAATCCAAAGACGAATAGTACTTTTACATTAGCAAGCCCTTTGCATTGGGAATATTAGTTAGTCAATAGCATTGCTGAAAAATGTCGGTAATATTGCATTTTCATTCTTACATTTGCTGTAGAAGAATAAAAGTACCCAAAGACATGTGAAGTGGATTCTCATTTGGTCCAACACCTTTCCTCTGAAGTGCTAAGAGTATTAGGATAGAGATTGATATTCCCCCACTCAAAGATTGTCAAAACAAAGTGGGAAAGTCCATCACTTTCCAAATGAGGTGATCGAAAATGAGATTAAAACCCCAATTGCTCCTAGTAGGGTAATAACCATGAAACTGTTAAAAAAATGCATCTATTTGCTTTGAAACCCAACATAACTCGTAGAAAAAATATATAAGATAAGGTAGCCCATCAAATATTAGAATGTGAGATTGTGACCCTTCACTATAACTCAACATACAGTATGTCTAAACTCGATAATAATAGCCATGGTTGACCCATTACCATAACGATCATCTTCAACGCAATGAGCACAACAACGAAAAGGAAGATCAATTTGACATTTTAGTTAAACAATAATAGACGTTGAAGAATATATAAGTAGAATTCAATATCGGTGTTACAGACCAACTATGTTCTTAGTTGACAATTAGTACTTACACACCCTCTGATAACTAAAAACAAAGATAATTCTGAATCGATCACATTATACTGCAAACTGAAATATTGAATGCCACATTTGCAAACAGGTTATTAATAATGATGTATACATATAGGTGGATGCATACATGTATGTGGATAAGTACTGTTAGTATGATGTAACATAAATGCGTAGCTGTTATGGCTTAACTTATTCATGTTTTTCGATTAATCATAGATCAACTGGTAATTTTATCGTATTTTATGGTTGTTATAGAAGGATCTTGAAGTTGGATACTTGGCCATTACCAAAGTTGGATCACCTCGTTTGGCAACTGATCAACTGGTAGGTTTTAACATTATTTTCATCTGAAAACATATCCTCTACTACCTACCGACCCGCAACCACCAAAACCTACTACCACCAAATCTGGACATGCTTAACCGGGCAGTTCAACACATATATAAATTTCTACTGAAATTAAAAAAATAATCAAATATTAGTTAGTTCTCTGTAAAACAATTAGACATAATACAGTTACAGGTTGATGCATAACATTAACGCTCAAATTTACAATTCGCAACAATGTAGTAATGAAAAACAGTCAATAATAAAAAATTTCTTCTTAGCAACAGGCAGAAAAACATAATGGAAAGATAAGCATTGAATAATCAGATTTTTGAATTCCGTTGAAACGAATTGCCACAAAAATCACAAAATCAAAGTTAAAATTGTTTACTGGTAAATAAAAACAAAATTAGGATTATTGTTGTACCTCGTTAGGAATTTAGAAGGCAACATTTGGAAAAGGTGGAGGTGAAGTTTTTGAACATTCTCTGGTGCAAACACAGATGATTCAGGCCGAAATAATCGTTGTTTGCCTATATCGATTGAATTTTGATTTTAGAGTAACATGACATGTTGCATGAGTTGGGGATAAGAATGGAGCAATGAAAACTGACCGTTTTATGATTTAGCAATACGTAGAGGGTTTTACACGCCATATGTTATATAAGCGAGTTTTGTTCATCCCAATAGGGCAGTTCTATTTAACTCAGCAACTCCGTTCAACACATGCTCCAGATCCTGGAAGTGGCGAAGCAACTTCATCCATCCAAATTCACCTTGATCTTCGGCAGCAAAGCTAATCAACACCAACGCCACCAAAACGCTCGATATCCTTGTTAGCTCCACCATCTCCATCTTTATTGTTTGAAACACATGCGGCATAATTTTTACTCAATCAAATCCGAGCTCATCAAGGTGACAATACAGTTTAATAACACAGATCTTGGCCAGTAGCTACAAACCAAAGATTTACTTCATCGTCCTCATAGGCGCGAGCCCCTCCGTTGTATGCTGCAGCAATTGAACGAATTTGTGCAAGCGAGGGGATCGAGTAGGAAGCGGTGAAATTCTTTTTGCAGTGTTAATCTGTAGATTTGAGAAAATAATTTTTTTTTGGTTGTAGGAGAGATGCGGAAGCGTTGAGAGCAAGGGTATATTTGGCATTTCAAAAAGACACCGAGCAAAGTTATTCAATGAATTTTCTTTATTAGTAGTAAAGATCTATGTTTTGCATACTATCACCTTTGCTGAACAGTAAAATTCATATTCACTAACACATTGACCATCCTTATGCTAAGCATGCAGCAATTGAAAATTAGAAATTTTCTCATTTTCCTTTAAAGATCTTTTTCCCTTGTATCAAATTTTAATAATCTAAAATTAAATCTTTCAAAATAACATAAACATGTTTTTTAAAAGCATTTAAGCACAATTTTTCAAAGCATTTACCTTTTACATCTTTTAAAACAAATCAAGCCACATCTTAACGTAATCGGAATTCAGTCGATGAGTTAATGCATATGATTGGTCCTAGCACTGTGCAATAATCTAGATTTTGAAAACCTTTCGTTTTATTTAAAAAAAAAAATAACACATAATCATATTTATAAATTTTAGCTTTTAAGGTATATGGATGGCGACATGTGGTTTTACAACTCCTCTTCCATATTCCTCATGGCTTTCATACCTATGTAATAAAACATTCTTGGTTCATACCAACGTTCCTTATATTCTACGAGAATTCTTTAATGCTACTATACGAGCATTCATAGCTATTTTATTCATTGCCCTAACTTTTACCCCATCTTACCTAGGTAGTCATCATCATCTACTTCATATCAAAATTGGTTTGGTTTTTACCACTCTTTATAAAATTAAAATTTCACAGTCATAAAGTACTTGACCCAAAAAATTATCTTTGAAAATATAAATTTAGAATCTTTTTATTAAATTCAACAATTTAAAAAGATCCTTTCCCTAAAACAACACATTATTCATTCTTTTCGAATAATAAGAAGCAACCTTTTATTACATGAATAATCATTAAATTGATTTTTCCATTCCAACCAACTTTTCTTTTTTAAGAACTTTCGACAATAGAGACTTACTTCTTTAAAAGCATGATTTTTAACTCAAAACATATATTTGCATCCAAAAACTCTATTGTCATACCAAACCATTTTTCAATAACATCTTCTTTAAATTTAAACAACGAAAAGTAGAGTAGTCATGACAACATCTATTCTATTATTTTCTTACTACCCATGTTATTTCCACTTTAAACCTTTGCGGAGATTCCAATAGCATATAAGGTGGACCTTTAAAAGATATATGCTAGTACTACACATATTTATGGAATTTATCCTTTTTTCCTTTTCTTTGCCCTACCTTTCTTCCATTATTCCTAGCTAGATTACTAACATTATTCTAATATAAGTTTCCAACGTTGTTCGTATTTAAATTTCCTAATGTTGCCACTGTTTTTATTTCTTTTACCTAAACGGCTTCTACTTATGTAGCTCTTTTCCCTTTTATTATTTTCATTATTGACTCATTGTAATGCATTTGCCTACTGCTTTAGTCATTGGGCTTTTCTTTATTAGGATGAAAAGAGATAAGTACAAATCTATTTTAGTTATTTTTCTCTATACTTCCTTATTTGAGAATATTTTTCTAATCTTCATTATCGGGCATTCATACCCTTCGACTCTTCAATCAAGTACCATTCCCTTTTATCCACCCTTTAAAACTTCCAAATTTATAAAAATTAGGAAAAATCATCAATCCAAACATACACTTTCTTTTTCATTCATTTCAAAATCGAAAAATCTTTCTGTCAAATACCTTTAAATCAAATTTTTTTGACCCAACCAATTTTAAACTTCACTAGAAATCTCTAAATAGCTCCTTAACCTAAAATTTCCAAATTTTCTTGCTATCCAAAACAACACTTCCCTTTGATGGGGTTCATAAATAGATTCTTTTAAAACTACTTCAAATATTTCCACAAAACTTAAAATCTTTTGTTAAATTCTTTCACACGAGGTTGGACTTAGAAATGGACTATAACTGTCCTTTCTTTTGGAATTTTCATCTCTTCCCTTTATTCTTGACTTCTTCTTATTATGAATATATATTAAAAATCTGGTTGTCATCTTGTGGTTGTTAATGCACACCTCCTTGTAAGAACTTGCCTAACTCCTATCTACCTTCGGATATTTGCAGCATATAGTTCTTAGTTCCTATCTATCTAGATGAGATGTATGTCTTCAATCAACAATCTAAATAAATCTGCCATCATAGGGAACCTAGGCCCACAAAAGAGTCAAGAATCATCTAGCTTTAGGGATTCTTCTATATTTAGCGCTTGTACATCTATTTATTACTCCAACTCATTGTGCCTTATCCACCTTTTCAGGACATTATTGCAACTTCTATAGTCATAATTCATAGAGTTTAGCGTATAATATAAATATAGGTAAAAACATAAATATGTTCACTCGGCATATCGTAGTTCATATGATCGACTAACCTAAGTTTTGATACTAAATGTAACAAATGCACCTTAATGGACCCGAATTTTGAATAAATCAAAACCTAAGTTCATTATGGTACAAATCATTATTGTTGGTAACCTAAAATAAACATAAGTATATTAGAGTGCGAACATATAGTGGAATAGTAAAATATAAATAAACATATATACCGACTAAGTCTACTACATTGAAATCAATATTATTTCTTGGATATCTAGTTGCCTTATCAGTGCCAAGCATGAATCAGAAGACCTCTTCATCTACAATCTTGTCTTGCTCTAATGGTCTCTCCTTCTAAATATATCCTATGGATTGTAATGACGAGTGGATCAGAAAATCTTGGAAATTATACTTTATCCATAATACTAGTTTATATTAATTGATTTCTATTTAAGTGTAATGTCTATTATTCACGTATTTATTAACGATATATCCAACATTCTACGAGGTATAACTATTTATATAACTATGTATGTAAGTGTTATACTAACCAAAAAGGAAACTCTAACCAGTTATTACTTCGTAAATAGGGAGGAGACAGAGCCTACGACCATTTAATACATCAAACCCGAAGCGGGTCCTTTGTAATGTAATCGCTAGTCAATCGTCCCTACATATGAAGGCCGATGACTCCTAGATACAACTTTATAATTTAGTTATCAAATTACTAACGCATCTTAAAGACTTATCTATGGTTAACTGGCCCACATCTGACAAATAAACAACCAATTAAAACTTGAAATCTTTGCACATCCCATACAGATTCTACACTAGTAGGAAGCAAAATCCGTTAGGGTATTTTGCAATACTTTGCTCACGACCGCTCGAGAGCTTAAGAGTCAAAGCCTATACGCCAGCCGTACTCCTAAATATCGGTCTATCAAAAATACCGACACGGCTCGTCGACCTCCAACATCCGAAAGCCTATTAAGAGTTACCTAATATAAGTCATGGAAAATACCCATTCTAGTTACTTAATACCTTTAGTTTAGAAATGAAATAGACCACATTTTCCAATTAGGCACTGTCTTATGTTATTTAAGACTTCTTAAATAAGGAGAGGCATATCCAACGACCACTTAATACCTTCCACCTGAAGCAAACTCCTTGACATCCTTAAGGGTACTCAGCTATTTAATACTCCAAATCCAAGGTGAACCCTTAGCGTATTTTTCCATACCTATATGCGAATGTATACCCCTTCTCCACGTGTCCTATAATTGGAGATGTCCCATACCAGTAGTACGTATATACAGCTGCTGGTAGCCTCTAGGTGAAAGACGGACTTCTATTGTGTGACTCTACTAACCTCGTATCCCGACCCATACCAAACCAAACCATTTATCCGAAAATCTAAATATTCGGCTAGGCCCACTAATTCATGCTCGTCCTAAATTTATTGTTGAGGCTATACAATTTCTACTATGGAAATTATATTGTCTCCTAAGTTTATTTATTAGTATTCATTTATTTGTTTGCTACGAACCTATCCTTATCTTATACGCTTATTTCTTATATCCCTTATTTTCTTTTTATGTCACTTAAATGTCACTTATTTGTTTAGCTCCAATTAATTATCCTTAATAAATGGTCATTCTTATTTAAATTGGACAATCACTAGTGACTTTTATTCTTTCATTTCAAATCAAATTTATTACGCCTACTCTGTTTTCTTCACAACTTTCATGTTTAATTTTGCAAGTAATCCCTTTAAACACATTTATATGCCTAATGGATTTCTATAGCTCCATATTACCTGCACAATTATTGCCATTGATATTGCAATCATTATTCACAGATGTTGGAGCTACTACCTCTTTTTCATTATGACCTCCTAATCCTATAATTTACTCCGTTAATAATATTTAATAGTCCTAATTGTAACTAATACGAGTACCGATGTATATCTATTTGTTACACTTTATTATTTACCCTACATGTTATATACATTTTTTTTATTAGTTGGCACAGTTGTGTGTGTGTATATATATGTATATGTATATATCTGTGTGTGCACACTCGCTAATTTCTATGTTTAGGAATTCCAGAACATACACTTATATGTACATTCTACAAAGAACATTCGTTTCTACATTTTAATACATTGGAGCTATCTTTTCTAGAAAGGAATTTATTACCATTATAACTTTACATAGACTACATATACCCGAGACTTTTTCTGATTTTGAAATTAGAAGGAATTATCTTCTTTTATTTCTATTGCTATAAACAATGCAAACTATGGAGAAAACATTCATACTTTACACCTCTTTTATTTTTGTATATTTCTTATTATTCCAAACAACACACTTTTTATATATAGTAGCGAAGTTAGACAACCTATGGAAATTTGTACGGAAATAGATACAACTAAATTGTACCCTCAATGCTCCCAATTAATTAAAACACATAAATTTACATTTCAGGTTACATTAGGGCATTCCAAATAAATACTAAAAAATTTACAACCCCATTAATATAAATAGAAAATAAACATCATAATCTGATCAACATCATACTTTAAATTTTTAAGGGACTAATTTCTAAAACTTCCAGATTTGTCCATAAAATCTTAACGGACATTTCCTAAGACATTTATGTATAATTACTAATTTAAAATTTAGTAACCTTTTTTCTATCTATTCCATAGTTATTAATTCAACTACTTTATTTATTAGTCCCATTAATCTATTTACCCTATCTAATTATTGCAGCTCCCATATTTATTACCATTTATTTCCCATTTATTGGAGTTACAACCTTTTAAATTTTTTCCATTAATTAGCTATCCTAAATGCGAATATTGCATGTAAGCATCGTTATTAGCTAAGTATTATTTAATTATTATAAGCGCTACCATTTCATCGTAATTACATAACTTACATAATCTGTAGGTGAGATTTCAACTAAATACATTCATTTTGAGCCTATAATTCAACATATCTTGCATAGGCACAATAATCAAAAAAAAAATCAACGATATAAATTTCATTGTTGTACAAATCATATAATTTCCCACTCACCTTTCTAGCTTTCCAAGTTTCTAAATCCGAACTAATTCCTTTATTTGACTCCTTTTCCTTTCCATCCGAAAAATTTGTATAACAATTTCCCATTAGAACTACAGGTTTGAGAGAAGATTTGAGTTAAGTGGAAATTTTGATTTATAATTATTGAGTTTACCTTTTTCATAGAATTGATTCACTCCTTTTCTTCTTCTCTTTTATTTTTGCCATTCTCCACTATATATATGCTAGTGTTTCTATAAGTTTTAGAAATAGTGAAGAAAAGAAAAAGGCAAAGCTCTGCCGCTCTGTTTGGAAATTATGATAAATAAATTGAGGGGCCAGGCCTGTATTTATAGGAAGTCGAATCAATTCTGTTCGTCCAATTATATTTGATTAATTATTATTTAATCCAAGCCATTCGGCTAAGGTTCAGGGTGCGCTGACCCTAGGTCGACCGATCATGCTTGTGGTAACGACTGGTGGGGTCTAGGCGTTAATTATTATTTATTTCCTTATTCTTTTCTAATTATTTTTGATCCGCAAATTTCAAAAACTTATAATTTCTTTGTTTGAGCTTCAATCATAAAACTTCATATATGAAAGTTGCTTAAAAAATCGTCATGGACATAAATGGTGCATGTTTCCTAGCCAATTCTGATTATGATGTTTGCTCAAATTATATTTTTAAGCATTGATAATTATTTTTTAATCCTCATTAATTAGTTACTGTTTATTTTACATGGTGTTACACCTACATTGCAGCTTCAAAAGGGTTGAAAAATACAAGGATCAAAATATTACACATAATTCATGGCTCTTGATACCGCAAATCCTTAAGATTACACAGCTTTATTAGTCTTAAGTGCTTCTTGATTTGTTGTTATTGTCTTGTAAGATCCTGTGGTTGTAAGAGAGATATATAGTAAAAGAACTTCATAATGGACGTGGGAAGCTTTGCTAAACCACTCTATATCTTGTGTTATTTACTTTTTAGCTGTGTATTTAACTCCTCATTTTTCACTTTAATTTTAGTGTTAGCAAGTAAACTTTACACACTAGTATAATTCCAATGTTAACTAAATATCTAGTCAGCATTTTATGCTAGAATGAGAGCCTTTCCCTATAGCTCTCACCTTTCCACACTTTTCTACATCGCAAAGACCCAATCTGACTTATTACCATGGACAATCTCCTAACATTCGAAGGTAACAACTCCAATGGGCACCAAACCAACGGTGGCACTCTCACTAGCGCTGCCCAGCCTATACCAGGCATCAACAAAATAATATTGCATATTGTGATGCTATGGCTATCAACGTGGATCAGTTGACCCATGAAGTGCTTGGTTTGAGGGTGCATTTAGAAGTTTAAGGCACTATAAACTTTGTTTTACCAGCTCCAACGGTCGACCTGCCTGCTCAGATCCATGCCTCTCGACGGATATGAACTCCTGAACACTGCTGAAGCCCAGGAGAGGGTGGTATCCGAAACTTCAGTTATGGATGTTCATGTCCATCCTAGAAGGCATGTTATATACATACCTAATCGAATTGATCTTGTCTCGAATGTGGCTTCGCATGTGCAGCCAAGTCGTCGTCGTTTCCCTTCAGTGGAACAACCACCAGACTTTAATCGCAAATGAATTTATGATTTTAACTGTCTCAATGGCTGTCCCATGCCATCGGCAAGGCGCACATGGTCCACTTAGTTCACTTTAGGTCCTACATGGTTATGGCTAGAAACAGATAATAAGAAGAGGGGATGTGCATTCAAGATCGCCCTCTGTGCATGGAGCGAGATCTCCTATTCGTCATTATCATTCTCTACCTCACCATCGATCTCCAACTCTACCCAAACACAAAATCAGTCCTCAACCCATGTTAGGACATAACATTCTATAATAGGCTGATGTTGGCCTTAGTGAAGAAATGCGTACCCTCCGCCAACATCCAATAGGATGCAAGCCATCAATGTTCGAGGGGAGGCATTCTCAGATGGCGAGAATAGTGAGCCATTGTTTGACGAAGTCCTAGATGCTTACATCCATCATTGGTACACTTTGTTACCTATTGACATGTATGATGGGGGTGTAGATCCATTTGACCACATCACGACATTCAACTCCATCACCCGTGCCCACCAGCTTTTCGGCTGTGCCAATTGTCTGCTCTTTCCCTCCACCCTCTTAGGCCCTTCCTCCCCTTGGTTCTTATACCTACAGTCGAGAAGTATCATCTCCTACGACTAATTGTGCGTAGAATTCAAGACTTGTTTCTTTACATCTTATATCCATCTCATGTTGGCTAGTGAGCTAGGATATATTAGACAAGATCCTTTTAAAAGCTTACGGTCGTATATTGGATGGTTCAAAAAAGAATCCACCTGGGCTAGGGGTGCGGACGTGAATAGCTTGGTGTTGCCTTATGTTCAGAGGTAAGATAGAAGTTTAGGAGGTGAAGAGAGCTCTAGAAGCAACCGACTTCATCCCTAACATACTTCTATTAATGGGCGAATAACACGATGAGGATGGAAGACGCTGATCTTTCAAACAGCAACAACGAGGAAAAGGTCCTGCTTAAGCCAGTCCTTCCAACAACAATAACCATCGAAATAGCTGTTGTCGAGACGATGCCCGAAGGCGTCCAGAAGCCGGTCCTCTATACAAACCTAGGTACAATAATTAATCTCATTTAAATAGGGACATCACCACAATCTACATGGACACTATTAATTGAGTGCAGTTTTAAAGCCCCGACACCATCGGGGATGAGAAGTGGGTGGAACCTCACCGCAACTGCAAGTACTTCGAGTTCCATTAAATCAGTAACCACTCTACAATAGTCTATTGTGAGCACAAGGATGAAATCTAAAGACTCGTCCGAGAAGGAATACATTTGGAAATTGTACGACGTCAGGTCGAGCAAAGAGCAAACCGTGGAGAATGGCAAAATTAGCCCCCTCAACTTGATAGTGTTAATATCCAATCCATCATCGATGTCCTAACCATATGCGAGGGCTTGCATATGGCCAGCAGTAGCTAAGGGCTTGAGTCGTGATATTAAAGAGAAATGGATACTACTGGGAAAATTTATTCATTGGAATCCCTAGGGTCCAAGGTGCCCCGACTAGGGTCAGAACGACCAATTAGCTTCACTACCAAAGAAGAGAAGTAGCCTCCTATCCATATCATAACCCCATGGTCATTACTCTTGTCTCAACCAACTCCAAATTACATCAGGCATTCATGGATGGGAGTAGCTAAGTCAACGTCATGTTCAAGAACGTCATTTGTAAAGACCTGTATTTTAACTATTTTAAATTATTGAATTTAATATGATTATTGAAAAAAATAGTTAGAAATAAAAACTTAACTATTTATTAATGTATTTTATTGAATATGAACTTGAATAAAAAATTTGAAATAACAATTTCAATAAGATTTAAAGAAATTATTTGTATTATAATGAAGTTTAATATATTGAATGTGTTTATAATCAATAACAGGAATTGTATAATAAATGTTGAATTACGGTAACATGGAAGTAGTTGTTTTATTATTGGAATTCATTTTAAAAGTTAATTTTATAAGTTAACTAACTTATATTTCAAATATAGAGATTTATTGGATTATCAAATTATTTAAATTTAATATTGTAAATTATTTAAATAATTGAATCCTAAACTTAATATGAATGAAAATGATTTTGAAAGTTGAATTGAATTTTATTTAAACAAGAATGAAGATTGTTTACTTTTACAATTGAATTTAAGGTGATTAAATTTAATTTGTAAATTTCGTGTTTTAATTTCTGTGTAAAAATAGTCTTTTTGGGCTTTGTTTCGGATTTTGACAAAACTAGTTTCATCGGATTCATAATAGTGAATCATTATAGGATTTCAAGTTTCATAGTGATCAGACTTATCGTTTGGCTGTGCGACCTTGGAACACATAAAATTTAATTTAAGAATTTTAATTAAAATAAATTGATTTTGAAAAGCCATCTTCTGAATATGATGGAATTGGCTTCCAATACCTATTCCAATGTATTCAAAATAAGAGTATAACATATAGAACGCCAGGCGGCATGTGCCGTTTGAAGTTCGGAAAACTTATGTGTGAATTCGGTCGAAAACTTATATAAAGCCTCGTTCATTTTCGTCGAAACCTTAAAGATAAAAGCAGCCACTCCTCTCGTTCATATTAATGATCGAAATTAGTCGACTTTCTACCCTCGACTTCTCCTCATCCGCTCAATGAAATCAAATGATTCCAAAAACAAAGTCGTAGTCTTAATCTTCTCTACAAAATGGATAGTTGGATCATCAAGTTTTGTCACGTTGTGGCTGTGGGAAAGCCGCGTTCATCATCAGGTTTTTGGGTTCGTGTTTTTAGGTCTATGCGCTTACACGCATGGTGCTCAACCAGGCATAGAGCAGGACAGGGGTCGCGGAGACGGAGGTGGCATCGTTGCTCGGCGGTGGTTCGTCTGGGCCCCGTGGTGCGAGTGCGCATCAACGTTTAAAAAAAACCGAACAAAGTCGCACGATGCATGGGAAGAACGAGCAGAGAGAAGTGGAAGAGATTGGTTATTTTTTAATAATATTAATCTTGTTAATTATATTTTAGTTATCGTTATGCTTATTTTAACAAAACTTTCTCATGTGAGGTCCGATTCGAGCAAAACAGGTTACATTGCGATCGTATCGATAATAGCTACGACACGAAGTTGGATTGGAATTTATTTGAAGATGAATAAATTTTTGTTTTAAATAAAGATGAGTGTGTTAAAATGCTCACGATTACTAAAATATTTTTATGTTCGTCAAATTGGTATCATGAAGTAATTTAATTTTATTGACTGTTTTTTGGTAATTTAGCTGACATATAAATGGACATATGAATTGACTGTTGGGAACTAAAATTGACAGTTAAAGCAAATTAAAATTAAAGTGCAAGTTAAAAATCTGATATTTAACAACTAGTTGATTGTTGTGATATTTTGACTGATTTGGATTTCAATTGTGATGGATGGTTATTGGTTGATATTTTGGATGAATGGATGTTTATTTATTTTATATATCCGTGTTATCATCTCGTATATTATTGATAGTATATAAAACTGTAAATTGAATTAATTCAAATAAATTAAGAAATATGTTGAAATAATATATACCTACGACATTTATTTTGGATCGAAATGAAATAATCCATCCCTGAAATTAAAATTGAAATAAGTATTCACTTGCCTATAGGATAGAAAATTATATACGGACACTGGATTGGTTAAATTAAATGGTTTTGAATTCTTGAATTTGAATCTATTAAATTATTTTGATTTAGAGAAATAAAAAAATCGAATTTATGAAGATTGAATTAATTACAAATTCGAGTTTTGAAATATTAAATTTAAAATTTGTAAAAGCAACCGTTTAAAGACTTCAATTTGGAATTTGAAATTATAGTTGAATTATGGAAATCAAATTTGTTTGAAGGTTGAATTTTATCCGAACTTCGAGATTTGTCTTAGAAAAAGGGATTTAAAATGATATTTCAAACATTGGCTCGAAATTGAACTATTTTAAAATATATGAACCTTAGATTGAATATTGAAGTTTAATTTGATTTAAGTGATTTAAATTGGTATTTTGATCGAATTCGAACTTTATATACATTTAGATGGTTTAAAATAAGAATGGAATTGGAATCTAAACCACTTAATCAAATCGTTGAGTCGAATTTGAAGTTAATATGAAAGTTTTGAAATTGAAGTTAATCAAAATGAAATCGAAACCGAGTTGATTTGAAATTAAATCGAAATTGAGTCGATTTGAATTGAACCGAGGTTGAGGATGATTTGAATTGAAAGATTTGGAATTGAGTCAGTTTGACTTTGAAATTATTTTCAAATAAATTATTTCAATATAAACTGTTTAAAATATATCTTTTTAAATATTCAAATTATTTTGATTTTCTAAGCTATTTTACTATATAAACCATTTTCAATACTCAAACTATTTTATATAAACTATTTTAAGTTGTATACTATTTAATACTATTTAAACTATTTGTAAAAATTCAAACTTGTCAAGGTTGGAATGTTTATATTTAAATCGTTGATTTAAATTCGAATTTGGTTAAAATGAAGTTATAATCTAAGTTGAAATTCGAAATGATTTTGGAAGTAAAATTGAAATATTGGAGCAAAAATTATTTTCAAGTGAAATTGACATATTTAAACTAAATATGATATTTTAAAATGAAAAGGATATCTGAAGCGAATATGATATTTTGATATCAAGTATGAATCTTTTTTGAAATTTAAAAGTACAACCTGGTGTGTAAAATGGCATTTGATTATTAAAGAGACAATGGCCTCTTATTGGCATACTCTGTCAATATTGAAACCACTTTAACAATCGTGTATGCGGGGAGACTCTAGAATGAAATTTTTGGATTTGGTGCACGTTTGCTGGATTTGAAGAAAGAGAACGATGATGGATTCACCTAGGCACTTGTGCCAATTTGAAATGACTAAAATAGGATAGCTTGACAGGGCTAAGTGGGCTAGCTACCCCTAAAGGACATTCGTTCTTCGATTTTGTTCTTAGACTTGGCCCATATCATTACTTTTGATGTTGGTTTCGTTCGGTGCATCTTGGTTTTGGGATGACCTCCCTTTTGACTCCATATGGGATGGGTGGATGCGATGGACGGTCATGGCTACGATGCGTTACCACCTACCCTGCGACCTAAACTGGTAGTATCCTACCTTGGGCATTTCCTCACATGCCTTGTCATACTTTTATCCTTATATGAGAGCACTATGAGTTTGGTTTGGTATTGTCATATCCCCGCGCATCCTTATCCCACGACCTGCTACTGGGGCGTTATATGCAAACTGTACGACAATGCTTAAAAATGCATTAAGTAGGATCAATATAAGGCCTTACTGCTAAGAAAAATATTTACTTTAGCGATTAGACATTATATATGTAGCATATTCTACTATATATAAATATTTTGATGGATCTTTAAGAGATGGAAAATCCCATAACATCTCTTGAGTTATTGCACGCACGTTATACACTGAATAGGAGATTTAAAAACCCATAAACATCTCCAATGTTGTTACAATCCTGTTACATATGATCTTAGTTTGGCTCACATAAGGATATTTTAGTCCCGACTCGAGTGTTTTGTCTTTTCATCACACTTAGGTCAGTCCTAAGTTTCCAGCCTCTTGAAGATCATATTTTCTAGAGGACGAAGACGAAGATTGGTATATTATTATTATTTGTGTTATTTCACCACATTGTTTGTTCCACTACATTATTCTATTATTCTGTTATATATATAGCTCTGCTAGATGTTGTAAAATTATAATCAAATGTATATAAACAACTTAATGAACTATTTATTTGATCATTATATTTTGTCACTCTATTGCGAGATTCTGTATTTATTTTCTTCTTTTCTTATTTTTCTTAATTACCCCATTGATTATCTATGTTTCAGATTGTTTGAGTTGGACATGCATGGATTATTGTCGATTTAAACATTTCGAAATGCGGGTTGTCACAGTTGATATCAAAGCTTTGGTTTAGCGATAACGTTAGCTTTGTGCGGTTGGACTCATTAAAGATAGGGTAGCAATACCCTAGAAAGAGTTTGTTTAAGTGTATATATTGAGAGCGTGTACTTGTTAGTGTTATAAAATGTTTTATATTGTGTTTTCATATCTCTTGAGTTGTTTATGAATTTTGGTCAGTGCGTGGGACGCCATGTTATCGATATGGGTTTCTAAACACTTAAACGATGCAAGTTGACAAAATATTGTTTTAAAATAGGGTAAATGAAATAATTTTACCTAAATTGTATTTTATATATAAAATGATAATTTTCATAAACCTGTAGGATTATTAACGAGTGTTATTTGTTAGTCGATGATAATAATTTGTTATCATCGATTATTGGTTGAATTAAACACAAAACGAATACTTTGTGAACTCTACTTTACGAAGCATTCCATGATTAAATTGATTGAAATCAAATTACAATAAGAATTATTTGCAATAAAAAAGATTTAAATTAACGAAATGTTTTCATAATAAGGCAATGGATTGTATAAGTATATTTATAATCTTATAAATAGAAATAGTTTAAAAGCTGAGAATTTTGAAATTTAAATCACGGTGCTTTTGAAATTATTTTCTATGATTTTTAAAATAATATTAGCATTATTTAAAAATATTTACGAATAGAAGTTATTTTCGAAAGGGATTTTAAAAGAAGCTAAGTCCTGTACTCCTCACTTCTGTCATTGGAAAATAATTTCGATGATAACGGCCGCATCCTCGGCATTCGTTTTTGAGTCTCAAAGTAAGGGAGGCCACTTAGTAGCTTTGCTATGCATTCAATTCAATAAACATATTTTGATTTGAAATTTCTAAATATGATTTGATATATATAAAAGAGATGACTGTATATATTATTTCAAAATGATTTGAAATGAACCCGATATTTCAGTTCATAAGTTCCTATTAATTAATAATTTTCAGTTGTTAGTATAAAGTGAATTTTTTTAGTTGGAAACTTCTAAAATGGGAAATAAGTTGAAATTAAGTATTTAAATGAAATATGAGAAGTTAAATTATAACTTTTAAATTTCAAAATAATGGAAATTTGAACATGCTTAAATTATTGAACATCCTTGTTAACTAAAATGAATAAGATGAATTTTTATAATACTCAATTACATTCTAAAAACATGTATAAACTTACCAGAAATGTATAAAAAGTTGAAATGTTAAATATGAATAAATAATAGAATATTATACAAGTTTGAACTTAAGTAATAAAATTGTTTCAAATTGAAATTGTGTTTATAGAAATGTTAAATGAATAATTTGAGTAGTAAAAAGTAAATACTATTTAGATATGAACTTAAGTGAAGGTAAATAAATAATAAATTAAATCATATCTTTGTAAATTGTTTGTAAAATAGAAAAAATAAATTTGCAAAGGACGTTTTAAGATTTAGTTGTAGCTTTTTGAGATAATTATAATTTGAATAATAATATGTAAAAGAAGATACTTCTGTATAAAATGATTATAAACTTAAGAAATGATTAATGAAAAAAGAAAGTTGAAATTTAAATTATGAAATGAAATTTTACTTAAGTCAAGTTGAATGGAATGAATTAATGAAATGAATTATAAGATGAATGTTAACTTAACAAAAATTGAATGAAATTGATTGTGATAAATTATTAGTATGAATTTGAGTTATAAAATAAAATTACTCAAATAAAGTTAATAGTAAGAATTAATGAAATGAACTAATGAGGTGAATCAATGAATTAATATGAACTAAGTTATGAAGTAATAATAAACTTGAGTTGCGTTATATATAATATTTATAATAAACTTAAATGGTTTATAAATGCTATTAGTACTAAAGAAAATATACTAAGTGGTAATGAAATAAAATTTAACTTGAATAAGGTCAAATGAAATGATTTTATAAAATGGTCCAAAGAAATGTATTGATATGAAATGTGATAACATAAAGTGAAATAATTGAAATTTGAATAAACTGAACGTAAATGAAACAGATGTCAATAAATTGGAAGTAAACCAATTAAATATTAATAAAGAATGGATGTTAATAAGAATGATAGTGTATAAATTAAATAATGACGTTGGAAATGTAAATTGTGATAGTTGTGAATTAATTGGATGAATATTAATTATTGGATGGTTTCTTTTGTTGTAAATCATTGTTATTACTGCTTTTGGCTGCATATGATTGTTATGGTTGTGTATTAGTACTCCGCTTATGATTTGGATTCAGAATTCATGTTATATCGTTCTATTAAACTCATACATGTTTCTATATCTTATTATAAGTGACTAATATTCTAATTTGTGTTGAGATATGTACATACAAAGACCGTTTGGACGTATACGCGGTTTGATTTGCTTTTGCTTGCTTAATATGAGTGAGCTCGTTTGTATTAATAATAATAAGGTACATATCTTGGATTACATACCACACTTTTATATTTTTCCCACGGGATGCCTTATCATTGAAACGAGATGTATATTTGGTATATTTATGATATATATTTGTATTGTAAATTTTTCCGATTGATCCATGCAAAGGATACGCTGTTGACATTTTACGTAAATCCGGATGTTAATTTTTTTTGAGATTTTAGAATTTTACAACTTGTTTTTTATATATAAGTTGCAATTTCCATAAAGCCGGTATCAAAATGGCATGGTGGAAGCATAGTAAAGGATTTGCTAATAATATTTTAATGTTTTATATGTTGATTATTTTGAGTAAAATATATAAAATGTTAGATTACCTACTTAGCTCCTTTTCGAGGATGGAAATTTTTGAGTGGAGGAGATTGTAGCGGCATGCATTTTAACTATTTTAAATTATTGAATTTAATACGATTATTGAACAAAAATGGTTAGAAATAGAAATTTAATGATTTATTAATGTAATTTACTGAATATGAACTTGAATAAAAAATTTGAAATAACAATTTCGATAAGATTTAAGGAAATTATTTGTGTTAGAATGAAGTTCAATATATCGAATGTGTTTATAATCGATAGCTGGAATTAAATAATAAGTGTTGAATTACGGTAAAATGGAAGTAGTTTTTTTATTATTGGAATTCATATTAAAAGTTAGTCTTATAAGTTAAATAATTTATATTTCAAACATAGCGATTTATTGGATAACTAAATTGTCTACAATTAATATTGGAAATTATTTATATGAACGGAAATGATTTCGAAATTTGTGTTAAATTTCATTTAAACAGGAATGAAGATTGTTTACTTTTAAAATCGAATTTAAGGTGATTGAATTAAATTTGGAAATTTCTTGTTTTAATTAACATGTAAAAATAGTCTTTTTGGACACTGTCTTGGATTTTGACGAAACCAGTTTCATCGGACCGCAACAGTGAATTATTATAGGACTCAAGCTTCGTAGCGATTAGGCTTATCGTTTGGCCGTGTGAGCTTGGAACATGCAGAATTTAATTTTTAGAATTTTAATTAAAATAAATTGATTTTGAAAAGCTATCTTCTGAATAAGATGGAATTGGCTCCCGATACTATGATGACCTGCAAATCCTTAACCTTTGAATCGACAATAAACCATACTTGTCTGACCCAAAAAGCATAGACTGACGGAAAGTCAAGAGAAAGAAAAGAAGAGAGAAGAAGAGAAGAGAAGAAAGAGAGATGATAGAACCACAATGAACAATACAGAATCTCACATCGCAGCGGAAAACATATAATATCGTATCAATAATATTTATAAAACAGAAACAATATACATATATACATCAATCAAAGTTCAACAATCAATCACTAATTATCAGCTTGAATAGTTATAATAACCGGTCCTCACAATTGACGATAATATAAACAACAACTAAGCAATGCGGTGGATAATCAATAATCAAAACAGATACATGTATATGAAATAAAGATCCCCACCTCTCCTGCTGAAGCTCCAAAAGCATCAATCTGAACCTGTAAATATACTTGGTCAGACTCGAGTATTGAAAGGGAAGAACGCCCGGATCAGTCTTGTAAACCAGCGTGAGAAACACACTCAACTGATTTATTAAATCACCAAATTTTCCCTTTATCAAAAAAATATCACGTAAAACACGCAAACAAATAAACACGGACATGTTTTTACCTTACGATAACTAAAACATCTCATATCAAATCCTCTTATATTATACTAGTGTCTAGTATATGCAAATAATATTAATCATAGTCGAAATGGTTACCCATATAGTATTTCGAGGCTATTCATTATGCCTTTACAAACATAATCGCTGCTCATATTGGAGTTTGGATATCAATACAAATGACCAAGTGAAGGGACTACCTTCCGAATGGGTACATCTCTAGATGGACGTCCTGAGGCACAGAACATCTGCCCTCTACTAACATAAGACTGGCCCACCGCAATAACTAGATGGTGCCGAATATGTCATCCTCCGGTCGTTACCGACCTTTACCGAGGGCCCTCAAAGCATACAAACCACAATAATCAGATACACGATGTCATAGCGTGTAAAGATATATCTAGAAGAGGATGATCATATCCTACTTGAGAATGACCCACTTAGCCCTGCTGCATCTAACCATGTTTCCGTCATTTCCAATTGATGAGGCCAGAGGTAACGATTACCTTTCACATATCGCAAATGACATCACTTAGAATGCCACACGGCCATTTCCATTGACTACTAATTGCCTTCCATAAAAATACAATCCTTAAGCTCATACGTCTCAAGGATGGTGTTAAGCTAAGAGAAGTTGTCTTCTCTGCCACCACTGATGTACGTTTTTAAAAACCAATGTACGCAATCTGTAGAAATGCAATGTCAGACAAACATCCAAACAAGTTGTCCAGGAACAGGACAAACCGAAGGTACTTTCCTACCACATCCTGTCAGAAAATCCCTAGGATTAGTAGCGAATAGTCCTTGCATTGGATATTTCATAATGAAGAGACCACTGTTACTATATGTATATTGGGATTTTACCCCAAACGATCAACAAGCAGTCCCCCACTATGAAAATTCTAAATAATAATATCATCACAATCAACCTGCACAATCGAACGCATATACGTTGGTCCGAAGTGGTTTTTGGATAAATCTGATCCCGATCTCTTTGCACCAACAACGCAAAAGCATTTCTCAACCTCACATAGAAACTAAGTCTCACACACTACTACAAAACAGGCCATTTGCATCGCCTCATTTGAATCGGTTGCGATAAAAACTGATGCAAATAGAACTATTTGCATCAGTTTTGTCTTAATAACCGATGGAATTGGTATGTGGAAAGCAATAGGTAATAAAAAAATCAAATTTGCATCAGTTTTCACCAACAACCGATGCAAATACGTCGATGCAAATAGTTTTAGTCGCATCGGTTTTATAGTCAACCGATGCAACTATGTCCAAAATAATAATTTTCGCATCGGTTCCCTGGCACAGGCGATGCAATATAATTTAGGTTATTCGTTGCTCACGTGTTACATCCCCCCTTTTCAATTTTTTTCGCCGCTCAATTCTTTTCCCCAAATAATTCGCCTACTTAAATAAAAAAAACCCTAAAATGGTTTCTCGAGTCGCTACTGATTCCACAGTTCGTATTTGAGATTCCACGGTTGCGATCAATTCCTCTAGATTCCACAGTTGCGATCAACTTCTTCCTAATGCTACCCGCTACCGATTCATGACAAGATTTTTCATGAGCTTATCACAGTTCTCACAATTTTAAAAAAATCGATGCAGAGCCTAAGCGTTTCCTCGCAAATTGAATTTCACAAATCATGTCAAATCGCTCTGGATTTCACAAATCAAAATTCCTAATGCGGTGGTCACAGTTGTCGGCGGTGAAGTATTTTGGAATTATGGGTTTCGCGATTGTGGTAGGGAGATGTTCATGAGAGGATGGATTCGTGATAGTTCGTTGGTCGCGGCGACTTTGAGTTGAAGGGATAAGGTCGACGATTCAAGGAGGTAGGGGATTTTGGAGGAAGTGCAATGGTGTTGTGGTGAAGCAGGTTGCTGTAGAGGGCAGAGAGAAGGAAGTGAAGTCAATTAGATTATTCTTTCATATGTTTTCTTGTTTAGAATTTTCTTTTCGCTTCCAAGGATGACAGCTCCAAGTTAAAGGCTATCGATTTTGGTTTATCAGATTATGTGAAGCCAGGTTTGTTTTCAAATGTTATTATGTATAATAAGGTTTCTTTTCCCTTTTCGAATAACTTTTCTTAGTTGTTTATAGATGAGAGACTGAATGACATTGTTGGTAGTGCATTTTACGTTGCACCAGAAGTTCTTCACAGATGTTATAGCACCGAAGCTGATGTACGGAGCATTGGTGTGATTGCATATATTCTATTATGTGGTAGTCGACCATTTTGGGATAGAACTGAATCCGGTATTTTTCGAGCAGTTCTTAAATCTCATCCAACTTTCAATGAATTGCCTTGGCCATCTATTTCTTCTGAAGCTAAAGATTTTGTTCGACGCTTGCTTAATAAAGATCCACGAAGAAGAATGAGCGCTGTGCAAGCTTTGAGTTTGTTTCTTTAAACTTCAACTCCATCAGTGGTTCATTTTAAAATATATTACAGAAACAAATCACTTCATAAAAAAAAGTCATTAAAATACTGCTCTGCAATTTGAAATCATGTCACTGTATTTTAGTTAAAAAGTGGCATAATATTTTGTATTTGGTTTGCCGAAGTCTTCCATATTGAGAAGAAATCCTCAACTTTTTGGTTTTAGAATGTGTCTCTAATTTTACCACTCACATTTGATTTCAGGTCATCCTTGGATGAGAAGCTACAGTGATATTAAAGTTCCTTTAGATATTCTAGTACTTAAACTATTGAAGACATATTTGCGTTCTTTATCTTTGCGTAAAGCTGCTTTAAGGGTTAGTAACTATCAATTACATTCACACACGTGCAATTAACAAACTATATTTTCATTATATATCAGTTTAGAAAATGATTGAAAATGCAAACGAGTGCTCAAGAATTTACAGGTTAATAAAGACATGTTACATTTCGTTGTAATATGGATTCTACTCTCTACAATTATCTTATGTATATCACAGGCATTGTCAAAGACATTAACAGCTGATGAACTCGTGTATTTGGAGGGCCAATTTGCTTTGTTGGAGCCAAATACAAATGGTTGCATTATGCTCGATAACATTAGAATGGTACGTAATGCCACTATTATGGTGAATTACCAATTCAGATGTTCATCCATTACCTTTTGTAATCATTTAGAATAAAAGTAAACTAAATGCACACCCAGTGAATTTAAATAAACTCTCCATATTGTGATAGTTCTGATGGGTGAATTTCTGCTTTGATAATTAACAGAGAAAAAAATACTTTTTCCCCATCTTTATGCAAGTTATTCTTTCTTCTTTCTCTTAAAGGCACTGATGAGAAATGCTACGGATGCAATGAAAGAATCTCGTATTCAGGACTTTCTCAACTCGGTATGTTTCAAAATGAACCTGTAGAGTTTGACTTCATCATTTTACTTCAATGCTTACTTTTTTCCTCTAACACATGTACGAGCTTAGCATAGCATTTCACTTGATGTATTATGTTGTGTAGTTAAGCGCAGTTCAGTACAGAAGAATGGACTTCGATGAATTCCGTGCTGCTGCATTTAGTGTGCATCAACTTGAGGGATTAGACAGATGGCAGCAGCATGCTCGCTGTGCTTATGAAATTTTTGAGAGAGATGGAAATAGAGCCTTAATGATAGATGAACTTACTTCAGTATGTCTTTTTTTTTGAAGATATATAATTAATTTCTTCTTAACCTTGTTAATACTTTCAACCATTGATGAATTATGAAACCATGATCCAAAACTACAACCGCGTCAAATTTTTGTTCAAAGCTGATAGTAGAGTTTTGTTACTGCATAATTTTTATTTTTGTTCAAAGCTGATAGTAGAGTTTTGTTACTACAACCGTTGATGTAATTGTCATATTACATTTAAATGTTTGTAACTTAGACATATAATTAGCCTAATGCACATGAAGCCTCATAAATTCAGATTCTCAGATGGAGAAATTTGGTCTTTATAGTCAGAGGCTGAATTAGAAACCTGTATGTTATCTTAAGTGAAAGGAGAAACCAAAAAAGCTGATGTGGCATCACAATTTTTTTGTTTGTTTTTGTTTTTATTTCTAACTTTCTCATTAATTCAGTGTTTAAATATATAATTAAACCAAAGATCACTGGTTCAAGTCCCATCAAATTCACAATTCCATTATTTCACTGTCTAAATGTATAGCTAACTTCAACGATCATGAATTTGAGTCCTTCCAATGAATAATCGTTTAATTTTAATATGGAAATACCAATGCTTTCAAATTATTTCTTTTAATCTTCCTCCTTATTAATATATTATCAAAATAACCTACAAATTTTCAAAAAGTTTAAGAGTAAATCTTTGAATAATTTTCAAAAAAAGCCTAATTATGGTAGATAATTTTTTCATGCATATTACAACTTTTACAAATACCTAATTTATAAATTTTAAAAGAAATTAATACTTTTATGAAACGCTTAAAATTGCGAGAAAAAAAGCAATATAACTTAATTCGCATATTAGAATTATTTCTCAACGTAGTAAATTAAAAGCATCAAGTGATTTATTTTATAACTATTATGAAATGCTTGACTAATAACTAACGTGCAAGACCAATTTTAACAAGAGTGAGGTTATAACCCACATTTTAAACACGAGTTGTCCATACAAGAGTAGTTTCCAAGGATTTTAAAGCAAATAAAGTATGTTTAAAGGAGACTCTTGGGCAAATAAAAAATGTCTTAAGCAGAGATTCAAATAAATATAATCATCTGAATCTGAATCTCAGCAACAATTTTCCATTGCTACTCTTGGGAAAATAAAGCATGTTTAAAGCAAACAAATCCAACTATTTAGAACATACCAACTTTTTACTTTGATGGATCAATGTTTTGGATCAACCTCTGCCTTGGTAAATTACCAAAGCAGAAGACATTCAGCCATAATCTACTATCGTTTTCTAGTGTTGTATTGCCTATTTACCACTGGTATTGAAGATGCATATAGAATACATATCCTAAAAATTCTAGGAGAGTAACAAATTTATATTTATAAGTATATGGTACAAAATAATATGCAAAATACTATTCAATTATACCTATATGCTAATTAATCAGGACTAAGTTTATTATTAACTAGTAAAATTATTACAAGTATACATACTATCTTTTAGAAATACATATGTAATAGATCAGATACATTTTGTTTATCTTTTCTTTGGTCTAATCTAATGATTCCACAGTACGTGTGCTTTAGTATTCAGAAAAAAAACAATACATCCTTTATCCTTTTGAATTTTATAATTTCCTTGGTGTATGAATCTTTTTTGGGTATACGGCTTGGTCATTTATTGTTTTGATTTTCAAACTTGTTCTGCATGAACAGATTTAGTATCATCTTGTAGGACAAATATAATTTGGTATGTAATTGGGAGAACTAAAAACCCTTTAACATGTTTGCTTTATAAAGTTTGCTCGGTCCCTAGGTGTGTGTGCATACAGGGCATTATAAAAAATAAAATACATCCTACTTAACATAATTATATTAATTTTTGTTTTGTTAATTCACATTTTTGCTTCATGTAGGTGAAATCTGTTTATGTGGAATGTATTCCAACTACTTGGAGTGAGAAAAAAGTCAGAGAACGGTTTATAAAGTTTGAGGAAATTGAGTGACTTGTTCTCGCTCGTAATATAGATCCTGCAAAGAAAAAGGATTTTGCCTTCGTTAATTATAAAACCCGAGACGCTGCACTTTCATGCATTGAATCCTTTAGTGCAGATGAGTTAACTGCTGATGGATTAAAGGTTTCTTATCTTATGCTTTAGACTACTTACTCGTACTCATATATCAGCCAACATGCATTATTTGATTTTATCATGTATAGGTAAATGTGAAGGTATCACTTGCCAAACCAGCACAAAAGGATAAGCAACACAAAAGTAGTTTGAAGTTTGGCAGTAAGGATAAAATAACAGAGAAGCCTAAGCCATTTGTTAATACCTACGAAATCAGCATATGAAAACCTCAATACATTAAATATGTTTTCATGACCTCAAAGGTAAGATTGCATTTCTATTGAAATCGATGCCCTACCCGAAACCATAAGGTGGCTCCCACGCTGGTCTTCATTACATTATAAATTAGTTTTGTACGTTAAGAAATAAATCTGATTAATAGAGCGCACCGAGCTACTTGCCCAAGTATAATGATTGATACTAGCTAGTTAAAAAATTCAATTTTAGATTTGAAAAGCAGGACTGCAAAATTTTATGCATACATGTGCAAGGTTTCAAAAAGTACATCAAAACCAGCGGTTGGAATCATATTCTGTTGTTGCTTATTATATCTGTCACCGCACATATTCTTCAGTGCCATGCATGTTTTGTCCAAACAAAATCTGCATTATTCATTTTCAATGCGGGTTCCACTGATTAATTATCTTGAAAAATAACGTATGACTTTTAACTATATTGAGGACACGAGAACATGTAAAATAATAACAGAGGATCTTAACTCATATTTCACTGTTTAAGGATGGTATATGTACTTGGATTTTAATTTTTAACCATATGTCATGCATGATATGTATACATGGAAAACAAATAAGTTTACCGTTCATCTTGTTGATTGTGTATTAGAATTTAAGACGAGCATTGGATGCTGGTAAGATGCTTCCTTTCCCTGATGGAATTTTGATCAACGGACGTGGATCAAACGGTGTATCTTTCAATGTTGACCAAGGTATACATTTACAGATTATATATGAGAATGAATTATACATATTATACATATTTTTTACTATTTGTATATGGTTAAACATCAATCGATCAATTGTATAATGTATTTGATTTCCTGTGTACCGCCTAGTTATATTTTATGTAGCTTTTTAATATTTGAGATCTATATGTCTTGTTTTTCTGTACGAAGTGGGAAGAGTAACTTTTTGGTGTTTGAGAGTACATATCACTTCAAGCATACTGTGATTGACTGCCAACATGTTTTGCAGGCAAGACATACAGATTCCGAATATCAAATGTAGGCCTACAAAACTCACTAAACATCCGGTTCCAAGACCATAAAATGAAGCTAGTAGAAGTTGAAGTTTGAAGTTTGGCGATTTGTTGCTGCTGTATATGTGAGAAGTTTGACGACTGAGTTTGAAGTATTGTTGCTGCTTTGTAGTGGTGAGTTTCTGGTGTGGTGGTTTGTGCTCTGGTGGCAGCTAGTTGATGATGGACAGTATGACTGTGACAGTGTGATTGTAGCAAGAGGGTTTGCAGCAAGAGGGTAAGCAATTTGTATGCAGGGGAGATATTGGTGACAGCATTTGTTATGGATGAAGTCTGCAGTAGTAGTTGAAATACAAGGGGATGACAGTTGTGTATTTGTTTGGTTATGATCTTGGTAGAGCAGCAGTTAGAGGGTTTCTGATGTTTAGATGGAAGATGTGTGTATTTGCAAGGCAGTTTGACGTGACTAGAGGAGATGGTAGAAGGCAGAGGTGGTAGACTGATATAGATCGTCACTGAGTAGGAGGATGTGGAAGCAAGGCAGTGAACAAAGGGATGCGATGTTCTCTGGTTTGATGAAGTGGAGGAATGCACTGGAGATAGAGGCAGCGATGATGAGGGTGGTTGAGTATTGATGGTGGTAAGTTTTTAGGGTATGTTAAGGGAGGACAGGGGGAGTTTAAGGTAGACATGTGCAGATATGATGACCAGGGGGGATGTTGATGATGATGGGCTTTGTGGAAGTTTGTACAGGTGATTGGGGAATGTTAGTATTGATATGAGAAGAGGTGAAGGTATTTGACTGCAAGTGTGACAAGTGTGTATGTAGGAATGAAAGTGGGGGCAAATTGATATGGTAGGCAGTTGCAAGAAGTAGGCAAATTGAAACTGACCGAGTTAACATTGGCTGTAAGTACCAAGTATTGGCTGTAACTACAATTTATAATATGAATTGCAAATAATTGTATGTGGGTGTGTTATTGTTTTGAGGTAAATCACATTTAATGCTCTGCAAATAATTGTATGTGGCTGTAACTACATCTATAATATGAACTGCAAATTAAGTTTTCTTATTGTTTCTGTATTTAGGATGATGCTGGAGATGAAAACAAGGAGGCTTCTGTATTTAATGATAATGAAATAATCTTTTTATTTTTATTTTTTGTGTATGTTTTTTTCTTTTATATATATATATATATATAAAGATTATCAATAATATATATATATATATAGTCTATTTGAGTACTGTAATAATGGTTTCTGAGGGATTAGTTTGCATCGGTTGTTATAAAAAACCGATGCAATAGAGGGATTAGTTTGCATCGGTTTTCAACAACAACTGATGCAACAAGTTCCTTTGTTGCATCGGTTTTCATTACAACCGATGCAACATAGGGGCTGTGTTCAAGCAACCAACCATGATATTTTGCATCAGTTCTTAGTAACAACTGATGCAAAAAGGACCTTTTTGCATCGGTTTCAGAACTGATGCAAAAGTGTTATGCCTGTTGCATCGGTTGCATATGCATCGGTTGTTGAACTGATGCAAAAGGGGGGTAAACAACCGATGCAAATGGCATGTTTTGTAGTAGTGATAGACTTATCATGTCTCCAACTTTCAACTTGCTATCCTTCGAGCTAAGAAGGAAGCTCGATAGATTGGAGTAATACTCTGCACTACATGAATCAACATCCTCAACACAAACGAGAATCAAGCCTACACAGAAGGCTACGTGCTAAGTGTACGACTAAATAGTTCCCACATCAAGTCGAGGAACTAAAATGGCCAAATTTGATAGTCGATTATTTAACTATCAAAGCAAACAAATAAATATTTAGCACCATATACAATCACTAGGCCCTTTTAATTAATCTTTTATAAATTAAATCACTTGCCAAACATTCACTTTGAATTATCTTTAAAAAGGTATACTTTCAAAACCACTTCAATATTTCAACATTGGAAAACATTTCCATATACTTATTTAATAATAAGTAACTCACAAATCACTTTATTTTCAACGCTTCGAAAATATTTCATTTACTTAAATCAGGATTAAGTATATATTTCATTCTTTAAGGAAAACGTTCTTTTTAAACACATTTATTTGGGTCAAAATGAATGTTGCGTAAAATATCGTTCGACAACCCAAAATCACTAGTATAGGGATTCGAAAGTAAGATAGATATATAAATCCCATATACTATACAAAACATTTCCTTTCAAAAATCATAAGTTATAACAATAGTGTTATAGTACATCATTTTCCCATTTCTCGAAAATGTCTATCTCAACAATAAATGTTGAAATCTATGTATTCGATACTTAACACATTTTAAAACATCTTCAAACCGTTTAAATCCAATTTAAAATATCACTTCCCAAAGTATATCCATTTTATTTAGGGGTTTTTAGGCTAAAGGAAAAAGTTAGAAAAAAATTTAGTTTCAGGGACAAGAAGTTTGTTTTTTAGGCTGAAGGACACTTTTTAGTGTAAATCACAGAATGATAGTTGTAACTATCATTTCCAGTTTACACTAAAAAGTGTCCTTCAGACTAAAAAAAAACTTGTTGTCCCTTAGACTAAATTTTTTTGCAACTTCTTCCTTGCGCCTATTTACTTGTTTTATTTAATATATTATTCACTGTCCAAAATCGTGAATATAAATCTTTTACCAAATTCAATATTTCTACAGATTTATATTAAGGATAATCCACTGTCCAAAATCATGGATTTAATTTTTAATCAAATTTATTACTTTTGCACTTTTATTAAAGGATTATCCACTATCCAAAATCATGGATATAATGCCTTTAATAAACTTACACATTTAACTTATCAAATTCAATTGATTTCGGATTTATAAAACAATGTTTATAAATTCCATTATTTTTATTTCATAAAAACTTTCATATATAAAAACCCTTTATTTACCACTTCCATTTATCTCATTTATGTGCCAAAAAACCAATTTATAAGTTAATTTACTTATAATTCTCTTTATTTACAAATCCATTCATTTGTAACTTCATGAATTATAAATCTATAAATCTTATTTACTTATAGAATCCACTTATAACTCCATTTTAACATCTACAAAAATCCTTTACAATTCCATCATTTTGATTTATAAAATATCAATTTAATAAATCTTATATATAAAACCATTTATAATAATTCAGAAATACCAATTTAAAATATTTTACAAAATAAATAACTCCATATTTCAAAAATCACATTCTGGTTATATTTCACAAAAAACATAATCTTTACAACCTAAAAATTATAACTTTTATTTATTTAAAATAAATTCATTCCTTTAACCATTCAAAAATTAGTAAAATGTATATTCTCAAAATCACTTGAAAATCCTTTTTAACTAGAAATCATCACTTTAATATTTTTAAATTATCAAAAATAGACCCAATGCTGCAACAACACTAAATACATCAATCACGGCATCCAAATCATCATATATCATATGGTAACAACATATATCACAATAACTGTAAACAAAATCAATATTGGTGAGGAATCCAGTTAGATCCCTTCAACCTGTCACCTGCAACAATTATACATATTATAAATATATGTATAATGTCCGCTTCAAGACGGACGCGCATACAAATGGTCATCCGCTCATACACGGGAACGTATAGGGTCTCATCTGCTCCAATAGGCAGGAATATATCCAAATACCAATCAATATATAGATAATATATCATATATCATCCAAATAATCATCAATCATCATAAATAATATTTTATTCTCACTTATATAAAAATACCAGTGAGTCAAAAAGAGTGAGTTGTACTCACATTGCTTCCAATAACAGTTGTAGTGTTTTATTCCGAAAATTAAACGAACATTTAATTTTATCCAAAATTTACACTTGCTCCAATCAACTCTAAACGAGCTCTAAAATGTAGTGCTCGTTAATACGTACCCCCGCAATTTGTTTCATAAAAAACGGATCTCTTATGAAGAAGTTATGCATTTTTTAAAGTTCACACAAATTATTATATAAATTAATTTACAAATTTATTTTATTTTTAAACCTAGAATCATCGTGGTCGTCGATTCCATCTATAACAGATCTGGGACGACCGTTATCATCTTCTTCCCCATATGTGAAAAACCCTAGCCGAACAACCCATGTCGCCGTTCTTTGATCAATTTTCGCGACTTCCCTCATGCATTAGAACATGATCAACGAGTGCCACACGAAGCGCCTCACCTTGCTCCACCTTTGGCTTGAACAAGGCGAAGCTCAGTGCCACCATAGCATAGAAAATCATGCTCAAACTTCGGCCATTCAAACCCATTTTTCCATCGATCCTCTCCACGAAACTGGATCATCACCGTTGGATTGGAAGCCCTCGACGTGCTCTACAACTTTGTAGTTGAAGGCGAGATGTGAAAGTTGATGGATTGAGAGAGATCGGAGGGGAAAGTTTAGAGCATTTTCGGCCATTAATTTTGTATGTGGTGGCTGTAACCTAAGACTAGGATTTGTGCAAAATGAAAGTGTCGAGGTCCTTTTATACAAAATTTCACGACACTATTCATCGTCAAATTTTTCGAACTCCAATCGAAATGTGCCGTCTGGCGTTTTTAATGTTTTACACCTATTCCCAACACAATAGAATATATATAGGTAGCCAATTCGATCATATTTGAATAATAGGTTTCCGAATCGACTATTTAAAATTTACTTAAACAAATTTCTACGCGTTTTAGCTTGCCCCGGACAAACCGAAAATCCGATTGACACGAAATTTGAAATCGTACAATAATATAACATTACGGAGCCAATGAAACTAGTTTCATCGAAATCTGAGACTGTTTGAAAAATGGCTATTTTACATGTTAATAAAATATTAAAATATTCAATTTTCGTAATTTAACTTTTAATTCAATTTTATAAGTTCTCTAACATCATTCTAATTCAAATAGAATTTAATTCAACATTGTAAATAATTTTATGCCACATTAAATTCAAATTTCAATTATTTACACAATTTCAAATATTAAATTTATGATTAATTATCCAATTAAATCCTTATATTTCAAATATAAACTATCAAATAATAAATTTAACTTGTGAATATTTAAAATCAATTAAATATCTGAATTTCGAATGACTGAAATTCTGGGTCGTTACATTCACCCCTACATAAAAGAATTTCATTCCCGAAATTACCAAGTAAGAAAAAGTCACAAAATCCATTTACTTTTCAAAACAATTCGTTCAACTAGATTACCAAAATCATTATTTAACCTTTTAACTTTTCCTAAATCCATTAGTTAAGCTTTAACAAAAGCTTCTCTAAGTTTTTAAATCCATATTCAGTTATCCTTCCAAAAGTAACTAATATCGTTTCAACTTATAACTCAAAATCAAAATTTTAGTTATCACAATTTTTTTTTTCAAAATTTTCCAAAATTTCTAACGCCTTAAATTTTCAAAAAATTTAGCCAGCGTCTCCTTTGCGCGGTTCAATCGTAGTAGGCTCACAACACATATATGTCATAAATATACATCTCATCTTCGAGGATGAGGCATCCAGTAGAGAAAAAAGTGCAAAAGTACGGTATGTAATCTGAGATATGTACCTTATATGTTATTAGCGAGCATATACGTCTAATATAGCATCAAAGCGAGCTCCAAATGCGAAGCAAGCGCCATATGCACCTACTAAACACTCAACAAACAAATGAGAAACATGTATATAGAAAGTAATATCAATATACAACGTATACCAATAAAACAACTATATATGCCAATATAGAAAAATCCATCAAAAGCAACAAATCCAACCATCAAACAACTATCATCCAACTAATCCATATCCATCCAATCAATCCATAACCAAATCATTATAAATTCATTTCTCATTAATATTTAATGAATTGGTTTTAAATTTAATCCCATTTGATTCATTAACATTGGATTTTACTAATATTCATTTATCCATATTCAATTAGTTTACATTTACTAATTTACATTCAAGTTTGTTCACTTCCAATTCAAATCAAATTCAATTCTATTTAGATTCACTTACTTCCAATTTAAATTCAATTACTTAGCTTTAAATTTTATTAATTCAATTTCATATGAATTTCTATTCAATCAACTAACATCCATCTAACAACCAATGTATTACCAACATTACCAAATTTATTTACTTTGCCTACATTCAATTTGGTTCAACACTTTAATTTCAATTAGTTAATATCTAATTGATTTTCATTCAATCATTTGATTTCCAATTTCATTAGTTTTTAATGAATTAACACTTACATCCATTATTCCATATCAATTTATTTACGTTTGATTGGTTAACATTCAATCCATATTTTATTTACTAGTTTATTTCATTAGTCCAATTCATTGCTTGACTCAATTGCTAATTCATTCTACAACTAAAGTTGAATTTCATTATATAACTCAAATTCATATTCATCACTTTACTTTATTAATTCGTTTTGATATACTTCGTTCAACATTACTTAAGTTATATTTCATTACCACATTTCATTCTATTTGACTTAACTTAAATTTCATCTCTAAATTCATTTTATTTAAATTTTATTTAATTCAATTTTCCTATCACTTATTCAAATTCAGATTTTGTTTTGCTTAACAAAATTGTTTAACCATTTTAACAATTGGTTTTACTTACATTTTCTCACTTCATAATTTATACAACTATTTAAACTTCAAAATTCATATTATATAATCACTTACCACTTAAGTTTAACTTTCCATTCCAATGACTTATCTAATCCGGTTCAAATTCGATTCAATTTATTTGACTTTCCTTTAGTTAAATTTCAATATTATACTAACTCAATTTTATCTACTTTACCAAAGTTAAATTTTTATTTCACATTATAAATCCAAAACTCATTTCACTTATATTTATCAATTTCAACTTGGATTTTAAATTCAATTTTGTTTATCACAATAAAACTTAACTTTTCAATTTACTATTGATAGCAAATCGATCACATAGAAACTTAAAAACGATACTGATGATGCTGCAGTCGTCACCCTTATTATTTTCTTGCAACATTAGTGAATTTAGTGCTTTATATTCTTTTGAAAAATTTCCTTCATATTTATAAATATTCTTACTTACGCAATTTCACTATTTCTCTTAACTTATATAAGATTCATTCCAAATTTATTTATCTTATTTAGATTTAGATGTATAACAATATAATCTCTATTTATTTGGAAAAAAACTTCCAAATCAACAAGATTCAAATTTTCAAATAATTGGTTTAAATTCATTTTTATTTATATCTAATATCTACAAATATATTCATGTTGTTTCATTTGTTATATATTAAATCGATCCGATTTTTCGACGTCCGAAAATCGACATTAATACGTCCATTGTATCAAATACCGAACAATCGAATGCCGAAACACCGAACCATTAGGGTTTAGGAAGAAGGAGGTAGAAGAAGAAATAGAAACAAAATCAGAATCTCACAATTGCAGCGGCACATATATAATAAATAAACAACTAATCTTAAAAAAGAACCATATCTGTTTTATACATTACATCATCAGAGTACAACACAATCAATAGCAAAATACTGGACGTTATATTAACTCGTCCCCACAAAACTGAATACGCAGCTAACACTGCACAGTAGAAAATACATCAAGTACGTGTGATATGACTCGCCATCCAGCTCATCTCTTGAGCTCCATAGCATCCTTTCCTGTATCTATAATACTCGGTCTGACCCGAGCATTATAATAAAACAATACCCGAGTCAGTTTGGAAAACCAACGTGAGAAAACAGACTCAATTGGATTATTAAAATTTTCAAAATCCTTTGAAACCAAAGGTATCTCGTAAGACCACGCCACAAATAAACAAGTCGGGTTTTTTCCTTACGATAATCAGAACATTTCTTATCAAATCCTCTGATAATATAGTATACAAATACTTATTCAAATAGCCAAAATTGTTATCGTTATTAAATTTCAGCAATGCTAGGTTCTACAATCAAAACCGTAAAGGCACGTAAGGAGAATGGATTTCCATCAATGGCAGGGCTACCGGGGTACCGCCCGTCACAGTACGTGGTCTAGATCACCGTACTGAGGATCCCCCCTGATCCCCTGCTACACAAGACCGGAGGTACCCCTTACTGGATAGTCCGAATAAGATTACCCCGCGGTTGGGATCTGCAACCACCCACGCAGCTGAATAAAAAGGAACATCTAGACTTGGGTGACCTTACCCTAATTGGTTGCTAGCCACTTAGCCTTGCATGCACCTCCCTTGTTCTAGCCATTTTCGATTGATGAGGCTCGAGGGTATGCTTTACCTTTTTAGAACACATCTTACTTAGAATGCTCATCGTCCTCCTGACGATGTTCTGATAGCATTCGTCCATATAAG
The DNA here is from genome assembly GCA_030765085.1 of Allium cepa. Lineage (NCBI taxonomy): Eukaryota > Viridiplantae > Streptophyta > Magnoliopsida > Asparagales > Amaryllidaceae > Allium > Allium cepa. The sequence continues at coordinate 1,002,674,564 of CM060929.1, forward strand.
TCCGTTCTGGGTCCAAACGAAACCGAAGGCACTACTCCTATTACATCCATTTTGAAATCACCCTCAAGATTAGTAGCGGCTAGCCCTTGCACTTCACTGATCCATATTTGACTCCAAGCTCCAATCTTCCTCATGAAAATGTTCTAATCGAATCGAAGTGGTTTATGGGAAATTAATCCCAATCCCGGTCTCTTTGAAACAATCAGCGCGTTGGCCAATATTGATAGTCGGTTATTTAACTATCAAATAACATTCACAAACAACCATCAGGCATTAATAATTTTTCCAACTTATTATTTCAAAATATCTCCACAAGATATTTTTCTACACTACAACCCTTTTGAAAATAGTTTTCAAATCACCTTTTCTCTTGCGGAAATAAATTTCCATCCAAATGTTTTATTTCCACTGAAAACCACCAAGTCTTAAAACTTTAGATTTTAAAATAGTTTAGATTACTTTATCCAAAAATATATATACTTTAAAACATTTAAAAATAAAAACTACTTAAACACTTATTTTAAAATACTAGTTATGAAATCTTATAATAATTTCTCATGTAAAATTTAAGCCAAACTAAATTTAACATAAAAGTTATCCAAAATATTAAATAATTATTTTTTAAATCATAATACTAGTTACCCTTAAAATACTTTATTTATATAATTAACTTAATGAATATTTACTTTTAAAAAAAAAATTAAAACACTAAATAATTATTTCTTTCTAAAACCTTCTTTTAAAATCACTTTAAAACCTCTAACTTATACTTGGAAATTTTTCTTTGAAAATATACTTGGATTTTCACGGAAATACACTTTCTTTTCCACACCTTTAAAAATAAACCACTACTTATTTTTAAACAAATCTTCCTTTCCTTATAAATTTCCATCCTAGATTTATACTCCCTAACTATCCTCTGATAAATATTTCACTTTATTTATAAACCCTATATATAATTTTCACAATCTCATTCTTCTTTATTCACAGTTACAACACTTAGTGGGTTTTCAAATCGATTTTCAAAACCAACTTCATTTTAAAATAAATTCCTTTACTTATCCAAATTTATTTTTAAATCCATTAATTCCATATTCACTTCCATACTTATGATTTAAAATCTTATTTTAAACTGAAATATCCACTTCATATTTCATTCAAAATTCTCCCCTTTTTATTTCTTCCCAAACATTTTAAATCTTAAAATTTGAAAATAAAATCTTTTAAATTTTGGACAATATCACTTAAGTCTCTAAAACTTTTTTGTTTTCATTTATTTAAAATCTCTATCTTCATTTCCATACTCAGAATTTATTTAATAGAATTTAAAAAACAACTTTTATATTTTTCCCAAATCCAACCTTCAATTTATCCAAATTCACTATAATTATTTTACTTAAAAATTTCCCTTTTATTTCTTTAAAAATACAAACTTTATATATTTTTCGTTCTGTCAAATACCAATATATATTCAACCAAGCCATAACATTCAATAATTTCAATTCCCAATAAAATCAATATAATCATCACAGATTATCGCATAAATCACAAAACTAAATATAAAATAAATTCAATCATTTTGAGGAATCCAGTTGAATCCCTTCAACCTGTTTCCCTGCATCCATAGATGTTAGCACAACAATTTTAAAATACCAATCCCACTTCAAGATGGGATATCGCGATATAAAGGGTCATCCGCTATTATGCGGACGCATAGGGTCTCATCCGCTATATAATGTGGGGATATCAATCACTCTAGTATATATATATATATACATACTAATATATATTTAATATCCAATAGGCTATAATATTTGATCCAACTAAACATCCAATAATTTAAATCTAAACATTTATTAATTCTTCGAATCCAAATGAGTGAGAAAATCTCACCTTTGTTTTTGTTTGCAATCCACTTCATTCCCGACTTGGTTTGACGATTTTTGACCTTATATAAACATCATACGATTTATCAATATTTGAATTAATTAAACAATTAATTACCATTTATTTATTCAATTTAAACTAATAATTTAGTTTTAAACAAATTTTCTTTTGGTAAATTATTTTCTAGTGACTAAAATAATTAGATAAGTTTATTAAACAAATCAATCTCCACAATATATTATTTTAAAATTAAAAAAGTAGATTAAAAAAATGTGTATAGGATTATTTTTTTTATTTTTTTTTCATTTTGAAACCACGTATATATTTATAAATATAATCTATATAGATTTTAAAAATCTAATTTTATATAAACTTTCAATCATTTCAAAGTTCCTATTTTTTTCTTTCTTTTCCCAAAATCATATCTATTAAAAACAAACTGTTTTAAATCTAATTTGCCTAAATAATTTTTTTAACTGTATGCATATATATATTTTCAGTAAACAACCAGAATAAATGCTTACTCTACTATAGTTACTTTTTTCTTCTCTTTTCTTTTATTTACTGTTAAATTCCTTACCTATATATATATACATGCAGATATATAGATTCTATACATATAATAAATTTCTTTTGTAAAATAAAAATAGCAATTTTCTTATTATTGTAAAACCCCACTTTTTTTATATGTGTATATACATATATACATAAATTAAATAAAAAAAACTATGGTATACCTTACCTCCATTGACTTGATGTGCTGCCGACCCTCCCTCTAACACTCGCGCTCGCATCACTCGACGACCAAATCGGGACGCCGCTGCAACTCTAAAACCATGAGCTCACGAGTTCAACCTTCGGTCGCAATTGCTCCCAGAAACCGTGATTGCCTTCCTCCAGATTTCGATCGACTGGCATGTCACACCCCTTGGCCACCGCCATCGATCCTCCACACTGCTTCTCTTCGGCTCGAGTAAACGAGGCGACCTTGAACCGATCGTCGAGATCTCGATTCCAATCGCGAGCTTCCTTCCGTTCTTCGATTTGCTTATAGGCAAATCGCGAGTCCCAAAAGTTTATACTTTATTTTATTTTTATTTTTTAAGAATTTCGTTACTGATTGAGGAGGGAAAGATGAAGAGGGGTTCGACCATTTTCTTTGATCAGGGTTTTTTTTTCGATTCGAGATGGTGAAAATAAAGAAGGCTCGACTTTTTATTTTATTTTATTTTTATTTTAGGAGAGACACGTGTTTACATCGAGAAAACACGTGCTGAAAGGCAAGATACGTATTTAATTTGTCTTGTGAAAACATTATTATATATATATATAATATTTTGAATTAATTGTCTCAAAATCGTAACTTAAAATCGTGAATCCCCATCGAGGCGTGTCGCCAGGCGCTTATAATGTTATACCCCTATTCCGAATGCAATGGAAAAGGATTCGAGTCCTAATTCGATCGTATGGAGAAGATAGCTTTTGGACCAGAATTATATTTGATTTTCGATATAGATTTCAGCGCGTTTACCTATCGTACGATCAGACGTCAACTCCAAATACTATGAAATTTGAAATTCGATAATAATTCACTATTACGGATCCAATGAAACTGGTTTCGTTGAATTCCGAGATTGTGCCTTGGAAGGCTATTTTAAAATATCAAATTTAAATGATATATTTTCAAGACTGGACAAAACACTTCCAAATTCAATTCTAAAGCTTTCATTATCTTCAATACTATTAATATAAATTTTCCAAGCCTTTGAAATATTTTTAACGGCTTAAAAACCAAGATTCACTATTTTAACCATTTTCCAATTATTAAATTCAATAATTTAATTACCAAATAAACAATGATATTTGAAATTAGAGTTAAACTAACTTTCAAATATTTAAAAATCAATTAAATTTTCCAATTTCAAATATTCCAAAATTTCGGGCCGTCGCATTCCTTCCTCCTTAAAAGAATTTCGTCCTCGAAATTACTAGTTAAGAAGAATGGTCCAATACCCGTTACTATCTTCCCAAAACCAAACAGTCCAAACAACTTCCCAAATAATCTTTTTATAAAAAACACACTATCACCCTTACTAACTTCCCGAACTCATCCATGACTTCAAAACAATATTATTGACTCAACCAGTTCAAATTATAACTTAAAATTCAAATTTTAAATTTCAAATTTTCTCAAAATTTTTCTAACTGTTTAAATTTCCGAAAATTTCGCTAACGTCTCCTTTGCGCGGCTAGATCGGTACGACTACAAAATCCTTCTACGGGACCCTAAATTTCAAAAGAAAACAAAAAGCCAAGTGGCTAGACCAGAAAATCATCAAATTTCATATGCCATTTTAGATACATAACTTTTATCGAGCCATACAATTTCATCTCTAGAAACCAAAAATATCAATTTTTTCTTTTGCTTTTAAAACACCTGTATAAACTATTTAGCAATAATATCCCGTCACAGAATTCAAAATCATTTTATTCATTTCTTTACCAAATTTGTTTTACTTAAGCTCATATGATGCACGTATATCATCCATACGCAATATTAAATCCGATCGCTTACTCGATCACATAATTTCACTTCCGAACTAGTATCGTTCACCCGACTCTCTAGTGCGGACTCAGATCTAGTTTCTTGATCAAAAACTGACTTGTGCCAATTTGAAATGACTAAAACAGGACAGCTTGACTGGGCCAAGTGGGCTAGTTGCCCCTAACAGACATCCGTTCTTATTAGACTAGGTCCATACTATTACTTTTGATGTTGGTTTCGGTTGGTACACCTTGGTTTTCGGATGAACTATCTTTTTGACTTGATATAGGATGGATGGAGGCGGTGGGCGGTCGTGGCTACGATGCGTTACCACCAACCCTACGATCCGAACTGGTAGTATCCTACCTTGGGCATTGCCTCATGTGCCTTGTCATACTTTTTTTCCTATACGAGACCACTACGAGTTTGGTTTAGTGTTGTCATATCACGACGCATTCCTGTTCCCCGATGTGCTACTCGGGTGTTATATGCAAACTATATGACAATGCTCAAAACCGCGTTAAGGGGCATTAATGTAAAGCCTTAACGCTAAGAAAAATGTTTATTTTACCGATTAGACATCATATATTTAGCGTATTCTACTATATATAAATAGTTGATGGATACTTAAGAGATGTAAAATCCCGTAACATCTCTTGAGTTATTGCACGCACGTTATACACTGGGTAGGACATGTGAAACCTTATAAACATCTCTGACGTTATTACACTCCTGTTACATATGATATTAATTTGACTTACATAAGGATATTTTAATCATGACTTGAATGTTTTGTCTTTTCATCACGCTCGGGTCAGTCCTGGGTTTTCAGCATGTTGAAGATCATATTTTCTAGAGGACGAAGACGAAGATTGGTATATTATTATTACTAGTATTATTTCACCACATTGTTTGTTCCGCTGCATTATTTTATTATCTACTTTATATATAACTCTGATAGATGTTGTAAAATTATAATCAGCTGTATAAACATCTTAATGAACTGTTTATTTAATTATTATATTTTGTCATTCTGCTGAGAGATTCTGTATTTTTTTTTCTTCTTTTCTTAGTTTTCTTAATTAACCCTATTGATTATCTATCTTTTGGATTGTTTGAGTTCGACATATGTGGATTATTGTCGATTTAAACCCTCCGAAATGTAGGTCGTCACATCTTTGAAGCTCTTATGCTCCATGCCTCTAGCCTCACCCCATGCACCCTATCCATTAATGGCATTGTGGGTGTAGACATTGGAAAATGGGCATGACCTCGCTTGTAACAACTTTCAGCCAAAAGTTCCTCATTGCAAAGATCCAAGTAAACTTTATATTAGTTGATTGCTCATATGCTTATAACCTACCAATATAATGAACATCACTTGCTGAGCTGGACGCCGTTATCCCCTACCACCGCATTGTCATGATGTTCCCTATCCACGAAGAGGTCGACGAAATTAGGTTAAATCATTAAAAGATAAGGGAATGTTACGGAACTTCCCTATGACAAGGAAAGAAGGGTATTGTCATGACGCAACATGAATATTCAATAATCAATGGCAAGTTTCTCGACAGATCCAACAGGCTGGCCAATGCCCTGGTTCTTGCTAAGACCCCTACAACTGTAAAGCATCGGTCATAGCTCCTACTCTCTCACAAGCTTCCACCTTATCTAACAATTAGGGTTATCGCTGCCTCGATTCAGACCCACCACTACATAAAGATTCCATAAAACTTTCCCATCTACAAACCTTTATGAGCGGGCTGCATATAGCCCACTTCAGCATCAGGTCACTCCCTTACACTAGAGTGTTTGTGCTAAGCAATACGCTCCTGTTCGATTCTAGATCAACAGTCGCTTCATACGGCGACATGTCACCCAAGAGAACCTCACAGCCCCATGCACTCAGGTTCGAGCCCGGGCTCGTCCTTCACTCTTCGTTCGACCGCTTATAACCTAAGAGAACTTGTAAACAAACTTGCGTTATAGCTTATGCCATTGCAAACTGCTACTCCACATCCCACCGGTCTACATGAACGACTATATCAAGACTGCCTTACTATCAGGCTGATATTTAATATGTCCTAAAAAAGAATAGCATTTCTGCAAAATAAGTACAAGAACTATGGGCTATTTAGAGCACTCTACCCAATAAGTCATATGCAGATAAACAAGCAACAAACAACAAACAACAACAAGATTTTCAAGCAAAGTTTGCAACTACAGATCTATTTCATTCGGCTCAAAGAATGCAGAGGAAAACACCCACCCCACTAGACGTAATGAGATTCTTATCACAATTAGTTGAAAAGAAGAAAGAGAGAAGAAGAAGCACGTTATGGAACACTTTAGAAGATCTAGCTTCAAATGTGAAGATGAACTCCCCCGACAGTCCAAGTGATTAAGAACTTGTTGAAGAAATGTGAGCATGCTACCATCTTCGAAGCCTTTCACATCGAATATTGTAAGAGATCGTGAAAACATCCCAATAAACATCACTAAGAGGATGACTAGGACTTTAGACGTAAGATTGAAGGTGGAGGCGACAATCAATACTCCTTCTAGTAAGGCGCTGAAGCATTTGAGCCAGCCTAGGTTCAGAACCGTAAGAGCGGAATGGAGAAGAAATCCACTAGCCCCCAGCTGGCCTATTAGCATAACAACGATGGTTGATCACCATTTGATACTCACCAGTAGCATGGGCCTAAGCCAAGTGGCAAGTGAAGACCCACCTCGAGAAGAAGGTTCCAAGGGGATGGTTTGAACTACAATCAATAGGTGGTAGTCAAGCGTTGAGAGAGCTTTCTCCTTTCTTAACATAACAAACAAGTTTCAAAAAAAAGACATACGTGTAAAGACATCAAGGAAGAAAATAAATGATGAAGTTAGCTACTTTTTATTAGTAAAAAATTGCGAAAGATTCGTTAGCTGATAAAAAATTTCATGAGAAATATTATATAGGTTCATGGAAGAAAAGAAGGGGTATTTATATACCCGCATCTTCAATCATGTGCATTGGTTTCAAAAGGCAAAAAGAATCTGAGTCATTCAAAAGATATCAAAACAAAGTCAACACATACAATTGGGTGACGTGACACATCAATTCCCGTCTTGAAAAATGAACTCTCATAAGCAATAGCAAGAAGCACTATGGAAAGCACATTAAATTCTTTATAGGGTTGTCAATATGTAAGATTTTCATGATTTGACAAGCCTGCACCCGCTAGTTGATATGGACTTAGAGGGTAAAATATTGTTCAGTTTTTCTTGCAAGTAATCAACATGCCGATTGAAGGTAGTATGACCAAATCTAAGCCAGCCCAACTACTTTACAATCGACCTACATAAGCCAGCTCAAGCCTATGATAGTCTCCATACATCCCTTTCATTGAGAAAGGAACCAAGATGTGTCCCGGTCAACTCATCTGTATGTACTTGTCACATTCAGGCAAGATCTAGGCTCGACTCGGTCTAGTCATGCTTGGCTCGACGACGACCAGCCTTCCTATGCCAATCTTCTTCCAACACGACTCCAAGTCAGCATGTTCGCCTAACGCCACTCCAATTGACGGCTGATATCTCACCAAGCCCATCTTAGCATGCGAAATATCAAACAAGATAGGCTCAGGCATGGCTTATCGTTGGCTCTACTTCAGTACAACCTACCCTGACTGGTCTTGGGTAGTCCCCCAGTCACCTTGCACCCAATCTTGCACTATATTCCCAACATTATCCTTAGCAATATTCCTAACTTCTTTCTTATCATCGACAACTAGTCAACTTTCTCAACAAGACTTATTACGTGAGCACTCAAGTAAAAGATAAGTTATCCATCCACCTACCAGAAGCACTATAGCTGAGTGGCTGAACTGAAGTAGCTTATCATCAGCATTCAATGCACACTTAATGCGCAGTTTGTGCATTAAATGCGAGGTCCACACCTGGTTAGAGGATCAATGAGTATATTTTCATCCAATGTATATCTTCTTACACTTTAACAATTGTCGTCCATCTACCCTTACAACCATATCAATAGTCAGGCATTTTTCCTACTTGTTCTACAACTCAATCACAACTCTGCATCATCCACTTCATATCCCATGCACCACAAGTTCAAAGGATTTGGAACATATAAGGACTCTGAATACTACACACAATTCAAGGCTCTTGATACAGAAAATCCCTAAGATTACACAACTTTATTAGCTTTAAGTCTTTCCTACTATCTTATTAATCTCTTGTAATTCCTTGTGTTTGTAAGAGCATATATATTAAGAGAACTTCATGATGGACATTGGCATCTTTCCTGAACAACTCTATATCTTGCGTTATTTACCATTCAGCTACGTATTTAACTCCTTATTATTTATTTTAATCTCAGTGTTAATAAGTAACCTTTTCACATTACTTTAATTTCAAGGTTGGATAAATCTCTAGTCAACACACTCAAACTGCAAACATGTTTAAAATACCTTTGTATGTGTATGCATATGGGTGTAACTTCTTGTAAACTAAGTACACAAATACACATGTTTAAAATACCTTTGTATGTGTATGCATATGGGTGTAATTTCTTGTAAACCAAGTACACAAATACACACGCACACATAGACACACACAAACAAATGCGCGCACACACGCATACATACATACGTACATGTCTCTGTGCGTGTACATATGTATGCATATTATCCTTAACTTTTAGAATACATGATATAAATCTTATTGATTTATTTATTCTAAAACTTTAGAATATAAGAGATATAAACTTAAATAGAAAGTAGATTGTTGACATCAAATGCAATGCCTAAGTGTTATTATGTATATGTATGTGTCTATGTGTGTATATGTATACACACACATATATATACATACATATACATACATACAAACATACATATACATACATTATACATATATATATATATGTATGTATGTATGTATATGTATATATGCATATAGGGCAAGGATCGGCTACATCTCAGATCCCTCTAATCTCAACCATATATACTTTTTAACTGTATAATTATGAGAACATGTGATTGAAATTAGGAAGAATTTGAGGTGTAGCCAAAATGAGATATAGCCGATCCTTGCCCATAAATATATGTATACATACGTACATACATATATTGCGTATTAAATGTATTGTTTAAACTGAATTTAATCATTATCCGCTTGTTGTTAGTTTTATTATATGTTTATCTATCCTTTTGAATTTTATTTATTTGATTCTACTTTAGGAACCTAATTATATTTATTATTTTACATATTTTTGTCTTCTTTAGTAATATTTTAGATAGGCATGTGAATCAAATGATCAGTACTGAAACGATATAAGTAAAAAACTAATTATTTGTTTTATTATAACATGAATAAAATATGACATGTCCTAAAAAAGGATGCAAACGTGCATAATTTCTTTTTTATTCTAAACTTTAAAGAGCTAACTATAAATTCTTTTACATTAAAAATGAATTCTAACATTTAACATTTGTACATCATGAGCTTTTTATGTTGATATTTTTAGATAATTGTATAATTACTTATTATGTTGAATTTCTTTCAAACTGTTGCCACAAATGTTTGATCGTATGTTTCTAATATCCAGATTTCTATTTTTATGAAGTAAAATTTAAAAGATTTGGATTAGCGAGGCTTAAGAATAAATTAATAAAATATTGAAATGAAAATTAAAGCTTTCTGAATTAGTTTATTGTTGGCGCCAAAATTGGTCATTAACACCCAAACGTCGTTGAAAGCACCAACCAACAGTCACAAGTAACATATAGAATGTATGTAGAGAGTATAAATGTAAAGAACAGTAAAAATTAAAAAGAAAGCAGTAAGAACATAAGATTTATAGTGGTTCGGCTAACCCCAGCCTACGTCCACTCTAGAAATTTCCTTTTTATTGATGTTAGAATTAATTACAGTTACAATCTAGAGTGTTTAGAACAACAATGGCAGAGCAGCCTTAGTATAGAAGACGAAGGGAAACAGAATGAAGAAGATCTGTTTTCTGAACCCCTCCTACTGTATTTATATGCAAAATCCAAGTTACTGGGCTTCTTGAGTGGTCCGGACCCATTGAGACCATAGCTGAACCTACGCCCTTCATCACGAACGACCTTGAGCTTTGTACATACCGAGCTTTGTACATACCAACCTGAAACATCCTGGGTATTAACCCGAAGTAGACCTATCCATAACTCGAAGAAAACGAGACGCCGTCCCAACACAGCTATAACATGCTGACCCTGTGATACACCGGTCTCCACTTCTTTTACCGATTCGACCCACTTTAGCCGACCCAAAGGAAGATAAGCACCAACCTCATACTTGTCGAACCACCATAGGCCGAACCACATGTACTGATCCCTCCGAGGCCGATCCCATCCAACCGAACCACCAAAGGCCGATCCATATGAACTGATCCCTCCAAGGCCAATTCCATCCAAATCAAACACCACAGCCTCCCACTTTTACCGACCCACTTATCGCCTATCTACTTACTGTTGATCCCTCCATTCATGCCGACCCAGGGATGCCGACCCAAATCACTACAGAGCCACATCTGTTGACCCACTCAAGCCGAGTTATTCATGCCAAACCACCAATGCCGAACCATATCTTGCCGACCTGCCTTAACTTTCACACCATGACCAAACCGTGCATGATCTCCTCTCCTCAATCAAGCCATGTACGAATGAGCTACCTTGATCGAGTGACCCACACCAAACCATCCATGACGATCGTCTATCCATCAACTGGCTCAAACTCATCGTATTCCAGTCTTGACAAACGAGCGATCAATTTAGTTAAACCTGCATGTTTATGGCCTTATCGAAAAATGGATTAACATTTGCCCCCCAAAACATGCCTTACAGTAGGAAGGCATGTTTTGAACAGCTTTTGTTCCATCATCCAAAGTCCATATGTCATCCATAGCCATACCATCTGATCCATAATCCAATCCATTTTATCTAAGTGCCATTACCGTATCCTTATCCAAATCCATAACTGCTCCGAGTCGATATCCGATTCCTATCCAGTAACCAAATCCTTATCTAGCTCCACATCCATCTGAACCCGACAATCGAGTTCTGATCCATCCATATCCAATAACCAATAACCAAATTCCATAACCTCTCTGGGTCAATATCCAAATCCAGGACCGCTCCGGATCCATGCCTAAATCCTTAGCTGCATAGCCAATATCCAAATCCGTAACCTCTCTGGATTCTTTCCAAGTGCAACCTGCACTTGACGACGTATGTCAAGTAATGCCATGGTGTTCCTGGTTCAGTGTCCCTGAACATTGAGTAATGCCGTGGCTTAAATCCTAAGCCGAATTCTGGTCGCTCCGGACCTTTGCTGAGCATAGTCCATGCTCAATGACCTGAAATAGTAACCGATAGATAACATGGGACCTAGGTTCTAGGTCGAATCCTGGTCTCTCTGGACCTTTACCGAGCATAGTCCATACTCACGACCTTTTAGCCAAAAAACCAAAAGAAAAATCCAATCTGAAATCTAAGTAAAACCAGAAAACCAGAAATCCACATCCAAAATCAAACCAAAAGACAAACGTCCAAAGCAGAACCCAAATCAAAAATCAAACAAAACCAGGAGTTCAAACCAAACTCCAAAACCAAACCAGAAAAAAGAAGCGTCCAAGGCAAAAAGAAAAAACTGATTTCACAACCAAAATGTCATGGTTTATCATCATCCCAAAGCATGCCTAGGGGTTGTCTCCATCCCCGTACATGAGTAAGTGACCTAGCCATCTGCCTAGAATTTGCTGCTTATTCAAAACCATCACGATTAGTTAATGACCAACCGACCACCATTCCTGGGCCTTGTGCCATCGTCATTCAATGTAGGCGGTGGCTGCACCCGTTCCACTGTCGCTTCCGAGTTTTGACATATTGCCGCAACTGACATTCCTTACATTTTCCTCGATTATATCCTTTAGATGCCTACAGCTGTTAGTATCATGCCCATCCAGACCATGAGAGAGACAGTGCCTTCCTGATGCCCTTTCGTGTTCTGAGGGTTTCCTCCTTGCCGACCTTCGATAAGGAAGGCGATCCCGAATATCCAAGTATCTGTTCCAATGTCTCATTCAGTCCTTTGTAAGTGGAGAATTTTGGTTCTTCCTAGCGCTTCCTCTTTCCTTTATCCTTATCTTTACCTAAGCAATCACCGAATGATTCTCCATCCTTAACCATGTTTACTTCCATTGACCTTGTATCCAAATATGCATCCTCTTGTCGAAGAAATCTCTCAACTTCATGAAAGAATTCCCCGAGATCCATTGGTGGGTCCCATATCAATGATACTTTGAAATTTAAATTATCCCTAACTCCCGACACCACCCCCATTAGAACCATTAATGGATCCGGCCAATTCGTTGAAGCATCTGCTGCACTAAACTGAGTTAAAAGTCCTAAGCGATTCTTCCGCCATTTGCTTCAATGACATCAGTGTAATCATATTCTTCGGCCTCTTGATGTGAACTCGAAACTGTTTCAAAAACCTATCCTCCAATTTTGTCCATGTTCCAATAGATTCATTTTTCAGTTGTCTAAACCACATAGTAGCTATATCGGTCAAGTACAGGGGGAAACATCGAGCCATAACCTCCTCTGATGCACCCAACACTTCCATATGCCTTGTGTGTACCTCATCAAGTGGTCAGTGGGATCCATCTTACCATTGTACACTTCCAGAGCGGGCAGCTTGAAATCCGATGGATTCCTAGCCATCCTAATATTACGGGTAAACAAACTTTTGTTTACTCCCTCCAAATCCCTGTTTTCCATCCATCTGCAAATAGTTTGCCTGATGATGTCAGCCAATCTACTGTTACCTGCCAAGGGTTGCCCCCCATCCATATTTCCTGCCTACTGTCCAAGCCCTCGGGGGAATTATGGTACATACTCCTCGTCACGTATTCTTGTATTCCTGTTGGCGTCGGGATGCGTAGCATCATCTGGTATCCCTCCATGGATTGGTCCAGCATTACTTGGTGGTGTGCCCCCAAGTCTAGGTCCATCCAAATTGATAGTTGTTTGCTGATTAGGGGCTGCCCCCTCCTAAACCGCTCCATCTGCTTGCCCATTGAGTCCTTCTGATCCAGCTCCATGGATCTAAGCTCCTGTCGTTCCTGCTTGTCCAAATTGTTTGAAAAGTATTTGTATCATTTCCTCTTACCTTTTCATCAATTGCACTTGCTTGGAATTCATCATGACCAGCATCTCGTCCCTTCTAATGTAGATCGAGGCTTGATTAGCTCTTGAAGAAGCCTCCTGACTTCCCTCGTGCTGACTCCTTTTCGTCCTTTGCCTTCAGCTTGTTTGCTTTGCCACAGTCCCCAGAATTAAAGTTCCTAGGCCTTTAAATAAAAAATCCAAACTTCTGAATCACTGAGTGCAAGCGTTCTCAGTCAAATCACCAAAATGTTAACGCTAAAATGGTCACTAGCACCCAAACGCCGTTGAAATCACCGACCAACAGTCACAGATAATAGATAGAATGTATGTAAAGAGTATAAATATGAAAAAAAAGTAAAAATTATAAAGAAAGCAGTAAGAATAGAGGACTTATAGTGGTTCAGCTGACTTCAGCCTATGTCCACTCTAGAAATTCCTTTTTATTGATGTTAGAATCAATTACAGTTACAATCCACAGTTTTTAGAACAACAAGGGCAGAGCAGCCTTAGTATAGAAGACAAAGGGAAACAAGATGAAGAAGATCTGTTTTCTGAAGCCCATCCTGCTGTATTTATAGGCAAAATCTGAGTTACTGGCTTCTTGAGTGGTCCAGACCTATTTAGACCATAGCCGAACCTACGCCCTTCATCACGAACGACCTTAAACTTTGTACATGCTGACCTGAAACATCTTGGGTATCAACCTAAAGTAGACCTATCCATAACTCGAAGCAAACTAGTGGCCGACCCAAAGCAGCCATAACATGCCGACCCTATGATATGCCGACTTCCACTTCTTCTGCCGATCCGACCCTCTTTTGACGACCTGAAGGAAGATAAGCACCGACCCCGTACTTGCTGAACCACCATAGGCCGACCCACATGAACTGATCCCTCCAAGGCTGATCCCATCCAAACCAAACTACCACAGGCCAACCCACATCAACTGATTACTCCGAGGCCGATCCCATCCAAACCGAACCACCACAACCTCCCACTTTTATCGACCCACTTATCGCCGATCCACTTACGTTGATCCCTCCATTCACGCCGACTCAGGGATGCCGACCCAGATCACTACCGAGCCACATCTACCAACCCACTCAGGCCGAGCAACTCATGCCAAACCACCAATGTCGAACCATATCTGGCTGACCTGCCATAACTTTCACACCATGACCTAACCATGCATGATCTCCTCTCCTCGACCGAACCATGTACGACCGAGCCACTTTGATCGAGCGACCCATACCAAACTATCCATGACTAATCGTATATCCATCCAACTGGCTCAAACCCATCGTATTCCAGTCTCGACAAACGAGCAGTCAATTTAGTTAAATCCGCCTATTTACCGCCTTACCAAAAGGCGAGTTAACATTTATTTTTTTACTTTATAATAATGGAAAATTTTAAGGTTTTTATATTTCTCATTTTCTTAGTTTTTCAAACTCAGCTTTCAAATTAATTGTGGATCATTTGCTTGCAACACATAAATAAGAAAAACTGTCATTTTAAAGGATGATATAAGATAAGATATTAGATTGAGACAATTGAAGACTAAATATTAAAAAATTCACCATTTTAATAAATTAACTCCAAAGCCAAATCAACTTCATTTACTACTAGGTACAGAATAAATTTTCATATATATATATATATATATATATATCACCTTTCTCCTTAAGTCAACACTCGACCACCATTCTCCTCGATCTCATTAGCACATCTCGTCTCCACCTCAAGTGGCGTTCCTTTTTCTTTCGTTTTTTATCGTCCTCGTTGTGCCTCCACTATAATAACTCATCATCTATGATGACCCGAACCATGTCTAAAAGTGGCATTGGCATCGCAAATGTCGTTAACGGTGGATCAGTTAAAGTAACATATAAAACAAATCTTGGAGCTACCTATCAAAATATTCACTTTTTGAAAGTCCCAATGGAATAACATATATAATATTAACAAATAATATAATCCCAAATAAATAAAATAAAACTGTAGCTATTAGCCTACATATAAAATATAAACAAAACCGAGAAATGAAAATCTAAATGTTTGGGAAAATATCAAATAACTAGTAGATAACTAATAAGTAAATGTGTATCTCCATCGTACCACCATGTCTTTTGAAATCATCACCAGCCAGTTTTACCTACCTATCAGAGTAAGCAAAAAGAGGAGAGGAATAGAGGGGATTAGACATACATCTAGCGAGTGATACGCATCATACAAGCGTGTAGTATTAATAAGCTAGAAACGCAACACTTATGCTCTAAAACCATACCTTAACGCGTTTCCCTGCAAACAACAAGTCGGCTAAACACAATACAATACTATAGTGAAATGATATGCTTCAAGGGATCGAGCAAGTCTACAGCGGGTAAAATAAGTAGATTTAAAAAAAATCTCTTTCTGGATCATAGTAGGCCTATGAAGTCTAATGGAGTTTTCACTAGGTCCAATCTAGTTATTATTAATAAAATCATATTATATTAATATTGTTATATTTTAATTAATTAATCATATTAATTGATTTTAAATTGATATATATATATATATATATATATATTAACATTTCAACTAACTGTTTTACTGAGAATGCATCATATGTACATTTAAACATACAACCAACATAAATAAACTAACATAAACATGTGTATACACAATCTAGGTTTTAGGAATTATATCTATTGCATATACATTATATATTATACTTACATGTATTTGTAATAATTTCACATGCATGTCGAAATATAAATGTCTAAGTATATGCATATGTTTAAGCATACTGTAATATATGTATATGCTTTATATAAACATACTGATAGTACCACAACACACATGTACATAGATACACTCACATATATAGAGGAACTTTCTTATAGAGAGAAACTCTCTTGTAAAGAGGAACTCCATAAAAATGGATGGAAAACAGGGGTTCAGTTTTTGAGTTATTGTTTTTTCCAGAATTCAAGACGATTTATGGAAATTTCTAAGACATTTGGGGTATCCATAGAATCCACAACTACTATCACTACCAGAAAAGGAATGCTTTTTTATTCCTAAAACACCAATTCTATATTAGATTAGAAATCCATCTCTCGTTAATTAAAGGTATGCGTATAAGATTACGTGCATAAAGAAAATTATCTCTGAAATGATTGAGATACAATGGAACTGTAAGCCAATGAGAAGACCTAGGTTGTATTCCAAATCGCAACTGACAACCACCAACCTTGGTTTCATTTTGCGATCTCAAATCTGGATCTAGGATTTAGAGATAGAAAGCTATCGGTTCTAGTCAGGCAAGGCATAGCGGCTAATGGTTGTGATGGCGAATTTGTCCCAAAGTTTGATGTTTGAAAATATCATGATATAATAGTTATGGAAATGAAATCAGTGATGGGGATCTAAAATCCATAAATCATATGGTTCATCATGAATTGGGTCTAGGAGGAAAATGGCACGTTTGGATAATCGCCGTTGGTAGTTACGATATCTAGAGGATAGAGGCGATTGTAGATGTTGCCAAAACCAAGTCTCCATGGTCATATGAGTAAAACGGTTAATGAGAAGGATTATGTGAGGTTATTTCTTTAACCCACTATGAAGACACATGATATGTTCAAGATGATGCAAGTGTCAAAAGTGTAAATTGGCCTATGTTTTGATTGGAAAAATTCTAATGGGCTCAGTTCTTAACAAATAATAGAAGAAGAAAACATATAGGCTTTCAAGACAACTGAATTTTTGACTCAAGCTATAGTGACTGCATTGTTCTTTTCTGAGCATATACCACTCTGTTTATGTTTTTAGGATGTCATTTGTTATAACAAGGTGACTCAACAAGAGTTGAGTTGTATGTAATGGTGTCTTATGTATTGTAACATATTTTATATTAATAATAAAGGAACCCAATTTCAAAATACACACACACATCTAGATACACGCACACGTATATACATACATACGTACACACGTACGTACGTACATATAAAATCTAGGTTTCCACATATATATTTTATATGCGTATACTTATAATCATATGAATTATTCACATAAAGTAGATATTTCAAATAAGAGTAAAATTAGAAGAATGAAGATGGAAATGTAATTTATGTTACAACTAAATTTAATCAAATCTTAGTTAAAAAGGAAATAATTATGAAGTGCAATTCCATTTTACTTTTCTTCTACAATCACCAATATAACAATTAATTTATAGCATATATAATTCCAAACTTAATTGCAGCAAACATCCAAATCCTTGAAAAATCAAAAGAAATTAATTTATATTTAAATAGGAAAAAGCATATAACTAACACAAATAAAATTAAAAGTTCTACAATTTGTTATCTCTAATGATATATTTAGATCTAAAACATAACACTTATATTTATGTACATATATATATATATATATATATATATATATATATATATAATAAACTGTAATTTAATTTAAAAGAATGAAAGTAAGTTAATTTAGAAAAAAATCAACCAAATAAAGATTTGGTTTTATTGTTGGTTTAGAATTTTAAGGCTTGAAGAAGAATTGATTTACACACGCTCACATATACATATATACATATCTTCATAATTCAATCTACTGGATATTAGATCTATTGATAAGGAAATATGTTGTGACAACAACAATAATTTATTGAAACATACAATAGCATAAAATTTTTGATTCAACAAACAACATGATATGTTTCAGATGTTAAGCAAAATAAAATATAAATTGTTCGATTAAATAAAATAATTAATTAATTATAATAGTAGATGAAAATTTGTTAACAAAACTATAGCGAGTCACCTTTTCGATCCCCTAACGTCGACACTAATACATCCACGGTATTCACGTGCCGAGCACCCAAGTGCTAGAAAGACGAATTGTTAGGGTAAAATAAGAGGAAAAAGAAATAAAACAAGAAAGAAGAGAACACGATATCAAAACCTCACAGCGGAACGATAATATATAATATCAAAAGAACAGTACAAAGGGTCTTCGATATAGAAATTTCAATGTTAAACCTAAGCATTATCATTAGCCTAGACAATAATGACAACCTATCCTCACAAATGCTAGTAAGTACAATATGGTAATGCAGTGGAAATACGAATACTACGATAGGTGAAACGTCCATCTAGTCTCATCGAGCTCCAATGAACATCAACAAAAACCTGCCTTTCTCGGACTACTTGAAAGAGCACACGAGGAATTTATAGAAAACAAAAACTACGCGTCAAGCATAAGTCTGGTATGAGAAACTCAAGAAATATGTAGCTAGCATATATAAGTACTTTTGAGACTGTATGGAATGACATAACAGTTATACCCTCGAACTACCATCTAATAAGACATTAGGTAATATAAAAGAAAATTTCTAGGGTGAAGAATATAAATGCATAACATAGCCGAAGTGGTTACATTGATTACATTCAACAACATATTAGAGGGTACATTCAAAGTCGATAAGGAAGGTTCGGATAATTGGTTTCCTATGGAGATCCCTTTGGTCAAGCCAAAATCCAATCTCCTGCACAAGGGTCAGAAACTACCTTCGAGCACCATATATCTCTAGATAGAATATATCACTAAGGAAAACGAAGTCGGTCCATGTCTAAATATGTGATCCCAAATATCATCACCTCCCATATGCAACATCGATAAGCATACTCTAGATATAGAGTGATAATATAATATCCTATCGTGGGTTAGCCAAACCCCAAGCCATGCTCTTATTCTTCTGTCATTTTCGATGTCGAGGCTACGTTCAGCATCTTTTACATGAGCCTTCATCACTCGAACGGAACACGAATCCCCAAGTGGATTCCCACATCTCAAACAGATCTTGAAACCACAAATGGATCCTAACATCTTTAACATATCCACTTCTAAGAGATAGAATACATATCTTAGTCTTTAAGTGGATTTCGATAAGTTAAATACTTGCCAATCCCGGTCTCTTCAAGAATGAATCGACAAATTTGGTCATTCAATAATAATGAGAACGATCATATATAGAAACCAAGTCTCGCTTACTTATCACCATTTCGATTTTTTCATCTCATGTTATCCCTTGGCTAAGAGAGAAACCAATAGATTAGAACTCTATTGCTCATATCCCTACTTGAATATCATTCTTAACTCCCACAGATAGACAAGCCCACTTCATTGGCTTTTAAGTATGCAACTAAACGTTTTCCATAAATGAGTAAACACACAAAGTATGATTAAGTTATGCAAAGCATAATTAAGTCACATAAGTGACGTCTAATCTCCTTTTTGTTTAATTAATCTTTTATTAATAAATACCTCTTTTAGTTGTAAAAATCTTTACCTAATAAAACATTATCCACCTAATTCTACTATTCATTTATACTTCTTTCAATAGTTTAAAAAATTATTATATACTTATCTCAAATGGTATAAGTATATTCACAAATCATTAACAAGATTTTTTACTTTAAACCTTTACTCTTTCTATCTTTTTCCAAAAGATTACATACTTGTAATTTTCCTTCAAATATCCATTTAAGGATCTAAAAACTTCCACAAATCCAATGTTTAAGGCTAATGCTATTTAAACATTGTCACTACAACCCAAAACCAGTCCACTTATGCTTACTTTTAATATATTATTTTTGTAATGACCCGAAATTTCACTGCTTTGATTTACGAATATTTAATTAATTTTAAAGATTCAATATACAGGTTTTATAATGCAAATAAAATCTTTTAAATAATAACTAATGATGGTTAAATCATTTTAAAATTTTGTTTATAAAAATATTTAGTTCGTAGAAAAATAGAAAATCTGACCAGGATTTTGTTTTCCTAATTTTTGACTTTTCGCCAGCTAAAAGTTATCGAAAACATTGTAAAACCTTTAGCATAAGTATACAAATTTGTAAATTAGTTAGAATATGGGTATATGTGTAACATCTTACCCTTTTGGACAGTTTAAATCAACGATAAACCACACACGTCAGACTTAAACTGTACAGAAGGGCAGATTGTTAGGGAGTAAATAAGAAAAAGCAGAGAAAGAAGCAAAACAAAACAGAATCTTGCAGCGGAATGGAAAATATAATAGTCAAATAACAGTTCATGAAGCCATTTACAAAACAATTGATTATACTAATATAATACAGAATTAGAGTTACACATATTAGTGGTAAATAAACAATGCGACAGAACAGTATGAATGCAGTGGAATAAACATAGTAAATAATAGTAGCACAAATCTTCGACTTTGTCCTCCAGAAATAAGGTCTTCAAATCCTGAAATGCTCAGGCTGACCCGAGCGAATTGAAAAGACAAAACACTCGAGTCAGAACTAAAAGATCTTATGTAAATTAAATCATCGGTAAATAAATATGAGTGGAACGACATCGGAGATGTTTACAGGGTTTGATATCTCCTATCCAGTGTTTAACATGAGTGCAGTAACTTAAGAGATGTTCGGGATTCACATCTCCTAAGGATCCGTTAAACTATCTACTATGTAGTACAATATACTATTATAATATGTCTATAGTAAAGTAAAATTATTAAAACAGCGTTAAGGCGTTACCCATATCTCCCTTAACACATTTTATACATTCCCATAGTCTATACAGTACTGTACACTCCTCCAAGAGGTTTACACATAGGGCATCCAATAGGTATGGTACAAAAAAAATCGTAGAAGGCGCGCTAGGGCATGTGAACACGGCACTCGAGGCAATGCCAGGGTAGATATACCAATGCACTCCCTGACTGGTGGTAGCGCATTGCAGCTACTATCGCCTACCTCGGAACACACTCCCATATCAAAATCGAGGGGTGACCACCAAATCAATCACAAAGTCAAAATATAGTATCGAAGAAATGTGTCCGATAGGAGGAATGACCTAACTTGGCCTGGTATAGCTCTTGTTTTAGTCACATCTAAGCCGACTCACAGGAGTCATGGTCACGTCATACCTATACAGAAATCGTTCGCCAAACCATCCTACTTCATCTCTGGAAACTCCACCACGTACACATTCGTCAAAGTGGTTTTCAGTATTGGAAGAGAGTATGACAATATCCGATCCCGGTCTCTTTAACAACCAATCGCTTATTACACACCGGATGGTTCTTTTACATTCAAAAGTCAATTCACAATTTGATATCAAATTATCATATTCTCAAACCATATCACTTTCAAATCATATACTTTCAAATCATATTTTGGAATTATATTTCCTTTCGAAAGTAAAAATTTCTTCCAAAATCATATTTCCGAAATAGGTTAACTCCTTACTTCAAAATCATCATTTCCAATTTATTGTAACATTTAAATTCCAACTTAGGTCATAACATCATTTAACCTTATTCTCTTTCAAACCAATGAATTGAATTTAAATACTTCCACTTTACTTAGTCTGAAAATTTAGAAAATAGTCTAAATAATTATATATAATTAAATTAGTTTAATTATAGGTTAAAAATACTTTTAAATTTATTTTAGACAGTTCAGTACATTTAAATTAGATTAAAAACAATTAAAATAAATTAAATAGCTTTAAATAGATTAATTATGATTAAAATAAATTAAAATGACTTAATAAATTAAATTGGTTTAAAATAGATCAAAATAATTTATATAGTTAATATTGGTTAAATAACTTAATAAACTCGAAAATATTAATAATTAGAAATTTTGAAATAATATATTTTTAAAACAATTTATATTAAAATAGGAATTTGAAATTTTATATCAAATTAAACTATTCATTTCATTTCAACACATTTAGACCAATTTCAATTTCCAAATCAACAAACCAAATTTCAAACCTTCGATTTTTAAGTTTCAATAAACTATTGAATTTTATCTCAATTTCAATCCATGTTTAAATATCAATTCGAGTTACTCCAATTTCAAAAGATTTCAAAGTAAATGATTAATTTCGATAGAATTTCATTTATACTTAAAGGTTTAACTTTAAACCTCCAATTAAATTTCTTAAAGCAAATATTTTCTTCAAACCAATTCACATTTCAACACAAAACTTTATTTTCCAATAATACTGCAATTTATATAAATCAAATTTTATTTCATTTAATTAAATCCAAAATTTAAGGATTTTAAAATCATTTAATTTAACCAATCCGGTGTTTGTATATAATTTTCTACCTTAGGGTCAAGTGATAAGGATATTTATCATTTCAATCTGCAATTTAACATTTTACGGTTATATATCATTTCAAACCGCACTCCCAAAAAAATATTAAAATCCATAAAATCGCTTGAGTCTATCATTTCAACACATAATGATTTTTCCCTAATCTATAGATCATTCGGGTATGTATTATTTCAACCATAGTGAACTTGCAGTTTATAACGATATAAAATACAACATCCATTCATCCAATATCAACTGTCACACATCCATCACAATCATCATCCAAATCAATCAATAAATATAAATATAGAACAAATGATCAATAGCAGGTATTTAACTGGCTATTTATGTTCAATAATAAATTAAATAACGATTTAATTCAAATAAATTCAAATTAACCGAGATGATGGTTTAAAATATAACAAACAGTTATAAATAAATTCCTAATCACATCATAAATTAAATTTAACATACATAAGAAATTTTAGAAGTTGTGAGTGGGTTAAAACACTCACATTTGAATTTAAATCCAATTTAAATCCAAAATTCAAACGCTCTCAGAATTCACCAAAACCTACGTTCTAATGTTCGAAATTTCAATATGATCCTAATGCAAGAAACCGCGCGTGATTGGACCTCGTATGTAAAATTTATTAAGATTAGAAGTTATACGAATTTAAATTTTTGAAACAAATAAATAATAAAATATACGTACACGTAAGCACTCTCTCTTCCAGGAAACCCTACCTCCATCAAAAACTCATGACAAAAAATCACGTTCACCCAATACAGCCACCACGCATTCCATGTCGTCGCACTTAGCCCGACGTCACCGCGCCACGTCCAGCCGAACTGCCATCTTCGCCCGGCCCGACGACCCCATATGCTCGACGATCGACCAGAAAAACCCCAAGCCGTCGCCTTTAGCCAAAGCCCTAATTCAATTGCATAGCCCGATCCAACCATCGAAACTCCCAACGAACACCGCCGATGCCTTCCAGTCGATGATCTCCACAAAATCCATAAATCAATTCGACGATTAGTTGCAGTCGATCACGATGAAAAGAACGACCGAGAATTGATTCATGATTTCTGGATAGACTGAGACCCAAATCAAAAAACAGACAGCATATTTGACATGCGTTCGTCGAGAGCTTCAAATCGATATATAATTCGATATATATTGAGGAGTTTAAATTTTTGATTTGAAATTGAATTGAGAAGCTTGTTTGGTTTGTCTGCCATTGAGAAGGAGGAGTGAACTGAAATGTACGTACAGACAAATGAAAATAAGGAGTGGCTAGGGTTTATAACAAGTTATTTATAGGTAGGTTAGAAACAGAAATGAACGGTACAATTTGATTTGGATTTTAAACGATAAACGACCCGAATAGCCTGTTCTGCCACCAGAACAAAAATGGGTCATCCTATATATATATATATATATATATATCAAAATAGGTGTTATTGATAATTTAAAAATTAATGGAACATGTTTCAAATTCTAATTCCATCATATGAAGAAGTTATGATAAAATGAACTTATTTCAAATTGATTTCAATTGATTTTAATTAAATTGATTTCTAGGCGTTCCGAGCCCGTATGATCAAACGACAGGTCCAATCGCTACGAAACTTGAAATTCTATAATAATTCACTGTTACGAATCTGATGAAACTGGTTTCGTCGAAATCTGAGATAGTGGCCAAAATGGCTATTTTCACACTGCTTAAATAAATTAATATTAAATTAATTGATTCAAATTTTCAATGTCAATTCTATGGTTAACAAATTTTACCATTTTTGATTTCTTTAACATTCACAATAATTTAAACTAGTTTAGATATCAATTAAAGTTAATTAATTTACCAATTACAGTGTTTAATTTCAATTGCCATAAATCCTATTAATTATAATTAAATTCCAATAAATTGTTTTTATTTGGTTTAAATCTTTACAGTCAATTCAATTTATTATTCTATAGACATAGTTTACATTGTTTACATTTTAGTACATTAATATATTCCAATTCCCATCTTTTATTTGTATTAATTGTTATATTTCCATTTTATTGGATTTTGTCAAATTTACACATTAATTAAAATTTAGAGTCCCGATTAATTATTTAACTCAGTTTCATTCTTTTATTAACTCAGTTATTACCTTATGGAGTTTACATTTCTATTTATTTTACCACAACCACACTTTCAGTTATTGCATTAAATCACATAGGTGTAACATTTAATTGCATTAAATTATACTTGATTTCCAATTCAAATTAAATAAGATAAATAAATAGGTAACATATAATAGTTGTTACCATTTTACTTCTAATCCCACTTTTAAGGATTTATTATTTACAATCAAATGTTATAATTACTTTCCTAACACAATTCTATTCACTTATTATTAATTATGCGATATTTCATTGATCAATTCAATTCTTACATTTTCTTTCATATGTTCCATTTATAGCCAAGTGACATTTGCTTTATTTCATTTATTGGGATTTCATTCAACTTGTTAATAGTCAACTTATATTAACATTATTACCTTTAGTGCTAATTATTATTTCATTCATAAACCATTAACAATGCATTATTTCATTAGTAAATCAACTATTTACATTTGTTTCTTATATTCAACTTATAACCAAGCATAACCTTTATATTATTTCAATAAATTGGAGTGTCATTAAAGTTGTTAATAATTAACTTATACTAACATTATTATATTTCATTTCATTATTAAATTAAGAAATTAAATTATCGAAAATTTACGGGTCGTTACAATATGTCTGTATTAGTGTATGTATATATATGTATTTACAACTATATGTACTAAGTTTTTATATATATATATATATATATATATATATATATATATTAAAGAGTATATGTCACGTCATTAGGGGACATAAGTACCATTTGGTACCATAACATATCAAAACATGTTTATTTATGAGAATTTTCAAATTTTAAGAGGGGGATACAAGGAGAAGACCTGGAGGAGAGGTGACATTCATTTGTAGAGGGCAATGTACGCAAGGTTGGTTTAGTAATTTCATGTTTTTTTAATGAAACTTCTTATTTTCATCTTCACTTTCATTTGCATTTTCCATTTTTTTCATAAGCTTCATCTTATTCTTTGTTTTAATGGCTTCCCTCTAGAATTCTGACGAATTTATATTTGAATTTTTACATCTTTATAAAATGTATTAAAAACTTAGTTTTAAACTTATTCTTTCTCCGTTTTCCTCCCATTTCATTCAGCTATAAATTCCTCTTGGCTACTCCAATCAAGATTTTTTGCAAAATATATATAATTTCAGTGGCTACAACTTTTATTTCAACTACATTTTCAAATTTTGAATATTTTTGGTCAAAAATACAATTTTTCTGACTCGTTTTGGACCTATATTTTTAAGCCCAAAAATAACACTCCTTGTTTTGACCATATCTCTCTAAAAAAAAAATCAAAATTGAGTGATTCTTTTTGTGAAATAAGTGAGAAAAGAATTTTCAAGAACTTTTCGTTTGACCACTTTTTTAAAATTCGAAGAGTAACATGGCCAAAAGTCGAGGAACCCATTTGAGTTGATTTTGTGGTTTTCCAAGCTTTGCAAGTTCTAAAGTATTTTAAGTTTTCAAAAGAGTTTTGCAAAATTTTGGTGAGTAAACTTCTTAATTTTTGGGAAAGTTTTTACCTTGTCATTTATTGACTACTTGGTGATAAAATAATTTGACTGTTTGGTTGAATACTGTATGGTTTGGATGCATATATATGTTGCTTATATATGTGAATGTATGTGGTTAAGTTAGTTTGTGCTTGAATGTGAATTCTAGATTTTTGTGAACGATGTAAAAATATGATCTTGTTTGTTTGGGTTTGTGGTATGACTAAGTTGTTGTGGACATAATTATGTGGTTGTTGTGCAAAGAAAAGTTAACAATTAGATTTGGTTATCGATGAAGAATCCTTTGTGAAGAGTACGAGTTTTAGTTTGTAACCAAAATCGATTTTAAAGTTAGAAACTTGGTTTCAAATTGTTTATTTTGTGTTTTGAAAATTTAGAAAGATTTTAAAGTGTTAAGTTTTCAAAGAGGGAAGCCAAAACATTTTCAAGTTATCACATCTATAGCGATAGTCGTTATGGCTGCAGTTTCGCTTAAAAATCCCATTATTGTGAAATTTGGTTTTTATAATTAAAAGTATTTTGAAAATGTTTTATAAACTTAGTAATGATGTTTTAGAAGTTAAATAAGAATTTAATTTTTTTTAATTAATTAAGTTTAGTTATTAATAACTAATTTATAAACAAGGTTTATTAACTTTAATTAAGTGGAGATTAGTTTTAATTAATTATCTTTTAAAAACAAGATTAAAATTTAATTAATGATGTAAGATTAATTTTTAATTAATTATGAGCTAAATATATATTTTATTTTTAATTAGTTATTATTTAAATATAGGGTTAATTATTATATATTTAATTAATCAAGTATTTAACCATTTTTGATGATAAATTAGTTAAGGTTTGAATGATTGTTTATTATAGTTAAATAACCGACTATCAAACCTGGACCAAAACGTAATTGTGGAAATGTCTACGAGAAACACGTGAGTTATATGGTACAATCATCCTCAATAATGTTGTACTATTCGTATAAATCTCATTTTGTTCTTCTAGGATAAATGATAAGAAAATCCGCACACTAAGGGTTAGGAAGGTGATCTCCACTCTTATCTTGTCCTTTATTTCCTAAAGAACCAGGGTCTAGTTTACCGAAAATTATCGAATGTTGTTTTGAAGAGATCGAGATAGGATATGGTATCTGAAAACCACTTCAATCCACCGCGAGCAATTCGAACTGAAGACATCTTAAAGAGTATGGAATCGAAGATGGAGTTTGAAGTGCAAAAGCTATTTGCTACTAACCTCGAGGGTGATTCCAAAATGGGTGTAGTGGAGGTAGTGCCTTTTGTTTCGTTCAGTCTTAGAACAAACTTGTATAGATGAACGCTGACATTGCATTGTTGCCGGAAGGGCAATGTTAGTATTCCAAGTGGGATTGCTATTCTAAAGGTAAAGACGTAGCTTCAAGCCTCATCAACCAGGAAATGACAAAATCGGGCATGCAGAAGAGCCAAGTGGGTTGCTTCCACCAAGATATGTTCATCCCAAATCTAGATCGATTACTATGTAATCATATATGCTTCGAGGCCCAAAGCGGGGTGATCATATTCAGTATTACTAGTCAAGTGGCAGGCCATTCCTCCGTGGCAGGGGTTCAAGATGTTCTTGTCAGACCCCGATGCATTTTATCTAGATATTACCATCGGAAGGTAATTCCTTACCTTTCATAGTATGGGATTCATTCTCCAACACGTGCCTTTACAGTTTTATATGTACCTAACTATGTTGAAATGTGAGATGTAAGCATTTCAGCTATATTCATGTTTTACTTAAACAATTAGACATTATTTATAACATCACTGGATTTTCTACAAAAAGTGTTTTGGTTATCGTAAGATAAAAACTCATCCGTGTTTATGTGTGGCGTGGTCTTACGAGATATCTTTGACTTTAAAAGGGTTTTAAACATAATAATTCAGCTGTTTGAGTTTAATTACACTAGATCCATTTCTGACCCGGAGTTTTTTTTCTTTCCTTAAAACTCTTAGGTGTTTAAATTTTTATGGGAAGCCAAGTAGTTCATGTTTTCCCCAGATGCATCTTGGAGGAGCTTGAAGCAGGAGGCTTCATCGATAGCTAATTGTTATCTTATTTCCGCTGTTTATATGTGTATGTATTAGTTAAGTAGGGACAGGCTGTTATGACTGTCATAGGTAGAATTTGTATTAGTATGACTTTGGTGTATCATTTTGGAAATGATTTGTAAAGAATTATGTTGATTAATATATGTTATTTTGTTGCGTTGTGAGATTCTATGATTGTTTAGTTTCTTCTTATCTTCTATCTTCTTTCTTTACCCTAATGGTCGGTCTTCTAGGCACTTGAATGTTCGACACTTAATACAGTGGACGTATTTGTATCGATTTTCGAAGGTTGAAAAACCCGTTTTATTACATTTGGTATTAAAGCACAAGGTTAAGAAAGAATCGTAGCCCTGGTGGGGTAAACTCATTTGAGATCTGGTAAGTGAGACCAAAGAATGAGTATGAGTGTATTATATATAAGTGCGTGTATTTGTTAATGGATACAAAATGTTTTGTATTATGTTGATTTATCTGTTCAGTGGCTTAAGATCTCTAGTCGAGACTGGGATGCCACGGATCGATAGGGGTTCTTAAACTCTTGAACAAGGCAAACTGACACAGTATTGTTTGGAAACTGGGAAAATGAAATAATTTTATCGAAAAGTTTATTTTATATATAAAAGAATGATTTTCAAAATAGTATAGTATGGTATGGTATAGTTAGTTGAGGTGTTATTTGTTTAGATATAATAGTATTTTATTATAGTCAATTAGGATTTGTTAGTCATGCTTGTCCAGTTGAGCATTAACTATTGTTAGTGTGTATATGTAGCTTCCTTTTTAAGATTTGGGATGGGTAAGTAGAAATAGGGAAAACATTGATACAAACATCATATGAACTAAGTTTCATAATTTGACTATAAGGCGTTCAATGTTAATATTAAATTAAAATTTGATTTAATAAAAAAATGTTTATTAAAAGCTAGAATGTTTGAAATAAATATTTGGAAAATGGTTTATAAAAGTTGATTTATAAAATGAATTTATAGGAATGTGTCTTTTAATTAAAAAAAGAATAGAAGTTGAAAACTTAAGAACTTAAATCCCAAGGATTTTGAAAAATGTCCCAAGGTTTTGAAAGATAATAATAGTATTACTTGAATGCAATTTTGGTTCAAGAATAAAATTTTGGGGATGAAAATGTTAAGTAAGAAGTGTTTTCATTGGATTGGTTAGGGGGAATGAGGAC
Source organism: Allium cepa (assembly GCA_030765085.1). Lineage (NCBI taxonomy): Eukaryota > Viridiplantae > Streptophyta > Magnoliopsida > Asparagales > Amaryllidaceae > Allium > Allium cepa. The sequence goes on from CM060929.1 coordinate 1,002,704,346, forward strand.
TTGATTGTTTTGTGATGATCAGAATAATCTTCTAAGTGACAATCAGATGTTTTCCAAGGCGAACAATGTAGTGCACTTAGTAAATTATTCTCTTTACCATTGTACAATCAGTACAAGTTCAATCCGAATAAACCCAAAACAAGTTGGTGATAAATGTATTGTTGGAAAAGGAGAAATATTGTTTCAAAAATGGGATTTTGAAATAAAAGTAATATTCTTAAGTTAACTAGTTCGAGTGGCTCGAAAATAACTTAAAAGTGGGGAAGGGATGTGTTCAGATGGTAAACACTTCACTTGAGTATTACCCTTCTTAGTAAGAGAGTGTATGACAGTTTTTGGTAGTACCCTGTTTCTTAGTGTCATTTTGGAATTACTCGGGCTATATGTAAATTTTCTAAGAATTAAAATTTTAGTATCATTTCAAAAGGCTTTTGAAATAATACAGGGTATTTGGATCTTGAGTTTTCTTTGGAAAATAAATGCAAAATGGAATGGTTGAATCAAATAGGGGTATATACTCCTAGGATGTGGTAGAGTAGTATCCAAATGAATCTAAGTTTAGTTTTAGGAAATGGTTTCATATAATTTAGAGGTAATAGAATTGGATTACGGGGAACCAATTAAAGAAATGCGTAAGTTAGATGTATATCATTTCTCATTTCCATATAATTTGATCTAAGATTCGAGTACATGAGTTTGATGTGTTTCTCGCCATTCCGGATAAGGATCTATTACTTGGTTTTTGATGATGAGCACTTGATGAGGATTTTTGGTACAGGACCAGTGTTTTCTATATTAGTTACAATTATGTATGGATAACAAAGGTTCCTAATTGAGAAACCTGATCGAAGTCTGCACTAGAAAATCGAGTGAGAGATACTAGTTCGAAAATGAAGTTATGTATTCAAGTAGTGATCGAATCATACTTTGTAAATAAATGATCTATGTAAATCATATGAACTGATGTATAGGGTTAAGTGTTTTCTAGGGTAGGTTGAGGTGTAATTTTAGGGACGAAATTCTTTTAAAGAAGGAGAGTGTAACGACTTGGAATTTTACTGCTTTGATTTACGAATATTTAATTAATTTTTACTATTCCATATATAGCTTTTATAATAAAAATAAAACTATTTTAAGTAATAGTTAATGACGGTGAAATCATTTCAATTTTTTTTATAAAAATATTTAGTTTGACGAAAAACAGAAAATGTGACCAGAATTTCGTTTTTCGAATTTTCGACTTTTCGTCAGCTAAAAGTTATCAAAAATGTTGTGAACTCTTTAGCATAAGTATACACATTTGTAAATAAGTTAGACTATGGGTATATGTTTATATTAGTGCATGTGTGTGTGTGTGTCTATATATATATGTGTGTGTGTGTGTGTGTGCGCGCGCGCGCGTGTGTGTGTATTTATACCTAAGTATACTAAGTTTAATATGTATATATATAAATAGTAAAGGTCACATCATTAAGGGATTCATTAAGGGATATAAGTACCATTAGGTACCATAACATGTCAAAACATGTTTTAACATGTTCATTCATGAAAAATTTCGAATTTTAAGAAGGGGAGACAAGGAGAAGACTTGGAGGAGAGGTGGCATTCATTTGTGGGGGGCAAAGTACACAAGCGTAGTTTGATAATTTCATGTTTTTATATTTTATAAAACTTCTTCCCTGTTTTCTTCTCCACTCTCATTTGCATTTTTCATTTTTTCCTTAAGCTTCATTTTCTTCTTTTTTTTAATGGCTTCCCTTTAGAATTCTAAAGAATTTAAATTTTACTTCTTTTTAAAATGTTTTAAAAACTTGGTTTTAAACTTTTTCTTTCTCCATTTTCCTCCCATTTCATTTGGCCATAACTTCCTTTAGACCATTCCAAATCAAGATTTTAATTTTTTTCAAAACACATATAATTCTAGTGGATCCAACTTTAATTTGAACCACTTTTTTAAATTACGAATATTTTTAGATCAAAATACATTTTTTCTGACTCATTTTCGGTCCTATATTTTCAAGCCTGAAATTTGCACTCCTTTTTTTGACCATATCTTTCTCAAAACAAATGTGAGTGATTATTTTTGTGAAATGATAGAAAAGGGAATTTTCAAGAACTTTTCTTTTGACCACTTTTGAAAGCAACATGGCCAAAAAACGAGGAAAAGATGGCCCATTTTCGAGTTGATTTTGTGATTTTCTATGCTTTGAGAGTTCTAAAGTATTTCAAGTTTTCAAAAGAGTTTTGCAAAATTTTGGTGAGTAAACTTCTTAATTTTTGGGAAAGTTTTTACCTTCACGTTTATTGACTATTTGATGGTAAAATAATTTGATTGTTTTGTTGGATTATTGTATGGTTCGAATGCACACACACACACACACACACACATATATATATATGTTGCTTATATATGTGAATGCATGTGGTTCAGTTATTGTGTGCTTGAATGTGAAGTCTATACTTTTGTGAATGATGTAAAAGTGTGATTTTTTTTTGTTTGGTTTTATGATATGAATAAGTTTTTATGGACATAATTATGTGGTTGTTGCGCAAAAAAAAGATAACAAAGTTAACAATCAGAATTCATTATCGATGAAGAATCCTTTATGAAGAGTATTGGTTTTGGTTTGTAATCGAAATAGATTTTAAAGTTAGAAACTTGGTTTCAAATTATTTACTTTGTGTTTTGAAAAGTTATTGAGCTTTTAAAGTGTTAAGTTTTCAGAGAGGGAAGCTAAAAGATTTTCAAGTTATGACATCCATAGCTATAGTGCCATTACTGTAGTTTCGCTTAAAAATCCCATTTTTGCGGAGTTGATTTTTATAATTAAACATGTTTTGATAATGTTTTATAAACTTAGTAATGATATTTTAGAATTTACTTAAGAATTTAATAATTTTTTGGATTAACTAAGTTTAGTAATTAATAATTAATTTAGATTAAACAAGGTTTATTAACTTTAATTAAGTGGAGACTAGTTTTTATTAATTGTCTTTCAAAAAGGGATCGAAATTTAATTAATTAGGTAAAATAATTTTTAATTTATTATGAGTTAAGTATATAATTTCTTCTTGATTAATTATTATTTAAATACAAGGTTGATTATTATTTGTTTAATTAAACAAGTATTTAACTATTTTTAATAATAAATTAATTAAGGTTTTAATTTAAAATAATTATTTATTAAATTTTTAATTTATTATTTGAGTTTTAAATAAAAGATTATTTGATTAATTAGTTGAGATTAATTAATAGTAAATTATTAATAAAGGTTTTAAATTATTATTTTATTAATTAATAAAGGATTAATTAAGGGTTTGATTTATAAATAAATTATTTGTTAAAGTTTTAATTATTTATTAATTTATAATTAAATTAAGTTCAGATCTAATAAAGATTAATTATAATTTAATAAAGAGTTTAGTAATTAACCATTTTAATAATGAAGTTCTAAGTTTAATCCTTATTTTCCATGAATCAAATTGTTTAAAGGTACTTCTTTTCCAAAGATGGTTTTGAACACAAGGGAGTCAAATGTCGATACCATTAAGTAGGCAAACAATTGTTAATGAGTTATGTAAATGGTTTGATTGTGTTGACATTTCTTAGCAGAATAAATACATGTTCCACTATAAGTTGATTGTTTGGACATCCGATCACAGAATAAACCCTCGTTCTACTATAATGTAGTTGTTTATTGTGTGGACATATGTTTAGTATAGAATAAACTTTCATTTTGCTCTAAGTAGTGAATTGTTTGGACATCTATTTAGTAAGACAAATCACCATCCTGCTATTATGTTTTTTGGACATGTATATGCTAGTTGAGTTGTATTGACATGTTATTTCTTGATTTGGATATGAATCACATTTACATACAATGTTGACTTATGTTAATAAATGGTTAAGTAACCTGAAAGTGAAATTGATAAATAGTAACTTAAATTACTATCATTGGAATTGCTAAGCCTCCTTTTGAAATTATAAAGTATGGTTTTGAATTAATTTCAATTCTTTAACCAATTTGGGGTTTAAGGTTTACAAATTATTTTTCAAGTTATATAATTATTTTATAAAGGTATTTATAAATAATAATTTGTTGTAAATAAAAAAGGTATTACTAAATACAAGGGTATATTTAAAGTGATTTTCAAAGGATGTTTTGTAAATGATATTTTGTAAAGGATTTTTCTTTATGAAGACTTAAAAAAGAGTTTTTGAAATAGGGAAATGATTTGTAAATGATTTTAGTGGTTTGTAAAGAGGTTTTGTAAATATATTTATAGACTTATAAAAGTGTTTTATAAATTGATTTTGGAAATTTATAAAGTATTTAAATGTGAAGTGAGCTTTTAAAAGGGAACTTTTATAAAGGATAGGTGGATCAGTTTATAATAAGTAATGTTTTCAAAAAGGAATTTGAAAATAGAGAATTTTCCAAATGTTTTAATAATATGCTTATAACCCTAATATAAATATTTACCCAAGTATAAAGGGAAAGTAAGGGTCTTGGAAATAGTATTGTGTATAGGCCTGTCAACACTAACCATAACCTATTTACCCAACCCACTAACCCTAATATCAAAAAGGTTGGGTCTAACCCATTTATTTTATTTATTTTTTTAATCCAACCCACTTAAGGTAAATAAGGAAAAGATTTCAGATCAACCCAACCCGCTTACTAATTTCGATCTTACTTTCTCTTTATATCGGCAAAACATGATAACCCTAGATTTATTTTTTTTCTCAAATCGCGATAGAGAAAGAGGCGTTTTCTCCAATCTTCGATAAAGATGGAGCCTCTTCTTTCGTTGTTTGGAAACCACCAAATTCGCCAAAAATAATACCTTGTTTGAGGTGATTCCTCTACTTTCATTCACCGGCTTAATACTTACATAAGTCCTTGCCCTAGTTTTAAGATTGATCCTAATATAGTTTTTCAATTTTATTGGCATGCTCAAATCTGCGCTCAAACTTTTTACCTTATTTTTTGGTAACCTTTCAATATGTATTTATAGCTTTTGTTTGGATGTTGTCTTATATTAAGTTAGAATTGGATACTTTGAGAATCTACAGTTTATTCTTGTATGAATTTCAATTTGCTATGTGTCTTTTTTGTTTACATCAGCAAATTATTTCTTCTGAGCTTTAAAGTAGCTGTATAATATATGTAATACATGTTTAAATTTATTGTTGTTTTGTTAATTTCTTAGAAAATATGTAAATATGAATTATTATAGCGTAACAATAATCGGGCGTATGCTATATTTTTCATTTTTTCTTCTTTTCTTATTATGTTATGGCAAGCAAATAAACCAATGTTTATTGATTATGTTCAGAGTTGTCCGCGGATGCGGCACAGTGGAAAGGAGGCTTAAGTTCTGGTAAAAAGACGCAGGTTTGATTCCTACCATGCGCTTCCTTATCCTATATAAATTTACCCGGGGGTATGAGGGATTGAATCAGCGGACGGCTTTACTATACCCTTCTCAGGAGTTTACCGGCTCACCAGGTTCTCCTGGGTTTTCTTTAAATCTGGCAGTTGACTTAATATAGCTCATAAAATCAACCATTTGGTTTGTTGGGTGTGGTAGAATGAAAAAATGACAATAATGAAGATAGATTTATTTTCCTTAAGATGGCATGTCAAACTCAAAAGTCAAAAACAGTTATTATGTTTTTAACTTTCACTTAAATCATCTATCATAGGTAAATTACATTGCTATGATATTCAGATATTGTGTATCTTAAATTATGTATATTGAAATTGGCCCGTGCTTCGCACATGGGCCGTTTATATTATTGTAAACGGAAAGCATGGGCATTTTCGGAATTTCAAAAAGACGTCGAGTAAATTAATTCAACGAATTTTCTTTATTATTAGTAGAGATTACTTAGTTTATTGTGTACATAATTACATATGTGTACTCAATATGTTTATTGGAAATAAGACTGCACACTATTATAATTTCATTTTGTTAGGAGTAGTGGCTTTATATGGATGTATGTTTAGTGCATACTTCTGCTCTTATTTTAGAGATATACATCTAAATGAAAAATCCACCTGACATTGTAAAAAACAAGAAAAAAGGCTTTATCTTGACCGCTGGCTTACTACCATCGTATGTCCCACATACTTTTCTCTGCACTTTTATTTCATCTTTAACTAAGTAAATCCTTGTCACTTGTTAAGGGTATCAGCATGCAGCCTCCATCATTTGCATTCAATTCATTGTTTTTCTGCACAAAAAGTTAACTACTCGACATGTTGATGGGTTCTTAGGCAAAAAAATAGAAGGCACGGAGTTGCATGTGTATGCGGTGGTGGTAGCGGTGCTTCTCTCTTGTGTTAGAATTTGTTTGATTTTTAAAGCTTCAAGTGTTTTATCAGGATAATATAAGTACATATTCCTTTCATATTTTATTTTCCTAGCTTAAATGATAATTCTTTCTGAAGACATTTGAGTTACTACATAAACAATTTCCCATAGATAATCTCCATAGTATATTATTTGATGACCCACTCTGGTTGCACACCATGCATGTATGATGTATTTGCATCCATTTAAGCTTCTTAGCTGGTTATATTATAATATTGCACGAGTCATCGACTTTTGAGGTAAATTTTTTTGTTTCTTGTATTACAGTTGTTTTTATAACTTGATCCTTCACTATTGTTCATCTCTATGAAGCATCGTTAGACTTCAAATTTGTTGGCAGAACACACATAAAACCTTCATACTAATAGTGTTGGAAATTATTTTGAAAAATAAGTGAATTATTAAAAAAATTGACTAAGTGTGGAAATTGGCTCCTATTTGTGAATAGTCCCACATTATAGGATTATATGCAAGAATCAAGTATTTATACTTGATTCTTAGAGGCTAAGTTGGCCCCTTTGGGCACCCAATGATGCTCTTTTGTAAGGAGGGAGATCATGCTTGACCACCACACACGCACGCGCCGACCGACCGACTCGACCCGACCCGGGCCGGGCCGGGTTTGGGTTCGGGTTCGGGCTTGTAGTGGTGTAACACTTATATTTTTGGTACAAATTTATTAACCATTTTTTGACCGGGCTGACCCGCATTGAAGAACGTTACATAACGTTTATTGATTTGATCCATTATTTCTCAGATCCGTTTTTTAAGACCATGTTTCCCCCAACCAGCAACGTTCTTTTTACTACTCCGCCTTCTTAACTGACAAGGAGACGAAACAGAAAGAATAACAGATCTCATTTTCATTTTTTCCAAAAATTCGAGTAATTCCTTTTGGGTGAAAACAGAATCGCTTCGTCCGTGCAAACGAATCGATACCACAACTTCGAGAGGCTATTTTATCCTAGAGGTGGCGGTGATTGATACGAACTGCTTGCACCATAGAGCAGATCGCCGAAACCTCTTCAAGAAAGTGACGTAGTCCATGACTCAGTCGAAGATAATCATTATTTCCAACAAGTTGAAGACGACGCCGCCGACAATGACTTCTGCTGCAGATCTTGATGCCGCTGCTCCCGCTTCCCTCTTCCAAGTCCCAATGGTCTCTGCCGCGCCTTTTAGATTCGAGGGCCTTCATTTCAAACGCGGGAAATAGAAGATGGAATTCTTCCTAACCATGAGAAAGGTGGTGGCTGTGCTGACAACCGACAAACCGCACCTGCCGGTCAGACGAAATTGACGCAGATCTGATGCAAGCCTGGACAGAAAAATCAAAGGAAGTGCAGAACTGGACAGAGCATGATTACCTGTGCCGGAACTTCATACTCAACGGCCTCAATGATGACCTTTGCGACTACTACAACTTTGACAAGTCGGCCAAAGAGATTTGGGAAGCGCTGCAAAAGAAGTAGGACACTGATGAGGCTGGAGCGAAAAAATATGCAGTCAGCCGCTACCTGAAATACCAGATGACAGATGACAGGTCGGTAGAGATGCAATCTCATGAGCTACAGAAAATTGCTCATGAGATCATCTTCGAAGATATGAGTTTGGATCAACAGTTTTAGATTGCTGTTATTATTGATAAATTGCCCCCAGGTTGGAAAGAATTTAAGAATTTGCTTAGGCACAAGACTAAGGAATTCTCCTTAGAGAGCTTGATCACTCTCCTCTGTATTGAGGAGGAGGCTCGTAAGCAGGACCAAAAGGAGGAAATGCTTGTTGCTACCAACAACAATACTAAAAAGTCCAAGCCTGCAGTTTTGAAACTGAATCTGAAAAACTTTAAGAATCAGAACCGCAACCGCAACAAACAGAATTGGAACCCGTAAGGGAACCAAAAAGGACAGCAGAAACCGACCCAAAAGAATGACTCTGGACAGTTGTTTCTGTGTTACAAATGTGGAAAACCAGGTCATATGGCATGCAAGTGTAGGAACAGACCAGGCCCTGCACCGCAGGCTAACCTGGCTGAGGAGCCTCTTACGGCCACATTGTTGGTGGATCAGAGGGTTGGTGGGTAGATATTGGTGCATTCCTCCATGTCTTCTATGATCGTGCTATGTTCAGTATATACACGGCTATTGATGATCAGAAAGTGCTGCTGGGAGATTCTCACACCACTACAGTTGCTGGCATTGAAAATGTGGAAATAAAGTTTACCTCTGGAAAGACAGTTATTTTGAAAGATGTGATGCATACTCCAAAGACGAGAAATAATTTGGTTTCTGGTTTTCTCCTTAATAAAGCTGGTTTTACTTAAGTTATAGGGGCTGATTTGTATACTTTGACTTATAAGGGGATGTTTGTAGGGAAGGGTTATGCTTGTGAGGGTATGTTTAAACTTAATGTTGAATCTAATAAAGTAACCAGTTTTGCTTATATGTTGTGTGATTTTAATATTTGGCACTCTAGATTATGTCATGTAAATAAGCGTATAATTCATAACATGATCACATTAGATTTGATTCCTAAAATGTCACAAACTGATTTTGATAAATGTGAATTCTGTAGTCAAGCAAAAATCACTAAGAAACCCCATAAATCAGTTGATAGATTTTCTGAACCCTTAGACTTGATTCATTCTGATATATGTGAGCTAGATGGCACTTTGATTAAACATGGAAACCGTTATTTTAACACTTTCATAGATGATACTTCTGATTTCACTTATGTATATCTTATGAGAAATAAAAGTGATGCATTTGATATGTTTAAATTATTTAAAATTGAAATCGAGAACCAATCAAATAAGAAAATTAAGAGACTTCGTAGTCATAGAGGAACATAATATGAATCTAGTTCATTTCTTGATTTTTATAAATTGCATGGTATAATTCATGAGAGAACTGCACCTTATTCACCTGAAATGAACGGTAAAGCTGAAAGAAAGAATAGGACCTTTACCGAATTAGTTGTAACTATTTTATTAAATTCGGGTGCAGCAAAACATTGGTGGGGGGATATTTTGTTGACTGTATGTAATGTATTGAATAGAATCCCTAAATCAAAAAGTAAAATTTCACCTTTTGAAATTTTAAGAAATTATAAACCGAATGTATCTTACTTTAGAACTTGGGGATGTTTGGCATATATTCGTATACCCGACCCTAAGAGAATAAAATTAGCAAGTAGAACATACGAATGTGTATTTATTGGCTATGTTATTAATAGCAAAGCATATAGATTTTATGATCTGAATACACATAATATAGTAGAATCTATTGATGCTGATTTTTATGAAAGTAAATTTCCTTTTAAATTGAGGAATAGTGGGGGAACATCAAATAACACCGTGCCTATTAGAACAGAATTTAATGAATCTTCTGAAATTGAACCTAGAAGAAGTAAAAGAGCAAGAGTTGATAAAGATTTTGGCTCGGATTTTTGCACTTTTACTATAGAGGAAGATCCAACAAACCTCCAAGAAGCCTTATCTTCATTAAATGCCGATTTTTGGCAAGAGGCTATAAATGATGAGATGGATTCCTTAGAATCCAATAAGACTTGGCACTTAGTAGATTTACCACCTGGTTGTAAGTCTATAGGTTGTAAATGGGTACTTAAAAAGAAAATAAAACCTGATGGAACAGTTGAAAAATATAAAGCCCGTTTGGTAGCTAAAGGTTTTAGGCAAAGAGAAAATATAGACTTTTTTGATACCTTTTCACCTGTAACTAGAATCACATCCATTCGAGTACTACTTTCATTAACATCTATTTATAATTTAATTATACACCAAATGGATGTTAAAACTGCTTTTTTAAATGGTGAATTAGAAGAGGAAATTTATATGGACCAACCTGAAGGCTTTGTTATTCCTGGTCAAGAACATAAAGTTTGCAAATTAGATAAATCATTATATGGTTTAAAACAAGCACCTAAACAGTGGCATGAAAAATTTGATAACTTAATAATCTCAAATGGTTTCAAAGTTAATGAAAGTGACTAATGCATTTATTATAAATCTGAAAATGGCATTTGCACTATAATATGTTTGTATGTAGATGATCTACTTATTTTTGGATCAAACATTCATGCCATAAATACTGTCAAATCTTTGTTAAGTGCCAATTTTGATATGAAAGATCTAGGTGAAGCGAGTGTAATCCTTGGTATTAAGATTACTAGGTCCGAAAAGGGACTTTCTTTGGATAATCTCATTATATTGAGAAGATCTTAAAGAAATACAATACTTTGACTGTAAACCTGCATGTACACCATATGATCCTAGTGTAAATCTTTTCAAGAACACTGGTGAAGGTGTAAGACAGTCTGATTATGCGAGCATCGTTGGCAACCTTCGGTATGCCACTGATTGTACTAGACCCGACATTGCCTATGTCGTGGGATTATTATGCAGGTTTACTAGTAGACCAAGTATAAAGTATTGGCACGCTATTGAGAGGGTTATGAGATACCTAAAACGAACCATAAACCTTGGATTACATTATGAAAAGTTTCCAGCTGTTCTTGAAGGTTACACCGATGCAGACTGGAATACTTTATCTGATGACTCAAAGGCAACCAGTGGCTATATCTTTAGCATTGCTGGAGGAGCTATTTCTTGGAAATCCAAGAAACAGACTATTTTGGCTCAGTCTACTATGGAGTTTGAGATGATAGCACTAGCCACAGCTAGTGAGGAAGCAGAGTACTTAAGAAATCTGCTAGCTGAGATTCCTTTATGGGAAAAACTGATACCAGCTGTGTTGATCCATTGCGATAGTACCACGGCTATTGCAAAAGTTCAGAACCGTTATTACAACGGTAAAAGACGATAGATACGTCGTAAGCACAGCACCGTTAGAGAGCTACTCTCTTTAGGAGCTGTTAAAGTGGATCACATACGCAGTGACGAGAATTTGGCAGATCCTTTACGAAAGGACTGGCCAGAGAGAAAGTCCTTATGACTTCTAGAGAAATGAGACTATTACCCTTAGATTGTTGAGTCACGCACAATGGTAACCCAACCTAATGACTGGAGATCACAAGAACTAGGTTCAATAGGTAAGAACAAGTTGTGAATCGATATGAGTTGAACATGCTATTTTTCATCCATATAGAAGCATGTATTCCTGAAGTGATTAGAGTATGAGTTAATAGAAACTCTTAATGAGATCTATACTCCATTTGGAGTGGAGTACCTACCTTCAGGAGTACTCTTGATAGACTCACCTATGTGAATGTGGAAATTTCGCCGTTTCCTATGAAGTTTTGGGCAAAACTCTTAGAGCATTCACTAAACTGGGATAGACGTGCATGGCCATAAATGCACGGGCTTATTTGATTGCACTCTAGAAAGATTGTGTGTGGTCTGATGTCAGGAATAGAGTTCAAGACTACGTGTCACTCTAGTAAAAACTAAATCTTATTCACCATGCAAAGGTTCAAGTCGAACGACACCTTTGTTTATGCACAATCTTATGTTTTTAGAAATTGCTCGAAAAATATTTTTTAAAATTCAAGTGGGGGATTGTTGGAAATTATTTTGAAAAATAAGTGAATTATTAAAAAAATTGACTAAGTGTGGAAATTGTCTCCTATTTGTGAATAATCCCACATTGTAGGATTATATGCAAAAATAAAGTGTTTATACTTGATTCTTAGAGGCTAAGTCGGACCCTTTGAGCACCCAATGATGCTCTTTTGTGAGGAGGGAGATCATGCTTGACCACCACACACGCACGCGTGCCGATCGACCGACTCGACTCGACCCGGGCCGGGCTCGGGTTCGGGCTTGTAGTGGTGTAACTCTTATATTTTTGGTACAAATTTATTAACCATTTGTTTATCGGGCTGACCCGCATTGAAGAACGTTACACAACGTTTATTGATTTGACCCATTATTTCTCAGATCTTTTTTTAAGACCACGTTTTCCCCAACCAGCAACGTTTTTTTTACTACTCCGCCTTCTTAACTGACAAGAAGACGAAACAGAATGAATAACAGATCTCATTTTCGTTTTTTTCCAAAAATTCGAGCAATACTTTTTGAGTGCAAATAGAATCGGTTCGTCCGTGCAAACGAATCGATACCACAAACTTCGAGAGGTTGTTTTATCCTAGAGGCGGCGGTGATTGATACGAACTGCTTGCACCATAGAGTAGATTGCCGAAACGTTTTCAAGAAAGTGACGTAGTACACGACTCAGTCGAAGATAATCATTGTTTCCAACAAATAGTAATATTTAAAATAAGTTCCTTTGGTTACAATGAATTTGTGACGATGATTTAGGCCATTTAAGCAATAGTTGACAGTCACTTGAAATTACTTTTATGAAAATATTGTGATTGTTTTAGTTCACAACGTACCTTTTGAATGTATGATGATAAATAATCGCAAGGGTGCAGGACTCCATTTTAGAGCTGACGAATTTTCTCATATGGGTTCGCTTTAATTTATTTTTATTTTTTATATCCGTTGTTTGAATATTGATTTGTGCTTTTAATAAAGGGAATATGTAGCTAAACATTATCTTTCTATGTATGTTTTATTCTTGCTCTCTTTAATACGTCCACTTGTGTTATTTCGAAACTTCAATCCTACAAAAACGAGCTGATAAATTATGGAACTAAAACACATTCAATAATTAAGTGCTATTATGTATCAGTTGGTACTATACGGTTCTGTTGGTAGTTACATTTCAATGTTTCAATTCTTTTTTTACCAATGAGTGTGCCAATGAAATTGAAATCAACAATGCATTATGCTTATTATCATTCTTTTTTTATTATGCGAACTTTACAAATTGAAATATTTTTTCATGCAGGTACTAAAGCATTATTTGTCAATTTCTTACTTCCTTTTTCTGGACATTCAAAGTAAAAGGTAAATATTTATTTTAACATTACGTAATAAGAACTATTACCATATAAATACTTAGCATGCAAACATTAATTTGTGCATGCATATTGCATCGACATTTGTTAGTGGTACATGCATCAAAAATGTTTCTTAGACAGACCTATAACCAAAAAGTCAACCGGGTTCTCATGCTACAGTGTATTGTTATCACCTTCGATTTAAAAACCAAAGCCAAACTAGAAATGCCTGTGGGGATGGGGATTACATTAAGTACTATGCAAATTTAATTCAAATGAACTATCTTATGAATATCTTAATACTCACCGATAATAAATTAACAGAACTTATAAGAATAAGGTCACGTTACATGTAAATAATTAATGCAACCAAATGGGCTCAAGTAAAATAAAATGATACATAACTTGGCCTGTGAAAATTAAAAGACAACAAATCCGGTCTTCACATATGAAATATCTCGAGTTTATTTATTTATTTATTTAATTTTTTTTATTTTTTTTTTGCAAGTGTTAAACTGGGCCCCTACCAGGTTTATTAATGAAACAGACATACAGGGAGGAGAACTAAATGACAAGGAAAAAAAAGTGCAAAAACACAACAACAATTGGAAACAAACATAACAGAGAGTAAAAACCAAAAAAGAAAAAAAGAAGGAAAACTACGGAATCCAGGGATCAAACTGATTGACGTGAAATGAGTGCCTACTGTCATGCATCCCCTTAACTATTTCATTCTTCAACAATGCCCACACCATTTCCCTACTACTGCACTTCCCATCAAATACCCTCTGATTTCTTTTTGACCATATAGCCTTAAGAAGCTTTTTCAGCAAAAAGAAAAAGTATAATCTAAAGTCTTCCTTCCATCCAGTCGCATGCTCAATCAGCAACCAATGGTTCAAGTTGCTGTGAGTAGGCAACATCCCTTGCACACAACATAGGAGCCTGTTCCATAAGTGAAGCATATATGGACAGTCAAAGAATAAGTGTTCGACACTTTCACTTTGTTGATCACACAGCACACAAGTTGGAAGGACTGGCATACATAATCGAACTAGCTTATCTTTTGTCATCAGGGCATTGCTTGTAACCTTCCAGAATACAAGATTATCACTAGCAGATGAGACAGGAGACCAAGTGACTTGATTCCACTTGGAATCAGGCATTGCGTTAATACCCCGCAAGTCATTGTACACACCACCAATGGAATGTGCACGATCAGTCCACAGCATAGTGTCATGTTCAGGGTGGTCAAAAGTACATGGTTCATGAAGCTTCCAATAAGCTCTAACATCTTGATTGCTAGAGAAAGGAACAACAAGCTTACCATCAACCACATGATCCATAGCTAGAGCATTAAAACAAATTCCAGATTACTGCTTCTGCTGAAATGAGAAAAGATGATCAAGCACGACTCCATTACCAATCCAAGGCACTGACCAAAACTTACATTGACTCGCAGCAGATAGTTTAATACGAACAAGTGGTAAGAAAATGTGTCTGAGCTTTAAGATACTCCTCCATATCCAACTGCATGAATTGGGTATCTCCATACACCAGAAGTTATTAGTCCCAATATTGTACCTGATGGTCCATTTCACCCATAAAGAGTCATGCTTGTTTAACAATGCATTGACGTGTAGACTGAATGCGGCCTTGTTCCAACTCTCAATATTAAGCAACCCCAATCCACCTTTGCACTTCGGCTTCTCGATGGAGGAGAACGTACAAGGCAGTGATTTCCTCGTGTGAATAGTACCAAACCAAAAAAATCTTAACATCGCACGTCGTATCATTTTCAAAAGCCTTGTTGGAAGCATGTACACCCTAGCCCAATAAACCATAACAGAGAAGCTCATTGATTGAATTGGAACCAACCTACCTGCTTGAGTCAAGAAATTGTTAGCCCAACAATACATCGTACCAGTGATTTTTTCATACAATGGCAGGCAGTTAGCATGAGTGACACGTGAGGAGCACAGAGGCAACCCCAGGTAAGTCATATCAGATGCCATAGACCGCATACCAGCTACAGTCATGAGGTTGGTTTCCTGAAGGCTAGATATCCCTGAGAATAAAATGCTTGACTTGGTGTAGTTAAGCTTAAGATCAGTAAACCTGTAAAAAAGGTGAAGAACACTCTTAATACACTCTATAGATTGCAGGTTAGGCTTAGTGAAGATCATGATGTCATCCGCGAAGAGGAGGGATGTAATTTGAAGTTCCTTACATTTTGGGTGGTAGTGTATTTGTTTATTATGATACAGTGGCCTTAAGATACAGGTGAATACCTCCATAACCATGATAAAGAGATAGGAAGAGAGGGGATCCCCCTGCCTTATTCCCTGCCTAGAAACAAATTTGCTTGTGCTAGAACCATTGATTATCAGAGAGAATGTTAGTGTAGAAATACACTCGTAAACCCAAGCAATAAAGACTTTGGGGAAGCCCATCAGAGACATTATCCTAACTATTGACTTCCACTGAATCGAGTCATAGGCTTTCATAAGATCCAGCTTAAGCATGGCACGCGGCGAATTATTCACGCGATTGTAACCAAGTAGGAGCTCATGAGCTAGCATTATGTTATCTAGTATATTTCTATTTGGCAGGAATGCCACTTGATTGTTGGATATGATTCTTTGAAGAACACAGACAAGCCTAGAAGCAATGATCTTTGCAATGCACTTGTAGACCACATTACAGCAAGAGATTGGCCTGAAGGAGGTGACAGAAGAGGCTTGCTTACACTTGGGGATGAGCACCAAATTAGTAGCATTCGCTGATTTTAGCATTTTAAACTTGTTAAAGAAATTGTGCACTGCTAAGGAGAATTGGCTACCCACTATATCCCAGCTTGATGTATAAAAAACGACATTGAAACCATCGGGACCACCAGAGGAGTTCTTATTCATTGCAAATAGAGCATTCTTAATTTCAGTATCAGTTACTTTGGCAACCAGACCATTAGCTTCATCCAGAGTTATTTTGGGTAGGGCAATCGAGGATAAAAGATCCAGCTCCGGCTCAAAGTTACTCAAATTGCCAAAGAGACCAGTGTAATATAGGAGAAAGGCCTTATCAACAGATTCAGGGGTTGTGTTCAGAATACCTGCTTCATCAATGATGGAGGAGATGTTTCTAGCTGTGTGCTTGACCTTCAGGGAGGTATGAAATAATTTAGTGTTCCTATCGCCATCAGCGGCCTTCTTGATCCTTAGTTGTTGCTTCCTCATCTCGCTTTCAAAGGCAAGAGCTTGATCGAGTTCATTGTATAGAACAGCTTCCCTTTCTGCCTTGTCAGCATCATCAGGTTGAGCCATCATATGTTCCTGGGCTTCCTTAAGTTGCTCCTTTAATTTGGTTGATAGTAGGTTGCCGTTGCCAAACTTCGCTTTAGACCAAGCCCTTAAGTTCTCCTTAATTGCTTTAATTTTCCTGCAAAAAACATACATTGGATTTCCATAGTAGTTATAAGACCAAAGATTTTTAATTATATTATTATACTCAGGATCATTGACCCAAGCATTATAGAATTTAAACCCCCTTTTGCCTCCAATTGGCTTCTTGCCAGTGGTAAGGATAAGAGGAGAATGGTCAGATAGGATAGGTTGGGATAGATGAGTGGAGAGGTTTGGCCATGAAGAAAGAGATTTGAAATTGGAGAAGGAGTGATCAATGTTGGAGAATATACGAGTACCACTCCTCGACATATTGTTCCAGGAGTATAAAGCACCATTTCTACTGATAGGAATAAGATTCGAATCAAATACAGCAGTGTTGAGAGGAAGGATATCATTTGGCATAAGAGAGAGGCCACCTTGCTTATCAGTTAAGGAGAGAAAACAATTAAAGTCATCGAGAACAACCCATGGATGTGATTCTTGCCTTAAAGATGGAAGAAGCCGAAGAACAGAAAGCCTAGAGGAGGGGGAATTATGAGCATAAATGAAGGTAATGTAGAAAGAAGAGGTAGGATTGTTGTATTTAGCATGATAATGCATTAACTGAGGAGTGGAAAGAATAAGCTCTAGGAAAGGAGGACAGGGTTATGTATCACCAAAATACGGCCATAGTTAGCTTCAGGTAGGTTATGTGACAGAATCCAAGTTTGATTGATGAAATTAGCAGCAGAAATTGTTAGGGAGAGATTCAATTTGGTTTCGAGAATAGCAAAAATAGATAGTTGGTGATCGGAGATTAATTGCTTAACCTGCTCAAGTTTGAGAAAATTATGAGATCCTCTTATATTCCAAGCTCCAATATTGTGTGACATTATTAAACTAATGACTGATAATCCCCTTCTTTCATGCTCCTAGTAATAGGAGAATTAATTCTGTTAATACTGGGATTTTGTATCCTATTTTTCTTACCCCTTTTGCCTTTGTCAAGAGTTGATGATAGGCTCAGGTTCGAAGTTTGTTCAAGTGGGGGTGATTTCCAACCTGGAATTGATCCCTGAAAAATATACGGTTGTTTTGAATTTGAAATGGAAGGGGGAGGAGGGGATGGGGTGAAAGGGGATGCAGCAGGGATTGAAGAAGATTTCATAACTAAATCAAAAATTTGGGTTTGCATTGAGATGCAGAAAGATTCCTCCTGATAGTTTTGGGACGTGATGGCTATGGGATGTTTTAAAGATAAAGAAAAAAGATTTGAGGGAGTGTTTTCAGATTGTTGAGGTATCATGGTATCATTTGTATGCAGTGATGTTACAGGGACATGCACATCGTCACACTCCTCCCCCTGTTTCAGGTTCCCTTGCGTTCCATCATCAGATGCAGGTATCATGACTTGCACATTTCCTTCAGAAGGAAGAGAAGTAACTGAATTGAGTTTGCTGTAGCAATTGCCAAGTTGCTGTTTTGCCGTTGGATCAGTGTTGGGTTTATATGCACAATTAAGTGTAACAGTGTCATGCACGTGGTGAATACCTCCATGTTGATTTTGATTCAGAGTATTAGCATCACAACCAAGTATACTACTTACATGCACATCAGTTTGGTCACCACAAGCATTAACTGCAGCACCAACATCTTCCCCGTTTTGTAAATTATTCAACTCATCATGAACTGTTGCCGTGCCATGGTCATCACAACCAAGTATACTACTGACATGCACATCAGTTTGGTCTCCACAAGCATTAACTGCAGCACCATCATCTTCCACGTTATGTAAATCATTCAACACATCAAAACTGTTATGAACTGTTGTTGTGCCATAGTCATTGACAATATCACCATAAACCAATAGCATTCCATTTCCATTTGTTCCACCAGAATAACTGACCTCTTTTTGCTGCTGCAAATCAATCGATGCATCAGCACGATTAATTATATTGTTTTTTTCAAGTGATACTTTCTCTTTTAAATTATGTCCAATTCCCTCTTTAGCTTTCTTATTAACAACTCTCCGCCACGTTTGAATGCTTTTACTTGCTTGCTTTCCATCCTTCTGCTCATTCAATACCACTACATGATTATTCCTTTTTACCACCACCTTTACCTTATCATTTTCCTTCTCCTCACCTGTTCTTAAACAAATATCTATCATGTGACCAAATTCCTTGCATAGGTGGCATATTTCAGGCTTCCATAGGTAGCCGACCCTGACCATTTGAATGGATCCATCCAGTAACTTAACGGGAAACTCATCAACCAAGTCTTGGTTAGGCGTGACATCAACCAGACACTTAGCATAACCTATTCTCTCCATCCTTATAGTGGAAGAGTCAAGACAGAGGAGGTTACCAATTCTCGTCGCAAGCCAATTAATACCAAGGTGAGACCACGCGTATAGTGGAATGTTCGATAATCTTATCCAAACAGGCACTGATTTAATGGTACTACAACTGTTACCAATAAAAGGATCCCATGCTTTAATAATGAATATCTTGTTCCTTAGGAATATAGGGTCGGATTCCACAATCTTCCTTCTATCCTCTACACAGGAAAGATGGAACAGGAACAAGATACCATCAGACTTGATTTTAATTTCACCTTTAAGTTTCCAAAGTTTCTTCAGGTGGGTGATAACTGTCATATAAGAGAGTGGTTTATCAAGGAAGAATCCAATTAGCCAATCTTCCCACACCTTATTCCCAGGGGAGGAACCAAGGCTGGCCCATCGAAAGAAAGAGGGATATCAACAGAAATATATTGGCCAGCGTTGCGAGGACGATTTTTAAAAGAGAGGACCAAGGCAAAGAAGAGGGCTCAGAGGAGACACGGGATGAAGATGGGACAGGGGGAGGGGGAGGGACCGACGGTGGTAAGGAAAGAGGCGAGGTGGACAAGATAGCCGAGTTTAGTAAATACTTAACATGTGTTTTACAATTCATAACATTTTGTAACTAAAATTTTCTAGTAATTTGGTAGATTATAGATTCGGTTGAATACGATAAGGTTGCTACAGAGGATTTAGAGAACGAACCCGATTCGGTAAATAGTTCTGTCAGAAAAAGCAACTTAGGAGTACCCATTCTAAAGTTTAGGAATATTTTCAAAAGAACGAAGTCGTTGAAGGAAAAAACAGACATATTATTGTAAGGAATGTAAGAAGTCAAACATTTTGGAAGAGGTCGTAAGTATGGTACTTTCAATCTAAGAAAACACATACCGAAATGTTCGATGACAAGTGCAAAAGCATTGAAACAGAATCAAACCATTTTTAATCAAAATAAATATATAGAATGAATGGCTAAGGCAATTATTAGACATAATTTTCCATTTATGTTTGTTCATTATGAAGGTATTCGTGATATACATTCATATTTTGACAACAAAGTTGTATCCTTTTCGAGAAATACATCCCGTACCGTTGTTCTAAAGTTATATGAAAAGGAAAAATCCAAGCTTAAATGTTTTTTGATAACATGTACGGGGAGGGTAAATCTGATAACCAATTTTTGGACATCAATTAATACAGATTGCCATATCACTATAACAACACATTTTATAGATAATAAATGGAACATACAGAAAAAACTACTAAATTTTTGTCGTATGCCACCATCCTATTCTGAAGCTGCTTTTTTGGAAAAATATCCAGTCTTTTCTTAATTGGGACATTGAAGATATGGTATTTGCTTATACATTACATAACTCTTCTTCTAATGATAAATTTGTAGAGCTATTAGAGTCTCATCTTATATATCGTAAAGCGTTAGGCGCAAACGGAGACTATTTGCATGTGTGATGTAAAGCATATATTTCAAATTTGATGGTACAGGATGGTTTAAAATGTATTGCTTTGCATTTAAGCAATATAAGAGAAATTATCAAGTATATCAAAGGTTCATAATCAAGAAAGAATTTTTTTATAGTATAACAGATCCTTTGTTGGATAATGGTAACAAAGGATTGCGTCAAGATGTACCAACTTGATGGAACTCAACCTTTGTTATGTTGAAAAGTGCTATGTATTATAAACAAGAACCTTTTCATTTAGAGCTCGTTGATAAGAATTATATTTATTGTCCTACACAAGAGGAATGGATGAAAGCAAAAAAAATTACCGCTTTTTTAGAAGTATTTTACGACGCCACTTGCTATTTTCTGGGACAAAATACCCAATTTTTAATTTTTTTTCTTTCAAAAGTTGTTATGGTTTTGTTTACATTGCAAAAGTGCATGGGATCCAATAATTTTATGCCTGACATGGAAAGTAGCATGTTTTTAAAGTTCAATAAATGTTGGAGTGAATTTAGTTTATTGCTTTGCGTTGTCTGTACTCTTGATCCTCGATATAAGATGGATTTTGTGAAGTTTTGTTACAAAGGACTTTATGACAATGATTATGTGAAAGTTTTAAGGTGGTAGAGACAAAATTAAAAGGTCTTTATGAGTACAAGAAAAAAGTAGAGAAGGAATCCAATAATGAAGTCAGTGATCAAAAGAATTACACTACGGTGATTCATTTATGGGACCTTATTCGTAGGAGTGTGCTGATGTAGTGGAAGAATTTGATATATATAGAAATTCCGAGTTTGCTAAAAGTTCTCATAATTCAGAACTTAAGTTATATCTAGAAGATGGATTTGTAGATCGCAAGTTACCGCTAGATATTCTTTCATTTTGGCAGTCTCAACAACTTAAATACCCTATTCTCTCTCTCATGGCAAAAGATGCAGCAGCCTATAATTTCGTACATTTTAAGTTGACAATAAACTACACATGTCCAACCCATTTTGAATGAAAAAGTGTATAGTTAGGGGGAAAAGAAAAGTAGAACAGAATCTTACAAGAATGGAATGACGTATATTATTTCAATATTAAATCTTTACAGCGAAAAATCTTGAATACAATATTAAAGTCTAACCTGGATTCAGCCTGGACAGTTGTAAACTCTCTATCCTTACAAATGCTGAAAAATGAAAACAAATGCAGTAGATGCAGCGGATAATAGAATACATCTATACGTAGACGAAGTTCTCCAGCTCTCCTTTGGAAACTCTATGCGTCTTCAACTAAACCTGAAATTACTTGAGTCCGAACCGTTATTAAAAATACCTGGATCAGGCTTTACAACGTGAGATACTCAAATATTTTAATGTTGATGTCAATAAAAAAAACCTTTGAAAAGAAGGGTATTTGATAAGACCACGTCCACACATAAACTCGGACGAGTTTTTCCCTTATGACAACCAAAATACTTTATACAGAAAATCACATTGATATTATTGTTAATAACATTGCTTGAAAACACTTTCAAATAAATATATATACAAGGACAGTATTAATACTCGTACTATGGTAATGTATCCGGACTAGGTCAACGGAATATAAAGAACAGAATATATGATACCAAAAAGGGTAGATGAAATGTTTGCAAAGCATTACAGCTAATTTAAGACTACAATCAAAACTATAAAGCTCGTAATGGGATTGGATTTCCAACATGATAGGGAACTGGTGGCGTTTTCCTTTGATCCACGCATAGCAACCATAGTCTCCAGAAGCCTTATCGCTTTTCTCAATCTAGCTACTTGGAAATGCACTTGCTACACTACCAATATCTGGTAGCCTTATCACTTTTTAGAAGCTAGCTGCTATATTAAAATAAATGGGGGAATAAATGCCTTGAGGATCCATATTCCACTGGACTCTTTCATACTCATACAACCGATAGCCCGAAATATATGACATGCAGACCACATAATTACCCATATCATCTCCGAGATGTGAGGCTCGTGTGGTTATGCTTAACTTCTACAAAGCCACACTTTATTTCACATAAAGCCATGCTTTGATTATATCAGGTTCCACTTTGAATGCCACATTGCCATTCCTTCG
Source organism: Allium cepa (assembly GCA_030765085.1). Classification (NCBI taxonomy): domain Eukaryota; kingdom Viridiplantae; phylum Streptophyta; class Magnoliopsida; order Asparagales; family Amaryllidaceae; genus Allium; species Allium cepa. Next base: position 1,002,726,905 of record CM060929.1, read on the forward strand.
ATCACTATTGACTCTCACAGAAATACAACCCCTGAGCTCGTAGGTCTCAAAGAAGGGTGTTAAGCTAAGAGAAGTAGCATTCTCCGTCACAAAATATACGTATGTTTGTAAAAGTCAACGTTGTGATCTCATAAATGCGATGTCATACATTCGTCCATACAAGTTCATTCTAGGACTGGACGAAATCGAAAGCACTCCTCCTACCACATCTTTAGGAATTATCCTTAGGATCAGTAGCGAGTAGTCCTTGCATTATGAATTTTTCAAAAAACGACAGGACCACTGCTATAATAAATATCTCTATATTAGGAGCGACCCGGAGAATGTCAATAAGTAGTCCTTCGGCTATAAAGATCTTTGGTCTTCAATACAATGAAGATTTTAGAATGCAGACACCACAGCCATATAAATATAATATGGGGTAAACACTTAGGAATCGTGACAGCAATCCTTACACCCGAAGATCCTCGGTCTTCAATAATTATCATCTTCGACAAGTCTTCACTTCCGAATGTATTCATTGGTTCGAAGTGGTTTTCGGATAGAAATTACCCAGATTCGATCCCATCCGCACCAATCATTATTAAAAATATGTTAAGTTCATATGTAATTACCAATCATCAATCAATTCAATTCACCTGTCATTCATAAATATCTCAAAGAGACGTATTATTTTTCATTTATCTTCTTAACAACATATGAAATCATTAAGCCTCATTTATCGAATCTTTTGGTTAATTAAAATTTTTGATACTTGGAACAATTCAAAATTGTTTCACTTTTTACTTAGGAAAAACATTTCCATATTATTTATTTAAATCTACATCAAAGATTTCTTATATTCAAATCATAACATTTTGATGGGTTAAAAACAATATTATTTCAAACATAGTCTACTATAAGCCCCAAACCAATTTGTATTGAGTAAAAGAGTGGACTAATCATACCCAGATTAACTTCCATATTCAACTCATACTATTCATGAAATAACGGTGGAATCACTTTTTAGATTCATGCGGATAGTACAAGTTCCCTCCTCATCCCTTAATATAAAGTTTGACCAGAATATCCTTTATATTATTAAAAATTTGGTTTAATTAATTCTTTTGAAAATTCCTTACTTTCGGAAAAACTTAAATGAGATCTTTTTTTAGAGCATCCAGGCTTTTCCTTCGATTTGTTCCGCTCCTTTACTAAAAGAGAAAACAAAGGTCAGGTAAGTTTAGGGCACTGATTGCTTCATTCCTAACCTTAGTTACGCAACTTATTTTACTGTTTAGATCTCACAGGCGAGATAAATATACTACTCGTTTTCACATACTCCTTTCATTTTTAGAAATGATTTATAAAAATTCCTAATCATTAGTCAGAACATTTAATTATTCTTTTTAAAAATTATGTATAAAAGATATGAAAAAAGAATGGTTAAGTTTAAAATCATATTCATAAGTTATCTAAAACTGCTGTGAAAAGTGTTTTAAAAGCTATATTGATAAAAACGACCTTTCTATCTTTTGGAAATTGATTATATAACTCAAATTTCCTTTAAAATATTTTAAAAGATTTATAGATTTATTCCATATTTTTAAAGAATTTAAAAATATTATTTTAAACGAATTCACTTTATGGATTCTGAACTCCAAAGCCACGATTATTTTGAAAATTTATTTTGGACTTAATTAAAAATATATACAAGATGAAATCTTGATTTTCTTTCTTCATTTAAAACTATGGATATAATAGTCCAGAAAATTCTTATCTCAAAGAATTCCAAGCTATATTCCATTATTTATACTTATTTGAATTCTATAACGCGAAATCACGAACTACCGTTTTGCGACGCGCCTAAATTTGACTTGTTTTTCAATTTCTTTTAAAACTTTATGGAAATTATTTTAAATGTTTACAAAATATTTCTAAATCATATCAAACTCATTTAAAAAAATACTTTTCATACTCAAACTCATTTTCCATTCCATTTCATATTATAATATTATATTATAATATTCATTTTAACCTTTTTAGGGTTTGAAAATCATTAAGAGGCTAAACAACTCCATACACATCTTTATATGGATTTAATTCTCATTTAATTAACCATGGTTAATTACTAACCATTTCTCTTATCATTTATCAAACCAATTATTCATCCATATTAACATCCATATATTTAAATAAGTAATCAACCAAGTAATCACACATTTAATCATCCAACATATATATACTATGTTTTCATATCATTAAACTTGGAATTATTTAGAGATTAATTAATAAATTTAAATGTGAGTACTCAATATCACAAATGTTCCCTTCTTCTCAAGCTCTAGAAAATTCGGAAAAGCTTCCGTAGTACTCCAAACTTCCTCCTAACTCCTTGGATAAAATCGGTGACACTTCTCTCTCTTTTTCTTGCATCAGAGCTTCACGAACTCCTTCCTTCTCTCTTATAGGGCTCGGCCTTGGCTAGGGTAGGCACAGCCTTACTTGTGGATGGTGGTGTGCTTGACCAAAGGGTGGTGACACTGCAGATGTGGGTAGAGGGGTGTACGACCGAAGGCAGAGGCGGGTGTGGAGGTGATTTTGGTGTTGGTTTTGAGTGGAGTTTGTTATTATTATTATTATTTATATAAAAGAAGAAGATAGTGGTGACTTAGATGAGTGAAGTGGCCATTGAAAGGATGATGAAAGTGGAGAAGAATGAAGAATGAAGATGTGAAAAAAAGTGAAGAGAGAGTGTGGTATTTATACAAGAAGTTTATACGTAAAATTACCTTACTACCCATAACTCAAATTCATTTTTAACAACATATTATCCTTCCCTTTTCAATGCAAGATTTGACTCCTAAGTACTAATACTAAATGAGATAAGACGTTGCATGTACTTTGTAATAATGATGTTTACTACAGTACTTTATTAATTAAACAAATAAAATCAAAAGATTTTCCTGACTTAGAAAGTAAACTCATTTTGTCTTTTATGCTAAATGTTTTTGTTTACCAAAATGTGTAAGTTTATAAGTTTAAAAGAAATCCTGTCACAACAATCTTAAATCACTTTTTGTTTGGGAATCAGTCGTAAATCTGAAATTGGATTTCCGGTCACGTTTATAGCTTCTATTTAACTATTTAGTGATGTAAACGAATTTTAAAAATAGATTTCCTATTATATTTAAATAATTAAACAATGTTATTTGGGTTATAAAACCATATTTAGTATTATTAACTAAATATTCTTAAACTGCAAAAAAACGCGATATTGGGATGTAAAAGTGTGACGTCGTTAATCTCTTCGTTTTAAATCATAACATAAATCAAATCGACTTCTCTTCTCGTAACTTGACCAAAAGCAAACATCAAATCTCATTATGGCATATTACTTCAAAGCTTTTATTATAAATGTCAAATCAAATCTTTTTTATGAATGTCAAATCAAATCTTTTGATAAGTGTCAAATCAAATCTTTATTATAACATATCACCTCATTAGTCAATACACATCTATATCAGATCTTATTTTATGTCTTTTCAAACCTTTTAAATAAATGTCACATAAAATCTTTATTTAATATCAAATCACTTCAAAAACCGAGCGACAAGAATGGCCTTTATCTTGGGTTATTCTTACCGTTATTATTTATTTATTTAAAAGAGGGTTATTTGTTTTCCAATTTCAAAAATAAGTGTACCATTATTATTTATCACATGATCCATGATTAGTTAAGTTTGAAAATTCTATATTCAAATATTTAAAATCAACTAAACATTCCATTTCCAAAGTGGTAAATTACGAGTCATTACAAAAGATATTTTAGTCATGCCTATCACTATCTTTGCATCTGAAAGCGCATTTAGCATTAGCGGAAAGGTTTTGTAACGACCCGTAAATTTTTAATAATTTTATTTGTTTTATTAATACGTTTAATTTAAATTTGGTGAAATTTTAAACAATAAAATTTTGAAATAAAAATTTAATATATGGAATATGCCTATTTAATCATAGCAAATAGTAAATTTTCATTTGATAATATGGAAGTTCATTTTTATTATGTAATTTTATTTAAAATTTATATCACTTAATATTTGATGATAATAAAATGTTTTTCCAACCTTAATATTTTTATATAATAAATTTGTAAATCATCTTCTGAGTGAGACATCATATTTCGTCTTATTAAATTTGAATCACTATTGCTTCGATTATCTTATTTTCGGCAAAATAGCAGCATTTTCGGTACCGATATCGACTTTGATAAGATGATCATACCACTGATATTTGTATAGCATTTTGATCATCTCATCATGCTGATATCTACGGTATATTCAATTCTGTGTTTTGAAATTCGGTACACAGTGGAATCCTCTAAATGGTAACCGTATCGGTAACCAGTTTGTGTCTTTTGGTTTCTTTCACCATTTCACATTCCATCGTTTAAACTAAAACCCATTGGCTTTTAAATTTCCAATGTGACTTTTTCCATTTTACTGAATCACCTTTGTATCATATTCTAAAACTCATTTGAATATGATTTTGTATACATATATAAATTTTGTATGCTATATCTATATCAATTTACTTATATCAATTATCTCATCGACCCAGTTCTGATTTGAATTCGTCTATTCATATTATTAGCTTTGATTGTCAAATCGTGTCCATCTAGCTTGTTTTGGAATTCGTGCTTGGATTCATAGCTCATTCCATTTTTCAAATCATCTCTGACCTCGAAAGGTGAGCAATCACTCATGTTTAATGTTCTTATATTTATTAAATTTGATTTCAATTGAAAAGACAATTGAAATATGCTGTTGTTGGTTATTTACATTGCTATATATATGCTACTATCTGTATCTATTCACCTGTGACACCTGACACCATTATCTTTTATTTATATTGATGATATATGCCTGTTATATTATTATCATATCTGTTATTACTCTGCAAGTTCTTTGTTAGTATAGAATTCACTATGGGTTGAAATGATACATACCCAAATGATCTATAGAATATAAGAAAATCGTTATGGGTTGAAATGATAGACCCAAGCGAATTTTTTTTGAATTGAATTTAGGATTGCGGGTTGAAATGATATATACCCGTATATATTTAAATTGTTGATTGAAATGATAAATATCCTATCACTTGACCATAGAATAGAAAATTATATACTTACACCATTGGTCAATATATAAATATGTTGAAAATGATTTCTATGGTTTTGGAAAGAAATATATGATTTTATATAAATATTGATTTTGATAGTATATAAATGTTATTTTTTATATAGTTAAATTCTTGATTTTAAGCTATGTATAAATTTGTTTAATATAAAATAAGTTTAATAATAAAGTTTGGTTTTATTAAAATATAATATGGTTAAGTATTCATTTAAATTATATTTTAATATAGAGTTTATAATGATTTTAATAAATCAAGGTTGAGAAGATGGATTCGAAATTGATTTGAAATTTTATTTAATTAAGAATTATATTTAGAACTTATTGAATTTGAGATTTTAAAGGATATGATTTTATAACTCGATGTTGTTTTAAAGTGATTAATGAATATTTCAAGTTTGAGTTTTATTTAAATAATATTGAACTTATTAAGTAAATATTTCAAAACTAAATCATAGTAAATTGAATTTGATATATATATATATATATATATATATATAAACGAAATTATCATATTTAGTTTTGAAAAACGGAATATTTAAAGCTTTGAAATATATGAACATTTAAATGGTTTATTTGTGGTTCAAATCTATATTTGAAATAGATATAATTTGAAAAGGTTTATTGAGGAACTGAATGGAATTGAAATTGATGATTTGAGACTTGATTTAAATTTGAATTTTGGAATTTGAATTGACTTGGAATTGATTTGTGAGATTTGAGGAGGCTATTTTATTATATAGAGTATTTTAAATTTTATTTAAAAACTATTTATATATTTTACTTTATAAATTATTTTCTACCAACTATTTTAATATAAACTATTTTAACTTATAACTCTTTTATATAAACTATTTTACTTTATAAACTATTTTATTATATATATATATATATATATATATATATATACTATTTTAATATCTAAACCGGTGAAGTGGTGAAGGTTATATTTTCAAAAGTTATGAATTACAAAGTATTATATTTTGAAAGTGTTACAATTTCAAGTGTTTTGGTTTTGAAAGCATTATAAATTTGAAATGTTATGATTGTGGAAAAGGATATATTGGAAATGGAAATGATATTGTATTTTGTTTTAAAATGGAAATGATATCGTATTGGTATGGTTTTAAAATGGCAACGATATTTTGGTTTTGAAGTATAAACTTTTTTGAAATGACCACGGTGTTATAATAACGTTTGGTTGTTAAAGAGACTGGGATCAGAAGTTGTCATACTCTCTGTTAACTCTGAAACCACTTTAGCAAATGTGTACGCGGTGGAGATTCCAGAATGAAGTAGGATGGTGGCGACGATCCTATATAAGGTATATACGTGGACCCAACTCCCGTGAGTTGGCATAAGGTGGCTAAAACAGGAGCAATCGATGGGCCAATGAGGTAGCTCCTCTGATCGGACACACTCATTCGATGCCATTCTGTTGCTTTGTGATTGATTTGGTGCACACCTTTGATTTTTGATTTTGGGAGTGTGGCTCGAGGTGGGCGGTAGTGACTGTTATGTGTTACCACCAGCTCGGAAGTGTAATTGGTATATCTACCCTGGCATTGCCTAGTTGTGCCGTGTCACCTACACTAGCATGCTTTACTACGAGTTTGATTTGTGTCATACCTATGGAGTGTTCTATGGTAGCCTCCCAATCTGGAGGCACGATGGTACTGTATAGACTATTTGCACTATAAAATGTGTTAAGGGGGATATGGGTAATGCCTTAATGCTATTTTTTATATATTATACTTTACTTTAGACATTATTATAATAGCATATATTACTACATAGTTGATAGTTTAACAGATCCTTAAAGGATGGTTATCCAAAACATCCTTTGAGTTACTTGTATTTCAGTTGTTATTTCACTTGAGTTAGATTTATTGATATAAGAATGTTAACCCTAACTCGAGTTTTTTGTGTTTTACTTTACGCTCGGGTCAGACTGAGTGGTACAACTTTTGAGACTCACCTTTGGAGTTGGAGCTTCGTTTGGAGATCCATCTACATCTTTTCAGCTTGCAGTTATTCAGTTGATTCCAGTGATGTATTCTGATATTGTAATTGACTATTGTATTTAAAACTTCAATTGCATCTTATTTAACTCTATTATATATATAGTAGCTTCATGAACTACTATCTTTTGTTTTCGCTGCATATTGTATATTACTTTATGTCTGTGATTCTGTGATGTATTTATTTACTATATATGTTGAGTTTTGCAAAATATAAATTAACAATATGATATTTTGAGCAATTCAAATCCGACATGTGTAGATGCAAATGGTTGAAAATATCAGGATGTTATAGGTTTTAGATGAGTGTCGCAGCTCCCTTAAAGTTGACATAATAAAGGCGTTACTTCGCGCATGTGATTGGTTGAATGGGAATGATTGCAATGGAAGTGGAACAAGAAGATGAAGATATTTCCAAATTTCATATTAATGCGGAGCAGTTTACTCAAGTACCTACACCTTCCTTAAGTGACCATTGATTGTCATAGTAGAAGGTATAATTTTATAGTATATTGTTCTGATAGAATTACTTTTTACTTTTAGTGAAATTTTAGAAATAAGAATCCATTAGACCTATGCTCTTTTGAAATTCTAGAAATGACATCTGTGGTGTCTGACTTCCTATGTGTTTATTGTGAGTACAAATTTTGAGTTCATTTGACAGTAGTTGAACAATTCTTTTTTGTTGCTTTAAGGAGCTTTAGTCCAGAATTGAATCACATGGTGCATGTCTTAGTTAACTCCATCCATCCAAACAAAGTGAGTTACTTCTGTTATAGCATGCTATTAAAGAACTATTTTTGAAAATGTACTAATCAGAATAATTTAAAGTTTCCAAAGTAACAACTATTAGTATTTCTTCCCAAATCACATAAAAAGTATTTTAAAGTTGAAATAATAATGGTTTCATAAGTTCATATTTCATGTCAGTGTTTCATATTTTCGTTACCAATTCCTCTTGTTCAGTTTTTGTCTCTTGGTTGGATTTTTATTTTTTCTTAAAAAGAAAATGGTTTGATATTATCATTTATCTTCTTGAAATGAAGATTTTAATATTTTCATAATGATACCAGTACATTGATGCATGCAGTAAATGATTGTGCATCCTTCCTATTATTACCTATTTTCTTCTTCTTTCAAATGCTATGCATTATTCATTCATTACATTTCCCTGGTCCACTTCATAATGCAATTGCATCATCATGTCGCTGCCCATCATTTCCACTTCCATGCTCACTTTTTTTTAATAAAAACAAATTACTTGTCGGATGATCTTCCCTTATATATGTTAGTGCAAATTATTTTAATTTTGTAAGTTAGGCTATCACTGCATTATTGATGTTTCGGGTTTTTTTTCCTATATACTTATGTCATGTTGCTGCCTGTCATTATGCTAATTATTTTAATCACGTTGTTGCCTGTCATTTTGCTCCATCTTTTATTTGCTACATACTTATGTCATGCCTTTCAATGTACATCTTGAATGCATTTTAGGTTCATGCAATTTGAAATGAAAATAGAAGTTGTGAAAATGATTTTATGATGTTTGTGGTTATTTAGATTTAGATAACATACTTAGGTCAAATGCATCCTTTTTCATTGCCCAGCAGTATATCATTCAATATTACAACTTAACAAAGCATTTTCATAGTGTAATGAAGCATTTTTTCTCTCTCTCTATTGTTTTAGTGTGTTATTTTAATTTTTACAACATTCATTCATGAGTTGATTGTTTGTGTCAATTCAGGATTACAAGGTTGTGCTTATGGGCTTGAAGACTACAAGAATGTGCTCAAATGTTGTAGAAATTTCAAATATTATGTAGATTTATTGCATGCTTCTATTTCTGTAGAATTTAGTTCAGTTTAATTCAGTTATTTTGATGCATCTTTTGAATTCAACTATGGAGTTTCTCATCTAAAAGTGTGTCATGTCGAATCTTTTAGTTTCTATGTTGTAGTTTGTAATTCTACCATGCTGGACCTTCAAATATTTTCTAGTTTTTGCAATATATAGTTCCGTTTTCTATTTTATGATGCATTTTTTTTAATTTTTTATGTAGAATTTATCAATACATGATGAGTTAGATGCAGTCTTTTATTTTTTTTATTGCAGTTTTTGTTTATTATGTAGCAACTTAGTATTATATATAATAATGGTGCAGTTTTTTATTTTATTATGCAGTTTTTATTGCTTGTGCTGTAATTTTTTTAAGCGAGTCAACTTGGGTTGATCCTTTTATCAAATGGGTCGGCCCGGGGCAACCGTTTATTAAATATGTCAAATGGATTGGGTTTGTTTATGTCTTGAATGAATCGAGTTAAATACTGCCCAACCCATTTATGGCCTGACCTATCCCGTTTGACGCGTCTAGTCGTGTAAAAATATTTTGATCAAGTTTTATAAAGTGATTTTATTAATTAAAGATTGATTATTAAAGGCTTAGTGGATCCTATATGGAATTATATCAATGTTTGAATGGTTGTTTATTTTATAGTCAAATAACCGACTATCAAACCTGGACCAAAACGTAAGGTTGGAAGTATCTAGGAGAAATACGTGAGTTATATGGCACAATCATACCTATGATGTTGTACTGTGCATATAAATCTCGTTTCATTCTTCTAGGATAAATGATAAGGAAGTCCTTCCACTAACAGTTAGGAGTTGATCTCTGCTCTATTCTTGTCCATTTATTTTCTAAAGAACCGGGGTTAGGTTTACCGAAAATTATCAAAAGTTTTTTCGAAGAGATCGAGATTTTTTATATGTTATCTACAAACCACTTCGATCCAACTTGAAATGAAGACATCTTGAAGAGTATGGAATCGAAGATTGATTTTGAATTGCAAAGGCTATTTGCTACTAACCCTGACGGTGATTCCAAAATGGGTATAGTTGTGGTAGTGCCTTCAGTTTCATTCAGTCCCAGAATGAACTTGTATAGATGAATGTTGGCATGAATTATTGTTTGGAATGCAATGTTAGTATTCCAAGTGGGATTGCTATTCTAAAAGGTAAAGACGTATCCTCAAGCCTCATTAACTAGAAAATGACAAAAATCGAGCATGTAGTAAGGCCATGTGGGTCGCTCCACCAGGGTATGGTCATCCCAAATCTAGATCGATTACTATCTATTCGTGTATGCTTTGGGGCCCAAAGTGGGGTGATCATATTTAATACTACTAGTCAAGTGGTAGGCCAGCCTTATGTGGTAGGATACAAGATGTTCTTATCAGACCCTAGTGCATTTTATCTGGAGATGTACCATCGAAAGGTAGTTATTTACCTTCTCATAGTATGAAATCCATTCTCCATTACGTGTCTTTATGGTTTTAGATGTATCCAACTATGTTAAAATGTGAGATGTAAGCATTTTAGCTATATTCATATTTTATTTGAATCGTTAGACATTGTTATAATATCACTAGATTTATAAAAAGTGTATTAGTTATCTTAAGATAAAAACCCATTTGTGTTTATGTGCAGCGTGTTCTTACGAGATACATTTAATTTTAAAAGGGTTTTAAACATAATAATTTAGTTGTTTATGTTTACTCACACCAGACCCATATCAGACCTGGAGTTTTATTTTCTTTCCCTTAAACTCTTGGGTGCTCAAATTTTTATGGGCGGCCAAGTAGTTCAAGTTTTCCTCGGATGCATCTTGGAGGAGCCTAGAGCAGGAGGCTTCATTGAGGTATAGCTATTATTTTATTTCCGCTGTTTATAGGTATATCGTATCATTTAGGTAGGGACAGGATGTAATAACTGCCATGGAGTAGAATTGTATTAGTATGACTGATGTATCATTTTGGAGATGACTTTGTAAAGAATTATGTTGATTAATATATATTATTCCATTGTGTTGTGAGTTCTATAATTTTTTAGTTTCTTATTATCTTCTATCTTCTTTCTTTCCCCTAACGATCGGTCATTTCGGCACTTGAATGCTCGGCACGTAATACAGTTGACGTATTAATGTCGATTTCGAGGGTCGAAAAACTCAGTTCGTAACAATTTTAAAGATCTATTTACATTCATAAGTATAAAAAAAGGGTTAAAGAAGAATGTTATTAACACTTTGTCATGACAAATCCAAAACCATTTCATACTTAAACTTATCCGTGAAACATTCTGTTAAATATCTAAGAAAATATTTGGTTGAGTTTAATAGTTGACTAAGTGGCTATTAAGTTAAAAACAATCGCTCATAGAAATCATGGTTCGTATACTTAACTTGTTTCTGACATTCCAACTTAACTCTTCCTCATACAAGAGTGAAGTCGGGTAAGTTAGAGCATTGGTTGCATATTAAAGCCTTTCCTAGACACTTTATTCTTAAATCTCACAAATAGATAAATCCACCTCGTCGGATATTAGTGTTAAGTATAGTTTTAATGACTTTTATAAAGAGTAAAAAACTAGTATAATTAACACGTATTTGACATTCCCGATTTAACTATTCCTCGACCAAAAGGGAAGCAGGTATATTGAAGTAATATTGCTTATGTCCCTACTCGAACATCAATCTTAACTCTCACAAATAGAAAAGCCCACTTCATTGACTTTTAGCATTAAACAAAGTTAATTACTTTTCAAACAAATAAGTAAATTACGTGATTAACACCTTTCTGACATTCCAACTTAACCATTCCTTGGTTAAAATGGAATTCGATAGGTTAGACCTCTATTGTTCATATCCCTACTATAACAACCCGCAAATTCGTACCCCTTGAGTCAACTCTATTCTACATCAATCAAATCAAGATGTACATAAATATGAACCATTTGGGTTAAAGAAGAAGAGGTAGAAGAAGAAAATAGAAAACTACATCAGAATCCAACCATCGCAGCGGAATACAATATAATAGATAATAAATGATCTTTACACAAAAACAAATATATATATATGTTTTATACATACATCGTCATCAGAGTTCAACAACATCAATAACATACAACTGGATACACAACTACTCAACACAGTGGAATATATATAAAACAAGTATGAAAATACGCATCGTCGTCGAGCTCGTCTTCTGAGCTCCACAACATCAAATCATGTATCCTATAATACTCGGTTTGACTCAAGCATTATAGTTAAATAACACCCGAGTCAGTCTGGAATACCAGCGTGAGAAATCACACTCAAATTGATTATTAATGTTTCGAAAATCCTTTTGGAAACAAAAGCATCTCGTAAGACCATGTTACAAATAAACATGTCGGATTTTTACCTTACGATAGCTAAAACATTTCTTATTAAAATCCTCTGATATTATAATAGGGTCTATATACAAATACTTATTAAAATAGCATAAATTGTTACATGATTAAATTCCAGCTACTAGCCACAGAGTGGGTAATACAAACAAAACTCATACAAGGCGCATAGGGAGAATAGATTTCCAACTAATGACTAGGCACTGGGGTACCACATGTCACGGTACATGGCCTAGATCACAGTACCAAGGAGCCACCCTAACTCTCCTGCAATACAAGACCGGAACCATTCCTTACTGGACAGTTCCGAGTAAGATCACCCTGCGGTTGGGATCAGCAACCGCCCACTAAGCCGAAATAAAAAGGGACATCTAGACAGGGAAGACCTTACCCTAAAATGGGTGCTACCCACCTAGCCTTGCTGCATAACCCCTGATTTTCAGTCATTCCCGGTTGATGAGGCTTGAGGCTAAGCGTTACCTTTTAGAACATATCCCTTAGAATGCCCATCGCCCACCTGACGATGTTCCGAAAGCATTCATCCATACAAGTCCGTCCCGGGTTCGAACGGAACCGAAGGAACTACACCTACTACATCCATTTTGGAAATATCCTCAGGATTAGTAGTGACTAGCCCTTGCACTTCACTGCTCTATCTTCGACTCCGAACTCGTTTTCCATGAAAACGTACAAACCGGATCAAAGTGTTTTCGAGAAATAAATCTCGATCCCGGTCTCTTCGAAACGATCAGCGCATTTGGCCAATATTAATAGTCGGTTATTTAACTATCAATTAACATTCACAATAACCATCAAACAATAAATAATTTCCCAAATTATTTATTAATCTCAAAAATATCTTCACAAGATATATTTCCACTTTTCAAACCTATTTGAAAACAGTTTCAAACTATCTTCCTTTTACTGAATAAATTTCCTAAATATTTTCTATTTCCACTTGAATCACCAAGCACAAAACTTAGATTTTTAAAATAATTTAAAAACACTTTATTGTAAAATATGTTTAACATTTAAATTTTGAAAAATTACTTTAATACTTGATTTAAAATAATACTTTAGAAATAATTAAAATAAGGTAACTTTATAAATATAAACTAGATTTTCTTCTTTAAACAAAATACCAAATCATCTTTTAAATAATTATTACAATAATAGATTTAAAAAAATACTTACTTTAGAATTTAAACATTTAGAAATAATAAATTTTCTAAAACATGCTTTTTAAAACAACATTAAACTTTTATCTTATATTTAAAAATTTACTTTGAAAACGTACTTGGCTATCTAGAGAAATATACTTTTCTTCACATTCTTCTTTAAATTTCCAATCCAAACACTTGAATCAATTTCCAAATTGATTTCCAATTTACTCCCTTTTAATTTCAAAATCCATTAATTTCAGATTTTATTCCTTAATTATGATTTAAAATATTTTTAACTGAAAATACCAGTGTTAGATTTCTCAAATTACTTCTTTATCATTTTAAATAAATTTAAACTTTGAATTTTAAAATAATTCTTTATTCCTTTAAAATAAAATCACTTAATTTTACAATTCATTTATTCCTGTTTATTCAAAATCTTTTTCCTTTTCATACTCGAAGTTATTTATTAGTATTTTAACATCACTTCCATTTCTTTTCAATTCATTCTTAATTTATTCAAATTTTCTATAATTATTTCGCTTACAAATTCACTTCTTTTATTTTCTTTCCAAAATCCAATTTATATATTTTTGGTAGCTCATTATACCCAAATATATTCAATCAAACCATAGCATTCAATATTCCAATATAATTCATTATAGAATATCAAATAATCGCAACAGAGAATATTAAATAATTTTAAATAAATGTTGAGAGATCCAGTTGGATCTCTCCATCCTTTTTTCCCTGCATCCACAGACGTTAGCACAACATGAATACCAATTCAACTTCGAGGTGGAATATCGCGGTATGTGGGATTAATATAAATCATCTGCTATTAATGCGGGAAATCAATCATTCTAAGATGTAATATATACTATAATATAACACATCAATCAATTCAACCCTTCAAGCAATTATTTAAATTTAATCATTTAAATTTAAATTTAAATTCAGTTGAGTGAGATTAACTCACCTTTTATTTTATTAGCATCCATCCCCAAATCCGGCTTGCTTCCTTCTCAAATTTTGACCTTGTATTAATATTTTGATTTATTAATACTTGAATTAACCGAACAATTAATTTTTCTTAAATAAATTTAATTAACCCAAATTTTTTTTAAACTAATTTTTCTTTTAATAAATAAATTTTACATTCCAAAAATAAATTAAATAAGTTAATCTCCCAAATATTATTTAAAATAACCTAGTAAATAAAAATGTTTAAACGTATATTTTTTTTCCTTTTCCTAATCCTGTGGTCATTGATATATATAACTATCATATATTTCCAGAATATCTATTTAAAGTTTTACAGTAGCATTAAAATGTGTAAATATTCATTTTATTTTCTATATATTTTTCAAATCTGTGTAAAAAAAACATAAATTTTAAAATCGAAAAATGCTATACCTTGCTGCCTCGACAAGCATCAATAGCCCAAAATCGCGAATGCCCTAGCTGCCGAAACAATAGCTCGCCAACAACCTCGACGTCAGCCCGCTCGAGCTTGCAACTTCCATCGCTCGCCGTGACACAAGCCTCCACGTGCGCGAGTTCGCGAGTCTTCCAAACCCTAGCCCACTGCTTCAGGTCGCACGACGTCCTAGTGTCCTTCGCCTTATCCCAAAATCGTACACGCTACCTTCTCCACGAAGTCGAGCGCGATGACAAACAACGATCGCCCAAATTGATTCGACTTGATTTCAATCCCTTGTCTCGACTGCCAGTGGCTCGCCACCACGCACAAGCTTGCGCCCTCCTCATAGCTGAGAATCGATTTGAGGAGAGGCATTTTATTTGAATTTGATCCAAATTCTTTTAGTGGAAAATGATTTCAGCCGTTTCCCCTCCTTTTTTTTAGTTTATCTACTTGCGATTTTAAAAGAGAACAGGGGGACACGATTTTAAGTTAAGGGAAGTGGCGTATACAAGTAGATTGACTAATTAAATTAAATTTCATTAGATTATTATCAATTAAATTTTTAGCGTGTGTATATATCGTACACTCACACACTAACTCCGATCAATACGAAATTTGAAATCCGATAATAATTCAATATTACGGACCCAATGGAACTGGTTTCGTCGAATTCCGAGGCTGTGCCTCAGAAGGCTATTTTTAAATTCAATTTAAAACGATAAAATTTCAAAACTGAACAAATCACTGTTAAATTCAATTTTAACACATCTATTATCTTCAATGTTATCAATATAAATTTTATAAGCCTTCAAATTATTTTCGACGGGCTTAAAACTCCAGATTCAACATTTTACTCAACTTCAAATTATTTAATTCAATAATTTAATTATCAAATAAATTGTGATATTCGTAAATCAAGTTAAAATTGCTCTATTGAATATTTAAAATCAATTAAATATTCCGATTTTAAAGGCTTAAAAATTCCGGGTCGTCACATTCCTCCCCCCTTAAATGAATTTCGTCCCCGAAATTACTAATTAGGAAGAATGGTCCAATACCCGTTTACTTTTCTCAAAACCAACAATTCAACATCCTACCAACTATCTTGTTCATAAAAGACCCATTATCATTCTTATTAACTTCTCAACTCTCCCATAGTTTTCAAATATTATTACTTGCTCAACCATTCAAATTTAAATTTAAACCAAATTTTGAATTATCAAAATTTTCTCAAAAAATTTCTAACTCTCTAAATTTTTGAAAAATTTCGCCAGCGTCTCCTTTGCGCGGCTAGCCCGGTACAACTACGAAAGGCCTCTACGGGCTCCCAAATTTCAAAAGAAAACAAAAAGCCAAGTGACTCGATCAAAACCCAATCAAATTTCATACAGAAATTTAAACACATACCTTTTTGTCGAGCATTCAAATTTATCTTCTGAAATCAAAATCAATTTCCTTTTCCTTTATAATACCTGTATATCCTACATAGCAATAATATCCAATCACAACATTCAAAACATTTTATCGACTTCCTTATCAAATGTCAATATCTATTCATCCAAATATTAACTTAGAATATATTTGTAATATCAATTTCCAATTGAGAATTCATCATTCCTCTCCTAAGTTTAGTATAAGCGTTTTATATGCTTCTTTATTTATTTTCACTTCACCACTTTTAGTTTATATCCATTTCTATTAAAATTGGTTCACCCATTTCCATATGTATTTAACTTATTTTCAACTCTGGATGTTTAATTTTATCTTTCATTTATAACTGATTCATATCGTTATTTACAATTAGTTTCATTCATTATTTTATTCCAATTTCTAATTTATAATCGTTTTATTGCTAACAAATTTTCTCTAAAATTTTCAAACAAATTTCTAACTCCCAAAGTTTTTGAATTTTTTTGGCAGAGTCTCCTTTGTACGAAGGAGCTTTTGCAATTTGACGAAAGATATAAATACATATACATCGACCCATACGGTCGGAAAAACCAAAAACAGTTCATATTTCCTATTTTTATTGCGTAGGCGTACCTTATTTAGCATTTATAAGCAAGCGACTTATTATTTTAGCATTTTGCACGATCAAATCCATTCATACGGCTTCCCTAAACCTGTACTTACTCAATTTAAATATATGAGTACAAAATATATGCAATCTATTAACATTTCACTTATATTCAAGTAGCTAACGCATAGATTTCATAAGTAATGCATGAGATATACATTCATAAGTACATATGCAAGGTTTCGACACTAGTTTTAATTTGTTTGCATCCAAATTACATACCATTCCATTCAGTTTAAGTGATTTACAACTTACTTGCTTATATTTAATTCATTCTAAGCAAAACAAACTTATATTCATCCTCATTGACTTCAAAATCATCCTATTTCATTTCTAATAACTCATAGGATTTTATCTAACCTCGTTTACATCACACGATTCATTTTCTTATACAATTTGACAATATTATTGTGAATAAATAATTACTTAAGCTTTATAACCAATTTAAATTGATTCCAACTCAATGTATATAAATTCCATTCCAATCTAACTTATTTAAAAACCATATAGTTGCATTCCAAATCATTTTATTAAACTCGACAACCAATATATTAAATAACCATCTCACAATTTACTTAAGTTATTTACTTTCTTCAAACTATTCCACCCAACAACTTAAGTTTATTTTATTCAACCAACTTCCATTCAAATCTTTGATTTGATTTTCCTTGTGTCAAATCCCAACCATTTTATTAATTTATTCGATTAGTTTATTCTTTTATACATTTTTAAATTTTAATTCACATTAACAATTCCTTTTTGAATTTATTAATAATAAGGTCATTCAATTTATGCTTGAGTTGGACTTGTTTACATCTCAAATCATTTTTATTTTGATCCAATTCCATACAACTTTAATTCAAATTTAAGTCACTTACAATTCTAAGTTGAGTTTCTATTTATAACTCAAGCTTCATTTCCAAACTCTATTATCTATTCACAATTCAACTCTAAGTTAATAATTTCGAGTTCCATTTCCATATTCCATCAACTAATTTATTATCTAATTAGTTCTCCCCTGGTTTAAATTCAATACTTGATTTTTAATCTCAGAATCTCTTCATTAAATTTCTTAAGTGCAATTTATTTTATAATTCAAGTTTGGATTTTTCATTTTATTTTCCAATTCAACAAAAACATATACTTATTTTGGATTTTCTATCCCATTTTCAAATGTTATAAGTGGCAACTTATTATTTTACACATTTTCATTCATTCTAGGCTTGAATGTATTCATCTTTTATTTTAACTTAAGATTTACGCTTATTTATAGCCCAAGTATATTTTATTCTAAGGATTTGTAATTCTTTTATAAGTTATTCTAAATTATTTATTCCAACTTACTTCTTATCCAACTTACGTCCATTTATTCAGGTAAGAATCTAATTCCATTCAATAACACCCATAACTCAATTGAATTTTACTCCAATTCTATTCTATTTAACTTAACCCTAGTTAAATCTTGTTACGTGCCATTCCTTTGAATTTTTGTTAAGCAAGGACTTAATTCCATTTAATATCATTCATGACACAACTGACTTTTGATTCAGTTCAATCCAAATTTAATTCAATTTCAATTATAATTTTATTTAACTTATCTCAAGTTAAATTCAGATATATTTGCTTCACTTTCATTCACTTAAGTTAAATTTTAATTCTCGGATTAAAATTTCCAATTTCTTCTTATTAATATCAACTTTACTTTATAAGTTCAATAGTTGATCCATTTATTCATTCACAAATTCATTTTCAACCAATAAATTTTATTTCCAAACATTAATTCTTTTTAGTCCATTTGAACTTATTCTGCACCTTATTTTACACATTTAAATCAAGCATCATCCAGTATTGAATTTCATTTCATTTCATTTGCATACCATATTAATTAATCAGTTACTTATAAATTTTAATCTTAAAACTTTGTTTATTTAATCCAACTTGACTAATTTTTTTTTCAAACTTAAGTTCAACATTAAATTTCAATTTCCTTTTAAATTTTTATAAGCTACTCACTTATTAATATCTAATTCTTCCTAAGTTAAATTTATATTCTAAACAAATTTCAAACTTATATAAGTTCCCAAATTTATTCTTTAAGCATTCCAGTTTATTTCCAGAGTTTTAAACTATTGCTTAAACATCCCAAAATCTTTAAACCGATACCAAAGTTTTCAATAATCACATAAGTATTTCAAAATCCCTTTTGAAATTATTTATATCCAAAATCCTTTGATAAATTCAATTTTTCTCTTTGAATTTAAATACCCACCCAGTTTTGCAAACAATTTCAATGCAAAACAATTTGGTAGCAATTTCTCTCTTGAAAACTCGAAAATGAACATCGATGATGCTGCAGTCATCACCGAAGTTATTTTCCAGCGACCGAAAGAGTTCAATGCTTTTATCACTTTTAAAACCCTTTAAATATTTTTAAATTCCAAATCTCTCTAGATTTCAAATCCGATTCAAAATATTCTCAAATATACATTATTTTCCCCAATTTTTTGAGAATTATTTTCAATTTCAAATGGAATTTAAACTTCCAAATTCCAAATCCCAAATCCTTTAAATTTATATCCAATATTGCTTTGAAATTTTATCTTATTTTAATAATTAATCACACTATAATTCACATTTAGTTTATATTTACAAATCTCATTTGTTTATAAATTTATTTCTTAGTTTTTAATTATAAGTTCAATTCCTTATTCAATTATGAATCACATTTATAAATTTCATTTATTTATTAATTTATTCCTTAATCTCTGGTTATTATTTTCAATTTCTTATTCAATTCTCATACAATAATGATAATAATTTAATATTATCATTCCTAACAACCAAACATCCATATATACTATAACAATTTACGAAAAATCATTTCTTTTATATACAAAAATAATTTTGGGTAAAATTATTCCATTTACCCTATTTAAAACAATACTATGTCGGTTTATCTTGTTCAAGAGTTTAGAAATCCCTATCGAAGACATGGCGTCCCATATATCGACCAGAATCCTTAAACACTCAACCGATAAATCAACACAATATAAAAACAATTTATACATACTAACAAATACGCGCTCATATCTATTAATACGCTCAAGCTCATTCTAGAGTACTATGGACTCTATTTAGTGAGTAATCCCCACTAGAGCCAAGGTTATCACCAACCTAAGCTCTGATACCAAGTGTAATAACCCGCAAATCCGTACCCCTTGAGTCAACTCTACTGTACATCAATTAACTCAAGATGTACATAAATACGAACCATTTGGGTTAAAGAAGAAGAGGTAGAAGAAGAAAATAGAAAACAAAATCTGAATCTAACCATCGCAGCGGAATAAAATATAATAGATAATAAATGATCTTTACATAAAAACAAATATATATATATATATATATCTGTTTTATACATACATCATCATCAGAGTACATCATCAGAGTTCAACAACATCAATAGCATACAACTGGGTACACAACTACTCAACACAGCAGAATATATATAAAATAAGTATGAAAATACGCATCGTCGTCCAGCTCGTCTCTTGAGCTCCACAGCATCAAATCATGTATCTTATAATGCTCGGTCTGACCCGAGCATTATAGTTAAATAACACCGAAGTCAGTCTGAAATACCAGCGTGAGAAATCACACTCAAATTGATTATTAAAGTTTCGAAAATCCTTTTGGAAACAAAAGCATCTCGTAATACCACGTCACAAATAAACATGTCGGGTTTTTACCTTACGATAGCTAAAACATTTCTTGTTAAAATCCTTTGATATTATAAAGGGTCTATATACAAATACTTATTAAAATAGCCGAAATTGTTACATGATTAAATTCCAGCTACTAGCCACAGAGTGGGTAATACAAACAAAACTCATACAAGGCGCGTAGGGAGAATAGATTTCCAACTAATGACTAGACACTGGGTACAACTTGTCACGGTACGTGGCCTAGATCACAGAACCGAGGAACCACCCTAGCTCCCCTGCAACACAAGACCAGAAACATCCCTTACTGGACAGTTTCGAGTAAGATCACCCTGCGGTTGGGATCAGCAACCGCCCACTAGGGCGAAATAAAAAGGGACATCTAGAGAGGAAAGACCTTACCCTGAAATAGGTGCTACCCACATAGCCTTTCTACATAACCCCTGATTTTCAGTCATTCTTGGTTGATGAGGCTTGAGGCTAAGCGTTACCTTTTAGAACATATCCCTTAGAATGCCCATCGCCCACCTGACGACGTTCCGAAAGCATTCATCCATACAAGTCCGTCCCGGGTTCGAACGGAACCGAAGGCACTACTCCTACTACATCCATTTTGGAAATATCCTCAGGATTAGTAGTGACTAGCCCTTGCACTTCACTGCTCCATCTTCGACTCCGAACTCGTTTTCCACGAAAACGTACAAACCGGATCGAAGTGGTTTTCGAGAAATAAATCTCGATCCCGGTCTCTTCGAAACGATCAACGCATTTGGCCAATATTTATAGTCGGTTATTTAACTATCAATTAACATTCACAACAACGATCAAACAATAAATAATTTCCCAAATTATTTATGAATCTCAAAAATATCTTCACAAGATATATTTCCACTTTTCAAACCCATTTGAAAACAGTTTCAAACTATCTTCCTTTTACAGAATAAATTTTCTAAATATTTTCTATTTCCATTGGAATCACCAAGCACAAAACTTAGATTTTTAAAATAATTTAAAAACACTTTATTGTAAAATATGTTTAACATTTAAATTTAGAAAAATTACTTTAATACTTAATTTAAAATAATACTTTAGAAATAATTAAAATAAGGTTACTTTATAAATATAAACTAGATTTTCTTCTTTAAACAAAATACCAAATCATCTTTTAAATAATTATTACGATAATACATTTAAAAAAAATACTTACTTTAGAATTTAAACATTTAGAAAAAATAAATTTTCTAAAACATGTTTTTTAAAACGACATTAAACTTTTATCTTATATTTAAAAATTTACTTTGAAAACATACTTGGCTATCCAGAGAATATTCTTTTCTTCACATTCTTTCTTAAATTTCCAATCCAAACACTTGAATCAATTTCCAATTTACTCCCTTTTAATTCCAAAATCCATTAATTTCAGATTTTATTCCTTAATTATGATTAAAAATATTTTTAACTGAAAATACCACTGTTAGATTTCTCAAATTACTTCTTTATCCTTTTAAATAAATTTAAACTTTTAATTTTAAAATAATTCTTTATTCCTTTAAAATAATATCACTTAATTTTACAATTCATTTATTTCTGTTTATTCAAAATCTTTTTCCTTTTCATACTCGAAGTTATTTATTAGTATTTTAATATCACTTTCATTTCTTTTCAATCCATTCTTAATTTATTCAAATTTTCTATAATTATTTCGCTTACAAATTCACTTCTTTTATTTTCTTCCCAAAATCTAATTTATATGTTTTTGGTAGCTCATTATACCCAAATATATTCAATCAAACCATAGCATTCAATATTCCAATATAATTCATCATAGAATATCAAATAATCGCAACAAAGAATATTAAATAATTTTAAATAAATGTTGAGGGATCCAGTTGGATCCCTCCAACCTATTTTTCCCTGCATCCACAGACGTTAGCACAACATAAATACCAATTCCACTTCGAGGTGGAATATCGCGGTATATTGAGATAATATAAATCATCCGCTATTCATGCGGGAAATCAATCGTTCCAAGATGTAATATATACTATAATATAGAACATCAATTAATTCAACTCTTCAAACAATTATTTAAATTTAATCATTTAAATTTAAATTTAAATCCAGCTGAGTGAAATTAACTCACCTTTTATTTTATTAGCATCCATTCCCAAATCCGGCTTGCTTCCTTCTTAATTTTTGACATTGTATAAATATTATGATTTATTAATGCTTGAATTAACCGAACAATTAATTTTTCTTAAATAAATTTAATTAACCCAAAATTTTATTTAAACTAATTTTTCTTTTAATAAATAAATTTTACGTTCCAAAAATAAATTAAATAAGTTAATCTCCCATATATTATTTAAAATAACCTAGTAATAAAAATGTTTAAACGTATACATTTTTTTCCTTTCCTAATCCTATGGTCATTGATATATATAACTATCATATATTACCAGAATATCTATTTAAAGTTTTACAGTAGCATTAAAATGTGTAAATATTCATTTTATTTTCTATATATTTTTCAAATCTGTGTAAAAAAACAAATATAAATTTTAAAATCGAAAAAGGCTATACCTTACTGCCTCGACAAGCATCAATAGCCCAAAATCGCGAATGCCCTAGCTGCCGAAACCCTAGCTCGCCAACAACCTCGACGTCAGCCCGCTCGAGCTCGCAACTTCCATCGCTCGCCGTGACATAAGCCTCCACGTGCGCGAATTCACGAGTCTTCCAAACCCTAGCCCACTGCTTCAGTTCGCACGACATACTAGTGTCCTTCGCCTTAGCCCAAAATCGTACACGCTACCTCCTCCACGAAGTGGAGCGCGATGACAAACAACGATCGCCCAAATTGGTTCGACTCGATTTCGATCCCTCGTCTCGACTGCCAGTGGCTCGCCACCACGCACAAGCTTGCGCCCTTCTCATAGCTGAGAATCGATTTGAGGAGAGGCGTTTTATTTGAATTTGATCCAAATTCTTTTAGTGGAAAATGATTTCAGCCATTTCCCCTCTCTCTTTTTTAGTTTATCTGCTTGCGATTTTAAAAGAGAACGGGGGGACACGATTTTAAGTTAAGGGAAGTGGCATATACAAGAAGATTGACTAATTAAATTAAATTTCATTAGATTATTATCAATTAAATTTTAAGCGCGTTTATATATCGTACACTCACACACTAACTCCGATCAATACGAAATTTGAAATCCGATAATAATTCAATATTACGGACCCAATGGAACTGGTTTCGTCGAATTCCGAGACTGTGCCTCGGAAGGCTTTCAAATTCAATTTAAAATGATAAAATTTCAAAACTGAACAAATCACTGTTAAATTCAATTTTAATACTTCTATTATCTTCAATGTTATCAATATAAATTTTATAAGCCTTCAAATTATTTTCGACAGGCTTAAAACTCCAGATTCAACATTTTACTCAACTTCAAATTATTTAATTCAATAATTTAATTATCAAATAAATTGTGATATTCGTAATTCAAGTTAAAATTGCTCTATTGAATATATGAAATCAATTAAATATTCCGATTTTAAAGGCTTAAAAATTCCAGGTCGTCACACCTACTCGACATCAATCATAATTCTCACAAATAGAGAAGTCTACCTCGTCGGCTTTTAGTATTAAGCCTAGTCAATTACCTTTTTCAAAACTTATATATATATCTAAATAAGTACTTTAAAAGTACTTGAAATAGGTTTCAAATATCTATATAAAATATAACTTAAAAATAACTAATTTATAACTTGATGAAAAATTTGTTTTATATTATAAAACCTCTTTACTTTAGAACATATATAATTATTAAAAATATATTTAAACTTTAAACCAATTCTATAAAACTTCAAAATGTACTTAAAAACATCCATAGAAAGATTAGTGAAAAATATCAAAATTAAATATCGTTTTCAAACAATTAAATCCATAAGTAACTTACTACAACATTTATAAATGTTGTTAAAAGTCCTTGTTAAAGAACACATTGAAATACACAATCTTTATGACTAGTTTTAACCGGTTTAACAAATGATTTAAGATTTCAAATTTTTATAATAAACACTAACCTTAGGGTAATTAAAAGCTATGGAAAGAAACTTCTAGGAATATCTTCCAATTTATTTAGAAAAATTCTTGAAAACAGGCTATATTTACAAAGTGTTTTTGAGTAAATTTTGAGTGGTTTTGAAGTTGTTTTGCAAAAGTTTTTTTTAGAAATTTTGAGAAGAAGAAGATATTAAAGGAGCTTGCTTTTAGCTTTAAGAATTTGTGCTTTATTATCAAGGGTATGCACCTCCTTATATAGGCTTCATATGGTGTTGCCTAATCTCACCCCCTCTCATGTCATGGAATCCTTACCTCCATACATGCCCATCACTTCTCCTTTACACCTCTTTCATTTACTTAACTCCTTTAATACCCTTAACATGTTAATATCTCTTATAGAAATTTCTGGAACATTCCATTTTCTTTATGAATCAAAATGTGTTTATTTGTTCCTAATGTGTTCATTTTATCATTAGATAAGTGCACAAGAGTTTGAACAATTTATATTGAATAAAAAGCTATTTATCAATAAACTGATTTTCCATCATATTATCGATTTTTCTTCGGAGAATATATTTTTGAAACAATTTTCAAAAACAAATTTTCTGTCATTAGTTTTGGTATAAAAGGGGTTAATAAGGTCATTAAATCATTTTAATAACATTTAATTCAAGATTCAAATATTTTAATAGTTCAGATACTTAAATACGAAGTGTTCGAAATTCTAGGCCGTTACAAAATCAATTCCACAACATTAATCATTTCAAGTCCAATTAAATCATAAACACTTAAATAAAACCATAGACAAAAGAATTCACATCCTATCACAATATATTGAAGAAAGTAACAAATATTTTAATAAATTGCTATAATATATATGTGTGTGCGTGCGCGCGTGTGAGTGTGTTTGTGTGTGTGTGAATAATCATCATTTTGAACATCATGAATAAATTATAAATAAGATAAACATATCCAAAAACCATGCCCTTCACCGTATCTTGATTTATGGTTTTTCCTTCTAGATTTAAGCAAACATGCACTCCATCTTTTAAGAAAAGGATGAGCCCCCTTTGTTTTAATTGTATTTAATTTGATTTGAATTTGTTGCAAGTTTTTTTTGAAGAGGGAACCATTGTTAGCTCTAGCATGGAGGTAGAAAAGAGATGTTTTCTTTTGTAAGTAAAGAATCAAATGAGTAGATTTTCTATTAATTGGATTAAGGAACCTTTCATATTCTCATTATCAAAATTTCCTTCTTTAATTCCTTTTTAAATTTCAATTAATCGATTCCATCCACCTTGCAACATATGGCCGATCCTATGAATGCTCCATCATGTGCAAATTTCCAAAACAAACCTATGTAGTAATTTTATTTTTGTCTTTTGTTTAAAAGTGTACCGACATTATATATCGATATACGCGAATATAACTTTTATATATACATTCGATAATTACCAATAACATAAAATAGATTAAAAATAATTAATATTTCATAAATATTAATTAATTTTATCAATCTATAACATTTTACAAATTAACTAAATTTCATGGTTTTCGGAGAATCACAAATGTGGTTCTACAATCGGATGTGTGAATTGAATCATCGATTAATACTGAACAATTCAGATACTAATGTTCACATATCACATTAGCTAGTGATGTGATAGTTTGACCAAATTCATCGCTTATAAGTTTTTTTAATAAGGCAATTCTATTAGCACGTCATTTTAGCCTTTCTGACCCTAGTGTTTCATAAAAAAGAAGCACACCCTATTGTTTTCTTTTCTCAACATGTTTTGTTTCCAAAATACTCTTATTTCTTTTATCTTTCTATTCCCTTTCTCTCTCTCTCTTTTTACAGTGGTAATAAAAGGTAAAACCTACTTTTGCTATAATGGAGAGGGAGATAAGATCTAAACAAAGTTAAAATATTTTATAAGTTAGTTTGATTTATTTGTTCAAAAATTTGTTTATTTTCATCCAACCATGTAATCTAAAAGAGAAAATTATGCCATAACTTAGCATATTACAAAACTGGAGTGAAATTTATGCGGTTTATTTCTTTATACTTGGCTTAATGTCCTTCCTAGTTCACTCCACATCAGGTTTACAAAATTTTTGAGTTTACGTAAACTTGGTTGCTATCATTTACTTGCTAGAATAAGGACTACAAAATAAAAGTAATTATAGCAAAAAAATGCACAGACTAAGAAAATGTCTATACTTGAGATTCAATACCATTTCTTCTCTAAAAAAATTATTTTCATTTTTCTAATAAAGTCTCTTTTTCGAAGTTCCTACTCTTATCTTCATCCATTTTTAGCAGCTAAAGAAAAAAAAAGTTAAAGAACATGGAAAGATGTAATAAACTCATTGCACTATAATATTTATAAGGGTAAAATAGTCCTTTATTTTCAAAAAAATTAATGGGGTGGCAAGGCAAAAAGCGGGGTATTAATAAAATTGCACTTTCGGTAAAATCAAATTTCATAATCACTCAAGCGGTACATTTAGTAATGATTATTTACACACATTCTTTTCATCACACAGTATCACTTCGGGATCAGTGGAATTTGGTTTTGCTCAAAATTCCAACATTATTCGTATTCAACTTGGTTAGTCCATAAACATAGTCGTTGGTTCAATAATAACATTTGTTATTAATAAAACAACTCTGGCTAATTTTTTTTACTTTGAGTTAACTATAATTGACTATGATATTAAATACATACAACCGAGGAGATGATTTCTCTATTGAGTAGTATTTCACTTCAAATGCTTCTTCTTAGACCCAATAGTAGTTGTTCAGTGGATGCCATGCAACATTTAAGTATAATCAAAGTAGAGTTCAATGGTATACTCAAGTTGAGAGAACTATGTAATGCCATCACTTTGAGATTTCTCGTTTGACCCAACTGTTATTGAACGAATCGAGAAAGTCGAAAGCAGGTGAAATAGGAAGATTTCAAAAAAAATCCTTATTCGTGGATCTATTAGGCCTATATCTAAATGGATTTATTTGATCCAACCTAATATAGTTTAAATAAAATCTTATTTTTATTTAACTTGTTTAACAAGGAGATTTAATTTAATTTTAATTTAATATATTATACTAGCGTATCAAATATACTCATATGTGTCTAGTGCAAGTGCAATATATAAACATTGTACATGTCAATGTGTAAGTTTGTAAGTGTCAGGATTTACGCCGCAACGGACACATTCTCTCTTTATACATGTCTATGTTGTCCATAGTTTATTCTAAAAACATATAAAATAATACAAACATATGGTTTACTAATACGTGTGTGTGTATATATATATATAATATGTTATAAAATATATTTTTTAACTAGTCGACAATAGTTTACTTATATTTTTAATATGAAAATTAATGAAATTAATTAGGCATTTAAGAACCAAAAATATGTAGATGACTCTTCTTCTTCCTTTACTCATTCATTCAATGCCATTGCAAATCAAAACTTGAACATTTAAATTTTATATTATTAAAACTAACCGTAACTAGTTTTTTTGGGTTATGAAATTTAAATTAACATTTTGAAATCTAGATTTGAGTTAGGAAACATTCAACATTAGATTTATGACTTTAGAAAAAAGTCCTTTTATAAATTTTGAATTGAAAGTGTATATATACGCACATACATACATATATATAAAATAACAAATTATATATTAATTTTATAATAACATATACATGTAAAATATATAACTTTATATGTTTTGAAATTTAAAATTTACAATTTACAATTTGAAACTAGCTTTGATTTAGAAATAATCCAAAGTTAGATTTATAATTTTATACATAAGTCCTCTTATAAGTTTTGAATCGAAATTATATTTATGTATATGTATGTATGTATGTCAACATATGTAAATAAAACCAAATGTATTTCACATTCAAAAACAATATGTACATACAAAAACCTATATTTAATTTCATATGAGATTTCAAGTAATCAGCATATATGTAGTTAACTCATATTGTGTATATAATATTTAACAAAATTATATTACTAATCAAAATTAGTTTCAAATATAAATTATTTCTTATTAAATAGTAATTTCTAAATCAATAACAAATAATAGATTGGAAAACACGTGCATATATAATTTCGTTGTATAAGATATAGAATCAAAACCATATAAATAATCATTTTATATCAACCCTTTCAAAAATCCCTTTTCTTTTTTTTCAATGGCCACTTTCCCACCCTCTCCCACCCAACCTTCCAGCCCTAACCTTTTGAACCCCGACCCTACTTTGCTTCCTCCTCCACCACTTTCTGTCCTTTCTTCAGCTGCGCCACTTGTTCCTCCTTTCCCTTTTGACCCCGACCCTCCTCCTACCTCTGTCCTTTTTGACCCTGACCTTGTCCTTCTTATTCCTCCTCTTCCTTCCTCTATTTATGTCTCTCCTTTCCTGGGCATAGTTAACTTGCATGGACTTCCCTCTTTAAGAGAAAATCGGACAATGCTTGTAATACATTCCAGTTAACTTGACAAATTTTTTCTCTGGAGATGCTCTTGTACCTCCTCAATCAGTTTTTGGATGGTGGCAAATTATTATAGTGAGATTACTTAGTGGGGTTCTTCCTCGACAAACCATTATCATATAATGTAGTGGTACAATATCCTAATAAGCTATGGCATTTAAAAGGCAACATCAAAGTGAAATTTGATGGTACAATGTTTTTATTTCTTCTATCTAATGAGGAAGGCCGAAGGAAAATTATAGAAGGGGATCCAATATTGATGAAAATAAAATGTTTGTAGTTAAAGAATGAGACCTTACTGTTAGCAATGTTTGTGGCTCTATTAAGTCAGTGCCTATTTGGATACATTTGTCTAACATTCCCTTGATAGAATGATAGCATGGTCCTCAATTGGCATTAACTGGCTTGTAGGAAGAACTGGAAAGGTGTTGTGTCTTGATGAAAGCACTAAAAGAATGGATAGATTGTCATATGCTAAGAGTCTGGTTGAATTTCCCCCTCAATCAAATATCGTAACCGGTTTTCCTGTTTTACTTGACGATGGGATTGAGCAAAATGTACAAGTATATTACCAATGGAAACCAAAAACATGTAGCTTATGTAAGATATTCGAGCATTCAGTAGAAAATTGTCTAAGTGAAAATGTTAAGGAGGTGGATAAGGTTAACATGAAAGTTGGAGAGGATGTTGCTATGAAAAAGCATGTTTCTATTGGAAATACAATTATTCAGAGATCATTTAGAACCAAATACATTTTGAGAGAAGTTGTATCTGGTAATAATAGAAAACAAGTAAGGCTAAGGTTAATCAATAAACTACTGTTGCAGGTTGAGGGGAGAAGAGTGCTAATAATCCTGTCCTGATGAGCAGTTTAAGGCAGTTGTTAAATGAGATGTGAAGGAAGGAGAGGATATTTTAATGGTTGAGGAGGAGTTTGAAGTTTCAAAACAATCTGATGAAGCTCTTTTAACCTCAAATAAATTTCAGGCTTTTCAGGATTTGTACGAGGAGGATAGTGGAATGAGTAAATGCATGGAAGGTGATTTTGAAGGTGATATTTCTGATGAAACTTACATTTTGTTAAAGAACACTTCTATTGTTAATGAAGGTCAAACCATTGGGTTGCACCATGTGGTGGAGCCTATTGCTGCAGCAATGTGCACAATTGAAAGCAGTAATATTGATATGCAAAAAGAAGCAGCAGCCTCCCCTAATAAGCATGAGGATGTGCATGTGCATGTATCTGTGCACAATCAAGAAACTGAAGACCACGTGCATGAAACAACAAGCATTAATGATCTATCTAACTACACATCTTCCGATCTATCTGTTCATGATTCCCTAATTCCCATATCTGCTCCCACCAACCCTGTATCATTTTGCGATGATATTGTCTTAAATGTTCTTGATGTATCCCCTTATTCTCACATCCCTCCCCCACTGGGTTAGGTATCTCCTCCATTAATTACCTCCAATCTAACATCCCCTTATGTGTTTCCCACTATTCCTCTGAACCATGTAACACCTAAACCAAAATCTAAAGCATCAAAGTACAATAATAAAAATAAATTAAAGAAAAATAAACTAGACCTTGATCATAATAAAGGGAAAACAATTGATTATCAACGAACTCTGCCTGAATTAAAAGCATCATCCTCTTCTTCTGGTAGAAGGACAAGGAGCAGCACCCCCTTCCTCAATGGTATAATCAATGTTACACAGCTTTGGAAGTTGGAATATAAAAGGAGCACACGAGGAAATCAAACTGTTGCAAGCAAAGCAGTTAATCACAGACAATGAACTTAGCATTCTGGCAATCGTTAAGACAAAATTGAATCTTCCTTTAACCATTAATGCTTCCAATTTAATCAATCCTTCTTTGGTACCTAATCATAATTTAGAAAAAACTCCATATGGTCGTATCATGATCCTTGCTGATCCTTCAATATACATTCTTTACCTAATCTTAACTCATAGGCAGTTCATTCATTTCCAAGTTCAGCACCTCCCCACCTCTACATCCTTTTACATCACTTTTGTATGTGCCGACAACCAGGTTGTTTCAAGGCAAATTTTTCCTGATTATCTTCCTCATCTTAGAACGGAAACTCATCCACGGTTCATTCTTGGTGACTTCAACTGCATGCGAAGCACTTCTGATTGAATTGGTGGATATCCTTTAAGCCTCAGAGATATTTCCCCTCTTAATGAAGCCAAAAATCTTTCTAATCTTCATGAAACAAGATACACTAGTCCAGTGGCGTAGCCAGCATTGGAAGCTGGCGGAGGCACAATTAAAAAGGGCAGAGGTTCGGAGATGGCAGTCGACGAATTTTTTTTTAACTGTCACTTGAATAGTTATGTGTTGTGTGTTTTGATCTAAAGTGAATTTCGCATATGTTTATGTTATAAAATAAATATAGATGATCTACCAATGCAAATATAAGTGCAAAGTACATGTCAATCACTGAAGCATCATAAGTCTCTGTTTATTATTTCAGTTTCTGTCGTTCAGATTGAACCTAAGTTAGGTAAATAGATGTATTGATAGATAAACATGAAATTCATCCTGAGTTGTACGAAGTAATGGACAAACAGAGAAGGGCTTCAAAACATTGCTTTTATGTACGTTTCCATTCAAGCATTTTATCAGACAACTTACCTTCAATAGCACAAGCTTTTGCTTTGAAAAATACAATAGAAAATTTTGCATGCAAACCGCTTATTTTTTCCTCCGGATACTGGTGTAGGCACGTGCCTACCCCATATGCAAGTGGGCTCCGCCCCTGCACTAGTCCAAAGTATACTTGGAATAACAAGGGTAGGCCTGATATTAGAACCATGAGCTGAATTGATCTATCTTTCATCAACTCTACCTCCATCATTAAATGGCCTAACCTTCTATCTCATGTCCTCCCCTCAATACTATCTGATCACTCCTCTACCCTAATCAAGCGTGGAAATAGTGCCTTTGAAAATAAATCTAGTTTTAAATTTTTTAATTCATGGATTGATGATCCTGCATTTTTATCTCTCATTCTTAATGCTTGGTCTACTTATTTTTATGGTAAAGCATGCATATTTTTTAACAAAAACTTAGGGTTACAAGGGATGCACTAAGGAAATGGGCAAAGCAGAATATGGAGATGGAGACGGTCTTTTATAGAGCTTGGTAGATCAGAAGGTACAACTGAGCACGCTAGATCAAACAGAAAGCACTATTTTATCTGAGAAGGAGCATGAACTCTCAATAAAGCTTGCTGAATCTCTAGCCATTGAGTTGCAAATGAAGAAGCAAAAGCTTAGGAAGGAGTGGGAAAATTTAAGGTGATAGAAAACATAAAAGCTTTTCATAATTCTCTTAATTTAAATATATCACATCATTGATGAGCAAGGCAGGCGTCATGATACTCCTGAGTCAACTGATAAAGCTTTCATTCATTATTATACCAACCTCCCCACCACAAGCAATCAAGATGTTAATATACTATGGGTCCAGCTACTGCCACCCCATTATTTGCTCTTCACCATCCAGTTATAATATTAGAATTTTGTTAAGAGAAATGAGGACATACCATTCGACCGATGCACTAATACCCTTTCTTCTTTT
The DNA here is from genome assembly GCA_030765085.1 of Allium cepa. Lineage (NCBI taxonomy): Eukaryota > Viridiplantae > Streptophyta > Magnoliopsida > Asparagales > Amaryllidaceae > Allium > Allium cepa. The sequence continues at coordinate 1,002,759,907 of CM060929.1, forward strand.
CTGATATTAGCAATAGTACTGTAATGGGCTTGGGCCTGTATTTCAGCCCAAATACTAAAAATAAGATTTTGTACTGAGTCGTATGGGCTCTATTGTATATAAATACATGGTCACAATAGCAATGTATTAAACAGTTTGCTCATAATACAAATTTTTTCATTTCATTCAAAATCTCAATATGGTATCAGAGCCAAAACTTTCAGCCTAACAGCATTTTCATCCAAATTCAATCACAGAAAATCATTCAATCTGAAGAAAAAGCTTAACAGCATTTTCATCCAAATTCAGTCAGAAAATCAAGATAACATCATCAGTTTAATCTTCATCACTTGGTGTTATCTTTAACCCTTAGATTAATTTCATCATTGGATTATTTTCACAAATTCTGCCTCTAAGAATTTGTGCCCTGCCAAGAAGATCATACAATCTCTGGCTGCTCAGAATTCTCAAAGAAGAAGTTTTCAAAAAGATTCGCAATTCAGAAAACAGAAAACAAGAAGTCGCATCAAACAGAGAGAAAGAGGCAGTGCCTTGCCAAGAAAATTATCAGAAAACAATCATCATTTAATCTTCTGGCTGCAACATACCTGGAAGATTCAGATTGCAATTTTTGTTTACTGAAAAGGATTTTCTGAGTTCTTTAATTCTTCAATTTGTTCAAGATTCTTCATCATGGGTGATGAAAGCTCAGCCACATCATCAAATCCACAAAGTTTGTATCAGGCAGTCACTGAAGGTCTTCTTAAAACAATCATCGGTCCTCAAAGTCAACTTATCACAACACAGCTCGAAGAAGATAATTATCTTCTCTGGAAAGTTCAAGTTGAGACAGCAGTCAAAGGCTATGGCCTCGAAGGATTTCTTTTGGGTACAATGCCAATTCCTTCAAGATTCATAACTAATCAAGAAAATAAAACTGTCAACAATGAAGAATTCATAAAATTTCAGAGACAAGACAGTTTAATATGTTCATGGCTTTTATCTTCCATAAGCATGAAGCTACTGCCTCAAGTTATAGGCAGCAAAACAGCAAGAGGAATTTGGACTACAGTTGAAAGAATTTTTAATTCTCAATCTACAGCCAAGATAATTCATTATAAAAGAATCATTCATAGCATCAAGAAGGACAATCTATCAATGGGAGAATATCTAGCAAAAATCAAAACTACTTGTGACTTGCTTGAAGCAGCTGGTCACAGGATTACTGAATCAGAACAAGTATTAATCATATTAAGTGATCTGAATGATGAATATGAGTCAGTTGTTGCAGTTATATCATCTCAAAGATCAACACCTCCTATCGAAGATGTGCTTTCAATACTACTTGCACATGAAGGAAGAATTGACTTCAAGAAACCAGCTGACTCAGACATGTCAATTAGCTATGCAGCAAGCAATAAAAACAAGAATCAGAACAACATTAAGGCAGATCAACATAACCAAAGAAGTGGCCAGTCCTATAGAGAAAGGGGCAGAAGAAGATGGAGTGGCAATAACAAACCCAAATGCCAAATTTGTGAAAAGATTGGGCATGCAGCACCTAAATGTTACTTTAGATTAAATCTAAACTATGTTTCAGGCTAGAATTCAAGTAATCAAAGAAACAACAATCATACTGCAAACTTAGCACAAGTGCAATCTGGGGAAAGCAATCAGCTAAACAACAACAGAAATCAAAGCACAAGACCAGAACATATACAAGATGATGCATGGTTTCTAGATTCTGGAGCAAAAAATCACATCACAAACAATCTTGACAACTTAAACTTAGGATGCAAGGAGTATAAAGGTACACAGTCAATTTCAATGGGAAATGGTGAGTCTATAAATATTACTCATTCTGGGAAAGCACATATCAGATGTGCTAGACAATTATTTTAAATAATTTATTAAGAGTATCAAAAATTAAAAGAAATTTAATTAGTGTTTCTCAGTTTGCTAGAGATAATAATGTCTATTTTGAGTTCTTTCCAAAATATTGCTTTGTTAGAGACATTCTAACTAAAGAAGTTTTATTGCAGGGTGATGCTGACAGAGGACTTTATTGTTTCAAAGTAGTTAACCAAATCAATCATGGAAAAGATCATCAAAATGTAATCTGTCGGAGGCAACACAGATTGCTAATCACAAAAATGTTCTAGATCTATGGCATTATAAGCTTGGTCATTCAAATATTGGTGTTGTTAAAAAAATTCTCAGTGATAATAAAGTTGCTTTTGATAATAATTCATCACCATATGTTTGCACTTATTGTCAGATGGGTAAAAGCCACAAGTTGGCATTTAATGTAGGATCGATTTTACCCTAGAGGGGGGGGGGGTGAATAAGGTGATGATACAAATTATAAAAATTAATCGCGGAAGCTTGTAAAATAATTTCAACACAGATCACAGAACAATAGCAGCACAGATAATAGCAGAACAATAAATGCAGAAATAGAACGACACAGAATTTACCCAGCTTCGGCAAAACCCTGCCTACGTGCTGCCCCCAAGGTTTCTACTAGAAATTAGATAGTCCCTCGCTTACACACGTAAACTCGCGACACCCGTTATCGACTAAATCTAACTCTACGCTCAAAACCCTGCCACAACTCAGCCACTGAGTTGCGAATTCTCAAGCTACGCCACGTAGCTTGTCCCCTAGTCACACAACTAGAAAAATAAATGGTTTAAAAAAGAAAATACAAATTAAAAGAAATGTAAAAATAAAATAACCCTAATTTTAAAATAAAACCCTTATTATAAATTTTAAAACCCCAAATCTAAATTAAGGCCGGCCCACGCTTTCTTTTCTCTTTATCTTCTTATTATCATCGGTTCGTTCCTTTTTGAGATGATGGCGGCTTGTATTCCTCTGTGCAAATTAGGGTTTCTGCTCCTTGCGCTCTTTGTTCCAAATTAGGGCTTTTCAAAGTGCCGTTACTACTTCGATCGAATCCGTGATTGTACGAGAGTTGCCTTGCTCGATCGATTTCTCGTTGCTCTCTCTGGCTACTTCGATGATCGAATTCCTTCCTTGCTTCGGTATGTAATTATATGCTTTTGCTTTTACTGATTTTATGCTTGCTTGAATTCGATGAATATGCCGATGATGATCTTAGGGTTTATATAGAATTCGAATTCCTATTTTTGCGTTCGTATAAAATCATTTGAATTTGTCAATAATTCACCTCGGCCACTCGATTAATTTCTGATGTTGATGATTTTACTGACTCAATCAAATTCGAGTAATTGATGCTTGCTTAGTTGACACGGTTTTGATTCAATTCCGTGATGACCACGGCTTCGACTCTGTTCCTTTTGCTGTTGACTTATTTGAACAGTGTTGACTTGGTTTGTCTATCACGGCTTTGAACACTTGATTAGCTTGCGATGTTGATTTTGTTTATGCTGGACTTCGTTCAGTAACACACGGTGTTGATCAATTTTGATGATGTTGATTTCCCTGTGACTTTGGTTACACCTTGCTTTGTTCACTATGACTTTGGTAATTTGGAACCTTATGGATATTGTTCGAACTGTCCACATGCTTGATTTCATTCAAAGTGTTGTTTACCTTGCTGCATATCACTGTACATGTTGTTTTCATGTTTGATCACTGAGCACTAGTCATGTTGCATACTCTCCGTTGCACTGAGTCGTGTTAACACTTGAACCTCTGGCCTGTCGACTGTTGCTTGATTTTCCTGTTGCTTCTTTTGGAAAATTTGCTGCTCGATATTGTTTTGATTTGGTAAGAATCTTGATATTGATACTGTTTCGGCCTAGTGATGTAGCTCTGTCTTTGTGTATTACTGAAACACTGTTAATCGAGCTTGCATGTGTACCACTGATCATACTTGTGCATGCATTTGTACCTGATGATTTGCATTGATATTCATTTGGTTGGGCATCTTGTACCTGCTGATGTTTGTTGCAGTCTTGAGTCACTTTGTTGTCGGGCTCACTGTACACTGATGCATTCTGGTTTGATTTGCTAGTTGATGTAGTTGCACTTGTGTACTTCATATATGCATTGTGTCTTGGTTTGCACCTTTTCTGGTTGGTCTGACCTGATGCATACTGCCTGACCATTGTTGCTGTTGTTACTGGTGTCACTTCTCCATAAGTTGGTCGTGCTGTAGTCCAGTGCCCCCATGCCTTGTGTACATATCTTGTTCATATTTTTGCCTTGGTTCATGTTATAGTTGGTACTTGTTTGCACTGTCATTTTGCTGGAATGACTTCGACATGGTCTTTGAGTTGTATTTCATTTGCGGCCTTGACTTTTGTTGATGCATTGAGTTGAGTAGTGACTTGACCTTTGCATTTTGTTTATTTTTCTAATTTTCACCTGAGTTGAATCCGGTTTGGATTTGACCTTGTGCTGAACGACATTGTTTTATTGCACTTGAGTTGAATCCTGTATTTGGGTTTGACATGTGCTCACTTGTCCCTGTAAATCGATCAAGTGTATATTGCGGTGTGCACGGCCTTGTGGCATATACAGTGATACACTTTGTATGTCACAAGCTGTTCGTGTATGATGAATTCAAATTTAAATGATGACGAACAACCCAAATAACTAAGGCAAATATTATTTTCAAAAATTCACATTTTATTTTATATCGCAAAAATATTTCTTTTTCAATTCTACCGCGTTAGTGAATATTTTGCAGATTTCTCAGATGCTGGATTCAAACGGGAATGAATTGAAGATGAAATACGAATTGAGTGAATGAGTGATGTGTAGTGAGGTTAAATGTAAATATGAAATTGTGATGTATTTGTAATCAAAATTGTATGTAACAGCCCTAGTTTTTAGATATTTATTTTATTATTAATTATTTAATTTTAAAAATGTATTTATATAAATTGTGTTTAACAATATAGTTAATTATTTAATTTGAAGATATATTTTATAAAATTGTATATGTCAATAAAATTTAATATTAACTGTAAAAAATTTAAGCTATGTTTAAACTGTAAAATTTCGCGTTTAAAAGACGCGTCAAATTTTAGGGTATAAAGCAACGTAATAAAACGTGTGTTTTTAAAATGTTATTTTACAGAAATTTTTGATATTTTGACTGCGTCTGTTTAACGTAGTGTAAAAAATCGTGTTTCCAAATATTTTGGAGAGAAACACCAGTCAGTGATTTTATACCAAACATTATTTTATTATTCGTTAACTGACCGATTGATAAAATAAATTGTATTACATACGTTCATCCCTACATCAGTGCAAAATCAACCCCTGTGTACAAATCTTTTTGTTACCGTTCACATCTAAGAAAATCAACTCTCCCTCTTTTAAATTTCCGTTTCAGTTTTGATTTTTAAGTAACGTTCAAATCCCTCTCTGATATTTTTCCTTTGCACTTATATCAGCCATCAAACTTAAATCACGCATACATTAAATCCAGTTGTGTAACTGCCTAAATCTTATATCACACTGTTTAGTTTGCAACAAATGGGATATTAAAAGTTTGCATGTCTAAAGATAAATCAACGTATGCCTTAAACCAAGCTTTTGCGTTACAGCCAAGACATATTATTGGAAGCAAATTCCAACCTTTCCCATTTTCTGCTTGCAAATGGCTCTACCTTAAATCACGCATATAACACATTTACCTTCCTATAAACTAATAGCTCTCTCTCCCTTTGACCGTGCAACAGTTTAAAACATTCAAGTGCAAGGTTAGAAATTGTTAATTATTTGAAACGGTTAACATTTACCATTCTTATGTGACATGCTAAATCAGGGGTTTCCTTAATCACGTAATATACTCATTTACACTTGCCTCCGCATGTCAGTTTTCTTTCATAAATTAATTCTTAAGTCTGGCCATTTCATTTATTTTAATCAAACTAAATAAGGGATTTAAAGCATGCTGAAATCACGCATTCATATTTACATATTTTTAAACTTTATATGTGGTGTAACTCTCGGTCCCTCCCTTTATTTCATTCCTTTTGTAACTGATGTCATAAACCACTGATTGCTCTTCCTCTGATCTTGCCACAGATCATATTTTTCCAATTTTGCAACGTCCAAATACATTTGTAAACATATTTAATACAAATCAAAATTTATTTAAAAATAATTGAATCATCACACACGTATTCATATTTACACAGTTAAAAATAAAACTGATACTTAAGAAAACAAATAAAACTGAGACGAATCAAATGCATGGTCCAAATATTTGTCAGTATAAAAATCAAGTTTTCTACTAGAAACGTTCGAACCTCTTACCTATTTTTAAAGAATAACTGATGCACTCCTTCCTTTCAGCCATGTAACTCACTGACTTTTGCATTCACACATATTTTCATACAAAGATTTAAACCACTATTTATCAACAAATCAAGGCTTGCAATTCTGGCATCTCGCATAAATTATAACTATTGATTTATCTCCTCCACTGATGTAGCTCATCAGTTACATTCAAACCACTATATATCTATCCCATTCCTTAAATCACGTAAGTAAAAGAAACTGATGCCTCAAAAATTAAGTTTTACTATATAACGTTCGAACTATGCACCTATTCATAGCCTACATACATATCAAAAGTACAATCACACATGAAAAAGCTCTTTAAAAACTGATGCGTTATCTACACTTATGATCCCCATGGAACTTCACAAACATCATCTATATTTACACCAGCTCTTTTTCCCTTCCACTATTCGCTCTGCCTTGCCTCCTTCTTGAGCCCGAGATCTATCAGGTAATAGCATTTTTTTCCTTTCGTCCAGATTTGCTTCTTCTTCATTTTCTGTTTTTCTTCATCACCTTGCTCGGCCTCCCCATGTTGTACGAGTTATGTCCATAATTATTGTGTGTAGATCTGTGACTTGTTGTCTAGGCTAGGAAGTTTGGCAAGTCTGCATATGATTATGATATAGATGTTATTAGTTTTAAGTTTTAAACTGGTAGGAACAGACAGTAATTGCGATTTGTTTTAAATTGATAACCACTAATACTTTCATAACTTTGTTGTTTTTAAATTGATAAGTTGGTAAGTGCAGATGCTACTAAAATATTTTGTTTAACTAAGTAGTTGAAGTGCATAATTGTTCTTGTAATAAAGATATGTACTGAGTATTGCATGCCTCATGTTGCTCCAGTCTTCATTTCCATTTTGTTTGCCTATTTGTATTGCATTTTCTTGGCATTGACTTGTATTCAGTCACATTGCACTGTCCATGCATGATGATCCTCACTTTGCACTTTGAATTGTTGTATGCATTTGAGTTCACCCTCATTCGAATTGTTGCAGTCTTGTACAGGTATTAATAGCTTGTCCCTTATAACCTGGTTGCATTATTGATCCATTTTTTTTTGACAGTCTGCATTAGTTGGTTTATTTGAGTTGGGTATTTTCACTTGAATTGGTCTTGTGGCAGTTTGCATGTCAAGTTGCACACTACTGTCTTATATTACTTTGATAAAATGTGAAATGTTACATGTTGCTTCGTACCATGCTTTAGTTGTCTGCATCCCATATCTCTGCTCTTACAATATGAACAGACCCTTGAAACCATATGTTATCTTGTTGTTTGAATCATAGCTTGATGTTATATATGTATGTAGATAGTGTGTCTGCTTGTCTGCATTGAGGTTGTATTCATATATACCTGCTACTGTTGCATTATTTGCTTCACTTGAGTTTTGTAACTGTAGCCTATTGGGTTCATTTTGAAACTTTGTATTTTCAAAATTTTTGATATGTTCAGTCTTCATATCCATTCCAGTTTACATTATCTAATATGTTTCAGTTTCATATCTATATTGCATCCATAATGTTGCACTTTGGTCTGGTCATTGTTTTCCTGGGTGTTGAAGTCTTCATCTCCATTTTATGTACTGTTAGTACTTCATCCCTGTTGTGCATGTCTGCATATTTAGTAATACATGCCTGCATATTTAGTTAGTATCAGCCTGGGTAGAAATGGGGAACAACTAGGTTTTAAAAAAAAAAAAAAAAAAAAAGAAAAAAAAAAAGAGAAAAAAAAAAAAAAAAAAAAAAAAGAAAAAAAAAAAAATCTGATGGTGAAGCTGAATTCTAGAAGTAAATATGAGTTAGAAGATAGTTGGGCAACACAAACATGGGCATCTGTAAGTATTCGGATAACAGAGAAATAGGGATAAGTGTTCACCAGTTTTGCATATGACCCGTAGATTTGACATATTTAACTCGAAGCAATATAGGTGCTGACTCGAAGCAACGACTTGCTTGGCCCGAAGCAGTTGAGTTTTTCTCAGGGTAAAAATTTTGGACACAGGGAAGTGTTATGTTCTATTCATGGCGTGAGTTTGCATGGGATACGAGTGTGCACATGTACAAAGTATAGAGTAGGAAAACTTCACCTTCTGTCAGTCAGCCTTTAGAAATTTTGTCGTAGTTTAGTGTTACCCGGTTCTCGTTTAGGGTATGTTTTGGTCACGGTACACGGTGGAGTGGTCGAGCAAAGCAAACAAACCCCGTTCTATTCTCATTTTCTTTGATCGTAAATTTTTAAGTCACGTATTCCATAATTGAAATTTTGTTCTAGATTTGAATCTACGTCAGAAGAATTTGATCGTTATTCTCTGTCGTGCTTTATCGGTGAATCGTCGTTTTGTATTCAAATTTTCTGCAACTTTCAGGTGAGTTTTTCTCACCAGACATATGTACATATATTGTGTAAATTATCGCAAGTGTATGTGTAAACATTCTATTTAGATATTATCTGTCTGTAGTATGATGTAGAATGATGAACCCATTTAAATTGACATCTCATCAGTTATTTATCTGTTATATTATTTCTGCAGTTATATTATTAATTGTTATTTACTGCTTAAATCACCACTGCAAGTTCCCTGTTAAAGTTGGATTGTTATGGGCTGAAATAATGATTATTGTTAAACTAGTCTGTTAACTGCTTAACTGATAACTTGGGATTGCGGGTTTGAAATGATAGAACCCGGGGTTTTGTAAATTACGGGTTGAAATGATATAAATCCGTATCACTTGACCTAGGCTAGAGAACTATATACAGGCCCGTGGTTCTTATAATATTTTCTGAAATATTTAAAAAAATTATTTTGGAAGTTAAATATTTGATTTAATATCTTTAAAGGATTTTATTTTAATTTTTGAATGAGTTATAAATGTTAATAAATAAATAGATAAATAAGTTATATTTGGAAATATTTATTTAGTTAATCAATCTGCTACAGCATTTTTAGAAATGCGGTCTTTTTGAAATTGGACTAGTTTTACCCGTAACTTTAGGTAGCATTTCCTAAGTGCTACAGAATCTAGAATTGATTGTTTTAAAACTCATGGAATTTGAGAAATTTTATTTTATGTTAAGTTTTGGAAAATCTTAAGATATGATATTTATAACTGGATTTTCCTTAATAAATTTAAGATGAATATTCTAGTATTAAGTGAATTTTGAAGATATTAAATGACTAACATTGGGAGTTTATTTATGGAATTTATGGGAATATTCAAGACTAAATAATAAAACATTGATTTGTTGAAAGAATAAAATCCAAACTTAGTTTTGAATAGGAAATACTCCAATTGGACATATATATATAGGAATTGTAACGGATTTGGGGACATAAAGTGATATTTAAATTATGGTTTAAACTTTAAATAAAGAAATATATTTGTAAAGCTATATAAATTATCTTCTTCACAAAGTAACCATAAAGTTAAACCATTTATTCTATATACCGTTGAATATCCAAACCATTTGTGTGTTGGGAGTTATGATTTAAAGTAAAAATTCCAAATATTATGTTTTGAAGATATATTTCAAATATTCGGCTTCCAGATATTATAAATTTTAAGCAGTATGGTTTTGGAAAGAATTATATTTGAATATAACGATATCATATTGTTTTGGGTTTTAAAATGATATCGTATTTATAGTTTTGAAATGGAAATGTTTATTTTGGTTTTAAAGTATAAAATGTTTTAAATGACCACGGGTTATAATAACGATGGGTTGGCAAAGAGACCGGGATCGGATATGGACATACTCTCTGTCGATACCGAAAACCACTTTGACCAACCGTGTACGCGGCGGAGATTCCAGAATGAAGTAGGTCGGTGGTGGCGTTTCCTGTAAGGTAAATACGTGGACCCGACTCCCGTGAGTTGGCATAAGGTGGCTAAAACAGGAGCAATTCCAGGCCAATGAGGTCATTCCTCTGATCGGACGCTCCTCTTCGATATTATACTATGATTTTGGATTGATTCGGTGGCTACCTCTATATTTTGATTTTGGGGAGTTAGTCCGAGGTGGGCGGTAACTGCGGCTACGCGTTTCCACCAGCCTGGATAGCAATTGGTATATCTACCCTGGCATTGCCTAGTTGTGCCGTGTCATCTACCATACCGAGCCTTGTACGAGTTTAGATTTCTCCCGTAGCCCGTGTGGTATCCTCTAGTTGCTTCCCGATCAGGAGGAGCTATGATATTGGATGGACTACTGGGACTATTACGTGTTAAGGGCTATATGGGTAACCCCTTAATGCTAAGAAAAAAGTATGTTTATTTTATAAATAGACACTATTATAATAGCGCAATATACTACATAGTAAATAGTTTAACGGATCCTTAGAGGATGGGCGGTCCCAAGCATCCTTTAAGTTACTTGCTCTATATTACAGTACACTTGAATTAGCTTACATTATATAAGTATGTATGTCCTGACTCGAGTGTTATGTTTTATTTTACGCTCGGGTCAGCCTGAGTTGCGGTTTTCAGTTCTATCTGGAGCTAGGACATCCCGTAGATCATTCGTGCTGCTGGAAGCCTTTTCAGTCTTTATCTTTTTGCAAGCAAGGCTTTGGAAGACTCTGTTCCTATGTATGTCTAAAGCTGTATTGCAGATTCTAAACTATGTAAATTCTGTTGATCAAAGTTTTGTAGTGGCTTCATGAACCACTGAAATTTTATTTCCGCTGTAAGTTCTGATATCTGTGTATGTGATTCTGTGATTTTATTTACTGCATATTCTGAGTTTTGCCAAATTTATTCTACAACGCAGTACCTTGAACACTTCAAGTCCGACATGAGCGGATGCGAAGGGTTGAAGATACTGGCCCGTTACATTTGGTATCAGAGCTTTGGTTCTAGGCAAAACTTAGAATATATGGTAAATTGGATTTACAGAATCACCTTCATTAGAGATTGAACCATTCTCTTTTCGAGTTCTGGAACGTCCCCTACGGTTCCAAAGTTCATTCGTGTCCCTCACTTTTCATCTTCCTTAAATTCTGGAGTATTCCATAACTCCACTTCGAATGATCTTCATAGTAAATTTGCGGTCTCGCCATCATTCTAATAAAGGGGTGAAACTCCTTTACAATTAGCATTTATTCACCGGAGATTTATATTTATCATTGGTTTATATGCTAGTATCTTTGGTTATTCCGAACTCTACCTCTTCGGATCAAATGTAGATTTACCCCAACCACATCGATCCGATTCTTTAAGTCACGGTTGACCCGGTCAAGGTTGTCCGCGATTATATAGACTTACCCAGTTTCCTTATTCTGATTTTTAATCACCGGATTTTCTGATTTCAACTCATCTTGAATTCTATTTGATTTGAGTTCATCAAAAATTTGAATCACTATCCTTGACTTGAAAGTTTTATTTCTGTATTTGAAAATAAAATCTAATATATATATAAGTATAATTTTCAGAACTCTATAATTAATTTGACTAGTTGTCAAGAGATAATAGTTTTGATTTTATATATGAGTTTGTAAGCCATGTGTTTTGTCATATATAAATAATTGAACTATAAAACAATGGTTACAAATAGAAATGAAGTTAAAACTAGAACTTGAGAATTAAACTTCCGATGATTTCAAACCTTGTATTTAAAGTTTAAAAGGATATAATAAGTATTTTCGAATAGAAATTTGTTTCCGAAATTTTTTAAAATCTAGTGCTTTTCTCTTTGTCGCTGGAAAATAATTTCGGTGATGACTGCAGCATCATCGACTTTCATTTTCGAGTTTCGAAGTGAAGGGACCACCCTGTAGTCTGGCTACAGTGTACCTTGAGATTTTTGATTTGAATTTCTAAAGTATGACTTAATATATATAATTTATATTTGATTTGACATATTATGTATATATATTTATTTATCTCTAAATGGTTTGAAGAAGAATCAGAAATTTAATTCTTAAGTTTTATCTTGAGGAATAATTTAATAAAAATAAATTTGAATAAGAAATTCCAACAGGAAATAATTGAATTTGAAAGTTTAGTTGTATAATACTCAATTCCATTCAATATAACTTACCTTGAGTTTCAAAAGTTAACAATGTAATTGGATAATATACATTATAAAAAGGGGATTTTATAATTAAAATTTAGGTGGTTATAATAAATGTTATACACTAAAATTTTAGTTGTAAAAGATAAATAGAGGTAGATATAGAAAAAGGAATTTAAGAAATTTATTCAAAGGAACCTAATAATCAAAGTTGATTTAACATGGAACCTTAAATCTAACTAAGAAATTCTAATTAAAGTTATTCCCTAAGTGAATAATTATGATTTAAATAGTTAGGACATATTCTAATATTGCTAAATTTGATAATTGAGATTTTGGGTTTCGGATAAAAATTTTTATTGAAGGAATATCTTATTTTTTAAAATAGGTATTTCAAATAAAGTGGTTAGGATATTTGTTAAGAATTTAGAGTTAAGAAAATAATAAACTGATTAGGAATACTATCATATCTACTATAACATATTATCAGTGCTGCTATTCTAAAAATATAATGTTTGAAAATTTATAATTGAATAAATGAAGATTATTTTAAAAGGGTTATGATTTTAGTAGTATGATTTCCAAATGATAATATCTATAAATCGTAATGATTTTCAAAATATTATGATCTCAAATTTATTATCTTATTTTGTTTTGAACTATCTTTAAATGTCCTTGGTTTCCTTATCTGCTACGGATTGGGATGCTATCGCTTATACCAGTCTATTTAGAAATCTTTCTATAATCTTTGAGATCTTTGTTACTCATCGGGACCTGAGCACCGCTGAGCACCCATAGACTGACAGTCAAACTGAAGGGGTAAAACCAATTCTAGAGAACCTTCTTCGTGCTTCAAATCCGGAACTATCCGTTTAAGATTCTTGTCTATCTAGCTTATCTTCTTTGTTTCTCTTCTTTCGTTCCTTTTCGAGGACGAAAAGTTCTTAAGTGGGGGAGAGTGTAACAGCCCTAGTTTTTAGATATTTATTTTATTATTAATTATTTAATTTTAAAAATGTATTTATATAAATTGTGTTTAACAATATAGTTAATTATTTAATTTGAAGATATATTTTATAAAATTGTATATGTCAATAAAATTTAATATTAACTGTAAAAAATTTAAGCTATGTTTAAACTGTAAAATTTCGCGTTTAAAAGACGCGTCAAATTTTAGGGTATAAAGCAACGTAATAAAACGTGTGTTTTTAAAATGTTATTTTACAGAAATTTTTGATATTTTGACTGCGTCTGTTTAACGTAGTGTAAAAAATCGTGTTTCCAAATATTTTGGAGAGAAACACCAGTCAGTGATTTTATACCAAACATTATTTTATTATTCGTTAACTGACCGATTGATAAAATAAATTGTATTACATACGTTCATCCCTACATCAGTGCAAAATCAACCCCTGTGTACAAATCTTTTTGTTACCGTTCACATCTAAGAAAATCAACTCTCCCTCTTTTAAATTTCCGTTTCAGTTTTGATTTTTAAGTAACGTTCAAATCCCTCTCTGATATTTTTCCTTTGCACTTATATCAGCCATCAAACTTAAATCACGCATACATTAAATCCAGTTGTGTAACTGCCTAAATCTTATATCACACTGTTTAGTTTGCAACAAATGGGATATTAAAAGTTTGCATGTCTAAAGATAAATCAACGTATGCCTTAAACCAAGCTTTTGCGTTACAGCCAAGACATATTATTGGAAGCAAATTCCAACCTTTCCCATTTTCTGCTTGCAAATGGCTCTACCTTAAATCACGCATATAACACATTTACCTTCCTATAAACTAATAGCTCTCTCTCCCTTTGACCGTGCAACAGTTTAAAACATTCAAGTGCAAGGTTAGAAATTGTTAATTATTTGAAACGGTTAACATTTACCATTCTTATGTGACATGCTAAATCAGGGGTTTCCTTAATCACGTAATATACTCATTTACACTTGCCTCCGCATGTCAGTTTTCTTTCATAAATTAATTCTTAAGTCTGGCCATTTCATTTATTTTAATCAAACTAAATAAGGGATTTAAAGCATGCTGAAATCACGCATTCATATTTACATATTTTTAAACTTTATATGTGGTGTAACTCTCGGTCCCTCCCTTTATTTCATTCCTTTTGTAACTGATGTCATAAACCACTGATTGCTCTTCCTCTGATCTTGCCACAGATCATATTTTTCCAATTTTGCAACGTCCAAATACATTTGTAAACATATTTAATACAAATCAAAATTTATTTAAAAATAATTGAATCATCACACACGTATTCATATTTACACAGTTAAAAATAAAACTGATACTTAAGAAAACAAATAAAACTGAGACGAATCAAATGCATGGTCCAAATATTTGTCAGTATAAAAATCAAGTTTTCTACTAGAAACGTTCGAACCTCTTACCTATTTTTAAAGAATAACTGATGCACTCCTTCCTTTCAGCCATGTAACTCACTGACTTTTGCATTCACACATATTTTCATACAAAGATTTAAACCACTATTTATCAACAAATCAAGGCTTGCAATTCTGGCATCTCGCATAAATTATAACTATTGATTTATCTCCTCCACTGATGTAGCTCATCAGTTACATTCAAACCACTATATATCTATCCCATTCCTTAAATCACGTAAGTAAAAGAAACTGATGCCTCAAAAATTAAGTTTTACTATATAACGTTCGAACTATGCACCTATTCATAGCCTACATACATATCAAAAGTACAATCACACATGAAAAAGCTCTTTAAAAACTGATGCGTTATCTACACTTATGATCCCCATGGAACTTCACAAACATCATCTATATTTACACCAGCTCTTTTTCCCTTCCACTATTCGCTCTGCCTTGCCTCCTTCTTGAGCCCGAGATCTATCAGGTAATAGCATTTTTTTCCTTTCGTCCAGATTTGCTTCTTCTTCATTTTCTGTTTTTCTTCATCACCTTGCTCGGCCTCCCCATGTTGTACGAGTTATGTCCATAATTATTGTGTGTAGATCTGTGACTTGTTGTCTAGGCTAGGAAGTTTGGCAAGTCTGCATATGATTATGATATAGATGTTATTAGTTTTAAGTTTTAAACTGGTAGGAACAGACAGTAATTGCGATTTGTTTTAAATTGATAACCACTAATACTTTCATAACTTTGTTGTTTTTAAATTGATAAGTTGGTAAGTGCAGATGCTACTAAAATATTTTGTTTAACTAAGTAGTTGAAGTGCATAATTGTTCTTGTAATAAAGATATGTACTGAGTATTGCATGCCTCATGTTGCTCCAGTCTTCATTTCCATTTTGTTTGCCTATTTGTATTGCATTTTCTTGGCATTGACTTGTATTCAGTCACATTGCACTGTCCATGCATGATGATCCTCACTTTGCACTTTGAATTGTTGTATGCATTTGAGTTCACCCTCATTCGAATTGTTGCAGTCTTGTACAGGTATTAATAGCTTGTCCCTTATAACCTGGTTGCATTATTGATCCATTTTTTTTTGACAGTCTGCATTAGTTGGTTTATTTGAGTTGGGTATTTTCACTTGAATTGGTCTTGTGGCAGTTTGCATGTCAAGTTGCACACTACTGTCTTATATTACTTTGATAAAATGTGAAATGTTACATGTTGCTTCGTACCATGCTTTAGTTGTCTGCATCCCATATCTCTGCTCTTACAATATGAACAGACCCTTGAAACCATATGTTATCTTGTTGTTTGAATCATAGCTTGATGTTATATATGTATGTAGATAGTGTGTCTGCTTGTCTGCATTGAGGTTGTATTCATATATACCTGCTACTGTTGCATTATTTGCTTCACTTGAGTTTTGTAACTGTAGCCTATTGGGTTCATTTTGAAACTTTGTATTTTCAAAATTTTTGATATGTTCAGTCTTCATATCCATTCCAGTTTACATTATCTAATATGTTTCAGTTTCATATCTATATTGCATCCATAATGTTGCACTTTGGTCTGGTCATTGTTTTCCTGGGTGTTGAAGTCTTCATCTCCATTTTATGTACTGTTAGTACTTCATCCCTGTTGTGCATGTCTGCATATTTAGTAATACATGCCTGCATATTTAGTTAGTATCAGCCTGGGTAGAAATGGGGAACAACTAGGTTTTAAAAAAAAAAAAAAAAAAAAAAAGAAAAAAAAAAGAGAAAAAAAAAAAAAAAAAAAAAAAGAAAAAAAAAAAAATCTGATGGTGAAGCTGAATTCTAGAAGTAAATATGAGTTAGAAGATAGTTGGGCAACACAAACATGGGCATCTGTAAGTATTCGGATAACAGAGAAATAGGGATAAGTGTTCACCAGTTTTGCATATGACCCGTAGATTTGACATATTTAACTCGAAGCAATATAGGTGCTGACTCGAAGCAACGACTTGCTTGGCCCGAAGCAGTTGAGTTTTTCTCAGGGTAAAAATTTTGGACACAGGGAAGTGTTATGTTCTATTCATGGCGTGAGTTTGCATGGGATACGAGTGTGCACATGTACAAAGTATAGAGTAGGAAAACTTCACCTTCTGTCAGTCAGCCTTTAGAAATTTTGTCGTAGTTTAGTGTTACCCGGTTCTCGTTTAGGGTATGTTTTGGTCACGG
This sequence comes from Allium cepa, assembly GCA_030765085.1. Lineage (NCBI taxonomy): Eukaryota > Viridiplantae > Streptophyta > Magnoliopsida > Asparagales > Amaryllidaceae > Allium > Allium cepa. The sequence continues at coordinate 1,002,776,805 of CM060929.1, forward strand.
TACACGGTGGAGTGGTCGAGCAAAGCAAACAAACCCCGTTCTATTCTCATTTTCTTTGATCGTAAATTTTTAAGTCACGTATTCCATAATTGAAATTTTGTTCTAGATTTGAATCTACGTCAGAAGAATTTGATCGTTATTCTCTGTCGTGCTTTATCGGTGAATCGTCGTTTTGTATTCAAATTTTCTGCAACTTTCAGGTGAGTTTTTCTCACCAGACATATGTACATATATTGTGTAAATTATCGCAAGTGTATGTGTAAACATTCTATTTAGATATTATCTGTCTGTAGTATGATGTAGAATGATGAACCCATTTAAATTGACATCTCATCAGTTATTTATCTGTTATATTATTTCTGCAGTTATATTATTAATTGTTATTTACTGCTTAAATCACCACTGCAAGTTCCCTGTTAAAGTTGGATTGTTATGGGCTGAAATAATGATTATTGTTAAACTAGTCTGTTAACTGCTTAACTGATAACTTGGGATTGCGGGTTTGAAATGATAGAACCCGGGGTTTTGTAAATTACGGGTTGAAATGATATAAATCCGTATCACTTGACCTAGGCTAGAGAACTATATACAGGCCCGTGGTTCTTATAATATTTTCTGAAATATTTAAAAAAATTATTTTGGAAGTTAAATATTTGATTTAATATCTTTAAAGGATTTTATTTTAATTTTTGAATGAGTTATAAATGTTAATAAATAAATAGATAAATAAGTTATATTTGGAAATATTTATTTAGTTAATCAATCTGCTACAGCATTTTTAGAAATGCGGTCTTTTTGAAATTGGACTAGTTTTACCCGTAACTTTAGGTAGCATTTCCTAAGTGCTACAGAATCTAGAATTGATTGTTTTAAAACTCATGGAATTTGAGAAATTTTATTTTATGTTAAGTTTTGGAAAATCTTAAGATATGATATTTATAACTGGATTTTCCTTAATAAATTTAAGATGAATATTCTAGTATTAAGTGAATTTTGAAGATATTAAATGACTAACATTGGGAGTTTATTTATGGAATTTATGGGAATATTCAAGACTAAATAATAAAACATTGATTTGTTGAAAGAATAAAATCCAAACTTAGTTTTGAATAGGAAATACTCCAATTGGACATATATATATAGGAATTGTAACGGATTTGGGGACATAAAGTGATATTTAAATTATGGTTTAAACTTTAAATAAAGAAATATATTTGTAAAGCTATATAAATTATCTTCTTCACAAAGTAACCATAAAGTTAAACCATTTATTCTATATACCGTTGAATATCCAAACCATTTGTGTGTTGGGAGTTATGATTTAAAGTAAAAATTCCAAATATTATGTTTTGAAGATATATTTCAAATATTCGGCTTCCAGATATTATAAATTTTAAGCAGTATGGTTTTGGAAAGAATTATATTTGAATATAACGATATCATATTGTTTTGGGTTTTAAAATGATATCGTATTTATAGTTTTGAAATGGAAATGTTTATTTTGGTTTTAAAGTATAAAATGTTTTAAATGACCACGGGTTATAATAACGATGGGTTGGCAAAGAGACCGGGATCGGATATGGACATACTCTCTGTCGATACCGAAAACCACTTTGACCAACCGTGTACGCGGCGGAGATTCCAGAATGAAGTAGGTCGGTGGTGGCGTTTCCTGTAAGGTAAATACGTGGACCCGACTCCCGTGAGTTGGCATAAGGTGGCTAAAACAGGAGCAATTCCAGGCCAATGAGGTCATTCCTCTGATCGGACGCTCCTCTTCGATATTATACTATGATTTTGGATTGATTCGGTGGCTACCTCTATATTTTGATTTTGGGGAGTTAGTCCGAGGTGGGCGGTAACTGCGGCTACGCGTTTCCACCAGCCTGGATAGCAATTGGTATATCTACCCTGGCATTGCCTAGTTGTGCCGTGTCATCTACCATACCGAGCCTTGTACGAGTTTAGATTTCTCCCGTAGCCCGTGTGGTATCCTCTAGTTGCTTCCCGATCAGGAGGAGCTATGATATTGGATGGACTACTGGGACTATTACGTGTTAAGGGCTATATGGGTAACCCCTTAATGCTAAGAAAAAAGTATGTTTATTTTATAAATAGACACTATTATAATAGCGCAATATACTACATAGTAAATAGTTTAACGGATCCTTAGAGGATGGGCGGTCCCAAGCATCCTTTAAGTTACTTGCTCTATATTACAGTACACTTGAATTAGCTTACATTATATAAGTATGTATGTCCTGACTCGAGTGTTATGTTTTATTTTACGCTCGGGTCAGCCTGAGTTGCGGTTTTCAGTTCTATCTGGAGCTAGGACATCCCGTAGATCATTCGTGCTGCTGGAAGCCTTTTCAGTCTTTATCTTTTTGCAAGCAAGGCTTTGGAAGACTCTGTTCCTATGTATGTCTAAAGCTGTATTGCAGATTCTAAACTATGTAAATTCTGTTGATCAAAGTTTTGTAGTGGCTTCATGAACCACTGAAATTTTATTTCCGCTGTAAGTTCTGATATCTGTGTATGTGATTCTGTGATTTTATTTACTGCATATTCTGAGTTTTGCCAAATTTATTCTACAACGCAGTACCTTGAACACTTCAAGTCCGACATGAGCGGATGCGAAGGGTTGAAGATACTGGCCCGTTACATTGTATATGTATAGTGAGAGCTTGAATTTGTACTATTCAAAATTGTAATAAATATTTGTTTGAATAAAATTTCTGTTCGAATTCAAATTCATTGTCATTTAATTTTATTCAGCAAATATTTATTTAATCTATGAAAAATAAAATAATAAATTAACAAATACATTTAAACGAATGTATATATGTTTATTATCATCAAACGAAAATCATATAAGCGCATATTCAACAATCTCCCCCTTTTGATGATAACAAACATATATTTAAATTTTGAATATATTAAATGTATTTGATCATTGATAAGCTCTAACTGCTCCCCCTATTTAAATGTTCCTCTCTACACAAAGCTCCCCCTACATATATGCATGCAAATAAAAATATGCAAATGAGCCTAGATGCAAATAGAAAATTATTTGACCTTTGCTTGATTTTATTTGACAAAATCTTAACTTTTCTCTCCCCCTTTTGTTATCAGCAAAAGAATAATAGTATTAGAGAAAATAGAGATAAAGTGATCGATATTAATTCAACACTAAAACTCAATTGAATATAAATATTAAATTTCAATAAAAAATCAAACAAAAATCATAAATATTTTGTTAGGCGCATATTCCACTTTTAGAATGATGGGAATTATGTCATCATATAAAACCATACAGTTGTGTCTATTTGTGGTATATTTATATCAGGAATTTGAATATCTACTAACCATGCATAACCGTTAGGACTTTTAAATGAGATTAGTAGTATTCCAATTTTATTTTAAAAGAAATGAAATCAAGTATCTTCTAACCACGCATAACCGTGAGGACTTTTAAATGGGATTAGAATCAACTTGTTTATTTTAAAAATCAACTTTTGATATGCGTTCCATACATGCATAACCGTGAGGACTTTTAAATGAGCATGAAAGCACATAACAAATTCCAAGTAATTCACCCATGCATAACCATGAGGACTTTTAAATGAGAGTGAATACTTTGGTATTTATTTATTATTATTATTATTATTTTTTAATTTAAAAAAATGTAAAAATGAAAAACGAACGATTCCTGTTTAAAGTACCACACATCGACAAACTATATAGAATTTTGATGAGTGATGGTCATTAGAAATATGATAGATATTGAGATGGTCATGGAATTTTTACCAACAAAAAGTTTTATAACTCTTGTTTAAATTTCTAAAGAAATTTTCTAATTATACTTTCTCGAGTTATAATATATGACCAATATCAACACTCATCACTTTTTCAATCGCTATTTTTCTTTTCGATAATCATTAGGGAGTCAGATTAGTCAAAATAGTCATTTAAAATCAAATTCAAAAATAATCATGAAATTAATTTTTCTAAATGACTAATCTGAAAATATGGTCAAAAATGATTTTCTCGAGGGGGTTTTATAAGAAAATTTTCTGCTATTTGAAAATTGTTTGAAATGAAAATATGCAGATATTTTCTTTGAAAAATGATGCAGTTACTAAATGTCTCAAAAATCACGTTAAACTAGTAATTTTTCTATCAACAAGATTACCAGTGTAATCTGCATCTGAATTTCTTTTTCACTCAAAATCATCATTAATTGAATTTGATTGACCAAACCATGAAGTATGCACCAAAAATTTCAAACTCAATTTTAACAGCATTTTAAATGACATTCTTTTGAATTTGAATTGAAGCCGTGAAAATAATCAAAATCCGTGTATATAGAGTTAGCCGTATTATTAACCAAATGTATTATCCAACAAAACACTATTTTTAATCCAAACTGATATATATGAAGTAATTCAAAGAATCTAGCGAATTTTATAGTGTTGTGGCATAAGAATATAATTTGGCCAACAATGTTGAATAAGTCAGAATCATCATCTTTTCATCATCTCATTATTGGCTGATTTAATTCAAAATACGGTGCAGATTATCACATTTAATATATCGTTTAGAACATACCATTACCTGTTTTACCTTTACGATATTTTTCGTCGTTGTCCATTGTGATTCTTTCACCTTTATACTAGGCTAAGGAACTTTGTTTTGTCGCCCGTTGTGTTTCTGGAACAACCAAAATCCAGAGAACACTATTGTTGTTCCTTAGCCTGCCACCACACCTACACGGGAAAAGATTTATGTGACCTATTTGTTTTCATAGGTTCATGGTTGTTAGTGGCAGAATATTTTGATAAACAATTTTGTAAAGACCCAAAACTATTTATGATTGTTCCCTTCGGCACCCAAATTTGTTTAACTTTGACAGATTTTATATTTGTGCCTTTTGGAACCCAAATCGGTATAGTTTTCACATGTTTGGGTCTATACCAACAATTATTGTGATTGTATCCATATTTTCTACAAATCGTGCACATTGAGTTGACTTGATTAATATCGCTTTCAACAATTTTCGAACAATTATATCCAAGTCCTTGTCTAACCGTATTAACAGTTTGCTTTCCTAATAGCATATTCAATGATTTTTCACTTTTTGAAAATTTATCTAAAGTCGTTGACAATTGTTGGACTTGTGTTTTGAGAGATTCATTTTCGTTTAACAATTGTGTGCACTTTTTAATAGAATTCTCTCTCCTAGTATTTTCATTCTCTTTTAAAATCAGAATTTCATTTTCAAGCGATTTTATTCTGATTTTTGATTTTCTAATTTCTTCTTCGAATGTTGGACACTTATCACACTTAAGGATCCTACTTTGATAGGTTTTAACTAATTGGTCAAGTTGTTTATTTAAATCTATCAAAGTATCTTTTTGTGATTCAAGTTTGGCATACTTATCCCTAAGCCGTTCAAAATAGCCATTTACTTCGTGGAAATAAATAAGTAATCCAGAGTGAGTAAGTTTTGATACCTCGCTTGGCTCGTCATCGTCGCTATCGGTTATATTCCCATGAAGGCACATATCTGCTTTCTCACTCTCACTGCTATCGCTTTTATTCCACGTGGCTGCAAAACATATTCTTTTTGATTCCTTTTCTTTGTCGAGTTGAAAACGGGGATAATTGGGCTTGATATCACCGGGTTTTCTGCAAATGATCACGTGTTCTTTCGAGTTGTCCAGTGCTTTGATTATTCTGCTTTTTAATTTTTGATTTAGAGCTGGATTTCCGTATTTGTGGTTCCACCTTTTGAATTTCTTCATTATTAATGCCAGCTCGGCTGCTCCATCATCATCATCCTCATCACAACTGCTATTTACCAATCCTATTAAGCACATTTCTTTAGCTGAGTCGGTTGTGGAGGACTTCTCATTGCTGTTGACTTTTGCACCATATATCGCATCGAAAGTATTCCAGATTTCCTGTGCATTTTTACAATGAGAAATGAAATTAAAATTATCTTGATTAATATGAGAATGTAATATATGCATAGAAAGAGCATTAATCGAGATAATTTTCTTATCTGTTATATCACACCCATTTTCAATAATATCCCAACATTTAATATTAACAGATTTTAAATAAAATTCCATTTTCAATTTCCGATTCAAAAAATCTGTTCCATCGAAAATAGAAGGAATAATATTGGAACGACCCTCAAAAAAAGTATTATCAAAAGAAGCCATTTTAAAAATTCAAATTTTTAAAACAAAATCGATTTTTGAAACACGAATTTTTAAAACAAAAATTGACTTCTATTCCTAGCTCCGATACCACTTGTAGGATCGATTTCACCCTAGAGGGAGGGGGGTGAATAGGGTGATGATATAAATTATAAAAATTAATCGCGGAAGCTTGTAAAATAATTTCAACACGATCACAGAACAATAGCAGCACAGATAATAGCAGAATAATAAATGCAGAAATAGAACGACACAGAATTTACCCAGTTTCCGCAAAACCCTGCCTACGTGCTGCCCCCAATGTTTCTACTAGAAATTAGATAGTCCCTCGCTTACACACGTAAACTCGCGACACCCGCTATCGACTAAATCTAACTCTACGCTCAAAACCCTGCCACAACTCAGCCACTGAGTTGCGAATTCTCAAGCTACGCCACGTAGCTTGTCCCCTAGTCACACGACTAGAAAAATAAACGGTTTAAAAAAGAAAATACAAATTAAAAGAAATGTAAAAATAAAATAACCCTAATTTTAAAATAAAACCCTTATTATAAATTTTAAAACCCCAAATTTAAATTAAGGCCGACCCACGCTTTCTTTTCTCTTTATCTTCTTATTATCATCGGCTCGTTCCTTTTTGAGATGATGGCGGCTTGTATTCGTCTGTGCAAATTAGGGTTTCTACTCCTTGCGCTCTTTGTTCCAAATTAGGGCTTTTCGAAGTGCCGTTACTACTTCGATCGAATCCGTGATTGTACGAGAGTTGCCTTGCTCGATCGATTTCTCGTTGCTCTCTCTGGCTACTTCGATGATCGAATTCCTTCCTTGCTTCGGTATGTAATTATATGCTTTTGCTTTTACTGATTTTATGCTTGCTTGAATTCGATGAATATGCCGATGATGATCTTAGGGTTTATATAGAATTCGAATTCCTATTTTTGCGTTCGTATAAAATCATTTGAATTTGTCAATAATTCACCTCGGCCACTCGATTAATTTCTGATGTTGATGATTTTATTGACTCAATCAAATTCGAGTAATTGATGCTTGCTTAGTTGACACGGTTTTGATTCAATTCCGTGATGACCACGGCTTCGACTCTGTTCCTTTTTCTGTTGACTTATTTGAACAGTGTTGACTTGGTTTGTCTATCACGGTTTTGAACACTTGATTAGCTTGCGATGTTGATTTTGTTTATGCTGGACTTCGTTCAGTAACACACGGTGTTGATCAATTTTGATGATGTTGATTTCCCTGTGACTTTGGTTACACCTTGCTTTGTTCACTATGACTTTGGTAATTTGGAACCTTATGGATATTGTTCGAACTGTCCACATGCTTGATTTCATTCAAAGTGTTGTTTACCTTGCTGCATATCACTGTACATGTTGTTTTCATGTTTGATCACTGAGCACTAGTCATGTTGCATACTCTCCGTTGCACTGAGTCGTGTTAACACTTGAACCTCTGGCCTGTCGACTGTTGCTTGATTTTCCTGTTGCTTCTTTTGGAAAATTTGCTGCTCGATATTGTTTTGATTTGGTAAGAATCTTGATATTGATACTGTTTCGTCCTAGTGATGTAGCTCTGTCTTTGTGCATTACTGAAACACTGTTAATCGAGCTTGCATGTGTACCACTGATCATACTTCTGCATGCATTTGTACCTGCTGATTTGCATTGATATTCATTTGGTTGGGCATCTTGTACCTGCTGATGTTTGTTGCAGTCTTGAGTCACTTTGTTGTCGGGCTCACTGTACACTGATGCATTCTGGTTTGATTTGCTAGTTGATGTAGTTGCACTTGTGTACTTCATATATGCACTGTGTCTTGGTTTGCACCTTTTCTGGTTAGTCTGACCTGATGCATACTGCCTGACCATTGTTGCTGTTGTTACTGGTGTCACTTCTCCATAAGTTGGTCGTGCTGTAGTCCAGTGCCCCCATGCCTTGTGTACATATCTTGTTCATATTTTTGCCTTGGTTCATGTTATAGTTGGTACTTGTTTGCACTGTCATTTTGCTGGAATGACTTCGACATGGTCTTTGAGTTGTATTTCATTTGCGGCCTTGACTTTTGTTGATGCATTGAGTTGAGTAGTGACTTGACCTTTGCATTTTGTTTATTTTTCTAATTTTCACCTGAGTTGAATCCGGTTTGGATTTGACCTTGTGCTGAATGACATTGTTTTATTACACTTGAGTTGAATCCTGTATTTGGGTTTGACATGTGCTCACTTGTCCCTGTAAATCGATCAAGTGTATATTGCGGTGTGCACGGCCTTGTGGCATATACAGTGATACACTGTGTATGTCACAAACTGTTCGTGTATGATGAATTCAAATTTAAATGATGACGAACAACCCAAATAACTGAGGCAAATATTATTTTCAAAAATTCACATTTTATTTTATATCGCAAAAATATTTCTTTTTCAATTCTACTGCGTTAGTGAATATTTTTGCAGATTGCTCAGATGCTGGATTCAAACTAGAATGAAGTTGAAGATGAAATACGAATTGAGTGAATGAGTGATGTGTAGTGAGGTTAAATGTAAATATGAAATTGTGACGTATTTGTAATCAAAATTGTATATGTATAGTGAGAGCTTGAATTTGTACTATTCAAAATTGTAATAAATATTTGTTTGAATAAAATTTCTGTTTGAATTCAAATTCTGTGTCATTTAATTTTATTCAGCAAATATTTATTTAATCTATGAAAAATAAAATAATACATTAACAAATACATTTAAACGAATGTATATATGTTTATTATCATCAAACAAAAATCATATAAGCGCATATTCAACATTTAATTCTTCTAGTACTGTCTATACAAATCCCCTAGAACTAGTAGCTATGGATCTATGGGGTCCTGCTCCAGTATATTTAGATTATGGATACAAATACTATATATCTTTTATTGATTATTATTCTATATTTACCTGGATTTAGTTCTTAAAAACTAAATCTGATGCATATAATGATGTAGTGCATTTTATATCAGCAGCTGAAAAACAGACTGGTTGTTCAGTTAAAACTGTACAATCTGATGGTGGTACAGAATTTAAGACCCTCATCAATTATTTTAATAAGTAGGGAATAGTTTATAGAATAACATGTCCCTATACTTTAGCACGGAATGGGCTAATAGAAAGAAAACATAGACACATAGTTGAAACTGGACTTACTCTTTTAGCTCAGGCATCTTTACCTTTAAAATTTTGGCCTGATGCATTTAATACAGTAGTTTATTTAATTAACAGACCGCCAATAAGAGTTTTAAAAGGAATAAGTCCAATGGAAAAGTTGTATAATGTAAAACCAGAATATCAAAGTTTAAAAATCTTTGGGTGTCTATGTTTTCCCTACTTAAGGCCATATAATAGAAATAAACTTGAGTTTAGATCTCAACCATGCACCTTTATAGGATATAGTACTAATCAGAAGGGATACAAGTGCTTGGATAATAGAGGGAGAATTTTTGTTAGCAGACATGTTGTGTTCAATGAACATATATTTCCTTTTAGTAATGCAGATATCAGGACAACAAAGAAAGTTGTTAATCCAAGAACTTCAATACCTGACTTACCTATCTGCTTAGACAACTGGGAATACAAGGAAGCTAAAAGGACTATTGAAGATTCTGATTCATCATCTCCATCAAACAATGAACCGGGAGTAGCTTCTAACTATCACAGTCAGTATCCATTGCAACCTGCCAGTCAAGATCAACAAATCAGTGAAGAAAATACAAGTTCTCAACAGAATACCATTGCAAATAACAGTAATCAAGCAAACATAAATAAATGTCTGGACAGACCCAGTCATCTCATGATCACTAGGGCCAAGAGTGGTATATTCAAGCCAAAGCTTTATATAGCAACCACAATAACCGAAGAGCCAGAAAGCTTTGATCAAGCTGTCAAAAACAAGAACTGGAGAGCAGCCATGGATGAGGAGTATAATGCTCTCATTAAAAATAAAACATGGGATTTAGTTCAACCTCCAAGTAATAAAAATATAGTGGGGTGCAAATGGACATATAAACTTAAAAAGAATCCAGATGGATCTATTCATAGATATAAAGCAAGACTGGTTGCTAAGGGCTATACACAACAATGTGAATTTGATTAGAATGAGACTTTCTCACCAGTAGTTAAGCCAACAACAGTGAGAATTATACTCACTATTGCTTTGTACAAAAACTGGTACATTAGGCAGATGGATGTTAATAATGCCTTTCTGAATGGTGTTATACAAGAGGAGATATATATGGAGCAACCATAAGGATACAATCAAAATACAGATTATGTGTGCGGATTAAATAAGGCCATATATTGGCTTAAATAGGCTCCAAGAGTTTGGTTTGACAGACTGAAACATACTTTGATAAAACTTGGTTTTCAGTCCACCAAATCAGACAACTCTCTTTTTATGAGTAGTAATAAAGAGTCCATATTATATATTTTAATATATGTTGATGATCTCATTGTTACAGGAAACAGTGGAAAAGATATCAACAACCTCATTCTGTACATGGACAAAAATTCTCAGTTAAAGATCTTGGAGAGATTAATTATTTTCTGGGGATAGAGATCATTAGAAAGCCAAATTCAGAAATAATTCTCAGCCAAAAGAAATACATAACAGAAATACTGCTAAAGTCTAAAATGGATGAGGCAAACCCTCAACCAACTCCCATGATAAGCAACTATCAACTTTCAAAAAAGAGGGGAGAACCAATATTTAATGTTAAACAATATAGGAGTGTTGTTGGTGCATTACAATATGCAACATGTAACAACCCGAAATTTTCGAAGCCGAAAATTCCAGATAGTTATGAAAAAGAAGAAAGAGATAGAAGAAGAAGAACAAAAAACACCAAACATCTCACATTCGCAGCGGATAAAATATAATAATAAATAATAATAGCTTACAAAAGAATACTATATCTGTCGATAACATTTAATATACATCAGAGTTTCACATTATATACAGTCACTGAATATTTACAATTATCACGTCTCAGATTAACAATAATATAAATACAGTGGAAACACTCTATACGATATTGCCTTCCAGCTCGCCTCCTGAACTCCAGAACGTCCTAACCTGAAAATCTGTAATACTCGGTCTGACCCGAGAATTACATCAAAGTAACACCCGGGTCAGGCTGGAAAACCAGCGTGAGTAAATCCAACTAACATGGAATACCTAGCAATCAACTTATATAAAACCCGGGTACTCATATCAATTATAAAGCCACAATTTATTTTAGACATCACTTATTCCACACATCCATTTCCTAAATACCATGGTTTAGATTTAATAGGTCCAATTCCTTAACATCACTTCAGTAAACCTATAGATTTCACATATCAATTTATATAAAAAAAACCAAAGTGGTTTCGGGTATTTCCCAATACCCGACCCCGGTCTCTTCGAATCTCATGTCATCATAACCCAAGTTATCAAAATGAAATACATAACATTTCATAACATAGGTATCAACTCATCCAAAGTATCCAATACCATTCAGTCATCCATAAGCAATGCTTAATCACATACAAAATAATTCGGTTGATTCTAATTTGAATGTCTAACCACATTCATTTAGATTCCTGCATTCAATCTTAATCAATTCTAAACCAATTAATTTGTCAACCCTTCACTATTCATCTTAATTAATCACCCTGGATCAAATATTTTTTTTTCCGATTTCATTCAAGTAATTATCTTAAATTAACTTCACGATATTAATTGTACTTAACCAAAATCAATAAGTAATCTTATTGATTAACTATTTAATTCCCTTAATTCTTAATTACTTATATTAATTAACTCCTCTTAAGTCACTTATTCCTGATTAATTCATCTTAATTAATCTATCTTTAATTATATCATTGATTATATAAATTAATGATTTCCAATTATATTTCAACTTATCCTAATCCACATTAATTACTTCATTCAACCACAATATTGATCTTCCTTGAATTATCTCAACCTATAATTAGCTATCCATTTATTTACTTCATTAAATAAATCAATTTCTCTTTAATTAATCATCTCAACTAATATCTTGATTAATTACACAAGCAATCATCTTTTATTCATTACATTAAGTATTCGCGTATCAAACCATCCATTGATTATTCTGGATTTATTAAACTTAATAGATTGACTTAACTTTAATTAACTAATTAATTCAAACTTTTAATTACTAAATTAATCGCCCCAATCATCAAGTGACTGAATTAATTTATTATCCATTCTAATTACCCAACAAATTTAATGAATCACAAATCATTAAATCTTTATTAACATTAAAATGGAAACAATTTATTTTTATGATTTAAGTTTAAACAACTTAAACCCCAATATTTCGAGTCAAATTACAATTATCGAGAATCATCCAAAATCACAATCACCGGATCATCAATTCACAGTGCATATCAAATTAGTTCAACCATTCAACCAAATATTAAATTTAACCATTTAAATTTAAATAGAAATTCAACAGAGTGAGATTTACTCACCTTTGCTTTTGCAATCCAAATCCAATCTCGACCATCTCTACTCAATTTGGACCTTGTATAAATATTTACATGATTTTATCAATATTCGAACAAACTGAATAATTCATCACATTTTACAAATTTCTTAACTGAATTATTTAGCTTAAACTGTTTTTTCCTAAAGTAACTAATTTAACAGCTAAGATAATTTAAACGAGTTTTAAAAAAAAATTAACTCAATCCCACATTATTCATTTTTTCTTTCAATCGGTCGATGAAAATAAGTATTTACATATATATAACTTATTTGTAATTTTATTTTTTTTCTTTACTGTAATATAATTTTTTTACACATTTGTATTTATTCATTTTATTTAAATCAAATTAATTTAAATGCAAATACCTACTGCCTTACCTCAACAGTGACCTTACGAGCTTCCCCTGCTCCTCAACCGAAGCTTGTCCTCACCACTGCGACTAACCCACACCACACTCCACGTCACCATCGAGAGTCGCGACCTCGGCGCCACCACGCTCGAGCCATAGCGACTGCGTCCGCCCCTCTCCATCACTCGCGCCTCGATTCTTCCCTTGCGAACTCCACCGATCCCCAAAGGTCGCCGATCAAGGTTGAGGACCTCGAAATTCCAATGGAAAACTCGATCCCCTACCGCGTGAACATCTCGCGGCCTCACGGTAGCTCGAGCATGCTTCGGTTCTTCGATTGGGTCAGCGGCTTGGCCAATAGGAATCGCGATTTTTTTTTAGATCGAACTGCCGTGTTTTTTTTTTATAAACTAGGTTTCAATTTGAGATTGAAGAAGAAAAAGGGGGACTTCGGATCAAATTAAAGGTTGAATTAGAGGGGAAGAAGGAAAAACGAAGGCTTGGCTTTGATTTGAACATGAATAAGCGGCCATTTTCCTTTCGTTTTGATTTTTTTTTAAGGCATCGACTTCTGTTAGAAGATTAAAGTGAAGGACGTTGATAATTATCGATTTGAGAAAGCTTCCCGAGTACGCCTTGGACAAAATATTTCTGACATATGTACTTTAAATTTTATTATATAAAATTTTCAAAACGTCTCGTTAAGCATACGCGAAATCCCGAACCCGAATCAGACGTGCCGACAGGTGTTTATATGGTTCTACCCGCATTCTGAACGCAATGAAACATGTTTCGCAAGCTAATTCGATCATATGCGCAAGTTACAGAAGAAAACGATCAATTTTAAACTAAATCGATTAACATAGCTTCCAAGCGTTTTGAGCTGTCAGGGTCAAACGACAACTCCGATTGCTACAAAAATTGAAATCCGATAATAACTAACTATTACGGATCCAATGAAACTGGTTTCGTCAAATTCCGAGCCTGTGCCTCGGAAGGCTATTTCCAAATATCTATTTAAACGGTATATTATTAAAATTGAACAAATCACCTTTAAATTAAATTTCAGCCATTCTATTATCTTCAGTATCATCCTTATCAATTTTATAAGCTTTCAAATTATTTTAAACAGGCTTAGAAATTTCAGATTGATCAATTTACCCAATTTCAATTTACTAAATTCAATATTTAAACTATATAATTCAATAATTTAATTATCAAGTAAATATTTATATTTTGAATTCAAGTTAAAATTAACTTTTAACTATTTAAAATCAATTAATTATTCCAATTTAATTCGTTAAAATTTCCGGGTCGTCACATTCCTCCCCCCTTAAAAGAATTTCGTCCCCGAAATTACTAGTTAGGAAGAATGGTCCATTACCCATTTACTTTTCTCCCAAAACCAACTGTTCCACATCCTACCATCCATCTTTTATTAAAGACTCACAATCACCTTAACCAACTTCCCAAAACCTTTTAAAGTTTCAAACAATACCCTTTTTCTCAATCATTTAAATTTCAATTTAAAACTAAATTTTGAATTATCAAAATTTTCTGCTAACTCTCTAAATTTCCGAATTTTTTTGCCAGCGTCCCTTTGCGCGGCTCGCTCGGAACTACTACAAAAGGCCTCTACAGGCTCCCAAATTCCAAAAGAAAACAAAAGCCAAGTGGCTACATCAAAAACCCAATCCAATTTCATCTAGAAATTTAAATACGTACCTTTTTGTCGGGCAATACAAATTTATCTTTTGGAATCAAAACCAATTCATTTTCCCTTTAATACCTGCATATCTTGTTTAGCAACAATATTCAATCGAAACTTTACAAATCATTTTATACCTTCTCTTATATAGGTTTTCATATTTACTTCTATTCAAATTCGTTTTTCCCATTTTAATATGAATTCTACTTATTTCAATTTTGAATATTAAATTTTTATTTTTCATTTATAACTGAGTCTTATTAGCTCCATCTACTAATCTATTTCAGTTTAAAATTTAAAATCGTTTAATTGCTTAACAAAAATTTTCCCAAAAATTCGCAAAAATTTTCTAACTCCCAAAATTTTGAAATTTTTTTGACAGAGTCTCCTTTGTACGGAGGAGCTTTTGCAATTTGACAAGAGATATAAATATGTATACATCGACCCACACGGTCGGAAAAAGCAAAAACAGTTCATATTTCCTGTTTTTATTGAGTAGGCGTACCTTATTTAGCGATTTAAGCATGCAGCTTATTTATTATAGCAATTAGTGCAATCCAAATCCAGCCAAACGGCCTTCAGGTACCTGTACTTACTCAATTTAAATATGTAAGTGCCATATATAGATAATTTATTAACATTTCACTTACTTTTAATGGCTAAACACAAGCATTTCAAAAGCAACAAACACCAAACGCTTCCCATAAGCGATTTATATAACTTTAAAGCTAATTCAATTGCTTTCAACCAATTCATAAGCCATTTCATTCAATTTTTAATGGTTTGCAATTCAATTTCTTACATTTAATTGATTTTTAAGTCAAACAAGCTCATATTCTCTTCAAATGATTCAAAATCAATTTCATTTAATCTCTATCATCTCATAGAATTTTAATTCCTTTTGTTTATGTCATACGACAATTCATTCTATACCAATTCGACAATATTCGCTTAATTAAGTGTTTATTTAGTTAATAACTACTTTAAATTAATTTCAACTCACTCTGTAACTACTTCCACTTCATTTCTAATTTATTCACCAACCATACATTGCATTATATCTCATCTCCACATTGGATTCATTCAAAACAATTTATTAAGCTTGGCACATTCAAACTTATAAATTAATAACCATTTTCAAATTAATTTAATCCAAGCTTCTATTTAATGGGCTTTCACTCTTATTCGAAGCCAAACTTCCATAAATTTTAAACTTAAGTGAATTTACTTTAGTTTATTCCAACACCAAATTTAAGTTTACTTCTATTTGATTCTCATTTAATCAAATTCCATTAAATTTAGTCTGATAATCCAATTCCAATCACAACTTTGATTTAGTTTTTATTCAATCAGATTTCATCCGTTTATTATTTAACTCAATCAACCCAATTTAAAGTTTTTAATTTACTTACTTAATTCATTTTCGAATTTATTTTATTAATACAAGCCATTTTCAATTTATTCTATTCACTTGTGTTTTGTTGCAATTCAAACCATGACTATTATAAATAAATTTCCTATGGCGACACTTCTCTTATATCTAATTTACTTGCAACCTTCGTTAAATATTATTCATATCACACTTGAATTTTATTTGTAATTCAAACCACCACTATTTGATCCAACTCTATTTTATTTTTATTTTTATTTTTATAGCACCTCTACTTATATAATTCATTATCAAACCCAAGTCGAATTCTATTTACAAATTCGAATTCATTTCCAAACCCATTATCACTTACAACCCATTTATTTATCCAAGTTAAATTTTATTAATATACTCAACCAAATAATTATTTAGCTAATTAGCTTACTTTCAACTTCTAAATCAGTGTTCGATTTTAATTACAAATTCACTTTATTAAAATTCCAGTTTGGATTTCCTTTTATTTCCCCAAAATCCCAACATCTTTATTTCAAAATTTTAGAAAAGCTTTTAAAGTCACATAATACTATTAAAATAACTCTTTATAAAAATACTTTTTATAACTCGATGTCTCAACCAGTCCATCCTTGTTCTCATAGAAATTCAGTCATACGTTGATCAGGCGTAGGACTGAAAATCTATAAGTACTTGGTAAACCCGTTTTCAACACCCAGTGAAAATACTTGAAAAATAATTTTATTGAAAATATAGAAAACATTTTTTGAAAATAGAGGAAGTATCTTTGGTGAGGATGCTCTGGAAATCATCACCCCCATCCATGGTCGTAGTTAACCCGATGGTTACGTTGCCATCCCGACAAAATCCATAGATAACTGTAGGCCTCCGCGCCCCTCGATTACACCATGGAACCCACGATAGATCGCCGCTACAACCGGGGTTACGTAGCCATCACAGCAAAAACCCATATAACTGTAGGCATCAGCGCCATCGAATTTCGCTGCCAAAATGAAACTTCTCCAGTCCACTTGACCATAGATCGCAGTCTACCGATGTTGCGTTGCCTTCCCGGCAAAATCAAGTGTAGACCGTTGGCACTCATCCTCCACACGATTTTCGCTGTGGTCCCCACAGTAGATCGCAGCGACATCGAGTTACACTGTCGTCACAGCATAACCCAAATGCCCCTGTAGGCATCAGCGCCATCGACTTTCGCTACCCAATAATCCTCAGGAACTAGTTTTGTCCGGACTTCTCACAGGATCAACTTTAGAAACCCCCCTTGGGGCTCAAGGCAGCGCCACCCAGTGGCACTCCTGAGAAGTTCACTTCAAGGGAGCGCCTTTTTCCCCAGAGCCATCATCAAAACATTTTATACTATACACGTATAGTATCTTCAAATCATACACCTAGTATGATCTCATACAAAACTCATTTACACAAAATCGATTATTCCAAAAATCGATAATTCCCAAACTAGGCTTTTCAAATTCAATATTGATTTTACCCAAAAATCAAAACCCTTTCCAAATTCAAAGGTTCTCAAAACCTTTTCCAAAATCCTCATAAGGTCCTTTATATATATATATATATATATATATATACAGATATATATAATTTTTTAAAAATCTTTGGATCTTTTTAATCTTGTATAAAACTCTTTTTATACTTCAAACGTCTTCAAAAATCCTTTCTTCCGGCAATAGATTTAACAAGGGGAGTTTCATCTTACATATAACAAAGATGTATAACTTTGTTTATTCAAAATCAAACATTCCAAATTGATTACTCTTTTCAATATCAATTTCTTTTCAGTTCACTTATCCACATTTACATTAATCCTCATTTGGATTATCACTTCAATTCCTATCTCAGTTGGGTATTAAATCCATAACAGTTTGAACTCCGACCAGTTTATATTTAGAAAATAGCTTGAAAATTTTAAAAATAGTTAAATAGTTTCAGAAATTTCAAATAATTGCAAAATAGTTGTAAAGTAGAAATTAGTTTGTGAAATAGTTATAAAATAGGTAACTAATTGTAAAATAGTTGAGAAATAGCTAAATAGTTTCAGAAATTTTAGATAATTGCAAAATAGTTGTAAAATAGTAATTAATTTGTAAAATGGTTGAAAAATAGTAATTAGTTTATAAAAGAGTTGAAAAATAGTTAAATAGTTCCAAAAATAATGGTAAAACAAATATAAAATAAGTTAGCTTTAAAAAGAATGGTTGTATAATTTAATAGCTTAGAAAAATAAGTTTGTATTAAAACAATTTATTTAAAATAGTCAAGAGTCAAACTGTTCACTACCCCAACAATTCAATGTACACTTCCATTTAAATTGATTATATTCCAATTTGAATAACTCCAATTTCCATTGAAATTTATTTAATCCCAAGGCAACTTCAATTCTAATTAATTCAAACTAAATTCAATTTGTACTAATGGAATTTAAATTTCAACTTTAACCCATCTCGAATTATATAAATTCGAGTTAAATCCTCAAAGGTTGGTTTAACTCTTTAATCCAAATTAACTTTTATTTTAAGGTTTTTAATCTATTTAATTTCTGAGTCCAATTCTCAAAATTCCAATTTAAATTATTTTTATTTATGTATTTCAAGATTCAATACAATTTTATTTGTTTTCAAAATTTAATTTATTATTCAGTTTTATCTTCCAAGCCAGTTCTTAAACAAGTTTATTTTACAAATTCAATTATTCAAATTTTTAATTCAAAGTAATTCCATACCCTTAATTCCAAATGAAAGTTTAACTTCCCTTTTCTCAATAATGGATATATCACCACACTTCATTTCTATTTCATTTAAACCAAACCAATTCACAATTTAAAGATTTTCATTAACAATAGGATGATATCATCCAATTTATTTTAAACGTCCACCTATTTTCAAATTTTAAATCTCATACCCGTTTTGAGATCACACAAATCTCCAATTCAAATCAACCATTTAACTTTCAAAGTTAAATTCCAATTTCATCTTGAAATTTCCAATTCAGGTTGTTTGTTCTACATTTATTTAACTTTCCTAAAGTTAAATTCCAATTTTACTTAATCCAATCAACCCCATTTAATCCTTAAACTTCACAATAATAATCTTTCCACTTAAAAACTTATATCACTTTGGGTTTTTTTTTACATCACACTTCAGGGAAAATCAAAACTCAACCTCTTAGAGTTTATTTCAAATTATCTTTGATATCATGTATATCCATACATATATACATATTTATTTCTTGGTCCTCCCAGCCATGTATTAAAATTTTAAACCACCCTGGGATTTAAATTCAAATCAATTTTCAAACAACCCAATGTTTGCAACAAGTCCCAGTTATCCAAATAATACTGATTTATTATTTTTCATTACTTGAATCAAAATTTTCAATTTCCGAGACCAGATTTAGAATTTCATTTTCAACCCATTAAATTTTAATTTAGTTGTATTTTTGTTCCTACTTAATTTAATTCCAATTCTAGACTTCAGTTTGGTTGTATTATATTACTTCTTAATTTTAATTTCAATAATTAACAACCAATCGTTTTAATATTAATTAGAAGGAAATATTGCTTTATATATCAAAATATATATTTTATATAAAATCATTTAAAATCTTTATAGAAGAAAATAACAAGTACGCGCTCATATATATATATATATATATATATATATATATATATATATATATACTCGACTCATTCTAGAGCACTACGGACTTTATTAAATTAGTAATCCCCACCAGAGCCAAGGTTCTCGCTTAACCTTTAGCTCTGATACCAAATGTAACAACCCGAAATTTTCGAAGCCGAAAATTCCAGATAGTTATGAAAAAGAAGAAAGAGATAGAAGAAGAAGAACAGAAAACACCAAACATCTCACATTCGCAGCGGATAAAATATAATAATAAATAATAATGGCTTACAAAAGAATACTATATCTGTCGATTACATTTAATATGCATCAGAGTTTCACATTATATACAGTCACTGAATATTTACAATTATCATGTCTCAGATTAACAATAATATAAATACAGCGGAAATACTCTATATGATATTGCCTTCCAGCTCGCCTCCTGAGCTCCAGAACGTCCTAACCTGAAAATCTGTAATACTCGGTCTGACCCGAGCATTACATCAAAGTAACACCCGGGTCAGGCTGGAAAACCAGCGTGAGTAAATCCAACTAACATGGAATACCAAGCAATCAACTTATATAAAACCCGGGTACTCATATCAATTACAAAGCCACAATTTATTTTAGACATCACTTATTCCACACATCCATTTCCTAAATACCGTGGTTTAGATTTAACAGGTCCAATTCCTTAACATCACTTCAGTAAACCTATAGATTTCACATATCAATTTATATAAAAAAAATCGAAGTGGTTTCGGGTATTTCCCAATACCCGACCCCGGTCTCTTCGAATCTCATGTCATCATAACCCAAGTTATCAAAATGAAATACATAACATTTCATAACATAGGTATCAACTCATCCAAAGTATCCAATACCATTCAGTCATCCATAAGCAATGCTTAATCACATACAAAATAATTCAATTGATTCTAATTTGAATGTCTAACCACATTCATTTAGATTCCTGCATTCAATCTTAATCAATTCTAAACCAATTAATTTGTCAACCCTTCACTATTCATCTTAATTAATCACCCTGGATCAAATATTTTTTTTTCGATTTCATTCAAGTATTTATCTTAAATTAACTTCACGATATTAATTGTACTTAACCAAAATCAATAAGTAATCTTATTGATTAACTATTTAATTCCCTTAATTCTTAATTACTTATATTAATTAACTCCTCTTAAGCCACTTATTCTTGATTAATTCATCTTAATTAATCTATCTTTAATTATATCATTGATTATATAAATTAATGATTTCCAATTATATTTCAACTTATCCTAATCCACATTAATTACTTCATTCAACCACAATATTGATCTTCCTTGAATTATCTCAACCTATAATTAGCTATCCATTTATTTACTTCATTAAATAAATCAATTTCTCTTTAATTAATCATCTCAATTAATCTCTTGATTAATTACACAAGCAATCATCTTTTATTCATTACATTAAGTATTCGCTTATCAAACCATCCATTGATTATTGTGGATTTATTAAACTTAATAGATTGACTTAACTTTAATTAATTAATTAATTCAAACTTTTAATTACTAAATTAATCGCCCCAATCATCAATTGAGTGAATTAATTTATTATCCATTCTAATTACCCTACAAATTTAATGAATCACAAATCATTAAATCTTTATTAACATTAAAATGGAAACAATTTATTTTTATGATTTAAGTTTAAACAACTTAAACCCCAATATTTCGAGTCAAATTACAATTAACTCGAGAATCATCCAAAATCACAATCACCGGATCATCAATTCACAGTGCATATCAAATTAGTTCAACCATTCAACCAAATATTTAAATTTAACCATTTAAATTTAAATAGAAATTCAATAGAGTGAGATTTACTCACCTTTGCTTTTGCAATCCAAATCCAATCTCGACCATCTCTACTCAATTTGGACCTTGTATAAATATTTACATGATTTTATCAATATTCGAACAAACCGAATAATTCATCACATTTTACAAATTTCTTAACTGAATTATTTAGTTTAAACTGTTTTTTCCTAAAGTACTAATTTAACAGCTAAGATAATTTAAATGAGTTTTAAAAAAATTTAACTACATCCCACATCATTCATTTTTTCTTTCAATCGGTCGATGAAAATAAGTATTTATATATATATATATATATAACTTATTTGTAATTATTTTTTTTCTTTACTGTAATATAATTTTTTTACATATTTGTATTTATTCATTTTATTTAAATCAAATTAATTTAAATGCAAATACCTACTGCCTTACCTCAACAGTGACCTTACGAGCTTCCCCTACTCCTCAACCGAAGCTTGTCCTCACCACTGCGACGAACCCACACCACACTCCACGTCACCATCGAGAATCGCGACCTTGGCGCCACCACGCTCGAGCCATAGCGACTGCGTCCGCCCTTCTCCATCACTCGCGCCTCGATTCTTCCCTTGCGAACTCCACCGATCCCCAAAGGTCACCGATCAAGGTTGAGGACCTCGAAATTCCAATGGAAAAGTCGATCCCCTACCGCGAACATGTCGCGGCCTTACGCTAGCTCGAGCATGCTTCGGTTCTTCGATTGGGTCAGCGGCTTGGACAATAGGAATCACGATTTTTTTTTAGATCGAACTGCCCTTTTTTTTATAAACTAGGTTTCAATTTGAGATTGAAGAAGAAAAAGGGGGACTTCGGATCAAATTAAAGGTTGAATTAGAGGGGAAGAAGGAAAAACGAAGGCTTGGCTTTGATTTGAACATGAATAAGCGGCCATTTTCCTTTCGTTTTGATTTTTTTTAAGGCATCGACTTCTGTTAGAAGATTAAAGAGAAGGACGTTGATAATTATCGATTTGAGAAAGCTTCCCGAGTACGCCTTGGACAAAATATTTTTGACATATGTACTTTAAATTTTATTATATTATAAAATTTTCAAAACGTCTCGTTAAGCATACACGAAATCCCGAACCCGAATCAGACATGCCAACAAGTGTTTATATGGTTCTACCCGCATTCCGAACGCAATGAAACATGTTTCGCAAGCTAATTCGATCATATGCGCGAGTTACAGAAGAAAACGATCAATTTTAAACTAAATCGATTAACATAGCTTCCAAGCGTTTTGAGCTGTCAGGGTCAAACGACAATTCCGATTGCTACAAAAATTGAAATCCGATAATAACTAACTATTACGGATCCAATGAAACTTGTTTCGTCAAATTCCGAGCCTGTGCCTCGGAAGGCTATTTCCAAATATCGATTTAAACGGTATATTATTAAAATTGAACAAATCACCTTTAAATTAAATTTCAGCCATTATATTATCTTCAGTATCATCTTTATCATTTTTATAAGCTTTCAAATTATTTTAAACAGGCTTAGAAATTTCAGATTGATCAATTTACCCAATTTCAATTTACTAAATTCAATATTTAAACTATATAATTCAATAATTTAATTATCAAGTAAATATTGATATTTTGAATTCAAGTTAAAATTAACTTTTAACTATTTAAAATCAATTAATTATTCCAACTTAATTCGTTAAAATTTCCGGGTCGTCACACGACAATAACCAGGCCTGATATATCATATAGTGTTAACAAAGTTTCTCAATTTTTGCAGGAACCTCTAGATGAGCACTGGAAAGCAGTAAAGAGAATCTTACGATATTTAAAAAGGACTATTAACTATGGCCTATCATTCAAAAATAGCAACAATCTCAACATCATAGGCTACACAGATGCGGACTAGGGAACAGATCCAGATGACAAAAAGTCAGTTTCTGGATACTGCAACTATCTTGGAGGAAATCATATATCATGGTGCTCTAAAAAGTAGGCCACTATCTCAAGATCAAGTACTGAGGCAGAGTACAAGAGTTTAGTTAGTGCTACAGTCGAAATTATATGGATCAAATCTTTATTAAGTGAATTAAGAAGTGAATCAGAGTATAAACCAGTTATATGGTTTGATAATCTAAGTATTGTTCACATGTCAGCCAATCCGGTTCTTCATTCAAAGACAAAGCATATAGAAATTGACTTATACTTTGTACAAGAGAAAATAATCAATCAAAAACTTCAAGTCAATCGCATACCAGCAACATATCAAAGAGCTGATGTGCTTACCAAGGCACTATCAGCAAAGAATTTTACCAGATTTAGAGACGAGCTCAGAGTGAAGTCGAGCCTCAATTGATTCAACATGTGAAAAAGAAAGGGTCAAATCCAAAGAACATCAGTGGATCTGAAAGTCAGACCTCACTTGAAAGTGGTAGATCCGATGTCGCTCTCATCTTTTAAGTCATTTCTGAGCTTTTGTACAAGAAGACTCTGATTACATGCAGACCAAAGCTATAGATCTGAAGAATAATTCCAGATCTTCTTTTGCTTGCCACTTAAAAGCAGTAGATCTAAGGTCCAAAACCGCGTCTTCACTGAAATATGGAATGCTACTCACCTTAGAGCCTCCTCAAAGCCACTCAACAAAGAAAAAAAATTCAATCTCAAGCAGATCGAAGCTTCAGATCTGAAGAACATCTCCAGATCAGCCCTTACGAGCATCACATAAAATTTTCGCTTGAATTCTTTTTGCAAAAGAGGGATCTCTCATGATTTCACTTAATTTTCTCTATATTACTCAGAGAGATTCACTGGATTTGGAGATTTTCGCTACAGCTGCCATAACCCTAGACTCAGTTTTGAGGGGGGATGTTAAGAGAAATGAGGACATACCATTCGACTGATGCACTAATACCCTTTCTTCTTTTCTGATATTAGCAATAACACTGTAATGGGCTTGGGCCTGTATTTCAGCCCAAGTACTAAAAATAAGATTTGGTGCTGAGTCGTATGGGCTCTATTGTATATAAATACATGGTCACAGTAGCAATGTATTAAACAGTTTGCTCATAATACAAATTTTTTCATTTCATTCAAAATCTCAATAAATTTTAATTCCAATTATATCATTTAACAATTAATTAGATAATTTGTTCAATGTGTCTATTCATCTTCCATCTTCATTTCTGATGCTTTTTATAGTAAATCAACGTAACAATGAAGCGTTGAAATAGAAAAATCCATGCTACAAATAGACGCTGTTGCAAGTAAATCAACAAAGTTGCCAAAGATATTAAAACATAAGCTGTGCCCCATGGGACAATTGAAACAACTTGAAAGGGACATTGAAAAAATTAAAACAATGTTTGTTTTAAATGTGGAAATACGAAATTCCACGTCAGCAGTAGGCGTTGTAATATACTACACCTCCCATGCACCAGGCGTTGAAAGTTCAGAATCCACGTTTATATGTGGCATTGAAATTGCATATATCCATTTAGCCTTGGCCTTGAAATGATTTAATCCTCGTTAGTTAAAGGTTTACATGGAATGAAAGCTATACTAACCAAATAAAGTTGACAGAAACGCAAGGCACACTAACAAAATAAAGTTCATAGCAACAACAAAATAAAGATAAGAAACACTAACTAAATAAATATAAACAACACTAACAAAATAAAGTTGATAGAAATAGAAGCTGCACTAACAAAAAAGTTTACAGTAGCTACACTTTGTATAAGAAGCTATACTAAAATTCAAAATTTACAAATAAGATAAGCAACAAAATAAAATTGACAGGAATTCAAAGTGCAGAGGAATTCAAAGTTTATAGCAACAAAATAAAGTCACGCTTACTAACATTCGAACTTTAAAGGAATTCAAATTTTACAGGAGTTTCAACAATCTTATGACAACTAAGCATTTTTTAAACAAATCGAGCACATATCTTTCTTGATTCTTTCCATTTTTGTTTTCCGTTGTTTTGAAATTGCTAGGGATTTTTTTTGGGAAGAGATAGAAGTTTCAAAAAGAAACGTAACCAAGAATGTAGCAAGGACATTTTTGGAATAAACGGGATGGGAAGAGAAAATCATGGGGTGTGCATTTTATTTTCTAACTAATGGAGGGTGAAGAGAAAATAACAGGGTGGCAATAAACGGGCAAATATACTATTTGCTAGTGTAATTGACGAGGAGATTAAATCGGCAGTTTTTAATATGAACAAATCATCATGTAGGGGCCCTACTGGATTTAATGTCACTTTTTACACCCACCATTGGCCTATTATTTCTCATGATGTGTTAAAAGTAGTCCACAATTTTTAATCATAGCAAGATCATTAGTGTTCTTACCGCAACCAACTTAACTTTGATACCCGAATCCATTCAAATAACCACTGTCATGGCCTTTAGACCTAAAGCTTGTGTAGTGTAATATATAAGTGTATTTCCAAGGTCATCTCAACTAGGTTAAATATTGTGCTTCCTCACATTATATCTCTTACTCAGTCTGCTTTCCTTCCAATAGGAGTATCTTAGATAATAGATTACTCACTTATGGGCTTTTGAATGGTTATAACAAAAGTATATATCTCCTATAGTAATTATCAAATTAGAGATTAAGAAGGCATATGATTTTATTCAGTGGAAGGAAATAGTTGATGTTATGGCTAGAATGAATTTTCCATGCTATTTTGTTAGTTGGATTTATACTTGCACTTCAACTGTCATTTATTCCCTTGTATGTAATGGAAAAATATAGGTTATTAGAAGACAAGCAAGGCTTTTGTCAGGGTGACCCAATGTCCTACTTGTAATTGTAATAGAATTTTACAGTCGGTTGATTAACAAGGCAATTGAGAAAAAGGAGTTTGTGCTTCACCCTAAATGCAAAGATCAGCGTATTTCATCACTTCTTTTTTATGATGATGTAATCATTTTCACCAAACCATCTAAAGCCGCTTTTCTTAGCATCGTCGGGATTTGAAGACTTTCCAAAGCATAACTAGCATGCAAATTAATTCTAAAAATATTTCTTAACATTAGCAGGAGTCCCTAACCTTTAGAGGCAATTACTACATGATCTTATATCCTTGCCTGCCTTAGCTGATAGTACAACTTGCTTAGGTATCCACCTAAAAATTATGAATATTGGCTACTCTGAATGACCGCCTCTATGTAATGACCTTACCACGATACCCATATTAGCAAAGAGCATTACAAATAACGTCGTCCGCTAATCTGGAGAATATGGCATGTTAAGGGGAGATCGAATGTAAATATATCTTTATATTAACACTGACATATCATTTATACCTTTTTACTTAATATCTGAACCGAAATTTAACGTGTATAGTATTAATACAAAGTAACAGACACACTGATTCCTCAAAATCAGAACAATATATCATTTAAGCATCAGTCACATGTCACAGCGGAATAATAATCTCATATACATATATAAATTGGGAGTCTACAAAATAAAACACTAAACTCACATAATATACAAGTTTTACAATTCTCTAATCTCAATTATACATTTTATATACAAGGTCCAAATTTCTAAATGGGATAAAGTAAAAGTCCAAAGGTTTAACTCCTTGCTAGCATAACCATTTAAATGCCAACCTGTTCTGTAACCTGAAAAGTCGCAGCCTGACCCGAGCAAAATAACCCTCGGGTCAGACTATCTCTAAATATCCAATAGGGTTAAAACAGAATATAATACAAGAATAAACAACATATAAGCAAATACATATGTCCAGCATATAACGAGTCACAGGAATTAATTTAACTTAGAGTTTATCACAAGGCACATAGTTATACATTTTAGTCACGAACACAAATCAGTCACTAAACAATGAATTCACAGAACAAAACACAATATCTCTGAGCACGCAAATATCAATGATTAACTTAAAGCAGGGTTATAAGTTTAAGTCACAAACACAAACTAGTCATTAAACACAAATAACAGAATTAACCTAACATCCAACACAAGACACAAGAACATATATTTATTTCGCGGGAACAGAATAGTCACAGAATCCAAATATCCAAAATCCAAGAGATCTTAATCCAAACCGATTGTAATGATTGTCCAAAACAATGGTAATGATTGTACTCAAAACTCATGGCAAACAAACAAACAAATTGGTATCGATCGTACTTAGACTGGGAACACAGAATCACAGTATCTCAAGGATAGTCCATACCGATCAAGGTGATCGTAGAAACCATGACTCGAGAACTCTACATTTATTCAATATTATTATATTATTATGCTTGAAAAGAAATCCAGGAATAAACTTCTTAAGGATCTAGCAGCCAATTTCCGTACATCAAAAGAGAGTAAACTCTAAAGTGCCAAATATTATCACCTTCAGTAATCAC
Source organism: Allium cepa (assembly GCA_030765085.1). NCBI lineage: Eukaryota > Viridiplantae > Streptophyta > Magnoliopsida > Asparagales > Amaryllidaceae > Allium > Allium cepa. Next base: position 1,002,804,943 of record CM060929.1, read on the forward strand.
TAGAATTTAACCAATACGTCTCATACCATATGGTGAAATTCAAGTATTTACTAAAAGCTAGTAAATATCACCGATTACCGATACCATTGGAAAACCTGAACCATGTTCTCTTAAGGATCTAGCAACCAATTGTCGCACACCAGAAAAGAATACAACTATAAAGTGCTAAGTACGTTCCCAAATACGATAACAAGAATTTAACCAAAGCATCCCAAACTACTTGGTGGAATTTGAGTATTTGCTAATGGGTTAGTAAATTCCACTTAAATATACTATTCAATGACATATATCGTATTCAACAAAAGCGTTACTCGAAAGCATTTAAAACAATCGATAACATTAAGTCGAATAATATTACTTTCCAATTTATAGAATTAAGGTTCTCAAAACAATTTTTCTCTTTGGTTTTTATTATGAAAAAAATCACTTGCTATAATTTTCCGTAACTTATTATTTAAATTTAAATAAATGTTCACTTGTTTGATAAAATGTTCCATAAACCCAAATTATTCTAAATTACATTTATATACACAGAGTTGTCTTAAATTTCCATATAACACACTTAGTTAATACCATATTTTAAAACCACTTTTATTATTCTTCCAAATCCACGTTGATACGTATATATATATATTATTTAGAAATAAATTAGACTCACCTTTTAAAACCATATTTCCAAAGCCACTTGCATATGTTATCACTTATTTTATAAAACCATAATCACTCATATCTTCAATGCATAACCCTATAATATATGTGTGTGTGTGTGTGTAATATAAAACTAATTATTAAAATCATTTACAAAAGAAAGTTAAACTAATTTAGAAACAAGTTTGAGATGTATAAATTTAAATAAACTATCTTTCTTAAAATTACTTGAATATAAGGCATATCCATTTATATATTTTTAACTCAAATTTAGAGCATTCAGATATGTAGTTTCGACCCCTTAAATCCCATAATTTTTCAAATCTCAAAGCATGGAAGTTGTAGAAAAACGATTAAGCGTTTAAATAAGAAAAAGATCATCTAATTTGAACTAATGGTTCAAAAGTTATGGCCAAAATAATTCTCAGAATTTAAATTCACTGTTATTGTCATTTATTCTCAGGGTGGCGATAAAGAATATGATTTCTCCTATTTAAACCTCAAAATTTTGTATAACTCAAAACACAAAATTTTTAGAACACAGTCCAAGATTTCCAGAACATCAAGAATTATCAAATTTCAATAAGTAACGTAAAAGTTATGACCAATTTAATTTCAGGTTTTAACAGAAAGCGCGACACGATCGGTTTTTAACTCAATTTAAACCATTTAAAAAGCATAATTTAGACAAGTGACAAAAAGAGAAGTTGTAGCTAGTTGAAAGATCTTTCTAAATAAAAAAGAATGACCGTTTTGGATTATTCTACACCATAATATCGCTATTTTACTATAGCAAATTTCACACTAAATTTTCAGCAAACAACAATCAAACAATCATCCAAGTTTACAATCAAATTTGCAAAAAATTCAATCACTCAAACAATTAAGTACAACAACAAAATTTAGAAATAGATATGTGAGTAATTAACTCACCTTTATGCTTCTTATATCTTGCTAATCTTTGCCTAGGCTTTTCTACACCTTCAACTTCACCAAAATTGTTTTGATCTTGATTTGGGGATGATTTGATTCTAGGTTTAGATAACAAAAGAGGTTTGGCTTTTTCAGATTTTTGAACAGAAGAATGAAGGAGAAAGATGTATACGTACATCTTATTTCTCTCCTACATGGACTTAATAGGGTTTGGGTAAGTATCAAATAGCAAGTGTTGCTAATTTGTTTTGTTATATCACTAATACCACACCACTAATCCAAAAATGTTACACATAATCATAAATTAATTTCTCTATTTATCAAACCAATTAACAATTTAAAAAAAATTACATTTCAACAAAAATTCTCAATATTAACACTTTACTTTAACCACCAAATTTAAATAATTGATTTAATAATATTTCAAAATTTTAAATTGAAATTCTATTTAGTAAATGAAACTCATTTCTTAATTAAATCAAATCAATTATTCTCAAAACTAAATTTAGTTTCAAAAATCTCAATTATAAATTAATTGTCCACAATTAAAATAAATTAATTAGTTAATTAACAATAGGGTTGTTACAGACTTCCTTCCTTAAAGAAATTACATCCTCGCAATTTCCTTAACGAAAGAAATCCTTAATATAAATTTTCTCTTAAAATAATTATTTGGTTAACCGGTGTCTAATTTCATTTCCAAAACATTCAATTAATATCACTCTAAATTATAACACCAAACTCATTTTTTTTAGTTATCAAAATTTCTCAAAATTCTTAAAAAAATTCTAACGCCTCAAATTTGCGGAAATTTTCACCAGGGTCTCCTTTGCGCGGATAGCGTTTCAAAAATTTACAATATGAATATAACTACGTAATATACAACTTATCTCAAGGTTGAGGCATCCCGTAGGGAAAAACATAAAAATGCGATATTTAATCCGAGATACGTACCTTATATTTGAAATATTAGCAAGTTCGCCAATATTCCATAAGCAAAAAATTTATAATCTTTTAAACGATATCTATCTAACTTCGAATATCTACACCTATCTAAAAAGTTCATATTAGTATTTAGTATCAAATTCGTATCATATAGGAGATATTAACAATTCATGATTACACTTTAATTAGATCGACATCATAATATCCCGTAATGAAAGAAATCCACACTTAAATTTCCAAATTTTAATAGTTACTTATGTCAACATGTCACGTTGGATGTTTAGGAACCCCTATTGATAACTTGGTATCCACATATCAATCAGAGTCATTAAATAACGTCCGGATAAGTCAACACAATAGATAATCAGAAGTTTAGATGCATTTATTTTATTGAAAATAAGGAACACATCCCTAAAATCAAACTTAATACACAAAACATTCTCTTCATAAAAATGCTATAAACTACATTTCTGTTTTCAAATACTACAACTTTCTTCCCTACAATACATCTCTTCTCCATTGCAGCAATATTGATTCTTCATATATGGATGTTATTCTCACATCTATAATTAAAATTTGCACCCCATTAATTATCAATTTTTAAAACGCAATAACTTCTTGTAGAAACGATGGATTAACAAACCGTTTTCACTATTAAATCACAAATTTTATTGTCTTTTTCATGAGTGTCATTTTGCATATGCAAAAAAAACAACAGGAAAAGCTATTCGTGGATCCAACTTCGCGCTGAGTTGGCTAGGTGATTACAAGGGGTAGTGCGGTACTGTTTGAAGGTGGGGTTCGGTGCGGAGCCATGAATTTTTTTTTAAATTGATGTTTTACAAATTTCCGCAATTATATGGTATGATTGTAAATAATTAAGCAATTATATGTAATAATTGTAGAAATGTCTGCAATTATATGCAATTGTTGTAGACATTTCTGCAACTATATGCAAGAATTGCAAACATGTCTGCAATTAAACCATAATTGTAGAAATGTCTGCAATTATATGCAGTAGTTGCAGACATTTCTGCAACTATATGCAATAATTGCTGAAATGTCTGCAATTATATGCAATAGTTGCAGACATTTTTGCGACTATATGCAATAATTGGAGACATGTCTGCAATTCAACCATATAATTGCAGAAATGTCTTCAATTATATGCAATACTTGCAGATATTTCTGCACCTATATGCAATAATTGCAGACATTTCTGCAATTATACAATATAATTGCAGAAATGTCTACAATTATATGCAATTGTTGCAGATTTGAAGAAAAATCGAAGATGTTCAAAATTTGCAGAAATATCTACAAATATATGGAATAATTGCACCTTTACTGCAAATATGATTTTTTGGTATCAACAATGGATCTTATTTTAAAGATCATAATTTTTTGGTGAAAGCGGTATGCTGATCCGATGTTTCTATGGAAAGTTGTACACATTTGAAATGCTAAACATAAAGGGTATTTGGGACTTTGCGCGTGCATGAATTTGAAAATAGGGACCAGAAATTTATTAAAAAACGGATGGATGTTTTGTGTATTTTCAAACCTTACCAGGGATGTATGTCAAATGCTCCCTTTATTTTATTCCCACTAACATCCATATATCCAATTTTAAATAAATGCAACAAAGCAATCAATTCCTACCAATCAATCAAAACATACATGATCACTTACAGCGGAACAATTCAATGTCTGAAAATTCGCTAGGCAACTCTAATTATTCCTAGATCATTTAAATATTAAACTCATTTACACAAATTTTCCAAATTTTCTATTAAAAGAAAATAGTTAACTTTAATTTAATTCATTCCAGTTAGTTTCAAAATTTTCTAAACTCTAAAATATTTTACTCGTTAATTTCCAAACGTTCTAATGTCACAAATTCCAATATATCAAATTAAATATTTTGAAATCAGTTTATTCCTCAAATGATTATCCCGCCCTAATTAGATAATCTAGGTCTCAGATCCATAATATTATATGCTATAATGTTCTGACACAGCTTTGATACTAACTGTAACAACCCGACCGCGATACCCATATTAGCAAAGAACATTACAAATAATGTCATCTGCTAATCTGGAGAATACGACTTGTTAAGGGGCGATTGAATATGAATATATCTTTATACTAACACTGACACGTTATTTATACCTTTTACTTAATATCTGAACTGAAATTTGATGTGTACAGTATTAATACAAAGTGACAGACACACTGATTTCTCAAAATCGGAACAATATATCATAAGCATCAGTCACACGTTATAGCAGAATAATAATCTCATATACATATACAAATTGTGAGTTTACAAAATAAAACATTAACTCATATAATATACAAGTTTTACAATTCTCTAATCTCAATTACACATTTTATATACAAGGTCCAAATTCCTAAATGGGATAAACTAAAAGTCCAAATGTTTATCTCCTTGCTAGCATAACCATTTTAACGTCAACCAGTCCTATAACCTAAAAAGTGTCGGCTTGACCCGAACAAAATAACACCGAGATCGAACTATCTCTAAATATCCAATAGGTTGAAAACAGAATATATTACAAGAATAAACAACATATAAGTAAATATAGATGTCCGGGATATAACGAGTCACCGGAATTAATTTAACTTAGAGTTTATCACAAAGAACATGGTTATGCATTTCAGTCACGAACACATATTAGACACTAAACTCTGAATTCAATGAACAAAACGCAATATCTCTAAGCACGCATATATCAATGATTAATTCAGAATAGGGTTATAAGTTTAAGTCACAAAGACGTGTTAGTCAATAAACACAAAATAACAAAATTAACTTAACATCCATCACAAGACATAAGAACATATATTTATTTCACGAACACAAAATAGTCATAGAATCCAAATATTCAGAATCCAAGTGATCTTCATCCAAACCAATCGTAATGATTGTCCAAAACAATCGCAATGATTGTACTCAAAACCCATGGAAAACAAACAAAAAAGTTGGTATCACTCGAACCGATCCAAAACCAAGGATCGTACTCAAACCGGGAATATAGAATTATAGAATGATATCAAGGATAGTCCATACCGATCAAAGTGATCTTAATAATCATGACTCGATAAATCTACATTTATTTAATATTATTATGTTCGAAAAGAAATTCAGGAATAAACTTCTTAAGGATCTAGCAACCACTTGTCGCACACCAAAGAGAGTAAACTCTAAAGTGCCAAATACTATCACCTTCAGTAATCACTAGAATTTAACCAATACCTCTAATACCGTATGGTGAAATTCAAGTATTTACTAAAATCTAGTAAATATCACTTATTACGGATACCACTGGAAAACCTGAACCATGTTCTCTTAAGAATCTAGCAACCGCTTGTCGCACACCAAAAGAGAATATAACTCTAAAGTGTTAAGTACTTTCCCAAATACGATCACAAGAATTGAACCAAGGCATCCTATACTACCTGGTGGAATTCGAGTATTCGCTAAGGGGTTATTAAATTCCACTTAAATATTATATTCAATGAGTTATACTGTATTCAATGAAGCGTTACTCGAAAGCATTTAAAACAATCGATAACATTAAGTCGAATAATAGTACTTCCCAAATTATAGAACTAAGGTTTTAAAAACGATTTTTCTCTCTGATTTTTTTATAAAAAAAATCACTTGCTATAATTTTTCATAAACCCGCTTATTATTTTACTTTAAATAAATGTTCATTTGTTTGATAAAGTATTCCATAAACCCGAATTGTTTCAAAATTACACTTATGTACACAGAGTTGTCTCAAATTTCCATATAACACACTTAGTTAATAGCCCATATTTTAAAACCAATTTTATTATTCTTCCAAATCCATTTGAGATATATATATACATATATATATATATATATATACTAATAAATTAGACTCGCCTTTTAAAACCATATTTCCAAAGCCACTTGCATATGTTATCACTTATTTTATAAAACATAATCACTCATATCTTCAATGCATAACTCTATATACTAGAAATAATATATATATATATATATATATATATGTAATATATAATTACTTATTAAAACCATTTACAAAAGAAAGTTAAACTAATTTAGAAACAAGTTTGAGATTTATAAATTTAAGTAAACTCTCTTTCGTAAAATTACTTGAATATGAAGCATATCCATTTATATATTTTAACTAAAATTTAGAGCAATTAGATTTGTAGTTTCGACCCATTAAATCACATAATTTTTCAAATATCCATACATGGAGGTCGTAGAAAAATGACTAAGCTTTTAAACAAGAAAAAGAGCATCTAATTTGGACTTAAGTTTCAAAAGTTATGGCCAAAATAATTTTCAGATTTTAAATTCACTATTGCTGTTATTTATTCTCAGGGCAGTGACAAGGAAATATAATTTTGACTATTTAAACCTCAAAATTTTGAAGAACTCAAAACATGAAATTTGTAGAACACAGTCCAAGCTTTCCACATCAAGAATTATCAAATTTCAATAAGGAATGTAAAAGTTACGACCAATTTAATTTCAGGTTTTAACATAGCCAATTAAATATAACAGTGCAACATCATCGCTTTCTAACTCAATTTCGACCACTAAAACAGCAGAATTTAGACAAGTGACTAAAAGAGAAGTTGCAGCTAGTTGAAAGATCTTTCTACAATAATGAGCCATTTTGAATTATTCTACACCATAATATCGTTATTTTACTGCATCAAATTTCACACTAAATTTCCAACAAACAACAATCAAACAATCATCCAAATTTACAATGAAATTTGCAAACAATTCAATCACTCAAATAATTAAGTACAGCAACAAAATTTAGGAATAGGTATGTGAGCAATTAACTCGCCTTTAATGCTTCCTATATCTTGGTAATCTTTGCTTAGGCTTTGCTACACCTTCAACTTCACCAAATTAAATTATTTTTCATTATAGAACAAAAGCCCTTTGTTTTGATCTTGATTTGGGGTTGATTTTGATTCTAGGTTTAGAGAAAAAAAGAGGTTTAATTTATTTAGATTTTTGAACAGAAGAACGAAGGAGAAAGATGTATACGTACATCTTATTTCTCTCCTACATGGACCAATAGGGTTTGGATAAGTATCCAATAGCAAGTGTTGCTAATTTCTTTACAAAGAAAGTATTGCTAATTTGTTTTGCTATATCACTAATACAACACCACTACTCTAACAATGTTACACAAATCATAAGTTAATTTCTCTATTTATCAAACCAATTAAAAAATTTAAAAATTACATTTCAACAAAAATTCTCAATATTAACACTTTGCTCTAAGCACCAAATTTAAATAATTAATTTAATAATATTTCAAAATTTTAAATTGAAATCCTATTTAATAAATAAAACTCATTTCTTAATTAAATAAAATAAATTATTTTCAACACTAAATATAATTTCAAAAATCACAATTATAAATTAGTTGTCCACAATTAAAATTAATTAGTTAGTTAATTAACAACTGGGTTGTTACACTCTGTTTTAAATAATCATAGGAACGATGAATAATTGGGTTAGTATGTATATGACTAAGGCTGGTAGACTCATAATTATTAAATCTATTATACATGCTATGACATTTATTAGAGTGATTGCTTTATACTTCTAACCAAGCTAATTAATCAGATTAGACAAGTTATGAATAATTTTATATGGATTGGGAATATGTACTCTAAAAAGTTTGTTCCTATGGCTTTCAACAAGGTTGAAAAAACTCAAGCATGCGGAGGACTAGGAATTAAGAACATGAAGCTCTGCAACTAGGAAGCTTACTCTAAACACCTTGCTAACGTGCTCAACAATAATGACAGTCTATGACGACCTGCCTTTTCGATCCTTGAAAATCGCACTATACATCCATAGTATTTACGTGCTGTAAATTCAAGTGCTCGAGGGTCGGATAATCAGGGGTAAAAGAAAAATAAAGATAGTAAATAGAAACATAGATTCTCACATCACATTAAACAACTTATTTTTTTTACATATATATAGTAAATATAATCTCAAAATGATATATAAGAGTTATGGAAAATACTAATCTAGCTAGGGACAATTATAACTGCCTATATCCCTACACGGGTGCTGGCATTAAACTTTAAATAATATAACATAAATAGAAATGGACAACTATCTATAGAGAATATTCTGCTCCATGCTCCAAGCTCCTCCAAAATGCTCCAAGTTAAACCTGACTACTTGGCTGCCTAGAAAAATAGGGCACCTAAAGTTTAAGGGAAAATAAACTCCGAGTCAGTAATGGGGCTAGTATGAGACCACTCAAAGCACTTATATTTTTCAAAACAAAGGGTATCTCATAAGACCACATCGCACATAAATACAGTTGGATCTAGATTACAAATACGTATTAACCTTAGCCAAAATTGTTACATTGATTAAATTTCAGTATAATAGGTATACAACTTAGCAGAAGGCACTTACTAGAGAATGGATTCCATACAATGGTTGGTAAGGGACAAACTTCTGTATAGTACATCTTTAGATAATTGTACCAAGGACCCATAGACAGTCCTCTACATCTGGCAAGATCGGCCTACTCCTTTTTGGTGATGAACACAATGATCCAGAACAGTACTGAATATGACATCACCCCGGTTATTACTAACCTTTACTGGGATCGCATAATATACACCACATACTCGACATATAAAGATTAATCTAGAAAGGTGATGACCATACCTAAATGGGTGCAACCCATATAGCCTCACCACATACCCTATTTCAGCCATTTCTTGGTGTGAGACCTGAGGTAACGTATTACCTTTTACAAATCGAATCCAATTTGAATGCCACATTGCCATTCCTATTAACACACTATTGATTTCCACATAAGTACAACCTCCGAGTTCATATGCCTTGGGAAAGGGTGTTAAGTGTAAGAGGGATTACCTCCTACACCACCAAACAGATGCACGTTTATAAATATCTATGTACATGGTCTTAGAAATGCATTGTCAGACACTCATCCACACAAGTTGTCTAGGAACAGGACAATCCGAAGGCACTTCTCCTACTACATCCTATTTGGAAATCACCCCTAGGATTAGTAGCGAATATTCCTTGCCAATCAAAGATTTTTAAACGAAGGCACTACTGCCACCATATATATGATATGAGAATTACCCCAGTGGTTAGTGGAAAGCAGCCGTATATTATGAAGATCTCCATCTTTAAAATCATTATCTTCAACTTGTCTTCACCTTTGAATGCATATATTGGTTCGAAGTGGTTTTTGGATAGGAATCACCCAAATCTGATCTCGGTTTCTCTGAACCAATTTATCAATAAAAGATGTCAAATATATAGGTGATTATAATTCAATTAATCAATATCTTTAATCCATGTAAAGAGGGTGGAGATTCAATTAACCAATGCTTATGATATCTGCACTGGGACCCTAGGGTATGCTCAATCTTGTACTAAAGAGAGTGGAGATTCCTAGATGAGCTCAGCCAAGCATGAAGAGAAGAGGAGACGTTCACTTGCTTTAATTTCAAACTAAGGTGGTGCATCTCTCCATATGTTATGATTTATTTCGTTAGAATTTCGATTCAATTTTGGAATATTTTTAAGTGGAGATCGATGCTATTGTAGAAGAAGATAAGCTTGGAAATTTTTAGAGCGAATGAATTTGTGAAGGTATGCCTTGCTATTTATAGGAAATTTTTTGTAAAATATCTAAACATCATCATAACACATCACGTCACCTTTCCTACCGCTACCGCTACCACTCCCCCCTCATGGTTCGACCATGCTCTCCAACCCCTACATCATTTCCATCACTTTCCTTATCTCTCAAGGCATGCACTTGGATGAGAATGTGGACTAAGGTGGAGATATTTCATCATTAGCTTAGATAAATATCATGATATTTTGTTTAATTTACCATTAGTAATTTTGAGATGTAAGTGTAATTATAATGTGTATGTGTATATGGATGTGTGTGTGTGTGTATATGTATCTGTGCATATGTATGTCATATATTACATATAACTTTGTAGAACTTCCTCTTGTCAAACCGTTACGAACCCGAAATCCGATTTCTGGTCACATTTTTACTTCTTTGTTAATATATGTGTGTGTGTATAAACAATTTAAAGATGACATTTCTATTATTATTTAATAATTAAAAAGGGCCTCATTTGATTTTAAAAAAATTATTAAATCATTTAAACTCAAGTTAAATTCAAAAATCAATTATTTAAAAATGATGAAATCATTGATGATGTCATAAAGACATATTATTTTTTAAATAATTTTATATTACATATTCTTACTTAAATGGAAAAATAAGCTTATGTAAAAAAAATCGTGCGCGACTTCTGAAGGTTTAAAGGCCGTTTATTGATAAAACGATTTTCGGTCATGTTATCGATATTTTTCCAAAGAATTTATTTTTGTAAATATTTTTCCCAAACAAAATCACCGTTATTGTTTAACACATAAAACATGATTATTTATGTTTAATAAAGCTATATTTGAATATTTAAAATTAATTAAATATTCCATATCAAAGTGATAAAATTTTGAGTTGTTACACAGTCCGTGGGTCAAGTTGGCAAGGAAATATCATCTTGGTAACAAATTTTTTTGGACTATGGAAATGGAACCTTTATGTGGATGGGTCTGGAGATCTATTTGCAGCTTAGGGACTTTCTTCTTCCTCATGTAAAAATAAATTTGTCTCTAAACAACTCAGCTAAATTTTGGTTTGTGCCTTGAGCTAGGAAAGGTTTAATCTTGGCAAATGTGTTGTCTTATGATGAAAGAGATCAATTAGGAATATCTATGGAAGCTAAAGCTAGTGATTATGTGTAGATGGTAGTGCATCTCTTCCTTATACTAGTAATGGTAGAGTTAGAGCAGTTTGGAATTTAAATCAAGGTGGAAACATGCAGGGCGGTAATGATATTTATGTATGGACAAGGAAGCAAATGGCACATACAATTTCAAATGTCTACAAAGTCGTTTCTAAGATAGAGTACAAGAGTATGGAACACCTTTTGTTCCGAGACAGAAAATTTTCTATTATAAAAGGTGCTATCAAATGGTTTGCATACCATGACAAATCTCCAGCTCAAAGGCATTGATGTTGTTATTCTCTACACTTTTTGCAGTAACCATGAAGAAGAAATCATGCACTTGGTTTTCAACTATCAGATCATCAATGACTTATGGAGTAAAGTGCTACATAAGGGTAATTTGAAGCAACCTTCAAATAATAGTGCAGAGGAATGGATAAGAATTTACAGAGCAACATGATAGATAAATCAAGACACATTGGTGCTGCTCTTAGTCTTAAAGTTATTTATTGCTGAAATTTGGAGAGAATGAAGTTCAAGTTTTTTTGATCGAAAAAGAAAAATAGTTATCATATTGAGCAATGAAATGAATCAGGCGATATTTAAAGGGATGCATGAGCGTGGATTATTATCTGAGTTCGAAGCTTCTCAAATTTGGGCTTGATGTTTTGAGCTGCTCTTGTGTGTTATTTATTTTCTCCTTTTATTATCCAATTTGTAGCTATTTTATTTTCCTTTCTTTTTTAGTTGTTCCATTATATTTTCATTTCTATTTTTTCATCATGGGATTAAGCATGTTTTTTCCTTCCTATTTTTCTTTATTTAATAATTCTGGTAAGGGACCCGGTCAGCCCTATTAGCCTTGCTAAAAACCATACAAATAAGATGTAACATATAATAAAATGAGATATATAAGATATGAGATCTAAGATACACTAACATGATTTAACATATGATACAAAAGAGAATCGATGATTACCTTATGATGTAGCCTAAAATTCATGCCGTAAATGAATAATAAATTCTAGATTTAACCAAATCAGCCTTTGGATTTTGCAACGACCAAGAGACAAACACCAACTTGTATTAATTTCATTTTGTTTGGATATGTTTTGATAATTTTTATAGCTATGGAGCCATGGATTTTTGGTTCGAAAAGGAGATAGGAGGGGAGCCTGAAAGTTGATTATGAGAAGGAATAAATCAATAAATGAAAGTAATTTTGTTTTTGTAGAATAATTGAAACCTTTCCAATTCCTTCTTAAAACCTTCCCTTTTTAATTCTTCATTAGTTCTCAATCAAATCAATACTCCCTATTCTTGCATGGTCGGCCAAGATGGAGCCTAGATAAGCTTTCAGAATTCCTAAACCCAACTAGTAACTAACTGATTTATATTTAATTTAAATATCTATCGATATAATATATCGATATGCACATACATAACTTATATATATGCATTTCATTGAACACCAAATAAATTAAAATGTCAAATAAAATATAATGATTAATATTTCATAAATATTACATAATTCAATTAAATTATAATGATTATAACTTAATTCATGTGGCTTTATGGAGTAATCATCATTAGAGTTATAAAACTCGAAGGTATAAATTCAGTCAGTGATTATTACTGAATAATTCGAATATTAACGTTCACATGTCAACATAGCTAGTGGTGTGACATTTTAGCCAAATTCATCGCTTACATGTCTTTTCGATAAAATCAAATTTAAGCGGTACCCGGTTTGTCGTTATTTACACTGATTCTCTTCGTCAAAACTACATTACTTTTCATTCAAAAATTCTCATTGTTCAAATTTGCGTGCATTAATGCGGACTTGGGTTGCTTTTTCTCTTCAACTACCATTTTTTCTCCCTTCTCTAACTCAATTTCACCTCTTAAATTCTCGTTCTTCTCCTTGATGCACTCCTTTCCTTCCTATCTTTCTCTATTGTTGCAAGCATGCATATTTATTTTCTTACACATTTTCCCACCTCTAATTATTTTCATTGCTCTAAATCTATTTCTCTAAGACTTTTTCCCTCCGTGCTGGTTCAGATCTGATGTAGCAAGCCCATTTTCTTGCCTTATTTTCGATCGGTGATACTGAATCAAGTTGGAGAGTGTTGGCTTGATCTCCTGAAGTAGAATTCCATTCTTCAAGGTCTATCCATCTTTTATGATGTTAGGATAGATGTTTCTATTTGTTCGGGTCTCTATCATTGGGGGAGGTGTCTCTATAGTGGGTCGTTGGTTGTCATCGTTGTCATGGCCTCGAATGCATTGGGGTTTGAATTTGGCTCTGAGTTTATGTAGCCATTTTTCTTTCGTTACAACATTAGTTTACCTTGACGATTGCATTGCAATGAAATGTGTATTGTTGTGGCATTTTCTCCCATAGCACGGTGAATACGAAAAGACATCAAAGAGCATAGATTCGGCTGGAAGGTGCATAATGAAGGCCCCATCATGTAACTACAAGGGCAAGGTAAAGTGTTAGGGATAATTTGGCACTGTTAAATAATATAGTCAAAGCACTTGTAAAAAGTTCCTAAGGTCAGGACATGCGCCTAGGTCAAAACCACATCTCAATCCGAGCTACGGATTGAAAAATATGGTCATGTAAAATTTTCCACTACATAACTGACTCGGGCCCCACTTTGAAGAGCTACTACCTATTTCAAGAAAATGGAACATTCAGAGGCATTAGAGTACTTTGCTGAATGATGTGAAACTATTGGTCTAAGTTTCATTCAATTATGACTTAAAATAAAGGAGTTATGACACAAAAATGCGAGTAGCTCAAGTGGTTGAGCCTTAAGCTTCCAACGGAGAGGTCAGGAACTTGATTCCCAGCAAGTGCATTACTTTTATGGAACAGGATAAGCGGTCCGGTGGAGAACCTAAAAATTTACTGCCCAACTGTTTATTGCCGAGCAGATCTTTACTCAACCTCACACCTATAAATACCTCATAGATGAGCATAACTAGATGGGAGAATGGATGAGCAATAATGGCAAACAAGTTTGGAGCTCTGGAAACTACCTAACCAAAACTTTGCCTAATAGACTCTTGCCTAACCGAATCTCTCTGGATGACTTTTAAGCACAAGGATTCATCTTAACCTTATCCAGTCACCTTTAAATACCTAGTCCACCATCCAACATCAAGATATGGAGGACCAACCTCATGATTTATGGCATCAGAGTTCTGCCAAATCGAGGAAATGCACGACGGAGGTTCCGCCAGGACTACACACCTCCAAACCGAGGAACCACTTGATAGACACACCGTTGGATAGGGAGAGCACCTGATTGATACACTGCCAGATAGAAAGACTACCAGACCGACGCACCATTAAACAAAGACATCGTTGGACAAAGAGACCATTGGACCTAGGAGCCACCGAATAGAGAGACCGTCTGACTAAGGCACCGTCGAACAAAGAAATCGTCGGACTAAGGCCCATCGGATCGACACACCACCGGACAAAGAGACAGCTGAATCGAGGCACCACCATACAAAGGCACCATCTGGCAGAGGCACCGCCACACCAAAGCACCGTCGAACAAAGGCACCGCTAGACCAAGTAATCACCGGACCAAGGCACCACCATTTAGAGATACCGTCGAACAAAAAGACTGCTAGATTGTGGAACACTTGAATTGAGGAACCACCGGACCAAGGACCACTAGACAGAGAAACCACCGGATAGAGAGACTGGACCGTGGCTTCGTCAAACAATGCCAGACCAAGGCACTATTAGACCAAGGAGCACCGAACCAAGGGAACCAAACTAAGGATATCAAGCAAGCTAAAATAGGAATCTCATGACCAAATCTTGTATATAAGGAAAGCACAGAACCAAGCATGTTATATAAGGAAACTACTTATTTTATCGCCCTAGCCTCTCTATACCCTCACTCCTATAAATACCAAAGCATTAAACAACAATAAGGAATAATTCTTGAGAGCCAAGCTTTCAACAAAAATGGCGGAAAATTCATAGAAAGAGAGGAACAACCTAAGCGGGATAGGCAAAGAGGTATAGCCTAACAGGAATAAGCTAACAGGATAGCCAAATATAAATATGTCAACATGAACAACCAAACATGGATAGGCTAGCAAGAAAAACCAAACTGGAATAGACTCACAACAACAACCAAACAGAAATAGCCGAACAAGATTTGCCGAATAGAATTTCATGGGTATATATCTCACTTTCTTCAAGCAACATATCATCATATTTTGTGCTCCAAGCATCATACCAAAGATCTATGTGAAGGATAATAAAAATGGACAATGGATGTAAATATATTCTAGCTGAGCCAATTTAAATTTTGTGTTTTACTTTATTGCAATTTACTTAATGCATAACCTATCTACGATCTGCTCTCTAAAAATCAATGAAATAACAGATATAAAAGCTGTGTTATGCACCGTGTAAACGCAGTTCTACAATAAATCGATTGGAGTCCTATAACCGAGTCAACCTTTCAACTACTCTAACCATTAGGTTAGGAAAGTAGCTAGGAAGATTAGGACACTAGTGTCTAAACTTAGGTCTAGAGTCTTCCTTAGACAACCCTAAGGAAAAGACATTTATTAGTTGAACCAATAACATCGACTATTGTACTTAACATGGATGTTTAATAAATTTAAAATGTGTTCTAACTTACCACTTTCTAAATTTAGAAGTTATGAAAACTCATCTTTATAATTTCCAAAACACTTAACTTCAAATTCTATAATGATCCGCAAGTTACAAGCTATCCAAAATTGTCGAAAAATCCATTTAATTCTAATAAACGAAAACTATCAAACAATCATAACATAACAAGATGAATATACCACAATGTGTAGGATATATGTGTCAATATAATTACATAACAAAGCTTTTATTTATTCATTAGGCACACTTTACTACAAAAAAATAAGAAAAGGTTTCTTAATTATTCGGGTTATGCCACTACTACTTGGGCGCCTACATAGCGCATACATAATTCTTTTCTATAGAATATTCATATCAAACTCTATATTATCAAAAACTACACTTTATTTTATTTCATACTTCTTTAAAGATAACCTTAGAACTAAACTCAAGGTTTTTTTAAAATAATTTGAAATAATAATATGCACATGTAGCTTTTGTATATCAAATCAAACTTTCGAGATTAAATCAAAAATCATTTTCAAAGTGGCTTCAAATACTTCGTAAATATTATTAGGTATCATGATCTCACTTTATAAACCAATTCCCAAATATTTACTTTAAAATCCATAGAAAATACACATATAGATCCAACAATACAAAAATGATACCATAGAAACGGGTCCTACAAAGTCATACCATATATTTCCTTACTAAGAAGGAAAATGCTTATGAGAAGTGTTTACCAATCAAACACATCGTTTGCCCATTTTTAGTCATTTTCGAGCCTCTCGAACTTGATAACATAAAAATACTTTGTTTTCGAATCGATTAGCAAGTTCCAAAAGTAACCTCGAACTTAAATAAATCTTAAAAATACTTTCAAAATATCAGTATTCGCATATACTTTCAGATAATACTAATTTTATTTTCCAAAATAATTAAAATCAATTTTAAAGACATTAGGATTTAAGTTCTCAAAATATCAGTTTAAACCCTCTTCGTTTATAAACCATATTTTGTAAAATCACTTTTTTTAAAATTTATTCTAAACTTCTTTTATTAAAAATAACTTCTAACCCAACATTATCACTAAACGCATTATGGTTAAACTGTAAAACTCAATTCATAAGGTGTTCATTCCAATGCATCCATAAATATTGCCTACCCAACCCATGTTGTAAAAAAGTAAACTTCTCATAAATTAGTGGAGCAAAATCAACAATCAATAAAAGATAATAAGTGCTCATAAACTGGCCTAAAACAACTAATCAATCAACATATGATTATAATGCTCATGAACTGGTCGAACATAACTAATCAACCTACAAATTATAATAATGCTCATAAATTAGTCAAGCGTAACTAATCAATCTACAAATGATAATAATTCTCATAAGCTGCATAAGCAAGACTAAGCTAATTAGTAATGCTTAAAAACTAGTCAAGCATGTCAAATAATTCTACAAAGGATAGCAATGCTTATAAATAGGTCGAGCATGGCTAAACTAATTAATAAAGGGCAACGAATGAACATCATTAACCCCTACATTAATTAAACTATACTTTAATATTTCATACTCATATAATTATATAAGATCTTTTAATTTTTGAATTTGAAATTACCTTTAAGGCATACATTTATAATAAATACAAATATGCTCTATGTATAATACATTGAACTCATTCTAGGGCATCACCTACACTATCTCGAATGAACTATACCCAACCAAATACAAGGTTCTCGCTTAACATTCAGCTCAACTACCAGCTGTGACGACCGATCTTTCTGACCACTGATTGTCGACCTAATACATTCATGTTATTCATGTGTTGAGCACTCAAGTGCCGAAATGATAGACTGTTAGGGTAAATAAAAGGAAAAAGAAAAGGAACATGGGATAAAGAACACAATATCAGAATCTCATAGCAGGACGATAACATATTATACCAAAAAGACAATAGCAAGTGTCACTCTAAGATAAACAACATTTAAGAGTTACAATCCTAAGTACAATTACCATCCTGAACAATTATAATAGCATGTTCTCACAATTGCTAATATATATATATATATATATATATATATATATATATATGATGGCAGGTGAAAACATCCAACTTGACTTTTTGAGCTCCAAAGCATATCTAACTAAAACATGCCTTTCTCAAACTACTTGAAAGAGAACTTAGGAAATTGAAGAAAAAATAAAACCATCAGTCAGACAAAAATCTGGTATGAGAAACTCAAGTAACATGCAGCCACATATAATGGTATCATTTGAGACTACTCGAATCGCCGAAATGGTTTTCTCTCAAAAGAACCAAACTATTTAATAAGCACATATGGTGGTATAATAGCTAGTGTCTAGGCTCTAGAATATAAATTGGAAATAGCTGTGCTGCTTACATCTCCCAACACAACAATATTAAAAGTACAACTAAAACCACTAAGGTACATTCACATAAGGATTTCCATGGAGGTCTCCTTAGTAAGACGAAGTCCGCCTCCCACATAAGGGTCAAAATCTACCTTTCGAAACCGCGTAGAACTCTAGATAAAATATGTCACAAAGTTAAACATAAATGGTCCATGCCCGAACATGTGATACTGAGTACCAAAAACTCTCGCGCGTTTCAACCGAAAGCATCTCTAGATATTTGGAATTGAAATGCCCTTTAGGTTAGCAAACCCCTATGGCTATGGTCCTAATCTATTTTCAATCACTATGATGGTGAATTCACATTGATAATCTCAATATAAGAGTCTTCATCATTCGAACATACTCGAATCTCTCTGGATTCTAGCATCTCGAACAGTTCATGATTCTCTCCATGGATCCCTATATAAGTCATTCGACCAATGCTAACGCTAACCTTTCTCCTGGACTTAACCTTAGGATAGACAATTCAACTCATAACATTCCACTTCACAACCACTTTCAAAAAAAAGAACTCAATATCGGTTTCTAAGTATTTTTCGGTAAGTAATGCACCTACCCGATCCCAGACTCTTCAAAACTAAATCAGTGAATTTCTGCTAAATTCGATTAGGGATTTTTAAGAAGTAATTGAACGATATAAAGGAGCCTCCTTGGGGATCTCCTATACATACATTCTTAAAGAAAGAGATGACTTATACGAATGAGTCCTCCCCGAGGGATCTCATACTATATAAATACGTGGTGCTTACGTATATTTGCAAAGTTAATTTGGTAAAACTCAATAGTCGACTAATCGACTACATAGTACAAAAGCAAAAACAAATGCATATGGAAAACAGTATACTTATCATGTTTCCGACCTTCTCCACTTACGCTATCCCTCGATTGAGACTGAAGCTGGTAGGTTAGAGCACTGTTTACTTCTAAGCCTTACTCGAACTTCATTCTTAACTCTCACAGATAGAACAAGTCTACTTTATTAGCCTTTAGTGCTAAGCACACGATTACATAATGCTAGGAAATCAAATCTACGGTTTTGATGATAACTACTATACGAAATTTTTCTCACTAATGCACCTACTAGAAATTCCTCCGGAGATTATATCTTTTGAAGATTGGACACACAATCATCAAACCAGACAAGTTGGGCCTTCATCTGAAACACACCATGAACCGTCATAAGAGGAGGAACAACATCGTGAAACAACTCCTCCTTCTCCTGCACCATTTGATTATGTAAGCATATTTTGGAAACTTGATCAGAAACAAATACAAATGAAATCATTCAAGATCTCACTCTTCAAAATCAACATATCTTGTCTCAAAATCAAATTTTTTTGGCTAAACGTATCGATAGCTTTGAAACATCTTTTGCCACACGTCTAGCAACGGTTGAAACATCACTTTCAACTGTGTTAGCGATTCTCAAAGAGGTTCTTGAAAGGGTTCATGGTTCGACACACCCTTCCGAAGATTGGCCAACCCCAGTGCTTTCTCCTCCTTCGAAACAATCCAAACTTTTTGAGGAAGACGAACCTCTAAAATAAGCTCCGACATCTCCTACAAAACAACCTAGCTCTTCTCAAAAAGAAGATAAAGGAGATGATAAAGAAAAAACTTCCCCAAAAGACTCGTAGATTTTAGAATTGCATCTTATGTACACTTGAAAAATCTATGAATGTAATCAATTAAAATTATTTATGAAATTATCTTTTTGTGTGTTATCTCTGTATATATCTTTGACGATTGGCTAATATTTTAACATTTAATTAGTTATAAATTATTTTAATCATGCCAAAGGAGGAGAAATAAAATATATACATATATAAATTATAAATAAGCACATATTCAGGGGGAGATTTATAAATTATATATAAGTACATTGTAAAGTTGTCATCATCAAAAATGGGGAGATTGTTAGGAAATCAAATCTACGGTTTCGATGACAACAACTATACAATGGAAATCGAATATGCATATATATTTACATTTACAGGTACTTGCTAGAATAGCATCACTACAAGGACAAAAACAAGGCTTAAAGAACATTACAAGAGACTACAAGTCGATAGGATCGATGGAGCAACAAGAAAGATGCATAGAGTAAACATGTACAGTTTTCAGACGGTCTGGGTGCACTAGCCAGGCGTCTGAAGAAATCCTCTGGAATACAAAACAGACAGGATCAAATGTCTGGTTGATGCACTCAGACGTCTGAAAGGCTGCTCTATACAAAAAATATATATAGCCAGACATCTGAAACAAATACCAGACATCTGATGCTGAAATCGGAATTTAAAATTCAAATTACAACTGCCGCATTTGAAAATACATCTTCGCTTCTCTTCACTGCAACTCTTCATCGCCATCAAAAGCAACTGTAGAGCACTTGTTAATGGATGTAACTACTCAAGGAATCTCTTTACCACCATATATAATATCAAGAATCAAAGAGAAGAATTGACCTTACTTACATGCGCTCTTTACTTACATACTCTGTTATATTCTTGATCTCTAGCAACCTATACTTGTATTCCACTCTTCCATATATTCAGATCTCCTTAATAAATACTATATATATATATATATATATATTGGAAGCATTTGTAATTAATATTCAATACCTTGTTATAGAACACATACTTGACAAGAACAAGCTATTGTAACCAAGCCTATTCCTCCGGGCGAAGTGAGGGTGTTTGACAGTCGAATTCCGAAGGGGAGCTTCGGGACTGGACGTAGGATGGGGGGTTCGAACCAGTATAAAATCCTGGTATACTTATTCTATATTTACCTAGATTAATTTTATCTTAGTTGCATCATATATTTTGTCACATATACTTGCATATACACTACACGATCCACCCTATAGACTTTCAATTGGTATTAGAGCGAGGTTTGATCAAAGTACAGTAACACGTTTTTGAATCACTCTAATAAGGCAAGTATTTTTCAAGAAGGACAATCCATAGCATGAACCCCACTTTTTAATGGCTCTAGCAATGCATATTGGTCAACACGTATGAGAATTTTTATGGAAGCTAATGGACTAGAAATTTAGTCAGCCACTTAAGATAAATATGAAGCACCTACTACTCCTATGAACACATGGACCGATGCATAAAAACGACAGCTTCTAATAATGCCAAAGCTATGAATATTATATTTTGCTCACTAGATAAAAATGAATTTTCATGTGTCATGTTATGTAACACTGCATTTGATATTTGGCGTACCTTACAAGTTACACACGAAGACACAAACAAAGTTAAACAAACTAAGATTTCAATTTTAAAAAATAAGTTCTCATCATTTAAAATGAAACTAAATGAATCTATAGTAGATATGTACTCTAGATTCCAAACCATTCAACATGATTTAATGGCACTAGGAGTCAAATTCACAAATTTTGATTTAGTATCTAGAATACTCAATTCTTTAACTCCGGAGTAGGAAAAAAAGTATTAACTATCGAAGAAGCTAATGATCTCTCAGCACTCTTAGTTGAAGAGTTGATAGGAAATTTAATGTCCTATGAAGCTAATTTACAAGCACGAAAAGAACTAAATTTGGAAAAGAAGAACATAGCATTCCCAGCAACAAATGAAGACTCCGACTTAGACGAAGAAGAAATTGTATTTATTGCCAAAAACTACAACAAATTCAAGAAGTTTAGGAAAATGACTAAATTTCAGAAAAGAGGAAAATCAAGCTCAACAAATCAAACATCAATCAAATGCTATGAATGTGATCAATTTGGACATATGAAGAAAGACCGTCCCTAGCTAAATAATGATAAAAAGAAGAATAAATTTAAAAAGTTCAAAAAGAAGGCTTTCAAAGTAACATGGGATGAATCAGATTCTTCATCATCACATACTAATAGCGATAGTGATGGAGAACAAGTTAATGTGTGCTTTATGGCAAAACTGATGAGGTATGTCCTGAACTTAGCTATAAGGAATTATTAGAACTAGCATGCAATTAGATGATAAATTTAGAAAAATTAAAAAATTAAACAAAGAACATATAGCCAAAATAAATAGATTAGAACTTGAAGTAGGAATGTTAAAAGATGAAAAAGTTATTTTAAAAGAGGAATCAGAATTATCTCAAGAAAAAATTAAAAATAATTTAGTATATTTTTAATTGAAAATGAGGCTATTGCTATTGATTTTGATAAAACTAAAATAGTAAAGGATAACTTGTTAAAAGAAAATGTCAACTTAAAGAGTAATATTGAAATATTGAAAATTTAGAATTAAAAGAGAAATTAGATAAAATTACAAATAATGATTCAAAATTTAATAAAGGAAAATAGGATTTGGAAAATCTTATTAAAGCCTCAAAACCATCAGGTAATAGAAATGGAATAGGATTTAAAAATACTCCTAAAAAAAGAGGAAATAATGTTAAGAAATATAGTTATAAAAAGACTAAAAGTTCACCTAAGTCTAATATGAATACCGAAGATATAAAAATTTGGACTTCTAAGACAAATAATAATTTGATTAGACAAAAAAATATTAATAATTTCTTAGAGAATGTAGTCTATAATAAGAATTATATTCATAAAGGTACCAAACCTTCTTGGGTATGGCTACCTACTTCTCCTAACATCTAGGACCCAAACAAAGTATATGGGTACCAATAAAAACATCTTTTATTTTGCAGATACCCAAAATAAAAAATAAGGAGAAATGGATACCAGATAGCGGATGCTTCAAGCATATGACCGAAAATTCAAAAATATTATCAAATATAACATACATCGATGGTGGAACGGTAACTTTTGGAGATAACTCAAAAGGATACGTCGTGGGCATCGGAGAAGTCATCAACTATGGTATTTCTAACTCTCCTATTATTACAACTGTTTTATTAGTAGAAAATCTAAAACACAACTACTAAGTATTAGTCAATTATGCGATAAAGGTTTTCAAATCAATTTTGAAAAAGATAGATGTAATATTTTCGATAATAACAAACAACTTATATTTGAGGGTTTTAGAAACAAAAAAATTTACGTCTTAAACATGAATTTAAATAAAAATTCAAATTTGTGTTTAACCGCCGAACATGATGATCCATGGTTGTGGCATAAACGATTTGTCATATTAACTTTAAATATATTAATAAATAGCTGAATATGAGCTAGTTAGAGGTTTACCTAAAATAAATTACAAAGTAGAAAATTTATGTGACGATTGTCGAATTGGAAAACTAAAGAAAAGTTCTTTTAAATTTAAAATAATATTTCTACAAAACAACCAATAGAATTACTACACTTAGATTTATTTGGTCCAACGCAAGTAGGATCTATAAGTAACAACAAATATGTTTTCGTAATAGTTGATGATTTTTCAAGATATACATGGACTTTATTTTTAAAACATAAAAGTGACACCTTTGGTATGTTTAAAAAAATTTCTAAATGGATTAAAACACAAATTGATTTGAAAATGGCCTTTTTACTAGTTTTTGTAATAAGAAAGGAATAAGTCATAAATTTTCTTTTCCCCACACACCACAACAGAATGGTGTAGTAGAAAGAAAAAATCGTACGTTACAAGAATGTGCACGAAATCTATTAAATAGTAGTGGTCTACCAAAACATTTTTTGGCTAAAGCTATTGCTGTAACGACCCAAAATTTTTAATAATTAAAATTTGAATATTTAATTTATTTTAAATATTAATAAGTGAATTTATAAGTCGAATAAATTTTAATTTGAATTATTGGATTTAATTGGATAATTAAATCGATAATTTAATATGTTAAATTATGGAAATAATTGAAAATTGAGTTAAATATGATTGAAAATGATTTGTAAAATTTTATTTTATCATATTGAAGTTAGAACGATATTTTAGAACTTTTAAAATCGAATTAAAAGTTTATTTGTGAAAATTGAATATTTTAATATTAAATCGACTAGTGAAAATAGCCAATTTTTGAACAGTCTCAGAATTGAACGAAACTAGTTCCATTGGATCCGTAATAGTTAGCTATTACCGGATTTCAATTTTCGTGTCAATCGGAGTTATCGTTTGAGCGTGGCAGCCCGAAACGCATCGATTTATTTTTAATATTAATTTGGCGAGTGAAAATAGCCATTTTTCAAAAAGTCTCGGATTTCGATGAAACCAGTTTCATCGGATCCGTAATGTGATATTATTGTAAGGTTTCAAATTTCGTGTCGATTGGATTTACCGTTTGTCCGGTACAAATTAAAACGCCTAGAAATTGATTTAAATCGTTTAATTTAAATTGAGCGTTTATAGCCATAACTCGCACAGATGTCCGAATTAGCTTCCGAAACCTGTTCCATTGTGTCCGGAACGCGGGATAAACCCTAGGAACGTCAGTTTCGGCGCGTATATTGGAGTTCGGAATTTCCGGGATGAATAGTGTTTCGTCGGTTCCTTATAAATAGCCCTTCACTCTAAAAAAATAAAAAAAAATTACAAAACCCTAATTTCATAACCCTAGCCGCCGTTCACCCCTTTAATGGCCAGAATTTAATCTCACTTCTCCCTCAATCTCTCTCAATCTACAAAGAATTAGCCAAAGTTGTTAACTACAACATTGAAGATCATGAAGAGAGCTAGAGATCTATACGGTGATGATGGATTTTGGTGCAACGGAGGAGGAGCTAGAGGAGGCCGACCGTGGCCAGTTGCGCACGACATTCTATGCTCATGTGGAGGCTGAGCTTGCTATGGTGGCAGCTGAGTGTAGCTCGTGTCGTGCTCTTCTAGATGGCAGTGGTTTGATGAAGTATAGTCGAGAGATGAGGATGCAAATTGAAACCCTAAATTTTGTATATGGGTTCGTGTGCGACCTGATGATGTTGCGTGGGTTTGGGAAGATGAAGGGTGCGGTGGTGATTGCATGATGAAGGATCCTAAGGCCAAGATTGATGTAGGTTATAAATATAAAGAAAAAGTTGTAATTTATATATTAAAACTCGTGTAACTTCAAATATTCATATCTTTTTCATACGAGGTCGAAAACGCGCGAAACCAGTTGCGTTGGAATCGTATGGACGAGCACTACGCGATGGAGTTGGTTTGCAGTCGTTTGGAGTTAGTGAGAATTTTGGGTAAAATTAAACGTCCGTTTAATTTTATTCGAAATAAATCGCTAAAACGGAAATAAAATCAAGGTGAGAACTTCTCACTCAATCGAATCAGTTTCGATTTTATTTTAAATAGTTAGATTTAAAATATTTGAATGCATGTTTGAATGATGATTGTTATCTATTGATTGTTAAAATAGACATTATACGCCGTTAGTAAGCGGATGTTATTTATTAAAAACATATACCGCGAATATTTCATAAACAGTGAAATTGGTATTATATATAATAGCAATATATATATATATTGGCATATGTATATATTGGAGTTATTGATTTTCCGCATTTTTTGTTTAGCGGATGAGACCCTATTGCGCCGTTATTAAGCGGATAATATTATTAAATCCCATATACCGCGATAATTTCGTACTGGAGCGAAATTGGTATTGTGCTAATGTTTTTGGATGCAGGAAAACAGGTTGGAGGGATCCAACTGGATTCCTCAACAGTTTTTTAATTGATTTCAGATATTTTAATATTTGATGGATTTTCATATTGATATATGATATCGTTGTAGTCGTGATTGACTATTTGGTGTATAGCATCATTGGACCCAGATTTTGGGATTTTAAAATGATTTTTAAAGTGATTTTTGAAAATATACTTTATTTTTGGAATTGATCCATTATAAATAAATAAACGTTATAATTTTTAAAGTTATAAAAATTATGATTTTGAGAAATATAGTTAAAAGCTGATTTTGAAATTATGGAGTTAATAATTTTATAAAATAGTTTAAATTGGGAAATTTGAATTTATTGTGAAAAGTTTAAATATAGGGTTTATAAAATTTAATTATTTTATAAATCAAGAGAATGATGAAATTATAAAGGAAATTAAAGGTGTTTTAAAGAATAATATAAATTGACTTATATTAAGAGATTTATAAATGGATATTTATAAATTGGAATATTGACATTATAAAACGAGTTTTTATAAGTGTTTGAATGAAGTGAAAATGAATTTCATAATTGAATGGAATTTATAGAATTTTAAACAGTGAAGTTAGAAATGGAATTTTATAAACAGTAGGTTTATAAAATTTATAAAGTTATTGAAAGAATGAATTTTGGATAAATAAACAATCTTATAAATTATAAGATTTATAATTTGGGAAGTTAAAAGAACGATTTTGTAAAATAATCGTTTTATAAGTGTTTAACTTATAATGTGAACTTTTGTTTTATAATTGAGTTATAAATCGAATAGGTTAATAAAGGAATTTATAAAGGAAGTAGTTACAAAATAAATAGAAATGGAATTTATAAACGTTGTTTTATAAATTCGCAAACGACTTATTTTGATAAGTAAATTGTTGAAACCTATTAATGGAGTTATATTCACATTTTTGACTGTGAATAATCCTTTGAAATAAAATGAATAAAAGGATGAAATGTGTTAACGTAGTATATTCACGTTTTTGAATAGTGAATAATATGTTAAAGAAAATGTTTAGAATGTGATATTTTAAATTAAATTAAAACGATCTAACGATGTTTTAAAATGTGTTGAGATTCGAAATCATAGATTTCAACATTCATTGTTGAAATAGACGTTTTCGAGAAATAAAAGGAAATGGTAGACTATAACACTGTTGTTATAGTAAATGATTTCCGAAAGAAAATGTTTTGTATAGTATTGGGATTTATATATCTATCTTAAAATTCGAATCCCTATACTAGTGATTTTGGGTTGGCGTAACGATGTTTTACGCAACATTCGTTTTGGCCCAAATGAATATGTTTATGAGAATGATTTCCTTAAAGAATGAAATATATACTTAATCTCGATTTAAGTATATTAAATATTTTCTAAGTGTTGAAAATAAATAAAATTTGTGAATTACTTATTTAATAAGTATGGAAATGTTTCCAATATGAAGTGAATAATTAGAATTTATCTTTTTGAAGATAAATTGAAATGGATAATTGAAATCGTATATGCATGAATATTTTGGAATATAAATTCGTTATGGAATTTATAAAAGGAAAGTGGAATTTGTTTAAAAATAAATATTGATTTATTTTTGAAATGTGAAATTATATATCTAGTAAAGATATTTTGGAAAGTAAGTAATTTGGAAAATTATTTGGAAACTGGTGATGTTGTGCATATCCATTGATAGTTCAATAACCGACTATCAATATTTCCCTTTGAATGGGTATTTGATGTGATTGTTGAATATGAATGCCACACTTATTTTTGAATAAGCGCTCACTATTCGGGTTAATCGGGAAAGGACCATGGGGTCGTATAACCCATTCCGAATATGTGATACGTCGTTGTGAATTGCATTGAAGATCGGTGTTGAAGACCGAGTATTTGTGAAAGCGATAGATGACCTATCGATTGTTTCTGCACTGGGTAGCTCCTGGTATAGAGATTCCTTAAGTGATGGGAAATTCGATCGGGATTGTGAATACCCGGATTGCAAGGGCTTCGTGAGAAGTGCCTTCGGTTTTGTTCGAGCCCGGAACAGACTTGTATGGATTGTATGTCTGACATTACAAGTTGAGATATAAAGCCGATTTCTTTCAAATATATTTCTGTTGGTGGTGGAGAATTTATTCTTTTAGCTTAACACCCTTCTCTGAGACGTACGTGCTCAGAGGTTATATAGTTGAAGTTATCAGCGATATATTCCCAATTTGGTAATGTGACATGCTGAGTGTTGCTGTAAATGATCATTGTGTTGATTATTTGTGATAGGATCGTTTATTTGATCGTCTATCCTTGTGATCATTGTGTTGATCATTTGTTGACCCAAAGCATGGCTTTTGTATAAAGTATGTTTTTGTGGACGTGACTTCGTCGAGCCTCACACCCCGTGAATGGTCAAAACAGGAAAGATGCGGCAAGGTTATGAGGGGTAGCGCCCTTTAGGATGTGTCCATTTCCTTCTGGAAAAGGGTGGTATCATGGTATGGAGCCCAGATACTTACTCATGTTGAAAACACTTTGTTATGATTGTGTGAATTGATTACGAGCGCTCGGTAAAAAGGTCCCAAAGGACCGGGGGATGGCATATTCGGTCAGTTGTTACTCAGTTAGGGGTAACCCGGCCTTGTGTTGGTAGAGATCCGGTTTGGTTCTCGGGGATGTCCATCCAGAGGCATTCTCATGTGGCAATGGGAAGTTCCTTGGCCTGATCATTCGTTGGAAATCCAATTCCCAATACGAAACTTGTACGGTATTAGTTGTAGGACCTGCCATTCACTTATGGTGGTCACCACTGTTTGGATGGTAGCTATAGTAGGCATAGTTCGAAATGTCTATGTTGGCTAAGATTTATATTCTACTTTCGAAATGAATTTTCCCTACACTATACACTAATAATAATATCAAATGTTCTTTTAAATGTGTATCAAGCATCTTTGACTATCATAAGGAGAAATCTCCTCCGATTCTGCGTTTGCATGTGTGTGTGTGCGGGAGGCCTTATGGTAGTCTCATTTTTAAAAGCATTGCGAATTGAAATAAAAATATTCCTCTATTTTTGATTTTCAAAGATAAATAAACTGTTTTGAGTTCTCACACCAGTCACATGACTGACTTGGAGTTTATTGTTTTCCTTCCTAAACTCTGGGTGCCCACCAATTTCCACACGGGCAGTTAAGAGATAGGTTTATCAGGATATTCTGGATATTCTGGAGTTGCTGGAGGCAAGCTAGATCGCATGGCGTATTACTAGTTTATATAGTATTTCTTTTTCCGCTGCACTATTTGTTTGTTGTTGTATGTTGTTGTACACTCTGATGATATGATGTAATGAAATGTATAAAATGTAATAACTGATAGTTCTTTGTTTAAAGATTATTCATTTATTATTATATGTTGTTCCGCTGCGAATTGTGAGATTCTGTTGTTGTTCTGTTGTTTCTGTTCCGTTCTATGTTTTCTTTATGTTCTATTCTCTCTATTCTCTTTTTCTTCTATTTTAAAATTTTCTGTTCTCTTTTCTATTTTCTTTTCTCCCTATTTTCTATCTTCTTTCTTCTTCTTTTCTTTTTCTTAAACCCTCATTGTTCGGTTTTCCGTCGTTCGATTTCTCGGCAGTCGATAAAGTGAATGTCGATGTCGAATTTTCGGAAGACGAAGAATCGTGTCCTGACAATGTGGTATCAGAGCATATGGTTAAGCGATAACCATGGTTCTGTTGGGTATTACTCGTTAGAGATAGAGTCAGCAGTACTCTAGAATGAGTTTGAGTGTAATAATAGCTATGAGAGCATATTTGTTAGTGAATATGGAATTGTTTTATATTGTGATGATTGGTTTGTTGAGTGGTATATGAACCTTCGTCAGCGTGGTCTCGACAACTATGCCGAAGGGGTTTCTAAACACTTGAATAGAACAATTCGACATAATATTGATTTTAAATTGGGTGAATGAAATAATTTTACCTTGATTATATTTTATATATAAAGAAATAATTTTTCAGAATTATTAAAGTGTGTATAAGTTGATATGGATTAATGGATATAAGTGTTAATTCATTAAAATCTAATGTTATTGGAAAGTTAAACCAATTGAAAGTGATGGTGTTAAATCAAATTGAATGAATATAAACAAAGGAATTTGGTTGCAATTAATATACATTGGTTGTTATATGATTGTTAGTTGATTGTATATGAATTCGTTAAGAGTTAATGAAATTGAAAACCATTTCATTAAATATTAATGAGAATATGAATGAATATTTATTGGTTATGAATTAGTTGGATGATAATTGGTTGATGGTTGAATATATTGCTTTTATTGCATTTGCTATGTTGACATGTATAGTTATTATGTTGCTATATGTTGTATATTGATACTATTGTCTACATGCATGTTCTCATGTTGTTTGTTGAGTGATTAGTAGGTGCGGATCGCGTTTGCTTCGCATTTGGAGCTCGTTTTCGCGCTATATTAGCCGTATATGCTCGCTAATAAAATATAAGGTACATATCTCGGATTACATACCGTACTTTTATACTTTTTTCCCTGCGGGATGCCTCATTACTTGATGAGATGTATATTTGTGATATATATACTGTCATTTTTTTTCGGATCGAGCCGCGCAAAGGAGACTATGGCGAATTTTTTCGGAAATTTAAGGCGTTAGAAAAATTTGAGAAAAATTGGAAAATTTTGAAAACTTAGACTTTGATTTGGAATTGAAAGTTAAGCAATAGTAGTTGTTTTTTAAAAAAAAAGATAACTAAGTATGATTTGAAACTTAGTAAAGATTTTAAGAAGTTTAACTATGAATTTTGAAAAGTTAATAAATTCTATAACTTTCTTACTTGTTAATTTCGAGGACGAAATTCTTTTAAGTGGGGAAGATTGTAACGACCCAAAATTTTTAATAATTAAAATTTGAATATTTAATTTATTTTAAATATTAATAAGTGAATTTATAAGTCGAATAAATTTTAATTTGAATTATTGGATTTAATTGGATAATTAAATCGATAATTTAATATGTTAAATTATGGAAATAATTGAAAATTGAGTTAAATATGATTGAAAATGATTTGTAAAATTTTATTTTATCATATTGAAGTTAGAACGATATTTTAGAACTTTTAAAATCGAATTAAAAGTTTATTTGTGAAAATTGAATATTTTAATATTAAATCGACTAGTGAAAATAGCCAATTTTTGAACAGTCTCAGAATTGAACGAAACTAGTTCCATTGGATCCGTAATAGTTAGCTATTACCGGATTTCAATTTTCGTGTCAATCGGAGTTATCGTTTGAGCGTGGCATCCCGAAACGCATCGATTTATTTTTAATATTAATTTTGGCAAGTGAAAATAGCCATTTTTCAAAAAGTCTCGGATTTCGACGAAACTAGTTTCATCGGATCCGTAATGTGATATTATTGTAAGGTTTCAAATTTCGTGTCGATTGGATTTACCGTTTGTCCGGTACAAATTAAAACGCCTAGAAATTGATTTAAATCGGTTTAATTTAAATTGAGCGTTTATAGCCATAACTCGCACAGATGTCCGAATTAGCTTCCGAAACCTGTTCCATTGTGTCCGGAACGCGGGATAAACCCTAGGAACGTCAGTTTCGGCGCGTAAATTGGAGTTCGGAATTTCCGGGATGAATAGTGTTTCGTCGGTTCCTTATAAATAGCCCTTCACTCTAAAAAAATAAAAAATAAAAATTACAAAACCCTAATTTCATAACCCTAGCCGCCGTTCACCCCTTCAATGGCCAGAGTTTAATCTCACTTCTCCCTCGATCTCTCTCAATCTACAAAGAATTAGCCAAAGTTGTTAACTACAACATTGAAGATCATGAAGAGAGCTAGAGATCTATACGGTGATGATGGATTTTGGTGCAACGGAGGAGGAGCTAGAGGAGGCCGACCGTGGCCAGTTGCGCACGACATTCTATGCTCATGTGGAGGCCGAGCTTGCTATGGTGGCAGCTGAGTGTAGCTCGTGTCGTGCTCTTCGAGATGGCAGTGGTTTGATGAAGTATAGTCGAGAGATGAGGATGCAAATTGAAACCCTAAATTTTGTATATGGGTTCGTGTGCGACCTGATGATGTTGCGTGGGTTTGGGAAGATGAAGGGTGCGGTGGTGATTGCATGATGAAGGATCCTAAGGCCAAGATTGATGTAGGTTATAAATATAAAGAAAAAGTTGTAATTTATATATTAAAACTCGTGTAACTTCAAATATTCATATCTTTTTCATACGAGGTCGAAAACGCGCGAAACCAGTTGCGTTGGAATCGTATGGACGAGCACTACGCGATAGAGTTGGTTTGCAGTCATTTGGATTTAGTGAGAATTTTGGGTAAAATTAAACGTCCGTTTAATTTTATTCGAAATAAATCGCTAAAACGGAAATAAAATCAAGGTGAGAACTTCTCACTCAATCGAATCAGTTTCGATTTTATTTTAAATAGTTAGATTTAAAATATTTGAATGCATGTTTGAATGATGATTGATATCTATTGATTGTTAAAATAGACATTATACGCCGTTAGTAAGCGGATGTTATTTATTAAAAACATATACCGCGAATATTTCATAAACAGTGAAATTGGTATTATATATAATAGCAATATATATATATATTGGCATATGTATATATTGGAGTTATTGATTTCCCGTATTTTTTGTTTAGCGGATGAGACCCTATTGCGCCGTTATTAAGCGGATAATATTATTAAATCCCATATACCGCGATAATTTCGTACTGGAGCGAAATTGGTATTGTGCTAATGTTTTTGGATGCAGGAAAACAGGTTGGAGGGATCCAACTGGATTCCTCAACAGTTTTTTAATTGATTTCAGATATTTTAATATTTGATGGATTTTCATATTGATATATGATATCGTTGTAGTCGTGATTGACTATTTGGTGTGTAGCATCATTGGACCCAGATTTTGGGATTTTAAAATGATTTTTAAAGTGATTTTTGAAAATATACTTTATTTTTGGAATTGATCCATTATAAATAAATAAACGTTATAATTTTTAAAGTTATAAAAATTATGATTTTGAGAAATATAGTTAAAAGCTGATTTTTGAAATTATGGAGTTAATAATTTTATAAAATAGTTTAAATTGGGAAATTTGAATTTATTGTGAAAAGTTTAAATATAGGGTTTATAAAATTTAATTATTTTATAAATCAAGAGAATGATGAAATTATAAAGGAAATTAAAGGTGTTTTAAAGAATAATATAAATTGACTTATATTAAGAGATTTATAAATGGATATTTATAAATTGGAATATTGACATTATAAAACGAGTTTTTATAAGTGTTTGAATGAAGTGAAAATGAATTTCATAATTGAATGGAATTTATAGAATTTTAAACAGTGAAGTTAGAAATGGAATTTTATAAACAGTAGGTTTATAAAATTTATAAAGTTATTGAAAGAATGAATTTTGGATAAATAAACAATCTTATAAGTTATAAGATTTATAATTTGGGAAGTTAAAAGAACGATTTTGTAAAATAATCGTTTTATAAGTGTTTAACTTATAATGTGAACTTTTGTTTTATAATTGAGTTATAAATCGAATAGGTTAATAAAGGAATTTATAAAGGAAGTAGTTACAAAATAAATAGAAATGGAATTTATAAACGTTGTTTTATAAATTCGCAAACGACTTATTTTGATAAGTAAATTGTTGAAACCTATTAATGGAGTTATATTCACATTTTTGACTGTGAATAATCCTTTGAAATAAAATGAATAAAAGGATGAAATGTGTTAACGTAGTATATTCACGTTTTTGAATAGTGAATAATATGTTAAAGAAAATGTTTAGAATGTGATATTTTAAATTAAATTAAAACGATCTAACGATGTTTTAAAATGTGTTGAGATTCGAAATCATAGATTTCAACATTCATTGTTGAAATAGACGTTTTCGAGAAATAAAAGGAAATGGTAGACTATAACACTGTTGTTATAGTAAATGATTTCCGAAAGAAAATGTTTTGTATAGTATTGGGATTTATATATCTATCTTAAAATTCGAATCCCTATACTAGTGATTTTGGGTTGGCGTAACGATGTTTTACGCAACATTCGTTTTGGCCCAAATGAATATGTTTATGAGAATGATTTCCTTAAAGAATGAAATATATACTTAATCTCGATTTAAGTATATTAAATATTTTCTAAGTGTTGAAAATAAATAAAATTTGTGAATTACTTATTTAATAAGTATGGAAATGTTTCCAATATGAAGTGAATAATTAGAATTTATCTTTTTGAAGATAAATTGAAATGGATAATTGAAATCGTATATGCATGAATATTTTGGAATATAAATTCGTTATGGAATTTATAAAAGGAAAGTGGAATTTGTTTAAAAATAAATATTGATTTATTTTTGAAATGTGAAATTATATATCTAGTAAAGATATTTTGGAAAGTAAGTAATTTGGAAAATTATTTGGAAACTGGTGATGTTGTGCATATCCATTGATAGTTCAATAACCGACTATCAATATTTCCCTTTGAATGGGTATTTGATGTGATTGTTGAATATGAATGCCACACTTATTTTTGAATAAGCGCTCACTATTCGGGTTAACCGGGAAAGGACCATGGGGTCGTATAACCCATTCCGAATATGTGATACGTCGTTGTGAATTGCATTGAAGATCGGTGTTGAAGACCGAGTATTTGTGAAAGCGATAGATGACCTATCGATTGTTTCTGCACTGGGTAGCTCCTGGTATAGAGATTCCTTAAGTGATGGGAAATTCGATCGGGATTGTGAATACCCGGATTGCAAGGGCTTCGTGAGAAGTGCCTTCGGTTTTGTTCGAGCCCGGAACAGACTTGTATGGATTGTATGTCTGACATTACAAGTTGAGATATAAAGCCGATTTCTTTCAAATATATTTCTGTTGGTGGTGGAGAATTTATTCTTTTAGCTTAACACCCTTCTCTGAGACGTACGTGCTCAGAGGTTATATAGTTGAAGTTATCAGCGATATATTCCCAATTTGGTAATGTGACATGCTGAGTGTTGCTGTAAATGATCATTGTGTTGATTATTTGTGATAGGATCGTTTATTTGATCGTCTATCCTTGTGATCATTGTGTTGATCATTTGTTGACCCAAAGCATGGCTTTTGTATAAAGTATGTTTTTGTGGACGTGACTTCGTCGAGCCTCACACCCCGTGAATGGTCAAAACAGGAAAGATGCGACAAGGTTATGAGGGGTAGCGCCCTTTAGGATGTGTCCATTTCCTTCTGGAAAAGGGTGGTATCATGGTATGGAGCCCAGATACTTACTCATGTTGAAAACACTTTGTTATGATTGTGTGAATTGATTACGAGCGCTCGGTAAAAAGGTCCCAAAGGACCGGGGGATGGCATATTCAGTCAGTTGTTACTCAGTTAGGGGTAACCCGGCCTTGTGTTGGTAGAGATCCGGTTTGGTTCTCGGGGATGTCCATCCAGAGGCATTCTCATGTGGCAATGGGAAGTTCCTTGGCCTGATCATTCGTTGGAAATCCAATTCCCAATACGAAACTTGTACGGTATTAGTTGTAGGACCTGCCATTCACTTATGGTGGTCACCACTGTTTGGATGGTAGCTATAGTAGGCATAGTTCGAAATGTCTATGTTGGCTAAGATTTATATTCTACTTTCGAAATGAATTTTCCCTACACTATACACTAATAATAATATCAAATGTTCTTTTAAATGTGTATCAAGCATCTTTGACTATCATAAGGAGAAATCTCCTCCGATTCTGCGTTTGCATGTGTGTGTGTGCGGGAGGCCTTATGGTAGTCTCATTTTTAAAAGCATTGCGAATTGAAATAAAAATATTCCTCTATTTTTGATTTTCAAAGATAAATAAACTGTTTTGAGTTCTCACACCAGTCACATGACTGACTTGGAGTTTATTGTTTTCCTTCCTAAACTCTGGGTGCCCACCAATTTCCACACGGGCAGTTAAGAGATAGGTTTATCAGGATATTCTGGATATTCTGGAGTTGCTGGAGGCAAGCTAGATCGCATGGCGTATTACTAGTTTATATAGTATTTCTTTTTCCGCTGCACTATTTGTTTGTTGTTGTTGTATGTTGTTGTACACTCTGATGATATGATGTAATGAAATGTATAAAATGTAATAACTGATAGTTCTTTGTTTAAAGATTATTCATTTATTATTATATGTTGTTCCGCTGCGAATTGTGAGATTCTGTTGTTGTTCTGTTGTTTCTGTTCCGTTCTATGTTTTCTTTATGTTCTATTCTCTCTATTCTCTTTTTCTTCTATTTTAAAATTTTCTGTTCTCTTTTCTATTTTCTTTTCTCCCTATTTTCTATTTTCTTTCTTCTTCTTTTCTTTTTCTTAAACACTCATTGTTCGGTTTTCCGTCGTTCGATTTCTCGACAGTCGATAAAGTGAGTGTCGATGTCGAATTTTCGGAAGACGAAGAATCGTGTCCTGACAATTGCCACAGCTTGTTATGTTTTGAATCGAGTAACCATACATCCTATGACTAAACAAACTTGGTTTGAAATATTTTTTTAGAAGAAAACCTAAAGTATCATACTTTAAAACTTTCGGATCAAAATATTTTATATTAAATACAAAAGATAATTTAGGAAAATTTGACCCGAAAGCCGATGAAGGAATCTTTGTTGGATACTCGGATCGTAGTAAAACATATAGAATTTTTAATAAACAAAATAACACTATTGAAGAAAGTTTACATGTTTCGTTCGATGAAAATATTCTTAACCAACATACTAATGATGATGAAGAAATAATTCCAATAACAAATACAATAAATTCTATTAATACTGAAACAAATGCGCAAAATAATACTTTGATATCATTTCCTAGAATTCTTAAGGATCATCCAAAAGAAAATATCATTGGAGATCTTAATTCTAGAGTAACTAGAAATCAACCTAATCAAATAAGCCACATAGCATTTGTGTCAAATTTTGAACCAAAAAATTATAAAGAAGCTTCAAATGATAATTTTGGGATAATAGCAATTCAAGAAGAATTAAATCAATTTGGATGTAATAATGTTTGGAAATTAGTACCAAGGAACAAAATGGGTATTTAAAAACAAAGTAGATGAAAACGAAAATATTGTTAGAAATAAAGCATGTTTAGTTGCTCAAGGCTACAATCAAGAAGAAGGTATCGATTATGACGAAACCTTTGCTCCAGTAGCAAGATTAAAGGGCATTCGTATATTACTCACTTTTGCGAATCATCACAATTTTAAACTATTTCAAATGGATGTCAAAAGTGCCTTTTTAAATGGTTTTATTAAAGAAAATGTATATGTTGAACAAACTCCATTATTTGTTCATGAAAAATATCTGGACCATGTTTTTAAATTACAAAAAGCGCTATATGGATTGAAACAAGCACCTCGTGCATGGTACGAACGTCTTAAAAATCTCTTAATTACATTTGGTTTTCAAATAGGCAAAATCGATAGAACTTTATTTATTAAACGAGAAAATAACGATATTTTAATTGTACAAATTTACATAGACGGTATTATTTTTGGTTCAACTAAAAAAAAACTCTGTAATCAATTTTCAAATATTGTGAAAATGAATTTGAAATGTCTCACATGGGAGAATTAAATTTCTTCTTAGGTTTACAAATAAAACAACTTGAAAATGGTATTTTTATTCATCAAGAAAAATATTGTAACGATCTATTACGTCGTTTTGAAATGGATAAAATTTCAACAAACCAACACCGATGAGTACTATTGTTTACTTAGAAAAGGATGATAACAGAAAAGATTTCGATGAAAAATTATATCGTAACATGATTGGTTCCTTACTCTATTTGACGGCACCGATATTATGATGAGTGTATGTCTCTATGCCCGATTTCAAGCAAAACCAAAAGAATCTCACCTAAGAGCTGTTAAACGTATCATACGATATTTATCTAGTACAAGAGATTACGATTTGTTTAATCATAAAGGATCACCTTTTGAACTAGTTTCATATAGGGATGCGGCTTTCGATGGATGTAGAAAAGATCGTAAGAGTACTAGTGGAACATGTCACTTTATCTAACAATCATTAGTCTCATGGTTTAGCAAAAAGCAAACTTGTGTCTTCTTTTCTACTTGCAAAGCCGAATATATTTCAGCAGCTCTAGCATGTGCACAAGTGATATACATGCAACAAACACTTACGGATTTTGGCAAAATTAACAATAAATCTCCAATATATTGTGATAACACAAGTGCAATAAATCTATCCAAAAACTATGTAAATCACTCACGAACTAAACATATAGATATACGATATCATTTTTTATGTGACAATGTTGAAAAAGGAATTATTTCATTAGAATACGTAAATACCGAAAATCAAATAGCAGATATTTTCACAAAACAACTAAATGAATAAACTTTTATTAAAGTACGACGCGATTTAGAGATATGCTCTCTTAATAATCTTCTAAATTAATAACCAAACCTTCACTTGTGCTATGTTTAGCTAATAGTTTTCTATCCACAAATTAAAATTCGTAAATCCTTTACCTTCATTTTTTTAGTTATTTAGTTTCTGAAAATGATCTATAAATAATTTTTAACTTTTATTTATATCTTCATACAACAAGAAGGAAAAATATATACACATTTCATATATTTTTTACAACAAAATATAATCATGTCTTCTGAAAATTCTCATCTATTTTTCTCGACACCTACAACGGATAGCTCGACGGATACACCACAACGGCTTCCTACCCCCACACCAAATCAGGAACTGACGTATAGGTGGTCCTCCTATCACACGAGATTCACGATTCACTCCTGATAGAAAGAAGTCCAAATGATCTTTATTTGTCTCTCCTACCACAAAGGAAAAAAATTGATGAGATGTATCAAAAGCAACAAATATATCTGCAACGAGAATTATATTTTGAACAAAAAGTCATGGCACGACTAAGCTTTTTGGAGCAAGTAGCGATAAAGTTTTGTAATTCACGAAAGAAAGATGTCCATGAACCACTTCCGATGCCTTGTAGTTCCTTGGATCCCTCTTCCTCCTATCGTACACCTTTGGACCCTTCACCAAGGCAATTCTCTGGTTCCCTGAGAACTCATGAACGTGGAAATATATGGTCCCCACTCAAACCATGGAGGGATGACAAGTCAGATAATCACAAAACTCCATCACCATCTAAATAGCTTACATTATTTTTATTGTATTTGTATCTACGTAGATTTGTAATTTTGTTTTACAAAAATACTACATTTCTTTTCAAATAATAAAGGGTCGAGAAATATGCAACACCTTTAAAATTTAGGCTATTTTTGGAAAGATTGCTTGTTTGAAATGTCTGGATATGGACCTCAGACGTCTGACACTCTGATAACCCACAAAGATTACATCATTGTGCATATGTCAGGCGTCTGATATAACTGTCCGGACGTCTGAAAATTGTCTTTGCTAACTTAAAATAGATACCAGACTATTTCAGACGTCTGAACTATGAACCAGACGTCTGAATAAAGTCTTTGCCACCAAATTATAAAAAATCGTTCTATTTCAGACGTCTGATATTTAAACTAGACGTCTGAAAAATCTCTTTAACTATCAAAAATTACAAACTCGACCAAACCGGACTTCTATCAACTAAACCAGACATCTAAACTTATTTACTGTACTCAATTAGGGTAAATCAGATGTCTGAATTAGCTTCTAGACGTCTGAAATTCAATGGACACTTTAAAACAACCAGATAACATCTATTTTTTTATACCTAATCTCACTTCTATTTTAAACCGGTTTTACATCATCAACGATTTTTTACTCAAAAACATCTTTTCCACACTTGTTCGAATTCAATGCCTCCTAGAAGTAAAAACCCTAAAATATCCAAAAGGAAACAAGTCCAACCAACTTTCTCAAATCCTCAAGTTTGCTCAGATGATTAAATCGAACGATGGATGAATCAAGCACCATGTTCACTTAAGAGATATAAGGATATACAGAAGAAGAAACTTCACACAGGTCCATTTTGTAACATACTCAAGTTTCCAATGTGCGATTTGGATGAAATGTGTGAGAATGTCGGTTTAGAAACATTGATATCTTTCACTCCTAATAACATTCAAATTGATTAGTTGTCCATATTTCTTTTCTACACAAATTTGGATAGCATGGAGGTATGGAACACTGAAAATGAAGATAAACGGTTATGGTCTAGGGTTTATGGCAACACGGTTAGACTAACTCCAGGAATAATAGGCAGAACACTCGGATGTTCTGACACAGGCGAAGATCTATATAATATTCCCGATATGCATTTCAAACCAAGGAATAATATAACACATCAAATATGGGAGGATGAAATGCCTAAATTTGCATCCAAATATCTACAATAAAGGCAAGACTACTTACTTGAATGATCATCAATACTATCATTCCTTGTCTAGGGAGTCATGAGTAGATAACGGAGTTAGAACACAAAGCTTTGTATGCTCAATTCAGCGGAACAAGGGTGAAGTGGGCCAAATTTATTTTTGACGAGCTTAGAAAATTTTGGACTCGATTATGGCCATTGATTATCTACCCCTACATTCATCATGAGACTTCTACGTGCTAACAACATTCCCTCCTATTTATCAACTTTTGAAGAAATTTCTCCAAAATATGCTTCCACAAAGTTTTTCTCACTAATGCACCTACTGGAAATTCCTCCGGAGATTATATCTTTTGAAGATTGGACGCACAATCGTCAAACTAGACAAGTTGGGCCTTCATCTAAAACACACCATGAACCATCATAAGAGGAGGAACAATATCGTGAAACAACTCCTCCTTCTCCTGCACCATTTGATTATGTAACCATATTTTGGAAACTTGATCAGAAATAAATCCAAATGAAATCATTCGAGATCTCACTCTTCGAAATCAACATATCTTGTCTCAAAATCAATTTTTTTGGCTAAACGTATCGATAGCTTTGAAACATCTTTTGCCACACGTCTAGCAACAGTTGAAACATCACTTTCAACTGTGTTATCGGTTCTCAAAGAGGTTCTTCAAAGGGTTCATGGTTCGACACACCCTTCCGAAGATTGGCCAACCCCAGTGCCTTCTCCTCCTTCGAAACAATCCAAACTTTTTGAGGAAGACGAACCTCTAAAACAAGCTCCGACATCTCCTATAAAGCAACCTAGCTCTTCTCAAAAAGAAGATAAAGGGGATGATAAAGAAAAAGCTTCCCCAAAAGACTCATAGATTTTAGAATTTCATCTTATGTACACTTGAAAAATCTATGAATGTAATCAATTAAAATTATTTATGAAATTCTATTTTTGTGTGTTATCTCTGTATATATCTTTGACGATTGGCTAATTTTTTAACATTTAATTAGTTATAAATTCTTTTTAATCATGCCAAAGGGGCAGAAATAATATATATATATATATATATATAAATTATAAATAAGCATATATTCAGGAGGAGATTTATAAATTATATATAAGTACATTGTATAGTTGTCATCATAAAAAATGTGGAGATTGTTAGGAAATCAAATCTACGGTTTCGATGACAACAACTATACAATGGAAATCGAATATGCATATATATATATATATTTACATTTACAGGTACTTTCTAGAATAGCATCACTACAAGAACAAGAACAAGGCTCAAAGAACATTACAAGAGATTACAAGTCGATAGGATCGATGGAGCAACAAGACAGATGCATAGAGTAAACATGTACAGTTTCAGACGGTCTGGGTGCACTAGCCAGGCGTCTGAAGAAATCCTCTGGAATACAAAATAGGCAGGATCAAATGTCTGGTTGATGCACTCAGATGTCTGAAAGGCTGCTATGTACAAAAAATATATATAGCCAGACGTCTGAAATAAATACCAAACATCTGATGCTGAAATCGGAATTTAAAATTCAAATTACAACTGCCGCATTTGAAAAGACATCTTCGCTTCTCTTCACTACAACTCTTCATCGCCATCAAAAGCAACTGTAGAGCACTTGTTAATGGATGCAACTACTCAAGAAATCGCTCTACCACTATATATAACATCAAGAATCAAAGAGAAGAATTGACCTTACTTACTTGCGCTCTTTACTTACTCTGTTATATTCTTGATCTCTAGCAACCTATATTTGTATTCCACTCTTCCATATATTCAGATCTCCTCAATCAATACTCTCTAGATATATATATATATATATATATATATATATATATATATATATTGGAAGCATTTGTACTTAATAGTCAATATCCATGTTATAGAACACATACTTGATAAGAACAAGCTATTGTAACCTAGCCTATTCCTCCAGACGAAGTGAGGGTATTTGATAGTCGAATTCCGGAGGGGAGCTTCGAGACTGGACATAGGATGGGAGATCCGAACTAGTATAAAATCCTGGTGTTCTTATTCTATTTTTATCTAGATTAATTTTATCTTAGTTGCATCATATATTTTGTCACATATACTTGCATATACACTATACGATCCACCCTATAGACTTTCAAATAATTTCCATAGACAAG
Source organism: Allium cepa (assembly GCA_030765085.1). Taxonomy (NCBI): domain Eukaryota; kingdom Viridiplantae; phylum Streptophyta; class Magnoliopsida; order Asparagales; family Amaryllidaceae; genus Allium; species Allium cepa. The sequence goes on from CM060929.1 coordinate 1,002,847,631, forward strand.
TAAACACCAAAAGCACGATTGAGTCACAAAAAGTACGCTTAAGTCACATAAGCAACTTTTAACCCTCTTTTTATTTAATTAGGTCTTTTATTAATTAAAACTTCTTTGTAAATACTTGTATATGTATATTTAATATACCTTTATAAAAGATATATACATGTATACTACTATTTCACTATTTATTTCTACTCTTTCACTATTCATTTCTACTCTTTTCAATACTTATAAATGTATTCATATTCTTATCTCCAAGTGGTTTATGAATATTCACAAATCCTTAAACAAGATTTCATATTTTCAAAAGTATAATTAAATGAGTTTAAAAAACAAATGTTATTTAAACATCATTACTATAATCCCAAAACTATTTTATACTTAAAATTATCTTTATAAATACTTTTTAAAGATCTATTTACATTACACTTATTTAACAAGGTAATGTATTTTTAATCAACTTCTCAAAACCATTCATTAGTAACTAAAGTTATAACAAAGTCATTTTTATCCTTCTAAACTTTTGCTTAACTTACTTTTCCAACTTATATGTAAATACTTAAAAAATACTTATAATAGATTTTAAATATCCATGTAAAATATTACTTAAAAATAGCTAATTTATAATGTATTAAAAACCTTTTATTTTAAATACTATAAAGGAAACCTTTTTCTTTTAGAACTCCATACTTAATTATTAAAAATATATTTAAACCTCTGATCCTTGTTTCATACTCTAATCCATGTTATTAAACTTCTGTAGAAAGATTCCTTAAAGATAATAAGTTCTAAATCATTTAAACCATGAAAAACTAGTCAAAATATCGCCTTAAAACAAAACAATGCAACAAGCCCGGAACTGCAGTAGATCAAAGCCAACATTTATAAGTGCTGTTAAAAGTCCTGGATCGAGAACACTTAAAAAAGTTTTGAAAGTTTGACAAGTTTGCTCTATAAAAATGATCAATTCAAAGTCTTATTTTTTACAGTAAGAGTTATTCTTATAGTAGATAATAACCACACAAATAAATACCTAAGGATGTCTTTCAATTTAACTTTAAAAATAATAGAACACAAGACATTTTCAATGTGTATCCACAACAACCTTTTTCTTGCTTCTAACTTTTTCAGTTTCGTTCAACCAGCTATATAAATTTTTGCACCTTGATAAAGTACATATATTTTATTTATTAACACAACAAAGAAACCCCTAAGGATGACTTCCAAAATTAACTATAAAAATCACCGAACATAAGGCATTTTCAAAGTGCATCCATAGCGACCTTTTTGCTTCTAACTTTTAGAACTTTGTTATATCCTTTCTATTATTTTCCAACCAATTCCCACTATCACATACTCTATTATAAGTGTAGAGAACAAGAAAGCATAACCTTTCATAATATGTTGATATGGACAGGCTAAACACAAGGGATTTGTGAAGTGCACTTATAAGGACTATTCTTGCTTCAAACACTTTCAAACACACTTCAACTTCACACACAACCCAATCAGTCACGTAAACACAAATTCCTGACCATGATGCATGTCTTAGAGGGTAATGGAAGTGAATACATAACATATAAAGTTATCTTTTTCTTTCCAAAATAGAATCCAAAAGTTATAACTTACATAGTTCTTGACTTTACTTAACTTTATATTTACACACAAAAATATACATAAAATATATACATGTAAAATAGTGAGATAACTCACTCAGATTCATGTCAAATCTAAGCATAAGCACAAAGGAATACAAAACCACTTCTTACCTCAACCAAATAACTAAAGACTTCACCTTTAGCCTCCACATACATAAGGCCATGCTCCTCCCTCTGTGCAATTGAAGTTGTTGATAGCGTTCTACGTGTCTTGAAAGCTTTGAGTGTTGAAGTAGTTCAAAGTGTGTTGTGCTTGAGAAGAATTGTATCAGCTTGTAACGAAATCATCAATAAAGATATTCAAAGTGGACGTAGGCAAGCTATTAAGCCGAACCACTATAAAATTGCTGTTGTTTACTGTTTTTTCTGTAGTTTTCTGCTTATATTCTGTTCCCGAATCATCGGGTGGTGCTTTCACAACTACACTTTACACATCGGGGTGTTAGCGTTCAAATTTTAGCGTTAACATTTTTCATAGCCTAGGGATGGGTGCCCATATTTTCAACCTTTCATTAACTTTTACTTAATTTTCCTAGTTTCTAGATGTTCTAAGGCCTTGATTAAAGTTTAGAAGGATTTAAAGTTGTTTTGATATGTTTTAAGGAGATAAAGAGGAGAAAAAGAGCATGAAAGACTTATCATTTTTGTTCATCATTTGGCAAATGTATTTGTGATATTATGATAGGCTTAAAAAGACTTTAACAAGAGGTCATTATCACCTATAAAATCCTTTAGGCCAGCCAAAGCAACCCTCTATATGTAACTTTCCACCTCTTTTGTTTAAAGAACAAATAACTAAACAATATTCACCAAAATATCTTCTTCTTTAATCTATTTGTTAATCTCTTTCTAATCATATTTAGTTAGATTTAACACAAAATATTTTTAGTTGCTATAATTAAACAATGATTAGTTAGACAAGCAAACAAGTTTGAACTTCTATTGGGTAAAAACCGTTTATCGATAAAACAATTTTTGATCACATTATCGATATTTCTTCGAGCTATTTATTTTTGTAAATATTTTTCAAAAACAAGTTTACCATCATTAGTTATTAATTAAAAGGAGGTAAATAAGGTCATAAAATCAATTTAATCATATTTAACTAAGATTTCAATATTTAAATAATGCAGACATTTAAATACGAATTGTTCAAAATTACGGGTCGTTACTGTAACATCGTCACTTCAAGATCTCCTGTTTGACCTTAGTTATTATCAACCAACAGAAAACTCTCAAGTGAGTCATTCTATAGTTATCCAATCACCATCGATATGCAACATTTTGGTGCACCCAACAATATGGGTAATATATTGTTCAACATTTAGAGAGCGTTACATACCCTAGTCTTAACGGATTAATCGGTATCGTTTCTCGAAACATCTTGAGTAGAATTACTTAAAATAACATGTTCTTTTAATGTGATAAAATTTTCATGATTACAACATATTATAATTACTATCACATAACATATCATTTGGTGAATAGGTATGCTATTTTGTTTTAATTAAGTACTCTGCAAGTTAATTCTCTCCGATAATGATAAACTACCTTTATTATATGGAAACTTTTGAAGTATGTTTTCAAATTTCTAGTAAGCTTTACGTTCTTTTACGAACAGTACTACAACATTGTTATCATATAACAATGTTATGGGATTCTCAACATTTGAAATCTACCCGAGCCCCATTGTAAATTTGTGCATTTATTTATACTTCTTTTATCATAGTGTTATTCAAGGCAATGTATTAGGCTTTGGTTAAATTAGCAATTGCTTACTGTTTGGAATTTATCCAACTTAAAATTGTTAATTTAAGATTGAATATGAATTTAAGATTGGCATATTATATTTGATATCACTTCTGAAGTTCGAACCCATACACTCTCCTATATAAGGAGTTAGTTGTTTCTAAGAACAATTCTCTTTTATTTTGTAAATATTCAAGAAAATCGATGTGCATTTAAAAGTGTATATTTATAATCACAAATTTAATCTTCTTTTATTAAAATTAACGATCATATGAGGATATTTTACATGTTTTAACCAAAATCAATGTTTTCAATACACCATCCATTCATCTTCATTTAGGGGAAAACGGTAATTTTATGCATGAATTGAATTGGAGAAAATTTATTCGCACATTTTAATCTTATATTGTAGGAAATTGAGTGTAGTTTGGAAGAAGAACATGGATATATGCATGCATATTTGTTAGAGGCTAAAAGAATGTAGAAAAGAAAAGAGATAATGCAACATGGAGGAGCCCACATGCCTACTACTAACTAATGGACCATAATTAAAAGCACATGCACATATTAATGGAGATTTAATGGTAAAATCATATGTTAATAAGGATTAATTAACTCCCTAATGATTACTTGGAGGTTACACAAACTCAAACGTAAATTAAGTAGCTCCTGAAAAAATAGAATTAGGGTTTAGGTTACGTTTCATGTAATGAGGCTCTTAATCTCTCTTTTCATGCAAATTTAGCACAAAAGCAATGTTAAATAATATCTCTTTAAAGGCTTCTTAGCCTTGCTCTCTTTACTTTCATACACTTTAATTTCAGGCTTTCTTTTATTTTTATTTTATTTAATGCCTTCTTTTCTTTAATGCAAGTAGATTAGATCTTCTTATTTTATGCAAGTTAGTTAGTTTTATCTCCCTTTAATTATTATTTTCATTTCATGTTGTTTATGTTAAAACCATTTTGTGTTGAGATGAATTCAATTATGAGAACCTAAACTCCTTCAATTTAGGGGAGCTCTCATGAATCATACTAAATCAATATAAAATGGTTGAATTTGTAGTCTCTTGTTTTTTGCTTAATAGAAATTAAGAATGATAGTAATTTATGTTTCTTTTAGTGAATTTGATAGTCTATGTTGACATATCAAATAGGCTATGCTTAATCCAATATAAGTATAAATTATTTGATCACTTGCCAAAGTGATTTTGATCATGGAATTAAAAGTAGAATCAATATTTGATGTTCTATATTACTAGTCTTAAAATAATAAATAGATCATGCTTAAATTAGATTTTATTTTTAATAACATGATTAATTTTCATGAGATTTTAGAAATGAGTTTGAATAGTTTGTTAGAGTTTGATGGTTTAAGCTGTGCTAATTAATAGCACAAATAAGTCATGCTTATGATAAACACATAATTTTTTTGAAACTGGGTAAACCGCCTCATTAAAAACCTTACTAGATATCAACGTGGTACCTGGTAAGGAAAAAAGAGTGCAGTGCTTTATTGTTATTATATCACTAAATATAATGTTTTTACAAACCAACAACAGTACCAATTCCAAACAAAAATAAAAATCCTAGCGGGTAAATACTGTTGAACCCGATGCATTCAAATACAAAACGTGGCATAACCAAACAGACAAAACAGAAAACAGGAACCGGCTGATAAAGGATTTACTCAAAGCTTTAGCCGGTATCCACTAAGTCAATGCCCCATCTCTCTAAAATTTCTTCATTTTCTTTAGATCTCTTTATCTTCCTCCTGCTTTTCGTCATCAAATATCTTACATCAATCTCCACATAATTCCATCTTCGAAACTTGTCAGTCTCTTTGCCATCGTGAATTCTAGCGTTTCTTTCCAACCAGATATGGTAGATAATCGTGACGAAGCTGCAAGAAGCGAGGTCTTTGATTTGGTTTTCAGCTTTGAACGAGTCGTATATAGCAGTCGCTTCCTCTTCAACCAACATCGAGCTAACCTGTTTCATACCAAGCTTCATAATTCATTTCTACTTAAAATATAAATGAGTGGCTATGGATACATTTTGTGTTTGATTTATATAAATGATTGAAAGTGAATTTACCTATGAATTGCTCCTTAATCTAATAGTTTTATTCACTTTTGTTCTAGTTTGTTTTCTACAATTTTCTTAATTTAACGCAGTTTCAAAACCTTGGGCTAATTTGATTGAGTAATTTTAGAAATTTATTATTTCCTTGTGGGTCGCCCGTAGCCGCATACGTACTACGACTGTACGTCGTGCGCTTGCATTTATTATTACGTTCTCGATGGTATTCTAATCGATAGAATTTTCCGTTGTTCAACAAGTTTTTGACGTCGTTGCTGGGGATAGCAATTTTATTTTATTTTACTTTTCAAATTTTTTTTTTTAACGTTTGTTATTTTTTATTTGTGTTAGCTTTCGAAAAAAATTGTATTTATTTGTTATTATATTTATGTTGTGTCCACTAGTATTGTTCACTTGTGTTTAGTTTATTTGTGCATTTTGTGAATTAGTTTTTTTATATAAAAAAAGAGACACTCGAAAATTTGTGCATTTCATCCCATTTTGTTGTTTGCATATATTTTCATTTCACTTTTCGCCTTTTCATTTACATTTCATTGTGCATTTCTGTATCTTTCATTTTGCTCACTATTATTAAATCTTCATTTCTATTTTCCTCACTTCTATTCTTCATTTATTTAAAAAAAATCACAAACATTTTATAGGTTCCAAACTGTGCACAACAGTTTTCATTTTCAAATTTTGCATTTGTACATGGCATTTACATTGCGGTTCTTTGCAATTATCATTGAATTTACATTGCTGAGCATTTTTTCTTTATTTTAATCTTGAAAAAAAAATCTCACATTGTAATTGATTAATTGTTGTTTTCTTTGTTGCATGCATTTTTGTTTTTGTGTGCATTTAATTTTTTTTGCATCACTTCCACTTCATTACAAATAATAAATCAAGTATACAAACACCCAACCTCTCTGGCGTCACCACATTGCCTACTTCACTATCATATTCATTCAAACATTCTCCATTTTAGGCACAGCACACCCCCAGACCTCTGATGTAATGACCCGTAAATTTATCACCTTGATAAATTTTATTTATTTTTAAATAAAAGGTTAGTAATATAAATAATATTATTTTAAGTGATAATAAGTAATAGTAGCTTATTTTAAATAAATATTTACAAAAATATTTTCCTCGAAATCTAAATTGATAAAATGGCCAAAAACCATTTTATCAATAAACAAATATATAATCTTAAAACATCGCGCACAGAGCTGGATACATTCACTTATTTTTATAATTAGACAAGAATATGAAATAAAATCAATTGATTTGTTTTTGAAAATAAAACATGTTTTTAACATTTTTAACAATGCCCTTAGTATGATATTGATTTATTTACTTTAAATTGAGATTTAATGATTAAATAATTATTATAATTATTCAAATAATGATTTTAAAAAGGTTATAATTCATTTTGAATAGTTATAAAGTTACAACGAATCATAATATTTTTATATAGGGATATATTTGATTTGAAATTATAAGGAAAAATCAATATCGTTTTATTGGTATAATAGCGATTTTTGTAAATAATTGTTAATACAAATTTATATGGTTTTATAAATAAAATGTGATCGTTTTAATTTATTTAAAATGATAATAAATTTATTTCGAAATTTTGTTTACAAATATATGTACGTTAAAATATAAGTGAAAATGTGACCGAGAATCGGTTCTCCGATCTACAACGCTTTATCGAGCGAAGTTGTTTGGAATCAGCGCAACATTGTTTATATGTCATGTACATATATGTAACATACAAATGTATCTGGTAACATGCATATGAACATATGTATACATACATATACACTTATACATTATAAAAAATACATATATAAGACAAAAATCAAAGATATTTTAAGAAAAGCTTCCTTCTTAAGCTAAAACAATTCAATATATGCATACATGTGTAGATGGAAGTGATGTGCACATGGGGTGGGTTATTGCCATGCATTTTGAAAGGGGAGGAGTGTTGGAGATGCTTGGAAAAAGTGGGGTTACATATTTTACTTTACACACTTCTTTTTTCCTATAAATACCACCCCTCTTTCTCACAAATTTCTAATACCATTTCACTTCTTCTTCCACTTCTTTTCAAGCTTTCTAAGAGTTCTCTAATGGCTTCTTGTCCATGAAAAGTAAAATAAATACAAACTAGTGAAAATTACCATAAATAAAGAAGAAAAGATAATACTAATTTATAATATCAATCTACTTCAAAAACTAGTCCGAAACTACTCCACTTCTCTTCCAAAATCAACGACCACTACCCTACACACCTTGGCCTTGAGCGCCATCTCCACCTAACCTATGTCAAGCTCCTCTTTGAATCATAGGCTTGGTTTCATTTGCTTTGGCTCGATCGAAGAGAAGCAATAGCCGATTTTCTAGTTGCTCGAAGTGAAAATTAAGGTGAGAATTATAAATTTATTAAGTATATGTTGGATGATGATATGATGTTGCAAATGGATGTTTAATATGCTTTGATCATAAAGTTTGGTTATTTCCATATGAATGTAGATTATATATGCAAGTCACGAATATAGACGTCGATAAGACAAAAGAAAATCACTTTCCTCGGATTAATGAAATGGCAAATATGGAAGTGTTAGATCTCTTAGAAATGGTTTACAATGTATTTGAAATGTTTTATAAAAATTTATAAGTTCTTTAGTGAAGTTTGGAATGTAATAGAAAAGTTAATCAAAAATAAGTGTGTCGCGTAACGGTAGTTTGCGATTTTGCGCTATAAAAATCAAACTAGTGTAAAAGGTGGAATATAGATCATAATTCTTCAAGATAAGAATTTTTAGCACTATTATATCAATAGCTTTCCAACGAAGAAAGAAAATCGAGATTTTTATGAGTAGATTTCGAAATATGTGTAAAACAAATTTTTGAAAAATCTCTAACTAGCAGTTCGTAATCCAAAACTGAATTCTTAGAAAATGATGTTTTTTTTAAATTGTTGAATAAATCTTATAAATGTTTTAAAATGGTTTAAAATTGATTTGAGTAATAAGCGAATTTTCAAATAATAAAAAGTCGTTTCGATCAATATAGTTTAAAAGAGAACTTTCTGTAGCACTTTTCTTTAACATTTGAAATATAGTTTTAAACTTAACAATTCTTTTGCAAATATTTTGTAAATGTTTTTAAGTGATTTGTAAAGTGTTTTTAAAGATGATTTGAAGTATTTTTGGAATGATTAAAGATTTAGAATTGATCACATAACTTGACCGCCTTGTGGGTGTCAAAGAGATAGTGTCTAGGATTGAGTTTGGAAAACCAATTTCCTACTCTCCTTGGCTATTCGGACTGGCACGACGGAGAGGATAGTGAATTTTTTTTAGTCAGATCAATATCTTCCAAAATGAAAATGAAATGATTTTGAATTTATTCCTAGTAAAACGAAGTTTAAGAGTTATCGAGGGATTTTATAAGAGAGGTTTAATATTTCTACATGTACTGAAAAGAATATTTTATGCATGTATATCTCCAAAAGAGATTTCGATAAAAGAACTTAATCAATTAAAGAATGATACCCTGTAGCGGCCCGCAAATCCATACCCTTTGAATCGACAATATCTCATACATTTCTAGGATGATGGAAGGTCAAGGAAAAGAAGAGAGAGGGAGAGAAGAAAGAAAGAAGAAGAATAGATAGAAGAAAACAGAAACAACACATAGAATCTCACAAATTACAGCGGAACAATTTATAAAAGATAATAGTAGATTTTTATACAAAAGAATCCATAGCTGTATACACACATTCATCAAGGTACAACAATCAATAATCAATCTGGATAGTTATAATAACTTGTTCTCACAAAAACTAAATATACGACATGACTCACACAGCAGAAATAACCAAGTACGTATGATACACCTGAGAACCCTCCTACTTGTCTCCCGAGCTCTAAAACATCCTAACCTGAATCAGTAATACTCGGTCTGACCCGAGCATTATAATAAAATATTACTAGAGTCGGTTTGGAAAACAAGCGTGAGAAAACACACTCAGTTTGAATTAGTACTATTATTAAAATCCTTTGAAAATAAAGGTATGTCATAAAACCATGCCACATATAAATACGACGGATATTTACGTTATGATAACCAAAACATTTGATATAAAAATCATCCGATACTATAATAGTATCTATAGAAAATAAACTATAAAATAGTTGAAATGCTTGCATCTCATGTTTCGGCATATTTGGTATACAACTAAAACCATACAGGCTCGTATTGGATATTGGATTCTATAGAATGATAGGGCTACTGGGGAACCGCCCGCCATAGTACTCTTCAAGAAAAATGTACTGAGATTGAACCTATCGATCCTTGCCAACACAAGGCCGCCTACCCCTTATTAGATAGTACCGAATATGATCACCACTAATGGGCCCCGAAATGCATACAAATGAAAGATAGTGATGATGATAAATGTCCACTCTAGATGACTGATGATCATACCCTAATAGGAGCGACCCACATAGCATTGTTGCATCTCTCCTGTTGTACTCAGTCCTGGTTGATGAGGCTTGAGGCTGCATTTTTACCTTAAGAATAGCATTCATACTTAGAATGATAACATTGCCTTCCAAGCGACAATGCAATGGTAGCATTCATCCATACAAGTTGTTCTGGGTCTGAACAAACCGAATCTCCCAAATCACCATCTTCATTGTCTTTATGATCTCATAATTCGTAATGCACAAATCGAATCAAAGTGGTTTTCAGATAATTAAATCTGATCACGATCTCTTTGAAATGATTAACGATTTTGGCCAAATTTGATAGTCGATTATTTAACTATCAAATTACACCCATAACAATCAACAAGCCCGTATTGTATTAAATCTTTTCAAAACGTTCATTTCAAAATATCTTTACTAAGATATATATATATATATATATATCCAAATCTCTTCCAATATTTCAACATTCGAAAACAAATTTTAAATACTTATATCCATAATATGATATTTTCGAACCATCTCAACACTTAGAAATATTTCCAAATTCATTTTATAACTCATTACTTAGAAAATATTTCAATATAAATCAACCCGTAGTTAAAATATTTCCCAAACCTTTCATTCCAATACTTAGGAAAATATTCATAAGTAAATTTCCCAAAATATTTCAAATATCAACACTTAGGAAATATTTCGTACTTATCTAATAAATCTTCGGAATTTATATTAATTCCTTTTACAATTACCAAAATCGATTATACTATCTTATAATCTCGTCTGACCATTTGTAACTTCTTTATGAATTTAGATTCATTCACAAAGTTCTTGCTTCTAACATTTTGAAAATTTCCTTAAGTTTCCAAAATTCCATTATAAAGATTTTTCTTATAAAATCACACCTGTTCGATAAAATCTGGTCACAAATCTCGAGAGTATTTATAAGTAAAATTCAATCACCTACTTTTAAATTATATATATATATAATAATAATAAAATGTATTTTAAGGAGATAATTATTCTCCAAAATGCATTATTGGATAAAGTTATAGAATGTAGAATTTTAAGCTAAATTGGATAAAATATAGTTACCGTTCGAATTTAGTCGAAATCAGAACACGGAAGAGACAATAAAAATTTAAGTGAGTAAATCTCATTCAATTTGGTTGAATGATTAATTTATAGCAATTAAAAATTAATCTTTGGATGATTGGTTGAATTGATATATTATTATCAGTTGAATATTATATTATATATGATAGTATTTATATATTAGTAGTTGGATATATTCTCGACGTTGGAGCGGATGAGGCACTATGTGCTCCATAATAGCGGATGACCCTATATTACCGTGATATCCTGCCTCGAAGCGGGATTGGTATTTTATGTTACATAACATATGTGGTTATAGGGAAACAGTTGGAGGGATCCGACTGGATTCCTCAAAAATATATTGATTGTTTTATATATAGTGATATATGTGTAGTTGAATAATCCGTTATGGATTGTTGTGTGATTTGATATATTGGATGCAATAGTAGCACTGGTCCTAATTTTGGTATTTTAAATACCATAAGTAATATTTTTGAATCTTAAAAAGAAATTCAAAGGTGATTTTTGGGAATAAAAATATTTATATGGAAATTGGAATATTGGATAAGGAATGGTTTAGATTAAATAAAAGATTTGATTTTGGAAATATACTTAACTGTTTCATAAGGAGTTTTCAAAAATAAATATATTTTTGAAATTTATATAAATATATATATATATATATATATATATATATATGGAAATTGAAATAAGGGATTTTAATAATATTTCTTAAATTATAATTAGAAGTTGAAATCGAGTTTTTGAAGGATTTGGAATATAATTGGATTTATTGAAAAGAGATTTTCAAACGGGACTTTAAATAGAAATTGAATTAAATAGGCTTTTGAAATGTGGATCTGTTATTAATAGACAAAACAAGAATGAGTTATGAATTTATAATCGATATTTATAAATGAAGTGAAATAGTTATAAATGGATAAAATTTGGGAGGATATGTCGCAGTGTGGATTTAAATAAAATATAGGAATTTAGAAAGGAATATTGGATTTTATTACGGAAAACGGGGAAATGGTTATGAAATTGAAATCGTGAACCACTGGGTATGAATCGAGGATGTTTTACAATTTGGAGATGATAATATTAAATTTTAAAAATGGATTTTTGGTATCGAGAAATAAGGTATAGCTTACAAAAGGAATTATTTTTAAACAAAGTTGTTTAAAACTGTTATTAATATTTACAATATTTTGTTAACTATTCAAATAATTAAATTTATTCTTAATAACTTGGCAAGTCGATTTATATTATTTAAAATGGATTGGAAATCAATTCCATTTGTTTATTTGCAAGGTGTTTTGATATTTTAAATAATTACTTAAAATTCAGCAAGCTATAATTTTATCCAATTCACTTTCATCGCGTAAAGGACGTCGACACGATCCCAATGCGACTGATGGCGACTCAATCGGACCTTGTATGATCAAGTTATAATATATTTTTTATACATAAATTAAAACAAACTATAAAGTTTAAACTATTCTCACCTAAAAACAACTCGGCCCATCATCAAACACACCAGGCCCAAAACCCAACATCTTCCTCCTTCACGTACAACCCTGGTTAAGGTGCACGCATGCACGCACACCTCCCCCATCCTACTGCTTGACAAAATCTAGCTCCATCCCCTCAACCAAGCGCGTTATCGAGGCTTCTAACCACCGAACCCCACTAGAACAAGCCGATGCCCTCCCTGCGAATGCGACCAGGCAACCCAAACGCAACACCCTGAATGTCGCAATCTGCCATGATGAACCATGCCCCTTCAAATCCAAGTACTAGAATCTACTCGACCCAAGAAACAACCATATCCTCCAAATCTCTTAACTCGATCTCCAATTTCCACAAACCAAAACTTTAAATTTCCAAACCCACGTCGAATATTTGGTCTCCTCCCAAATTTTTAGATTTTATTTTATATTTACTCCTATAAACTCCAAGGGGAAAAGAGGGAAAACATGATTTAAGGAGAAAGGGCTGAGAACGATTAAGAAGGGTAGGGTGGCTGCTCACTATAGGTCGGCTGATTTAAAGGAAATGTGGCTATGAATAAAAATATGTTATTTAAATTTAAAAATATCTAGATATATAATTCCGTACTTCAATTGAGGCTTGCCGCCTGACGTTCCTAATGTTATGCCCCTATTCCGAATGCAATGAAACAAGTCTCGAGACATAATTTGATCGTATGGAGAAGATAGATTTTTGAACCCAATTATAGTATTAAATTTTCGATATTAACTTCAACGCATTGCTATCCCGTCTGACCAAACGATAACTCCAAATGCTACAAAACTTGAAATCCAATAATAATATGCTATTACGAACCCAATGGAACTAGTTTCTTCGAATTCCAAGACTATGCCCTGGGTAGCTGTTTTAACGCGTCGATAAAAACAACGATTTCAAAATTTTGCGAAATCACTTGAAATTCTAGTTTTAAAACTTACTAACTTAATTCTAATTCAAATAGAATTTTATCAACATTAGAAATCATTTCGATTCATATTCAACTCAAATTTTAATTATTCATCATTTTCATATTACGATAAATCGCTATATTTGAAATTTAAATCCATCTATAATTTCAACCAAAATCTTCATATTCAAAATCATCTTATATTCCAAATCAATATTTAAAACCATTTATATATTCAAAATCAAATGACAAAAAATCAGGGTCGTTACATTTCTCCCTCCTTAAAAGAATTCCTCCCCGAAATTGATAAGGTAGGAAAAATATTCAGAACTCATTAACTTATCCAAACCCCACTTAGTTAAACTCGACATTTCACTTTCCCAAATCTTTTAGTTTCATCCAAAACAATTAAGTTTCATTTCTAAATGAAAATCCTTTATTTCAAGTTAAATATATGATTTTAGTTAGCAAAAATTTTCCAAAAATTTTCTAAAATTCTAAAATTTCGAAATTTTTTGGCAGAGTCTCCCATGTATGGAGAGCCTTTTGCAATATGAAAAATATGATAAAAAGACATACATCAGCTCTCATGGCCGAAAATGCAATATATAACAATATTTTATTTTCCACGTGCTAAATTCGTAAGCGTACTTTATTTTAGCGTTATTAAGCAAGTTCGCTTAATTTATATGCAATTGCACAAGCAAAATCTAGTCAGCTCCATGTACCTGTACTTACTCAAATAAACACATCAGTTTCATAATTTATGAAATTTAATAACTTTACATCCCTTTAACTACTTTAAATTCGTGATTTCATAATACAAACATGGTATATCATGTATTTTAGAAGGTACATGCAAATATAGGGCTCCAACATTTAGTTATTCACTTGAAATTCAATTTATAGGCCATTTCATTTAATCCAAATGTTAAACATAACATTTATAAACATTTAATTCATATTTACATACAACATATTTATATCCATTTCAAATTAATTCTAAATCCATTTATTCACTTTTCATTGATTCACAAAATTATATTTACTTTCGTTTAAGACAAACGAAAATTTATCCATGCAAATTTGGTGATATTCATTTAATAAAATAGTCACTTAAGCTTATAAACCATTTTAGATTGATTCTAAATTAATTTATCAATTTCTATTGATTCATATTCAATTTATTCACAAATTCTTGTTTTCTCAATTTTATATTCAACAGCGATCCAATTCATACCAAATATTTATGAATCATCTCATAAATTAGTTACTTAAGTTGAATTTCATTCTTATCAACAATATTCCCATCCATATTCAATTTATACTTAAATTGAATTCATTTATAACTTAAGTCATCACCATTTTAATCCATTTCTACGTTATTCGACAATATTTCAAAATATACCTAATTCGCTTGCATTTAAGTCGAATTCCATTTATAACTCAAGTTCCATTTTCAATATTCAATTTACTAACCAATTCATCTAATTAGTCACTTCCATTTTCCACTTCGCAGTTAGATTTTTATTTCAAAAATCGCTTCATTTAGTTGGCTTGAGTATAAATCCATTTTATAATTCAAATTTGGATTTCCATTTCGAAGTTTAAGCTTACTTACCCTTAATTTATTCCAGATTACCTTCAATTTGATTTCCAGACTCAACTCTATATTCATTTTATTAAGCCATTAAAAATTCAAATCCATTTCCATTTAATACATCCTGAAGTCACTTTGACTTCCTTTACCTGAGTTAAATTCATTTCGAAAATCATTCAGTCAAAATTATTTCTTAAGTCTTATTATAAACAATTTATACCATTACTTAAGTTTTTTTAAAACTTAAGTTCATACTCACTTTAATCATTCAATATTTACAATTCGAATTCAATTCACTAATTAATTTGTCTAATTAGTTCACTTTATTACCATCAATTTCCATTTCGTCGATGCTTACTTGAGTATATTCACATTTAAAATTTTTAACTCAAGATTATACAACACTTTATAGCTTGAGTATATATTTATTCCATTAACTCCAATTTCATAAGCTATTCAAATTTATTTATTCACCATTCCATAATTTTTCACTTAAATTTTATTCCATTCAAAATTTATAACTTATTGTTTTATAGTCACTTTACAATCCAAACTTTATATCCAATATAATTTGATATTGTTTCAAATCCAATCCAATTTTATTTAACTTAGCTTAAGTTAAATTTCAATTCATTCAATCCACCTTTACTAATTCAAAGTATTTAACTTGCATAAGTAAACTTTAATTTCAATTTGAAATTCACATTTTCCTTTCTATCCACATCATTTCCAACTTATAAGTTCAAAAACTTATTTTTTCGGTTTCATAAAACCTTCAAATGAATGTCCCAGAATTTAACTACCCGGTTTATTTTAAATCATTTTCAAATTATACATATATATAGCTCTTTTGGTTTAACAAACCATTCCTTTGGAATTTTCAAAATCAACTTTGTTTTATCCAAAACAAATTCCATTCAGAATTTTCAAAACAACACTTATTTCCAAACAAAAATATCCATATAAAATTATTATGGTAGCAATCTGTCACTTAGAAATTCAAAAATGAAGACTGATGATGCGGCCGTCATCACCAGAATTATTTTCTACCGACTATAGTGAGTTCAGTGCTTTATGACTTCCAAATTCCATTTAAAACAATTTTTATTCCAAAAATATTTTCAAAATAATAACATTTTTATTTTCACAACACTACAGAAAATATTTTCCAAACTTTCTGGGATTTTAATCTGCAATTTTGGAATAAATCCATTTTTATTTATAATTCATTTGCATAAATCATTCTTATACAATTTCAATTTGGTTATATATTCCAATTTTATAATCTTGTTTAGATTATAATAATAACATCTAAACACATCAATATGCTATAATAATTTAAGAAAATTATTTCTTTTAAATGTGATTTGGGTAAAATTATCTTATTTGCCCACTTTAAACCATACCGTGTCGATTTAACCTGCTTAAAGTTTAGAAACCCCTATCGATACAGTTATCCAGAACGTACCGACCAAAATTCATAAACACTCAACTGATATGTCAACACAATACAAAACAAATTATATTCACTAACAAATACACGCTCATATCTATAATACACTCAAACTCATTATAAGATGCTACTGACCCTATCTCTAATGAATAATCCCCACCAAAGCCAAAGTATTCACTCAACCTAAGCTTTGATCAAAATGTAGCGGTCTAAGCTTTTCTACTATCGACAGTGGCTAAAATCTGCCATGTCATACATTGGTACATTGAATCTGGTTTTACGGCCAGCTTCTCGACTATAAGCACCTAGCAACCAACCACTCAGGGACATGTAGGGGTAAGAGTTCCTTTCTCGCCACCAAACACAAAGCGAGAACCCCTATCATGCGTGAACCTATCAATAATCAGATCCGATCCCGATCTCTTCAAAATGACAAACGATTCTGGCCAGATTTGATACTCGGTTATTTAACCATTGAATTACACTCATAACAATCAATAGGCTCATATTTTAATAAATCTTTTCAAAAAATTTATTTCAAAATATCTTTACATACATACATATATATATATATATATATATATATATCCAAATCTCTTCTAATATTTCAATATTCGAAAACAAATTTCAAATACTTATATCCATTACGGGACATTTTCGAACCATCTCAATACTTAAAAATATTTGCAAATTCCATTTTATAGCTCATTACTTAGAAAATATTTCTATATAAATCAATCCGTAGTTAAAATATTTCCCAAACCTTTCAATCCAATATTTAGGAAAATATTCATAAGTAAATTTCCCAAAAACATTTCAAATATCAACACTTAGGAAATATTTCGTACTTATCTCATAAATCTATGAGATTTATATTAATTCCTTTTGCAATTTTCAAAATCGATTATACGCACTTATAATCTCATCTAACCATTTATAACTTGTATATGAATTCAGATTATTCACGAAGTTCTTGTTTCTAACATTTCAGAAATTTTCTTAAGTTTTCAAAATTCCATTATAAAGATTTCTCTTATAAAATCACACCTGTTCAATAAAATCTGATCATAATTCTCGAGAGTATTTATGAATAAAATTCAGTCGCCTATTTTTAACAATTGTATTTAATAATAATAATAAGTATTTTAAGGAAATAATAATTTTCCTAAACGATTTACGTAGTTATTTAAAATATCAAAACACCTTTCAAATAAACAAATGGAAACTGATTTCCAATCCCTTTTTAAATAATATAAATCAACTTGCCACGTTATTAGTAATAAATTTAATTATTTAAATAATTAACCTGTCCAAAATATTGTAAGTTCCAGTGCAGATTTAAACAACTCTGTTTAGTAAATAATTCCTTTTGGAAGCCAAACTTTACTTCTTGATATCAAAAATCCATTTTTGAAATCCAACATTACCATCTCCAAATTACAAAACATCGTCGATTCATACTCATTGGTTCATGATTTCAATTTCATAACCATTTCCCCGTTTTCCATAATAAAATCCGATATTCCTTTCTAAACCGATTCCTATATTTCATTTTAAATTCATACTACGACATATGCTCCCAAATTTGTCCATTTATAAATATTTCACTTCATTTATAAATATCGATTATAAATTCATAACTCGTTCTTGTTTTATCTATTAATAACAGATCCACATTTCAAAAGCTCATTTAATTCAATTTCTATTTAAAATCCCATCTGGAAATCACTTTTCAATAAATCCAATTATATTCCAAATCCTTTCAAAAACTCAATTTCAACTTCTAATTATAATTTAAGAAATATTGTTAAAATCCCTTGTTTCAATTTCCTTATATATATATAAATTTCAAAAATATATTTATTTTTGAGAACTCCTTATGAAACAGTTAAGAATATTTCCAAAATCAAATCTTTTATTTAATCCAAACCATTCCTTATTCAATATTCCAATTTCCATATAAATATTTTTATTTCCGAAAATCATCTTTGAATTTCACTTTAAGATTCAAAAATATTATTTATGGTATTTTCAAAATTAGGGCCGGTGCTACCATAGTATCCAATATATAAAATCATACAACAATCCATAACAGATTATTCAATCATATCATATATTACTATATATGAAACAATAAATATACTTTTGGCGAATCCAGTCGGATCACTCCAATCTAATTCCCTGCATTCACATATGTTACATAACATAAAATACCAATCCCGCTTTGAGGCG
The DNA here is from genome assembly GCA_030765085.1 of Allium cepa. Classification (NCBI taxonomy): domain Eukaryota; kingdom Viridiplantae; phylum Streptophyta; class Magnoliopsida; order Asparagales; family Amaryllidaceae; genus Allium; species Allium cepa. Next base: position 1,002,866,432 of record CM060929.1, read on the forward strand.
GGATATCGCGGTAATATAGGGTCATCCGTTATTATGCGGGGCGAATAGGGTCTTATCCGCTCCAATGGTGGGAATATATCCAACTACTAATATATATATATATATATATATATATACACTACCATAAATAATATAATATTCAACTGATAATAATTATCAGTTCAACCAATCCTCCAATAATTAATTTTTAATTGCTATAAATGAACCATTCAACCAAATTGAGTGAGATTTACTCACCTAAATTTATGTTGTCGCTTTCGCGTTTTAATTTCGACTAAATTCAAACGGTATTTAGCTTAAAATTCTACAAGCTATAATTTTGTCCATTCACTTTCATCGCGTAGAGGATGGTGACACGATCCCAACACGACTGACAGCGTCTCAATCGGACCTTGTATGATCGAGTTATAATATTTCAAATTCTTTTTTAATTTTACACATAAATTAGGACAAAATATAAAGTTTAAACTATTCCCACCTAAAAACAACTCGTCCCATCGTCGAACACACCCAGCCCAACACTCTTCATCTTCCTTCTTTACGAACAATGGCCATTACTATGCATGCTTACACGCACACCTCCCCCATCCTACTACGCGACAAAATCCAGCTCCAACCTCTCAACCAAGCGTGTTATAGAAGCTTCTAACCATCGAATCCCACTAGAACAAGCTCGACGCCCTTCCTACGAATGCTACCTGGTAACCCATACGTGTCACCCTGAATGTTGCAACCTGCCATGATGAACCGCTCCCCTTCAGATCCAAGCACTAGAATCTACTCGACTTGGGAAATAACCCTGTATCCTCCAAATCGCCTAACTCGATCTCTAATTTCCACAAACCAAAACCCTAAATTTCGTAACCCACGTCGAATAGTCGGCCTCCTCCAAAATCTCAATCGCATCACTCAAAAGCCCCTCAACTTGAAACTCTATCCCTAGAGATTTCAAATATATTTGTTTTAAAAATTTTAGGCTTTTTTTTCTTCTGTAAACTCCAAGGTAAAAAGAGGGAAACGCAATTTAAAGAGAAAGGGATAGGTGTGATTAAGAAGGGTAGGGTGGCTGCTTAGTACAAGTCAGCTGATTTGAAGGAAATGTGGCTGTGAATAAGAATATATTATTTAAATTTTCAAAGTATCTAGATATATAATTACAAACTCCAATCCTGGCATGCCCTTTGGCGTTCCTAATGTTACACCCCTATTTCGAATGCAATGGAACAAGTCTCGAGACCTAGTTTGATCGTATGGACAAGATAGCTTTTGAACCCAATTATAATAATAAATTTTCGATATTAATTTCAACACGTTACTATCCCGTCCGACAAAACGGTAACTCGAAATGCTACGAAATTTGAAATATGATAATAATACGCTATTACGGATCTAATGGAACTAATTTCATCAAATTTCGAGACTATGCCTTGGATCACTATTTTAACATGTCGATAAAAACGACAACTTCAAAAATTTATGAAATCACTTGAAATTCCAATTTTAAAATTTACTAACTCAATTCTATTTCAAATATAATTTATATCAACATTAGAAATCGTTTCAATTCATATTTAACTCAAATTTCAATTATTCACCATTTCCATATTACGATTAATCACTATATTTGAAATTTAATTTCATTCTATAATTTCAACCAAATTCCTCATATTCATAATCACCTTATATTCCAAATCAGTATTTAAAACCATTTAAATATTCAAAATCAAACGATGGAAAAACTAAATCATTACATGCCCTATTTATTTGACCTCCTTTATCGATGATTAGTTCAGAGAAACTAGGATCGAATTTAGATAATTCCTGTCCGAAGACCACTTCGAACCAATTTACACATTCGAAGTAAAGACATGAAGAATTTGTGGAAGATGGAATGAATGGCTACTTGTCACTAACCCTTGGAGGGAATTTCCCATATCGTATTATTGTGGCAGTAGTTCTTCATTTAAGATCTTCGATGCAAGGGCTTCTCGCTACTAATCCTAGGAGTAACCCCTGATAGGATGTGGTAGGAGTGTGCCTATGGTTCGTCTTGTTTCTGTACAACTTGTATGGATGAATATTTGACGTTGTATTTCTAGTTACATTGATTGACCTCTATGAACGTATCATCTGTTTGGTGGCGGAGAAGGTAACTTCTCTTAGCTTAACACCCTTTCCTAAGACATATGAGTTCAAGAGTTATACATTTGTAGAAATCAGTTGTGTGATCTTGAAATGGCAGTGTGGCATTCAAAGTGGAATGTTGTATGTGAAAAAGGTAATCGCTACCTCAGGCCTCATCAACTAGGAATGGCTAAAGCAGGGTAGATGCGGCAGAGCTACGTGTGTCGCACCCATTAGGAGAAGATCATCACCCTTCTATAATACTCTTTATATGTCGAGTATGTGGTATGCTTCAGGATCCCGTTAAAGGTTGGTAACGACCAGTGATGTCATATTCTGTACTATCCAGCGAAGGGGTAGGATGGTTCTGTGTTGGTATAGAAGTTCAGTACATGGATCCTTGTATATCCCTCTAAAGGTATACTATATGGAAGGTAGTCTCTCACCTTGCCATTTTATGGAATCCATTCTCTGAACGAGCCTTGTAAAATTTTGTTTATAGAGCCTATTATGCTAGAATTTAATATTGGTAATAATTTCGGCTAAGATTAGTAAGTTTATTTGCAAATATTTTCAAAGATATGCCATTAAAAATAATAACTAGTATTTTGACATAAAATGTTTTGGTTATCATAAGATAAAAACCCATTACGTGTTTATGTGCGGCGTGGTCATATGAGATACCTTTTTGTTTTCAAAACGTGTATTTTGATTTCTCACACCAGTCCCATGAATAACCCGATGTTTATTTTCTTTTTCCTTAACCCGAGCAGCTAGTAGTCAGGTTTAGTTTAGAAGAAAGTTGAATGAAGCTCGGAGCATGGAGTTAATTGTTTCTTCTGAAGATTTTTATCCATATCCACCACACTCAAGTACTACTGTATTCCACATTTTTAAAGACAGATATTTATAACTTTCCATGTTTAACTCTGATAAATGTAATTAAAATTTCTGCTATAAAGACTATATGTTGAAATAATATATGTTGTTTCATTCATGTGAGATTATGTTCTATCTTTATTTCTTTTTACCCATAACAATTGGGTTTTTGTCACTTGAATTTGCGGTGCGTGAATACTGAGGATGTATTAGTGTCGATTTTGAGGGTCAAAAAACTTGTTCGCCACATTTGGTATTAGAGCTTATGGTTGAGCAAATACCTAAGCCTAGTTGGGGTCAATCATTAGAGATAGGACTAGAAATGCCCTAGAATAACTTTAGTCCAAGAGAGCGGACATTTAAAAACTTATCCAAATAAGTATATTCAATTTTTGTGCCATTCCCTAAGATAATCTCATCTATAATCCAAAAAGGTTTTTCCTTACTATATCCAGGAGGTAGGAAATGAGTACTATAAAGGATGAGGAAAGGTAAACAAAAGTGTTGAAGAAATAATAGTTCCTGTACAACCTCAAGTCAACCTTGCAATTTTCTGCCTAACTTTTACCAATTTAGGCGGGAAACCATTCAGGGGTACAACGTCTATTACTAAAGCTTAGGCTTGGTTCCGCTCATATGAAAGAATCATTAAAGGATTGGGCATCAAGGATGAGAAAAAGCGCTTCCTAGCATCTTGGCAATTGCAAGATGGGGCTTTGGATTGGTGGGAGTCAATTACCATCAATGAACGAGGAGATGATATTTCACGGGAAACATTTAAGGAAGTTTTTGGAGAACAATACATACCCGATGCTAGAAAGACCCATCTCTATAAAAGCTTCATGGATCTAAAGCAAGGAGAAATGTCGGTAGAAGAGTACTTAAGAAAGTTTGATGAATTATCTCTCTTTGGGCCTGAACTGATTGATACTCCACTTAAGAAAAAATGAAACGTTTATGGATAGGATGAGAAATGAGTTTCATGATAGAATGACTGCTCACCTAAGAAGATCATTCATGAACCTAATAGATATGAGTTTACGATATGAATTCCTTGATAAGGAGAAGCCAACATCTGAACTAAAGATTAGCAATAGTAGTAAAAACCCAGTGAGAAGGAATTCAATCCAAAGGCGAAATGGTGACAGGGAGGAAAGAAGAAAAAGAATTTAGCAGGTACCAAGTGTGGGAATTGTCAAAAGAGAGGATAAATTATGGAAGATTTTTCGAAAAAGAAGAGGCAATGAGAAAAGGTATATGTTCTAATTGCCATCAATAAGGGTATATGATGATGTGTTGTCCATTTACGGAGGTTGTCCAGTCAGCTAAGACCTATGCCATGAAAGAAGAACCATTAACTTCTGAAGAGACCAAGGAAAGAGGAGTTCTGGAGGGTGTTATTTGTGTCGAAGGAATTATGCTCAAAGTATTATTTGATACCGAGGATTCCCGTAGTTTTAATTTCAATGAATTGGTGGAAAAATTGAAGCTTACCACAAAAAAGTAGATACCTCTATCTATGTGTAAAATCCCATAGGCGGTACAACAAATCGTTGTATGATTTGTGAAAAGGTCCAAGTTACCAACCTTTCTTACTGTTTTTCATATGAAATGTTTGTTTTAGATTTTATTGGATTTGAAGTTTTGCTCGGTACGGATTGGTTATCAAAAATAAAGCTGTCCTTGATTGCGTTAAAAGAACAGTATCTTTATGGACCAGCTTTTAAAAATTTATAGAAACATCCTCAACAGGCCCAGCCTGGTAAGGGATAGTTTCCAGTGTTCCCTTGATTCACCCCAAGAAAATTTGCAGACCATACCCATTGTTAAGAAGTTTTCGGATGTTTTTGAAGAGGTTAAAAGTTTGCCCCCACATCGAGAAATTGAGTTTCGTATCGATTTGATTCCTAATGCAAGACCGGTTGTTCACCAAAAGCAAAGAATGGCTCCAAGAGAGATGGATGAACTGAGGGAACAAACGGATGAGTTGTTGAAAAAGGGATAGATAAGACCAAGTCGCTCAAATTGGGGAGCGTAAGTAGTCTTCGTTGCCAAGTCCGATGGTTCCCTAAGGCTCTATGTAGACTATCGAGACCTAAACAAGCAAACAATTAAGAACAAGTATCCTCTACCTCGAATAGATGACTTATTTGATCAACATCATGGTGCTCGAGTATTCTCAAAAATGGACCTAGCCTCAGGATTCCATCAACTTAGACTAGTAGAAGACTGTGTACATTTAACTACATTCAGACATTCAGTTTTCTTCTGTGAGTGGTTAGTGATGCCTTTTGGGCTAACTAATGCACCGCTTATTTTGTTAAGCTCATGAACAGAGTATTCAGAGATGTGCTAAATAAATTCGTGCTAATCTTTATTGATGATATTCTTATATATTAAAGATTAAAGAAGAACACGAACGGCATCTAGAGATTGTATTGGAAATGTGCTCAAAGCCAAATTCTCGAAGTGACATTTCTAGGAGAAAGAAATTAGATTTGAATGGACGCCTAAATGTGAAGAAGCATTTATTGAACTGAAAAAAAGATTGTTCAGCGCTCGAGTCTTAGCCATTGCTGACAGAAGTGCCAGTTTAACTCTATATATTGATGCTTATAGAGAAGGTATGGGCGCAGTTTTAATGTAGGACGGGAAAGTAATCGCTTATGCAGACGACAACTAAAGACTCATGAGAAGAACTATGCAACACACGACTTAGAGCTATTAGCCATTGTGTTACATTAAAAATACGGAGACATTATATGTTGGGTAAAATTCATTATAGTTTATTTCAACTAAACTTTGATTGACCCTGGTAAATAATATTCCTTCTTTAAATAGGAGAAAAGTTTGAGCTCTTCACAGATCATAAATCTTTGAGGGTCTTTTCACCCAGAAGGACTTGAACATGAGACAACAAAGTTGGCTAGAATTTCTCGCATCATACGACCTTGATATCTTATATACACCCGGGAAGGCCAACTAGTAGCGGATGTATTGAGTAGAAGGCATTCCATTATAGCTTATCTTGTAGTTACCTCGACTCTTCTGGAAAGAATAGCTAGTAAACAAAGAGAAGATAAACAACTTAAAATGTTCATTAAGGCTACTGAAAAAGGAAGAAATTCAAGCTTTGAATTTGATAGCCACAGAGTTTTACGATAAAATGGGCAAATTTGTGTTTCAGATGTGGAAAATGTCGGGAAGGAAGTATTAGATGAATGTCACCAATCCAAACTTAACATTCATCCGGGAACTAAAATTTTTTTACAAAGATATGAAGCACACATTTTGGTGGAAAAGCATGAAAAGGGCCATGTTCATTTATATTAGCAGATGCACCAATTGTCAACAAGTCAAGAGCAACCAACAGAAAATTGCAGGGTTCCTTCAACCTCTAGAGATTCCAACTTGGAAGTGGGATCAAATATCAATGGATTTCATTGATGGTTTACCTTGAACGAGGAAAGGGGATGAAGGTTTTGGGTAATCGTAGACCGGTTAACTAAATGTGCACACTTCATTATAGTTAAGCCAACAAGGATTGCTGCAAGCCAAACAGATATATATATGAAGGAAATTGTATGATTGCATGGAGTTTCGAGCAGTATAGTAAGTGATCGGGATCTAATTTTTACTAGTCATTTTTGGAAAGCATTACAGACCACTTTAGGAACAAGGCTGATTATAAGCACTGCCTATCATCCCCAAACTAATGGACAGATGGAGAGAGTTAACCACGTTTTAGAAGACCTTCTCAGGGCATGTATTCTAGACTTTGGAGGCTCCTAGGAAAATCATATGCATTTAGTAGAGTTCTCTTATAACAACAGTTATCAAGCTAGTATCGGCATGGCACCGTATGAAGCTCTATATGATCGTCCGTGGAGGTCATGAGCATGTTGGATCAAAACCAGAGATCGGTTAGTTCTTGGTCCTGATATGATACGAGAAGATTCAAAGAAATTCGATGTAATTAGAAAGAAGCTAAAGGAAACCCAGAGCAGACAGAAAAGCTATGTGGACCAAAGGTGTAGAAACCTGGAATTCTCAGTTGGAGATTCGGTTTATTTGAAAATCTCTTCGATGAGAGGAATAGCGAGGTTTGGAAGGACGAGGGAGTTGACACCTCGATATATTGGACCATTTCCCATTCTTGAACGAATCAGCCCACTAGATTATCGAGTGCAACTGTTAGAAAGGTTGGCTGAAATGTACAATGTTTTTCGTGTATCTCATTTAAGGAAACATGTGCATGACCTAGAGAAAATCATAGAAACAACTGCTTAGGAAGACTGGGAATGGAATCAAATTTAGCAGTTATCAAACGGCTTATTCGAATCGTTGAGAGATGAGAAACGATTAAGAAGGAAGGTGGTAAGGCTAGTTAATGTTCAATGGAGTGGTGATGCTGAGGATTGCACTTGGGAAATAGAGGATAGAATGAAAAAGGCAAATCCCAAGTTTAGAATTGAAGAATAAACTATATCATTGTACTGCAGTCACCGCCTGTGGTGTAGTCACTTATTCATAATTTTGTATATTTTCCATCATATCGAATATATTTCCTTTTGAACTATTTTCTCTTATCTTAATTTTAGGGACAAAATTCTTTTAAAGAGAGGAGTCTTTAACGACACAAAATTTATCACTTTGATAAATTTTATTTATTTTTAAATAAAGGATTGATAATACAATTTTAAGAGATAATAAGTAATAGTAGTCTTATTTTGAACAAATATTTACAATAATATTTTCCTAGAAATCTAAATCGATAAAATGACCAAAAACTGTTTTATCGAAAAACAACTCTATAATCATAAAAAGTCGTGCACAGAGTTGGATACGTACACTTATTTTTATAATTAGACAAGAACATGAAATTAAATCAATTGATTTTTTTTGGAAAATAAAACATGTTTTTAACATTGTTAATAATGCTCTTAAATATGATAATTAATTTATTTACTTTAAATTGGATTTGATGATTAAATAATTATTATTTATTAAATGATGATTTTAAAAAGGTTATAATTCATTTTGAATAGTTATTAAGTGACAACGAATCATTAATAATAGTTTTATAAAGGGATATATTTGATTTGAAATAATAAGAAAAAATCGATATCGCTTTATCGGTATAATAGCGATTTTTGTAAATAATTGTTAATATAAATTTATATGGTTTTGTAAATAAAATGTGATCACTTTAATTCATTTAAAATGATAAGAAATTTATATTGAATTTTTTTTTACAAATATATGTAAGTTAAATATAAGAGAAAATGTGACCGGGAATCGATTCTCCGATCGACAACGGTTTATAGAATGAAAGTCGTTCGAAATCCATGCAACGTTGTTTATATATTATGTACACATATGTAACATATAAATGCATCCACTAACATGCAAAATAACATAAGTATACATACAGATATACTTATAGATTAAAAAAACATATACAAGACTAAAATCAAAGATATTTTAAGAAAAGCTCTCTCCTTAAGCTAAAACAATTCAATATATGCATACATGAGTGGATGGAAGTAATGTGCACATGGGGGCAGGGGAGTTACTTTTGTGCATTTTGAAGGGGGAAGGTGTTGGAGAAGCTTGGAAAAAGTGGAGTTACATATCTTCCTTTATACATTTCTTTTTTCCTAAAAATACCACCCCTCTCTCTCACAAATTCCTAATATCATTTCACTTCTTCTTCCTTTTCTTTTCAATCTTTCCAAGTGCTCTCTAATGGCTTCATGTTCATGAAAAATAAAATAAATAAATGTTAGAAAAAATACCACAAATAAAGAAGAAAATGATATATGTGCTAGTTTATAATATCAATCTACTTCAGAAACTAGTCTGAAACTCCTCCACTTCCCTTTCAAAATCAACAATCACTACACCACACACCTTGGCCATGAGCACCATCTCCACCTAGCCTAGGCCGAGCTCCTCTTTGAGTCATAAGCTTGGTTTTATTTGCTTTGGCTCAATCGAAGCGGAGCTATAACCAATTTTCTATTTGCTCGAAGCGAAAATTAAGGTGAGAACTCCAAATTTATTAGAGTATATATTGGATGATGATACGATGTTGCAAATAGATGTAATATGCTTTGATCATAAAGTTTGGTTGTTTGCATATGAATGTTGATTATATATGCAAGTCAAGAATATACACGTCAATAAGCACAAAAGGAAATCACTTTTTTTTTAAAAATTAATGAAATGACATATATGAAAGTGTTAAGCCTCTTAAAAATGGTTTATAATGTGTTTGAAATATTTTATAAACTTTTATAAGTGTTTTGGTGAAGTTTGGAAAGAAGCAGAAAAGTGGGTCAAAAATAAGCGTGTCGCGTAACGGTAGTTCGCAATTTCACGTTATAAAAATCAAACTACGGTAAAAGGTGGAATATAACTCGGAATTCTTCGAGATAAGAATTATCTAAACTATTATATCCATAGTTTTCCAACGAAGAATGAAAATCTAGATTCCAATGGGTAGATTTTGAAATATGAGTAAAACAACTTTTGAAAAATCCTATATTTGTATTCGGAATCCAAAGCTGGTTTTCTTAGAAAATGATGTTTAATTTTTTTTTAAAAAATGTGGAATAAATATTATAAATGCTTTAAAGTGGTTTAAAAGTGATTTGAGCAATAAAAGTGAATTTTTGAATAATAAAAAGTCGTTTTGATCAATATAGCTTAAAAGAGCACTTTCTGCAGCACTTTTCTATAACATTTGAAATATATTTTTAAAGTTAATAATTCTTTTACAAATCTTTTCTAATATTTTAAAATATAAAGTGTTATTAAAGATTATATGAAGTATTTTTGGAATGATTAAAGATTAGAGTTGTTCAAATAATTTGACCGCCTTTTAGGGGTCAAATAGACAGTGTCTAGACTTGAGTTTGGAAAACCAGTTTCCTGCTCTCCCTGGATATCTGGACTGGCCCAACGGAGGGGATGGTGAATTTGGTTTACTCGGATCAATATCTTCCTAAATGAAAATGAAACGATTTTGAATTTATTCCTTGTAAAAAGAAGTTTAAAAGTTATCAAGGGAACTTATAAGAGAGGTTTAATATTTCTGTATCTACTGAAAAGAATATTTTATGAATGTATATCTCCAAAAGAGATTTGGATAAAAGAACATAATCAATTAAATAATGATTTTCTATTTTTTTATCGATGATTGGTTCAGAGAAACTGGGGTTGGATTTGGATAATTCCTGTCTGAAGACTGCTTCGAACCAATTTACGTATTCAAAGTGAAGACATGAAGAAATTTGTGAAAGATGGAATGTAGGGTTACTTGTCATTGACCCTCAGAGGGAAATTTCCCATATTATATTTTGTGGCAGTAGTTCTTCATTTAAGGTCTTCGATGCAAGGACTTCTCGCTACTAATCGTGGAAGTAACTCCCGACAGGATGTGGTAGGAGAGTGCCTTCGGTTTGTCCTAAACCTGGAAACCTGTATGGGCAAATGTTTGACGTTGCATTACTAATTACATTAATTGACCTCTATGAACGTATCATCTGTTTGGTGGCGGAGAATGCTTCTTCTCTTAGCTTAACTCCCTTTCCTGAGACGTACGAGCCATATGGAATAGTTAATGGCACCTCAGGCCTCATCAGCTGGGAATTGTTAAAGAAGGGTAGATGCGGTAGAGCTATGTGGGTCGCACCCATTAGGAGATGATCATTACCCTTTTAGATTACTCTCTATATTTCGAGTATATGGTGTATGCTTTAGGATACCGTTAAAGGTTGGTAACGACCAAGGTGATGTCCTATTCGGTACTATCCAGTGAAGGGGTAGGCCTATTCTGTGTTGGTATAGGAGTTCAGTATCTGGACCCTAGGTATATCCTTCTAAAGGTATACTGTACGCAAGGTAGTTCCTCACCTTGCCTTTATATGAAATCCATTCTCCGAATGATCCTTGTAAGAGTTTTGTTTGTAGAGCCTAGTATGCTGTAATTTAGTAATGGTAATAATTTCGGCTAAGATTAATAAGTTTATTTGCAAATGTTTTCAAAGATATATCATTGAAAATAATATCAAGTATTTTGACGTAAAATGTTTTGGTTATCATAAGGTAAAAACTAGTTTCATGTTTATATGCGGCGTGGTCTTATGAGATACCTTTTTGTTTTCAAAATGCGTATCTTGAGTTCTCACACCAGTCCCATGAATGACTCGCTGTTTATTTTCTTTTCCCTTAAACCCCGGGTGCCTTAATTTTTCTCCGGGCGGCTTAGTAGTCAGGTTTAGTTTAGAAGAAAGCTAGATGGAGCTCGGAGCATGAGTTAAAAGATTCTCTTGAAGATTTTTACCAATTTCCACCGCACTCAAGTACTACGTATTCTGCACTTGTAAGGATAGATATTTATAAATGTCCATATTTAACAATGATAAATTTATTTAAAGTTTCTGCTGTAAAGATTATATGTTGAAATAATATATGTTATTTAATTCATGTGAGATTCTATTCTATCTTTATTTCTTTTTACCCCTAATGATTGGGTTTCTGACACTTGAATTTTCGGCACGTGAATACCAAGGATGTATTAGTGTCGATTTTCGAAGGTCGAACATCCCTTTCATCACAACCAACTTCCACCACAACACTGCATTTTATAACCATAACCTTCATCTCCTATACGCACGTCTAACTGCCCAACAGTTTACAAACAACCTCTGTATAAACAACCTGAACTCATCTTCCTCTACAACACCCTACCCACTAGTTCCATCCTTCACCATCTTCCTCCTCCCATCATGACCATCCTCTTCCTCCCCTTTGAAACCCAAAACTCGAAAACGAACAATATAAAAGACTTCAATCACCACTAACATGAAAGTCGAGTAATCCTGCACCTATACATCACTATAACCTTCAATGCTTCACTCCTTTTCTAACCACCTCCAACAACCCAGTCCATTACCAAATCAAACTCCTGCACCTCCACCTGCTCACTTGAACTGCCTCTACCCAAATCCCCAATCAATGAAATTTTAGTAATCCTAACTCTACATCGCATACAACCTCAATTCAACCTGAATCGTCGATTTACAAACCATGTCCTTGAATAACCCAAATCTGCTTTACAAATCACACATCAAATTCAGCAGACCTCTAGCGACACCTCGACCAAACAACAGCGAACCAAGAACCAACCAATCAATCGAGAATTAATTACAAACCCATGACCTCATCTTCTTGTTGTTAGTTTGATTTTGGAATCTATTTGCAGTATATTTTTTGATTTTGGAATTTTGAGTTTGGGAATTTGAAAGTCTCTGTGTATTCAAAACCGTATGTTTCTATTTGAAAGCCTGTATTGAGTTGAATTAAAAATCGTGTTTGAGTTAATTTCAATAGGTCAGAGTCTTAGAATTTCTTGTATATGTGTTAAAGTTTCTAATTGTGTGTGTGCTATAACTTCATTTACTTTTGTTGTGTGCTGTGTGTGTGATTCGTTATTAGCTTTACTTTTGTGTATGTTGGGCTGAGTTTGTTTTGGGCTTCGTTTATTTTATTTATTCTGTTTTAAGTTTTTCTCCCTTTAAAAGAAAAAAAGAAAATATATATAATAGACACACATACAAACGTTTTTAGCACTCTTTCGGGTTACAAGTCGTAGGGAACCAGAACAAAAGAAATTGCTGCAAAATAACCGCTCTGATTTGCTTGCAGTAAGTATATATAGTTGCTTTTAAATAAAATTTCTAATAATTCTACATGCTCTTTTTTCATGTTCTTATCTCCTGTTTTTATTTAATTGCATTGTTGGTTGCTTGCATTTACAAAAAAAGCAAAAAACTCATTTGTAGTTGCATTGTTAAATCATATTTAATTTCTATTTTGCATTCATTTCATCTTGTTTTTATTTTCTAAGTGCAACACCCAACTGGTGGGGGATTTCATCACTCTTTTCTTGACCCACAAATTGCATATCATCTTAGAATTTGACTAACAATAACGGTTAAACCTTGTATTTAAGGGAGTCATGAACTCAACCACAGCAAAATTGAATCTTGACAAGTTGACTTCTTTTAACATATTATTTCTTAGTTCTAGGTTGTGGCAGAGCAATAATTATTTATAAATACTACGGCAATTCATAAATATTATAGTAATTATTTATTTGAAGGTACTTAAACCTTTGGCAGCATTGCTACGGTGATTCATGGGGCATTGATAGCCCCTATCCGTTACTTGGCTAAGAATTATTTTGTTGAATTAAGTCAAAGTGCGATTATACAATTTTGTGTTTGGATCTACTAAGGACGGAAAATTTATAGTTAAGTCATTGCATTCATTTAGTTGCATTAGTTCATGCATATATTAAAAAACAAAAAATCCAAATATAAAAAAAATCAAAATTTCCTTAACTTAGGTTTTAAATAATAAACCAAAAAAAATATTTTCCTTCGAATAATTAAAAAAATCAAACAAAATCGAAAAACAAGCATTTCACTTAATTTAGTTTTTTTCAGAAAAAACCAAAAATCAAAAAGAAAAAAAACTTAAAAATACAAAAACATTGTAAAAATAATTCCTTTTGAAAATAATTTCTTTTTGGTAAATATTTTTTTTAAAACAAAACAAAAGAACATAATTTTTTCACTTCATTTCATTCCCCAAAACCTTGTTTCATTCTGTTAATCTTGATTTTCATGTCTTTCTCTCCTTGATCTTTTAACTTGTGCATGAGTGCCTGGACTTGTGACACAACGACAAATCATTTAACCCGAACAAATGATCCTCCAACGATGACTAATGAGAACCCTCCCCAAACTCTCATGGATAGAATCTTTTCCAACCAAGTTTCTATTCCTTCTTGTATCAACCTACCTATCCCAATGGGCAACCTCTTAGAATTCATTGAAATCATATTGTTGCGCTTTCGAAATTTTGCAATTTTAAACATAATGACACATACACTTCTTAACAAAATTTGAATAAATCTGTGCAAGCATTAAACTTCAACAATTATGTGATGATGGAATCAAAATTAGGTTAATTACATTCACCCTTACTAATTATGTAGAAAAATGTTTGTACAGCTTGCCTTCGAATTCAATCAAAACTTGGAAATATTCATTAAATGTTTCTTAAAAATGTTCTACCACTGGGAAAAAAGGCCAAAATACGGAACGAAATTGTAAAATGGACTCTTTGCCAAATATTATACGGTGGACTTAAAAATATTTCATGAATCGTGCTTGAATCGATGTGCCAAGGAAATTTTCTCACCCAGTATCATGACGATGCTTGGCAATTCCTTGAGAAATTGGCCGAAAAATCATCGCACTGGGAACATTCTAATGAGAATCCATCTATTCACGATCGAGCACACACTCAATAGGATCAACGTTGGCTTTGGAAGCGAAAATTGATGTGATGATCAATAAATTTGACAATGTTTTTTCATCCAATCGAACAAACCAAATTTCCCAACCATTGTGTTATAAATGAAACAATCTGAATTACAAAGTCGATCAATGCCCTCAATCGTTAGAAGACAAACCGTTTAACAATGTTAAGAATAACCCGTTTTCTCCAACGTACAATCTCGATTGGAGAAATCATTCTAATTTTGCATGGAAACAAAATAATTCTAAAACGAATTTACTTTTACCCAATTTTCAAGCATTTCTGAACAATGTTTCGAATCCTCCTTTTTATCCCAACCGCTTTCAAAAAAATCTTGCGTCTCCCTCTCAAAATCAACCGCAACAATCTTTCGCTCCCCAAAACGATAAACGAATGACTTCACTTGAGAAATGTCTTGAAGCTTTGGCTAAAGCGACCACTCAAAACCTCCAATGAAATAGTAATTTGCAAAATTTGTTAACCTTGTACATGCAAAAATATAAGTCAATCAATAGCTAAACTCGATCTGTAAATAGTCAATTGGCCACTTCTGTGAGTGAGTGAACGAGGCATGTTTCCAAGTTAGCTAGTTCTGAACCCTAAAAATCAAAACACGAACTCAAATCAAGCTCATGTCGTTCGAGATAGCAATGTGAACCAAATGAATGCTATCTCGACTTTGCATTTTGATAAATTAATCGATAACCAAGTTGCCAATCTGAATAATTTATCGAAAGCTCCTCTTGACACTTCGAAAATGACAAGCGATTCTAAAAAAAAATCGAGTCAAATATCGAATCAAATTCTGATCCACATTCATCTTCTACTCAAGTAGACCAACCTATCGAGTATCGAATTACATTTCCACATCGACTTTGACCAAAGAAACATTCCGACCAGATGGAAAAGATGCTGGAAATTTTTAAATAAGTCAAAGTAAACATCCCACTTCTTGATATTGTTCAACAATTCCGACTTGTGATAAGTTTCTAAAGGACTTATCTCAATCAATTCCCATAAAATACAAAGATCCTGAATGTCTGATGATCTCTTTCAAGAAAGGAGATAAAATGATTAATAAATTCTTATTAGGCTTGGGTGCAAGTATCAATTTGAATCCTTATTCAGTTTACTGGCAACTTAGCTTGGGTGAACTAAAAGAGACGAAAGTAACTCTTCAATTTGTCGATCGTTCGGTAAAGAAACCTGTGGGAGAAACGGAGGAAGTACTCATAAAAATTAATCAATTCATATTCCCCATCGATTTCATCGTCTTAGAGAACCTGTGAATAATATGATAATTCAAATTCCACTTATTCTAGGATGACCTTTCTTAACTACTTCAAATGCCCTAATCAATTGTAAAAATGGTTCGACAAAAATTTCTTTTGGTAACATGACTTTAGATCTTAACATCTTCAATCTCGATAATCAGTCGAACAAACCACTTGACCAAATGTTGGAAGTTAGCACTATTTAAGAAAATTTTGACAGCAAAACAATTTACCTTAACAACGAATGCGAGACTGAATGCGAAAAATAGTTTCAAGATGAGCCTAATGAGATTGAAAATGCACTTCCATTGAACCCCTCCAGATTGAGTCAGAATTTCAACCAAATTCTTTGATTGAGCAACCCCGTAGGTTGGAAATCAAACCTCTTCCTAATTACCTTAAGTATGCATACTTAGGTGATAATGAAACATTTCCAGTCATTATCTCTTTAAATCTTTCTCATGATCAAGAAGCCTCCCTTCTTTCAATTCTGTTGAAAAACAAAGAGCCAACTGGATGGTCTATTACCGATATTAAAGGAATTAGTCCCGCTCTTATTCAACATCGCATCCACTTAGTTGACGAAGCCAAGCCCGTTCGTAACACGCAACAATGGCTTAACCCCCAAATGAAGGATGTGGTTCAAGACAAAATTCTTAAACTCCTCGGTAGCGGAATCATATATCCCATCTCTGATAGTTCATGGGTTAGCCTAATTCATGTCGTGCCTAAAAGACCAGACCTACCATTATCACGAATGATGCTAATGAACTCATTCCAACTCCTACTCAAACGGGTTGGCATGTTTTCATTGATTATCGAAAATTAAATGCTGCAACATGTAAAGATCACTTCCCTCATCCTTTCATCGACCAAATGCCTAAAAAATTAGCTGACCATGAATTCTATTGCCTTCTTGATGGTTATTCTAGTTATAATCAAATCCGATTGCTTCGGAAGATCAAGAGAAAATAACTTTCACATGTCCCTTTAGCACCTTTGCATATAGACATATGCCATTTGACCTTTGCAATGCTCATGCTACTTTCCAAAGATGCTTGGTCAACATCTTTTCTGACATGATCGAATGCTCCTTAGAAGTACTTAAGGATGATTTTTCCATCTTTGGAAATTCTTTTTCTGAGTGCTTACAACATCTCGAGATGGTTCTATATCGATGCAAGGACAAATACTTAACGTTAAATTGGGAAAAATGCCATTTTATAGTCAAACATGGCATTGTCCTTGGGCATGTCGTTTTAAACAACGGCATTGAGATACATAAAGAAAATGTTGACGTAATTGCAAATCTACCCATTTCCAAATTTGTCAAGAATATTCGTTCATTTCTAGGACACGCTGATTTTTATTGATGCTTTGTGAAAGACTTTATTAAAATTTCTCGACCTCTGATGACTCTTTTTGGAAAAGAAATTCCATTTGACATTAATTCTGATTGTGTTTCTGATTTCAAACACCTTAAAAATGAACTCATTTCAGCTCCCATCATTTGCTCACCCAACTGGGATCTTCCTTTTGAAATAATGTGTGACGCCTCTAGCTTTGCAGTAGGTGCTATCTCAGGACAACGCATCAACAAAATTCTTCATGTCATTTACTATGCTAGTATGACTTTAAACGTTGCTCAACTAAATTACATAACTACTGAAAAAGAGCTTCAAGTGGTATTCTTTGCACTAGAAAAGTTTCAACCTTATTTGATTGGCTCACACACTACGGTTTACACTAACCACCCTGCTCTTAGGTACCTTTTCGCTAAAAAGGATGCTGAGTCTTGTTTAATCCGTTGGATCCTTTTACTCCAAGAAATTGACCTTACGATCAAAGGCAAAAAAGGATCTAACAACGTCATTGCCGATCATCTGTCGCATCTTCCAAATGCCTCATCTTCTTTATCGATCAACGAGAACTTTCCTGATGAACGGCTCCTTCCTGTTTCCATCGACCCATGATATGCCAATATAGTGAAATATTTAGTCAGTAAGGAAACTCCTTCATTTTGGTCGAAAAAAGATAAATATAAATTTCCTTCCCAAGTCAAGTACTTCAATTGGGACAATCCATACTTGTTTAAGTATTATTCGGACCAAATAATTTGTCGTTGCGTCCCAGATTGCAAAATGAATAGTGTTCTTTCGTTTTTTCATGACCAAGCTTATAGGGGTCATTTTGGACCAAAGAAAATAGCGGAAAAGATGCTCCGATGTGGTTTTTGCTAGCCTACACTTTTCAAAGATGCATTCGAGTTCTGTAAAATTTGTGATCGTTGCCTAATGTTAGGAAAAATCTCTTGATGAAACAAGATGCCTTTGAACCTCATTCTTACGATCGAAATCTTTGAATTTTGGGTTATTGACTTTATGGGACCATTTTCCAACTCTTCTAGAAATCTGTACATTCTTCTTGCTGTTGATTACGTCTCTAAATGGGTTGAAGCAATTCCACGTAAAACAAATAACCACAAAGTTGTTGTAAAATTCATAAAAGAAACATCTTTTGAGATTTGGAACACCTCGCACAATAATAAGCGATAATGGAAACCATTTCTGTAATCGACCATTTGAAACTCCAATGAAGAAATACTCGATAACCCACAAGTTATCCACTCCTTATCATCCGCAAACTTATGGTCAAGTTGAAGTTACAAATCGCCAAATCAAGCAAATTTTGGAGAAAACTGTAAATAAAAATAGATTAAAGATTAGTAACAAAAATTGACAGAAGCGCTTTGTGCTTATAGAACTACGTATAAAACTAATCTAGGGATGTCTCTTTTTAGGTTAGTATATGGTAAAGCGTTGTGGGCGATTAAGAACATAAATTTTGATCTTGAAAAGCTGGTAAGAAAAGAAAATTGCAACTCAATGAATTAGATGAAATTAGGAACAATGCGAATGAAAAAGGGAAATTTTTTATCATGACAATTCAATCCTAAGAAAAACATTTTTGCTAAATCAAAGAGTTCTTTTGTTTGACTCTCACCTTCATTTATTCCCTAGGAAATTAAAATCAAGGTGGACAGGACCATATGTAGTACGTACTGTTTTTCCACACGGTGCCATAAAAATAGAAAACCCTAGGGATGGATCGATTTTTAAAGTCAATGGTCATCGTTAAAAACCTTACTTCTAGTTGGCGAGTGATCGAGAGGAGGAGCTTATGATTCTTCAGGAACAACACTGCGTCTAGTAAGAAATTTTAACCCACTCTTGTAAATATGTATTTCTCCGTTACACTCATTATATCACGTATTGACTGTGAAGACACATTGAAAATCAAGTGAGGGGGGAGTCTCATATTTATTTTGATTTTTCATGGTTTATTTTTTTTGCATTTTTTCCACAGAAAAAAACCAAACTTCTTTTTAGCATATTGATTTATTTTTGAAGAAACATGATAGAGTATGCATATTTTTTTAGTTACTAAATTGAAAATATTGAAAAATTACTTGTCTCAACAAAAAATTTTTGATTACAAGTAACTATGGTGTAACTAGTATATAGGAAGGTTCATAGATGATAATTATGAAGCATATCCTAATTATAATCTTTGTTTTAAAAGAGTGGTTGATTTAAAGTAAAGGCAATAACATTTTTGACCTTTTAAGTTAAGTGGTGCTAAGGCGATTTTTCATAATTCTCTCTTTTCATGAAAAAAATTCGTAATAATAAGAAACACCCAGAGTCATGCGTTCACACGAAATGTGTACACTCTCCATGCTCTATACCTTTCTCACGTAAGCCCTAAAAGCAGTGCATGATCGATATATTTGACCTCTGTATATCTGTGTTAGGTGTTTGTAAATAAAATTAAAATTATAATACTAAACACTTAGAGTCTGTGTTTATACACAAGTGTGTACACTCGCCACGCTCTATCCCATCTCACGTAAACCCAAAAGGTAGTGCATAATCGGTATATATGGCCTCACTATATCTGAGTTAGGTGTATTTGAATTAAATTAAAATAATAATAACACCTAGAGTCATGTGTTCATATGCAAGTGTGCACACTCGCCATCCTCTGTACTCTTCTAACGTAAGCTAGAATGGTAGTGCATGATCGGTATATTTGGCCTCAGTATATTCGAGTTAGGTAAAATAATAATAATGTTAATATTTTTAAAAATAGAGAGAGCAATTGAAACCCAAGAACCATCTTCACTTAATTGATTTAACTTGTTATTCAAAAGAATAAAATGCCACTTTGCAAAAATTCGATAATCAACTAAAGGATTCATTTCATAGTTGCACAATGTTATCAACCGTAACAACAATCAAACTAGAGTCCAATTGTGATGATAACTTAATTTTTCTTGGAAGTTTTGATGATTAAAAAGTCTAAAATTTCTTGATAATAACCAAAATTTATAACCAACTTACTCATGTCAATTTAAAAGAAAATTCTTCATATATAAATATTTTCGAAAAATTGCATCATGTAGTCGCATTAGAATGTGCATATTGCATTTGGATTTTATGGGTAGCATCCGCTGAAAATCTTCATGAGACAACACTCGTCTTACTAAGGGCACTTAACGTTTAATGGCTTGTCGTATACACTCAATGCAATCATGTTTCCTATGAAAATGAATTTATTCCGGTTTTAGTTTATTCAAGGATGAATAAAAAGATAAATGTAGGGATATTGATGTGGATGTAAAAGTGTGTATTTATATTCCCATATTTAATCTTCTTTTATTAAAATAAATAAGCATATTAGGGTATTTTACATGTTTTAACCAAAATCTAAAATGTTGTTAAAACATCATTCATTTATCTTCATTGGGGGCAAAAAGTTAATTTTATGTATGGGTTGAATTGGTGAAAATTTATTTGCACATGTAAATTTTATTTTATAGGAAACCGAGTGCAATTTGGAAGAAGAACATGGATATATGCATGCACATTTGTTGGAGGCCAAAAGAATGTAGGAAAGAAAAGAAATAATGCAACATAGAGGAGCTTGTATGCCCACTGACTAATTGACCATAATTAAAATACATGTACATATTAATGGTGATTTAAAGACAAAAGAAAATGATAGTGGGGATTAATTAACTCCCTAATGATTACTTGGATGCTACACAAACTCTAGGGTATTTTAGGTAACTCCCTATAAATAGAAATAGGGTTTTAGGCATGTATAAATACCCTTTATTTTTCATGTCATGAGGATCTTAATCTCTCTCTTTTATGCAAATTGTAGCACAAAATCAATGTTAAATAAAATGTCTCTTTAGTGGATTCTTAACTTTGCACTGTTTACTCTCATGAACTTTAATTTCATGTTTTCTTTTATTATTATTTTATTTCATGCCTTCTTTTCTTTAATTCAAGTAGAATAGATCTTTTTATTTTATGCAAGTTAGCTAGTTTTATCTCTCTTTAAATAATTTTTCATTTCATGTTGTTTATGTTGAAACCATTTTGTGTTGAGATGAATTCAATTATGAGAACCAAACCCCTTCAATTTTGGGATAATGAAGCTCTCATGAACCATGCTAAATCAACATAAAATGGTTGAATTTGTAGTCCCTTGTTTTGTGCTTAATGGAAACTAAGAATGATGGTAGTTTATGTTTATTTTTTAGTGAATTTGATAGTCTATGTTGACATTTCAAATAAGCTAAGCTTGATCCAATATGAACATAAACTATTTGATCATTCGCCTAAGTAATTTTGATCATGGAATTAAAGTAGAATCTATATTTGATTTTCTATATTACTAATCTCAAATAGTAAATTGATCATGCTTAAATTAGATTTTATTTTTAATTACATGATTCATTTTCATGAGATTTTAGAAGTGGGTTAGAATAGTGTGTCAGAGTTTGATAGTTTAAGTTGTGCTAGTTAATAGCGCAAATAAGCCATGCTTAAAATAAACACATACATCATTTCTACTTAAAATATAAATTAGAGGCTATATATACATCTTGTGTTTGATTTATCTGAAGGATTGAAAGTGAATTTACCTCTAAATTGCTTCTTAATCTCATAGTTTTATACATTTTTGTTCTAGTTTATTTTCTACAATTTTCTTAGTTTAACACCATTTCAAAACATTAGGCTAATTAGATTGAGTAATTTTAGAATTTTATTCTTTCCCCGTGGATCGACCCATACTTGCATATGTACTACGATTGTACACCATGCGCTTACGGTTATTGTTACATTTTTGATGGTATTCTAACTGATAAAAATTTCCGTCGTTCAAGAAAAACTCTAAACTATCATTTAGCGATCTTGTTAGAAATTTGATACCTGTCTTATGTATCAATTACATAAGTGAAATGTGGTAATATAGATAATATAGAAAATACATACAATACAACATATACGATAATTCATATTGTCAATGCAAAAGAAATCCATCTTACATGCTCCAAAAGTATTTCAATTTGGTATCTATATATATCATTTGGGACAATCCAACATATTTTTATACTGATTATAAAAATTTCAGTTTCAAATCCAGCATCAAGAAATAAACAACCAGATTAAAATGATTCTGACACGAGTACATCATTAGCAATCATAAATTTATTGTTTACTTATACTTTTGAAATACTTTATTATGTTTATAGCGCTTTCTTAAAAACACGTGCTTTCTTAGAATCTTGACTGATATTCAAACATATTTGATTTTTCTGTCAAAACACTTGCTCAACTTTGATGCTTACTGAATGATACTTTCCTATCATTTTGGATTACATCTTTTTACCCACAAATTCAAAATTGAACCCACTGACTTTGAGACACATTACTTATTAAGCGCAAACAGTAAATTCTAAATCATCATTTATAATTTCTATTTAAACATACGTATACCAAAAAACAATGAGCGATGGTTTTGTAAGTAAAATCAAAAATTGGTACAATGAATGATGAATCTATTATGTTGATTTCAAATACTGAAATTTACGATGTTATTTTATTAATGCAGTTTACCATATTCCAACTACATTGGTCTTCATCAAGAGACATTTTTGCGGTCAATGGATCATAATCCTTTGGTTACAACTATCAAAATATATTTTAATATTGTACTTGAAATCCATTCCAGATTTGCGCATTATGCCATATGGAAGAGTCGGTACTCTAATGGCTTATTGACAACAAAGGAAATTCATGTCTCAACATTGACCAGAAAATCATAGTTTCTCCTTAATGTGCGTGAGGTTTTATTAGACATTCTAATTATTTTGTCCGTTTAGGATTGGTCAATTTCTTTTAATCTTTTGTAATCCGTTTTATCTTCATATCATGTAAAAATACATTTTACTACCAATGATTTCTAAAAGAAATTCCTTCATCATAAACTTGGTGTTTCTTAAAACAACAATTGTTTCTCGGTGCAATGGAATATGTATTCATAAACATTTTATGAGTTGCCTATATTTATATATGTATAAAACTGATTTGGTTTTTAGTTTTGCAAAACTTATATTAATAACAAACATCAACCAATCAATATTCATTGGTCCTAATTTATTTGGGGTGGTCCTCATAGGATCCCTCGTAAACGAGTATTAAGTGTAGTCTCCCGACTCACACAACGTATCAACTCCTTGACATAAGATATGTAGTGGTTGTTTTGCAATGACCTAAAATTTTAGTCATTTGAATTTGGAATATTTAATTGCTTTTAAATATTTGAAAGTTATTTTCATATGTTAAATGGATTGAATTT
Organism: Allium cepa; assembly: GCA_030765085.1. Taxonomy (NCBI): domain Eukaryota; kingdom Viridiplantae; phylum Streptophyta; class Magnoliopsida; order Asparagales; family Amaryllidaceae; genus Allium; species Allium cepa. Next base: position 1,002,889,822 of record CM060929.1, read on the forward strand.
CAAATACAGCGATTCATTAGGTAATTAAATTGTTGAATTAAATATTTGGAAATATTTAATATAATTTAATCTTGGATTTGAAATGAATGGAAATGATTTCAAAAGCTGATTTAAAATTCTATTTAGATAAGAATGAAGGTAACAAACTTTTAAATTTGATTTTGAAGTGAACAAATTAGTTTTTATAATAGCTCGTTTTAATTAACATTTAAAAATAGCCTTCTGAGGCACTGTCTCGGATTTCGACGAAACCAGTTCCATTAGATCTACAATAGTATATTATTATATGTCGATGATTCTCGTGGCAATCAGGTGTATCGTTTGGTCGCACGAGATCGAAACGCGTAGAAATTAATTTTTAAAACTTAAGTAAATAATTGGGCTTGAAAAGCAATCTTATGTATATAATTGAATTAAGCCTCGAGACTAGTTCCTTTGCATTCAGAATAGGAGTACAACATATAGAACGCCAAGCAGCATAGTTCGTTTAGAGCTTGAGATTTTTGAGTGCGTCAAGCTACATTATTTATAATATATTTATATATATTTTTTGTTTTATAGCCATACTTGCTCATACTTTCCCCACGTCATGCCCATACCCCCTCCTCTATTTAGTCGCATGCATATCAAAAGAAAGGTTGCATTCCTTTTCAATTTGAAAGACAACCAAATCGAATGGCCTATAATCTTCGGAGCCATTATGAGCATTTTCAGGCCTCGGTCCTAACATCAAAGTTGCTTGTCTCGACAAGAGGATCCCATCTACCGATTGGATCGTCGTAGATCATTGAATGAAGGTCAAATTTTGGCCGCGACTAGTAGCAGTTGGGTTCGTATTTTGGGCTATGTGTTGCATCGTGAGGCTAGCGAGGTGAGGCGCAAGCGACGCATAGGCGGAGGCAGTAGGGGCATGGATTGGGTCATGGTCGAAGTTTTGTCGACCTAGAAGTGAACGAGCATGAGAGAGAGGGTATTTAGTTTTAAAATTTTAATTTGCTAAAGTTAACTATAATTTAATAATCTTAAAGTTCACTAATCCGTATTAAACTCATACGAGGTCCAAATGGAACGCGATGAGTCGCGTTGTGATCGTATCGACGAAGGCTATGCTATGGAATTAGATTGGATGAATTCGAAACTGATAGAAATTTTGGTTAAGATTGAACGACTATTCAATTTTAATTCAAAATGGAATATTTGGCAACTTTTGAAATCAGTGTGAGTCAAAATTTACCTTTTTGGTTAACCAGAAATATTTTTAGTCGATAAAATTATTGTTTGGATGTGTGAACATATTACTGTTGACTGTTGCTAACTATTTTGATGATTTACTATTTTATATTGTTGGTTTGGATATATTCCCGCCCCTGGAGTAGATGAGACCCTACTACGTTCCCGTGTAAGAGTGGATGACCCTTTATACGAATTCTGTCTTGAAGCGATTGATTTATATTATATGGCTATATGTTGTATGTGATGCAGGGGAACAGATTGGAGGGATCTAATAGGATTCCTCACACTATTGATTTAATTTCATATAAGTTGATATATGATATGCTAGATTCTGTTTTTGATGACATAGATATGAATTTGCTTATTTAGGGCTTTGGTAGCATTTGGCCTTATTTTTGGCATTTCAAAATATTATAATCTAATGATTTAATTTAAAAAGGGATTTCAAAGTGATCTTAAAAATTATATATTTTTTAATAAAAAATTATTAATTAAAGAAGAAATTTATTTTGAAATAAAGAGTATAAATTTTGGACATTATGAATTAATAGTTTTATAAAATATTTTAAATAGAGAATTTCGAACTGTAAAATAAATTTTTTGAAATCTTGAAATTAGTCCATCTTTTATAATAAAGGGATATGTTTCTAAAGGAAAATAGAAATATTTTGATATAAATATTAATTAACTATTTTATATGAAGTTATATATATATATATCTGTGTGTGTGTGTGTGTGTGTGTACATATATATATTAAAGATTATTTACAATTATGAGATTTATAAGTGTGATAGTGTATAAAAGTGATATTTTACAATTGAAGTGATGATTTTATAAAATCGTGATGTCAATAAAAGTATGGATCTATAAACGGTGTTTATAAATTAAAGGAAACTATTATCATTTATTAAATTGTTGAAATAAATCAAAAAGTGGATTTATTATAAGAGGTGGAAAGATATTTTAGAAAATAGTTGACTCTATTTTGGAAATTGAGGGTGATGGTAAATTTGGAACGTTAAACAATATTTTATAAATGGAAAGGAATTTATCCATATAGGGTCAACGTTAAAAACAGATGGTGACCGATGTTTTTAAATGGGATTTATGAATAAGTGAGATTTATAAGGAAATAGAGTTATAAATGGAGTTTATAAATAAAGAGATTTAATGAAAGGAAGTTTCATAAAAGAGAAGGAGATTTAGAAATATAGTTTTATAAATATTGGGAACGATCATGTTGGAAATTATGTATGGATTTTTATCAAGGAAATATAATTATGTTCAAATAGTTGTTTATTTATATTAATATTGTTTTAAAGTGATTTATCAAAATTTTAACATTTTGAAAAGTTAATTATTTAAATTATTAATATGGTTTGAAATTAATTTTAATTATTTATCAACATAGTTTTAGAAATTAATTATTTTTATTTATAATAATATTGAAGATAAATTATTATCGTTTTTTGCGAATGTTTGGAATTTATTAATTATTATCGTATGATGTTTAACATTAACATTTATTAATTTAAAATGTTATTAGTATATATTAGTGTTAAAAGTAAATGATTAGAATTTATTTATAATTGTTTTTTAGGTTTATAAAAAAGTTTTATAAACATGTGTGGTTTTTAAAAGAGGAATCTTATAACGTGTTTTGAAAAACGTAAAGGAAGATTGGTTAAAACGATAAAAGAGTTTATAAACGGTTTTAGATATTTATTAAAGAATTATAGAAATAGGTTTATAGATTTATAAAAGGAGTTTTATAAATGGTTTTGTGGATTATAATGAGGCTTATAAATGTTTTTTGAATTGAATAAAAAGGGAATCTTCCTAAATGTTGGTGAATATAGTTATACTGTTGAGAAACGTATATGGATATTTTTCTAAGTATTAAGAAATAAGGATTTGTGGGCATGCGCATATATATATATATATATATATATGTGTGTGTGTGTGTGTGTGTAGAAAGAATTTTGGTTCAAGTATAACAAAGTGAATTTGAATTAATGAATGATTAGTTAAAAGAAGGTTAGAGGTTGCTTGTGTGCTTAAATAATTTTGGTTTTTCCTATGGAAATAAATCTCTGATTAAATGTTTATTATTCGATAGTTAAATAACCGATTATCGCATTTGGATCCAAATGTAACTTTGAAAATTTCTAGGAGAAAAATGCGAGTTATAGGGCATAGTCATCTCCGATGATGCTAGACTATGCGTATAAATCTCATTTCATTCTTTAGGACAATGATAAGAAAATCCATCCACTAACGATTAGTAGTTGATCTCTACTTTTATCTTTGAGTATTTTTTTCCTAAAGAACTGGCGTTGAGTTTACTAGAAATTATCGAAAGTTGTTTCGAAGAGACCGGGATCGGATATGTAGTTCTAAAACCACTTCGATCTAAATCAAGCGTTTTAAAGTGAAGAATCTTGAAGATGATGGAATTGAAGATAGATCACTCAAGCATTTCGTTCAGTCCTAGAACGAAATTGTATGGATGAATGCGGACATTGCATTGTTGCCTGGAGGGTAGTGTTAGCATTCCAAGTGGGAAGTGTTATGTAAAAGGTAAAATGTAGCCTCAAGCCTCATCAAATAGGAATGAGTAAAACATGGGAGATGCAGCAGGGCTAAGTGGGTCGCTCCCAAGTAGGGTACGATCATCCCTGTTAGAGTCAAAATTGGTCACTAACACCCATATCCAAATGAAAGCCCCAAATCAAAGTCATAGATCACAAATAGAATGTCTACAGAGAGTAATAATGTGAATAACAGTCAAAATTAAAATGAATGCAGTAAACAACACAGATTTTATAGTGCTTCAGCTAACTTCGGCCTACGTCCACTCCAGAAGTTTTCTTTTTATTGATGTTTGAATCAATTACAGTTGCAAACTGGTAGAGTAACCTTAGCCTTGGGAAATAAAAAGCAAGAGAGCCTCTGAAAGATCCCTTTTCTGAGCCCCCACATGGTGTATTTATAGGCAAATCTTGAGTTGTTGGGCTTTCTGAGTGACCCTGGACCCATCAAGGCTATAGCCGAGCCATACTTTCCATCTCAACTGACCCATGCCGATCGGCCTATGCCGAACTACTCCACACTCTAGTATGTCGAACCAGATACGAGCTTCCATCCTTCACGAGCGGCACATCCTAAGCAACCATGTCGATCCACCTGATAGTCCACCGAGTTATCTGAAGTCACATGCCTCGGGACTAGAAGTCACCGAGCCACTTATGCCGAACAACTCCTATGCCGAGCGACTCCTATGCCGAGCGACACCTATGCCGAGCGACTCCTATACCGAGCGACTCCTATACCGAGCGACACCTATGCCGAGCGAATCCTATGCCGAGCGAATCCGATGCCGAGCAACCCCTATGTCGTGCGACTCCTATGCCGACCCTATATCTGATCTAACCACAACTGGCCGAACGACCCATGACTTCCACACCGAACGGCCGATTCCAAACGACCTCCCTTGGCCGAACCATCCCATTACACCGGGCCATATCCACTTCCGATCCTGTTCACCTCTAAGCCAATAACACAACCGAGCCACCAATGCCGAGCCGTACTAATATAGCCGAACCATCTCCCAAACGTGTTGCGTTGCCTATCCATCCAGTCAACTCAAACCTACCGCATTCCATCCTCGATAACTGAGAAATCAACTTAATTAAATCCGCCTACCTATAGCCTTGCCAAAATGCGAGTTAACACTTGCCCCTCAAAACATGCCTTGCTATTGGAAGGTGTGTTTTGAATAGCCTCAAATCCGATATCCGAAGTCCGTATCTGCGACTGCTCTGAGTCGATATCCAATTCCGAATCCAGTAACTAAGTCCTTAGCCAAATCCATATCCATCTGAACTCAACAGCCAAGCTCTAAGCCATCCATATCCAATAGCCAAATAATGACCTCACCGGGTCATGTCTTTGAATCCGTAGACCTTGCAAGGTTGCGTTATCCCGTTCCCGCCTCGACTCTCCGGTCAAGGGCTTGTATGTTCTCTGGCCTTGGCTCTCCGGCCAAGGATTTTATATTCACCGGTCTCGGCTCTCCGGCCAAGGACTTTTATATTCACCGGCCTCGGATCTCCGGCCAAGGACTTTTATATTCACCGGCCTCGGCTCTCCGGCCAAGAGCTTTTATATATTCTGCTTAAGTCCATTCCATCGCTCTCCGACGAAGGGACTCGTAACTTGCGATCACTGCCCCATCTCACTGGTCGGGACCATGATCGCGAGACCTATACTATCTATTACATTGATCCAAACCCGGTCATTACAGGATTCAGTTATCAAAGAAAAATTTCATACGACAAAGGGAATTAAATTTTCAAAGTACCAAAGAAGAAACCAGAGTTTGTAGAAAAACTGAAAGAAAACAGGAATTCATAGACCAAAGCAATACAGTTTTCCATCATTTCAGAGCACGCCTAGGGACCGTCCTCGATCCCGTACGTGTGAAAGTGACCTGGCCATATTAATTTTAGTTCTATTAATTATTCAGAATCATCAAACCATTCAGTTGGTAACAAGCCGGCGACCACCAGATCCAGCACTACCTTGGCTCGAGGTTGGTGGTGGCCGCTCCCGTTCCCTTGCTACAGCTCGATTCCTTACGTACTACTGCAGGTGACCATTCCTTACGTGATCCTCCGCGATATCTTTCAAATGCCTATAATCGTTTGTGTTGTGTCCATCTAGCTCATGAAATAGGCAATGCTTTCTCAATGCCCATTCATACTCAGAAGGTTCCCTACTGGCCGGTCTTCGATACTGGAGGTACCCTTGAGTATCCAAGTAAATCCTTTCTAAAGTCTCAGTTAGATCCGTGCAAGAAGAAAACTTTGACTCCCTCCACGGCCTCTTTAGAGTGATACCATTTCCATCCGTTTTACTTTTTCCTTTATCGTTATATTTATCCGAGCTTCCGCTGGATGGCCCCCCATCCTCCGTCGCATTTGCCTCCTTTAGTTTCATATCTGAACATGCATCTTCCTGCCGGAGGAATCTTTCAGTTTCGTGAAATAATTCTCTAAGATCCATTGGTGGGTCCCGTATCAATGACACTTTGAAGTCTGAATTCTCTCCGACTCTTGACACCACTGCCATCAAAACCATCGATGAATCCGGCTGATCCATCGAAGCAACTGCAGCACTAAACCAAGTTAAGAAAGCTCTGAGCGATTCCTCTATCCTTTGCTTTACCGATATTAGCATCATTATGTTCTTTGGCCTTTTGATATGAACCCAAAACTACTTCAGAAACCTGTCTGCCAATTCTTTCCATGTCCTGATAGATCCCTCTTCCAATTGTCTGAACCGCATAGCAGCTACATCAGTTAAGTAAAGTGGGAAACATTGGGCCATCACTTCCTCTGGTGCCCCCGGCACTTCCATATGTCTTATGTATCTCATCAAGTGATCAGTAGGATCAGCCTTTCCATTGTACATTTCTAGAGTAGGTATCTTGAACTCTGGTGGGTTCCGGGCCATTCAAATTTCACGAGTAAACTCCTTCCAGATCTCTGTTGGTCAAACCTCCGCACATAGTTTGCCTGATAATCTCAGCCAATCCAGCATTATCCGCCAAGGGTTGCGCCTCGAGTTTCCGAGGGAATTCCGGTACGTACTCTTCATCACGCACCCTCAGCATCTCGTTGTGTGGTATCGCCTAGAGTTTCTTCAACGATCGGTCCACCAATGCCAGGTGGTATGCCCCTAGCCTGGATCCATCCAGATTAGCGGTTGTGTGCCGATTAGGGGTCGCGCCCTATTGAGCTGCTTCGCTTGATTGCCTGTTGGGTCCTTCAGTTCCAGCTCCGTAGATCTGAATTCCAGCAACTTCGGTTGTCCCTGCCTGCCCAAACTATCTGAGGAGGTTCTGCATCATCTCCTCTTGCCTTTTCATCATCGCTTCCATCTCATCTCTGGTGATGTAGATGGATGCTTGACCTGCTCCAGCTCTAGAGGATTCCTCTTGACTTTCCCCTTGATTGCTCCTTTTTGTCACTTGCCTCCTTGTTGATGGCCCAGCCATTGCCTTCTAGAATCCAGCTTCCTAACTCCAAAATTCCCAAGTGCTTGCGTTCTCAGTGAAAGCACCAAAATGTTAGTGCCAAAATTAGTCACTAACACGCATATCCAGATAAAGTACCAAATCAAAGTCACAGATCACAGATAGAATGTCTGTAGAGAGTAATAATGTGAAGAACAGTCAAAATTAAAATGAATGCAGTAAATAACACAGATTTTATAGTGGTTCGGCTAACTCCGGCCTACGTGCACTCCAGAAGTTTTCTTTTTATTGATGTTTGAATAAATTACAGTTACAAACTGGTAGAGTAACCTTAGCCTTGGTAAATAAAAAGCAAGATATCCTCCAAAATATCCCTTTTCTGAACCCCCACATGCTGTATTTATAGGCAAATCTTAAGTTGTTGGGCTTTCTAAGTGACCCTGGGCCCATCAAGGCTATAGCCGAGCCATACTTTCCATCTCAATCGACCCATGCTGACCGGCCTACGTCGAACCACTCCGCACTCTAGTATGCCGAACCAGATATGAGCTTCCATCCTTCACCGAGCGGCACACCCTAAGCAACCATGTCGATCCAACTGACAGTCCACCGATTTAACTGAAATCACATGCCTCTGGACTAGAAGACACCGAGCCACTTATGCCGAACGACTCCTATGCCGAGAGACTCCTATATCGAGCGACACCTATGCCGAGCGACCCTATGACGAGCGACTACTATGCTGAGCGACCCCTATGCCGAGCGACTCCAATCCCAACCCCATATTTGACCAAACCATAACTGGCCGAACGAACCATGACTTCCACATCGAACGGCGGATGCCAAACGACCTCTCTTGGCCGAACCATACCACTACACCGGGCCACGTCCACTTCCGATCCAGTTCACCTCCAAACCAGTAACACAGTCGAGCCACCAATGCCGAGCCGTACTAATATAGCCGAACCATCTCCCAAACATGCTGCATTGCCTATCCATCCAGTCGACTCAAACCTACGCATTCCATCCTCGATAACTGAGAATCGACTTAGTTAAATCCGCTTGCCTACAGCCTTGCCAAAAGGTGGGTTAACAATCCCTATTTAGAGTCAATATTATCTATCATTTGTATGCTTCGTGACACATTAACGGAGTGGTGATCATATTCGATACTATCCAGTAAGGAGTAGATCGGTTCTGTGCTAGCAGGGGTCCAGGCCAGCTACTTGGTGTTATTTTATCTAGAAATGCACCATGATGGGTGGTACCCCAGTGGCATGATTGTATGGAATCCATTCTCCAATAAGCGCCATACAGACTTAGTTGTGCCCACCTATAATGAAACATGACATGCAAGCGTTTCAGCCATATTCATATTTTATTTTGATCCACAGACATTATATACCATAATTGGATTTTCTGTAGAAAATGATTTAGTTATTGTAAGGTAAAAACTCGTCCATGTTTATGTGCGGTGTGGTTTTACGAGATACATTTGATTTTCAAAGATTTTCTATAACTTTAAAATCCAGTTGGGTTTTTTTTCTCATGTTGGTTTTTCAGACTGACTCAGATGTTATTTTATTATAATGCTCGGGTCAGACCGAGCATATTTATAGATTGCTTTGGATGAATTAGAGCTCAGGAGTCGAGTTAGAGGTCTTCAACTCGTATTTACGTGTATGTTTTTTTTCCGATGTTTATTGTTGAAATCATCAGCAATTTTGAGGACGGGTCGTTATAACTGTCCAGGCTTATGATCATGATTGTTGTTATACTCTGATTGATATGTGTATGTGTATAATAGTTTCTTTTTTTGTAAAGATCATTGATAGTATATATATATCGTTCCGCTGCGATTGTGAGATTCTGTGATATTTTATTTTATTTTCTCTTCTTCTTCTATCTCTCCTTCTTTCTTCTTTCTTTTACCCTAATAATCGGGTTTTCCCGGCATTTGATTTGCCCAGCGCACAAAACAGTGGACGTATTGGTGTCGATTTTCGAGGTTTGAAAATCCAAGTTGTTACATGTTTCATCAACTCTTATCTTGTATGATTTTTGTAGATTTATTTTTAAATGAAAATAAATATAACCTTTTATACTTACTTTTAAGAACACGTCTTTAAAGAAAGAATTTAAACTCAACTTCACTCATTATCAATCGTACTTTGTCTAATAAAGTCTGATTTCTCCTTATCAATACGCCATTATGTACCATAAGGAGAAGTGATTTTTGAGATTGAATTTTATTCATGTTCAGGTACATTTGGAACTCCTTTCTAATAAACCTGCATATTCGATCAAATTGAATCATTTTATGTTTTTTAGTCATGTTATTTTACTTTCATTTTATACTACGAACTTATCATAAACATAATGTATGTACATCAAATACACATGTTTATTTTTATGATAATTCATTGGTGAATTTGACGAAGTATGTGGAACCATTTTGGTATTAATAGACCTAAGATTGCATATATGTATATGTATCAATCCTAAGAGTACGCCGACTCTTATATCCTAAGAGTCCACTGACTCTGATGTCGTTTCCACTGAATGGGTGTTTTTCCCTTAATAATTTGAGACACAATTCACCAGTATCACATGAGTCATAATCAAATGAATAAATAAAAAATTCTCAAAACCATGGCTTAGTCCATAATTCAAAAATAATATAAAATTTCAGATGCTTCTATATCTTCTAATGCATCGTTTTATTATGAAAACAAATACTTTTATCATAGATTTATCTTATAATGGATATGCATAACATTCATATTAAAACAAAAATATATCTCTTTTAAGTCAATACTGAAAAATAATGTTATTATATAATAAATAATACTTAGTACATATTTGAAACATCTTTCATATGTTGATGCATCCATTAATAGATGTCATATGGCATGCTCGCACTATTTCCGCTATTACTCTAACAACACATGAGATACGAAGCTCCATTCAACCATTGAAAATGAGAAATTTATTTCATTTACTATAACTACTTTTTAGTTACAAGTTTTAGATCAAATGTCTAGAACTCAAAGAATTAACTCTTGTAGAAAACAATTACTATATGAAAATACAATTTCTATTTTCGGTATCTCTTCGAAGCATCTATTGGTGTTTTATACCATTATTATTTCCGGTATCCCTTTAAAGAAGAGGTGATTGTTTATTCTCTTCATCCCAACTATGCCTAAGTCACATCTACTCTCGTATATTCATTTTCTTTCTAAACAGTCGAACTATTTAAAAAGAAACTCTTTCTACAAGACCGCCTTGAATTCTTTACAAATTGCATTCGATTATCCTTAACTTTTAAAGATAAAAAAATGTTGCACTTTATGTAAATTGGCCAAATTGATACTTCAAATATCAAATTCCTAGGTCCACCTTATAAATCTTTGTCTAGCGCTATAGTAACATGACAAGATCCATATTGTAATCAATCTTATTGAATAAATGATCTTGCACTATGGTTTACTTATTCATTTCAAATGAAACAATTTCAAGATTTTACATAAAGGAATCATTAACCATATAATATTTATTTATGATTGAATATGAATTGAATATACCTATTTTGTATTTTTTTAGAGTTGATAACTCATAAAAGACAATCCACAGTCATGTGCAAATAAAGATTTAAGTAACCAAGGTATGTGCAACGACCCCTAATTTTGAACACTTCTTATATAAAAATCTAAATTATCTAAATATTTGAATCTTGGATTTAATATGAATAACTATTATTTTATAACCTTGTTAACCCCTTTATAATTAATAACTAATGAAGGAAAACTTATTTTTGAAATTTTTTACAAAAATAAGTAGATCAAAGAAATATCAATAATGTGACCGAAAATCGTTTTATCGATAAACAACTTTTTGCTAAACAAAGTTGTTTGAACTCTTTAGTACTTATATAGTAATGTATGAACACATAAATAACAAGTTAAAAAGACTTAAGTACAAACTAAATAATGTAAGTAAGATTAATTAAGGAAACCAAAACCCATGACTTAAGGCATGAAAAGTGGAGAGAATATAGGAAGCTTATTTCGGCATGAGATGTGGTGTAACGATCGCCTTTTCGATCCTCGAATGTCGACACTAATACATCCACGGTATTCACATGTCGAGCATCCAAGTGCTAGAAAGATAGAACGTCAAGGTAAAGATATAGAAGAAAAGAAATGGAATATGAAAGAGAAGAACAAAAACATCTGAATCTCACAATGGAATGATAACATATGATATCAAAATTATCCTTTACAAAGAAAACTTTATGGATACAATCGTCATAGCAAACTAACTTATCATCATCCTGGACAGTCATAACCGCCTATCCTTTCAGTTGCTGGTATATTTAAACTAAGTAATGCAATGGAAATAAAAACTACGATAGGTAATCATCCATCTCTTCTCCAAGAGCCCCAATGAAATTCAACGAAATTTAGAAATATACACGGGGCTGACCCGAGCATTATAAAAAAATAATACCTAGATTGGTCTGGTAAACCAGCATCACAAACTCAAGATATTTGAATTATTTAATACTATAAAACCTGTCAAAATAAAGGTATCTCGTAAGACTACGTCATAAATAAACACGGACGTGTTTTTACCTTACAATAACCAAACCATTTGATAAGAAAATCTATTGATATTATAGTAATGTTTAAAGTGAAAATACATAAGAAATGGTTGTATTATGAGTGAGTGTACAACATAAAAATAATAGGTATACAAATCAAACCGCTAAGGCGCGTTCACTAATTGAGTAGGATTCCATGGAAATGCCCTTGTTGCTACAAGGTGGATCTCCTACACAAGGATTAGAGATATCCTTCCAAGCAGCATACATGATCTACCGTACGGTTAACACAACTGGTCCCAACGCTAGAACACTATTATGAACTACATGGCCACTAGATATCAACAAATCCGGGCCTAACAATCGAAAGCATAGTCTAGATAAAGGAGTTGATGATACCCTTCTGGGTTTGTAAGACCCCTGGATCGTGCCTCGTTACTCCGATTTTCGTCAATACCAATGATGAGGCTACGTCTGACATTCCAGCATACGAGCCATAACTCAAATCGATTTCGGAACCACATATAGATTCCTATATTGCAACAGGTCTTGGAATCGCACATGGATTCCCACATTTCAATATACATTTGTTTGAGCATCTCAACAGATCTTGAATCTCCACATAGATTCCAACATCTCGAACAACTTATGAATCTCTACCAAAGCATAGAAGGTGTATATGGTTTGGCGTGGTTATGGTTTCAAGTCATTTCATATAAGCACACTCCCCGCTTACTGGTCGCTCCAAAACCAGTCGATAGTTTTCGGTAATCTCAACCCCCGTTCTGTGGGAAATAAGCAGACAAACATAAGAGCAGATATCACCTCCTAATCGTCTAAGCAAATGGATTTCCCATCATTTTCCTAGAAGAGAAAAACAAGTTTATATGTACAATATAACATCACCGAAGGTAACTATACCATATAATTTTCGTCTTTCTTCTAGATATTTCTAAATGGGGATTTTCACTCAAAGGGCTTCTTTGTGTAGGGTAATAAGTTTTAAGATGACACTTTTGAAAAATTAGTTTTATGGACAATTTACAGGAAAAAGAAAAATGAAGTTATCATTTTCAGTTATATAGAAACAGTGACAAATGAATTTATCATTTTCCTATATAGCTTAAAAAGATAAATGAATTTATCATTTCCCTATTAATAGTCCATAAAATTTAGTACCCCGGAATGAGAAGCCCTCTAACCGCATTTCCATTTTCTAAAGTATATTTGGCCAAGATTTGATAGTTGGTTGTTTTACTATCAAATAAAAATAAATAGTCAATTCAGAGGTTTAATTGTTATATAAGGAACCAAGCATGGTTAAACACATAAGCACGATCAAGTCATACATGTAACCTCGAATCCCTTTTTTAATCAACTAATCCTTTAGTAGTTAAAACCTCTTTTATTAGTAAAACCAACTTTTACTCAATAAACCTTTATATAATGAAACTTCCTTTATTAATTAATATTTCTTTATAATTATTTTCTCTTTTTAAAAGATATATACTTGTATTCTTCTATTTCATTATTCACTTATACTCTTTTCAACACTTAAAATCATATACTTATCTCATCGGTATAAGTTTATTCATAAATCACTTAACAAGTTTTACTTACTTTAAAATATAATCAAAGAGGTTATAAACAAATATTACTTAAATATTGTTACTATAAACCCCTTCTCTTTTATAAACTAAACAAGTAACTTTTTCAATCTTTTTATAAAAGATTTCAATACTTGTTATTATCTCTGAAATTCCATTATTAAAGATCTAATTGTATTTATAATATTTTTCCAATTTAACATATAATTCGTGGGTATATAAACAAGTGTTACTAAAATATTGTTTACTACAAACCCAAAACACTTTACATTTAATTATTTTCTTTAAAAATTGCTCTTTAAAGGTTTAATTACGTTTATAAGAGCTTAAGACAAATGTTGCTCGAACATTGTCACAACAAACCAAAATAATTTCATACTTAATTTTAAACTTGCTCTTAAGTTTTATTTATACTTAAATTTTTAAGACAAGTGTTATTTAGAACATTGTCACAACAAACCCGAAACATTCATTTATAGTTATCTAATAAATATTCATTAGTAATCATCTAATTATAATCCTAAGTATAATTAACAATCCAAAACTATTTCTATGCTTATCATTAACTTTAAACATTTATTTTAAAGATAAAAGCATATCTACACTTATTAATTAAGGTAATGCACTTTTACGTAATTGCAAAAAATCATTTAATATAACTTAAGAGTTAAAAATCCAAACTTCATTTATTATATTTATAAAATACTTAATTCTACTTTTAAAACTTATATATATAGGAATACCTTTAAAATACTTACTAATATGTTAAAACTCTTTTAAAACTGCTTCAAAATATATGATAATTATTTATACAGAATATTATGTAAAATAAGGAATTTGAAATAAATAGAAAAACCAAAATAAACATGTTTAATTTTAAAAGCCACTTAGTTTAAGAATTCATAATTAATTATTAAGAATATATTTAAACTTGAAAACTATTTTAAAATACTCTATTATAGGTTATAAAATAATCATAAAACATTAAACAAAAACACATAATTTAAATATCATTTCTACACAATTTATAGTTTCAATTAGCAAATATAGCATTTCCCGAAAAACTGTCTAAAGTTCTGTTTCATGCTTTAAACCTGTTTTGCTACAATTTTGCGTCTGATTTTCGACATCTTAACTAACGATTTTAGATGCAATATTTTACAATTGTTAGTACACCTTGGGTACTTAGAAACCATGAAGAAAAATCCTAAAGAATATCTCATAATTATTTTAGAGAAATTTCTGAATAATGGTATTTTTTCAAAGTGCTCACATAGCGACTGTTTTGCTATAACTTTTTCCATTTCGTTCAACTAGCTATCAAATGATTTAAGCTTCAAAAAATTTATAATAAATAATAATATGTTATTTACTTGTTAAAATAATAAAGAAATCCCTAAGAAAGTTTACACAAAAATAAACGTTATTTCTCTAAAGTAAGGGATTTTAAAAGTGTCGATATAGCAATTATTTTGCTATTAACTTTTATAACTTTGGCTTACATTTCCTACAACTTTCAAACATATCCTTTGCTTTCCAAATCACATATATGAGTTTAGATAATAACCAAAAAAATTATATCAAAATATATTCTTAAATCAACATTTTTCACAAATTAAAGTTAAGGGATTTTGAAGTGCGTTTATAGCGACTATCACCATACGAACAATTCCCTATTCAATTCAATATTTAGTGTCATTATATTTTTTACACATATAGTTCTCAAATTCAAACCACATTATTATGAAACATGTATTAACATATGTACTTAATTAGCATATCCATATTAGATGCCCAAATGTACTTAATTTAAATAACACCATTCATAGCTTTTTAAGGCATATTACTTATACAAAATCACAAGCTTTTAAAAGCACATAATTAGGGCTTGTAACTTTAAGTAGTTAGTATCTATTATTACCATAATAGCAAGAAAATTATCATTTTTATTTAACAAGAAATTATTAAGATTATATATTCATTTAAAGTGAGATACAACTCACTTTTATTCAAACCAAACACTTCTTACCAACATTCAATCATCCAAACACTCCCAACATCACTTCCTACTCTGACCAAAACATCTCCAAAACCGTTCTTTCCCTTCTTATAGCACAGGTCCATAGCTCCTCCTCCTTTCCTCCTTTATTCACGTCCATGATCTCTTTCCACCTTCTTGATCACATCCATACACCTCCTTCCACCCTAATACACGGCTCTAGCCTCCTCTACCTTGCTTGCACATGGCCTAAGGCCACCTTCCACTCCATAACGGTCATGGCCTAAGGGAAACAAGAGAGAAAGAAGGAATTGTGAAGAAGAAATAAAGATATGGAATTAATAAATGAGAGGGGGTGTGTATTTATAGAGTTAGAAAATGGAGCAAATGACCTTCCATAACCCTCCTCTTTCCATGCTTAGGTATATCTAAAACATACTCTTACACAAACATACCTTCCTTAAATCACTCCTTGATTAAGGGGTCCTTTTGTGTTCTTAATTAAATCATCTTAATTAATTAATTTTCTTAAGAACTAAGGTGATTTAATACTTGTTAATGTTTTCGTGTGTTAATATACAAGTGTACAAACATTCAAACAATTTTCATTTAACAAAAAGTTAATTTTCAACAAAACATTTTTCGGCCATATTTTGTCTTTGCTTTTGAAACATTGTTTACCTGTTGCAAATATTTTAGACAACATTTTCAGAAATGCCATCTTTTATGTTTGAAACTTTAAATTGTGTAAAAAAATATTCAATTTACGTATTTCTCTAATCTTTTTAGGGTTGTTTTCTAACTTATATAAAGTGTTTTAAAATTGGTTTCAAGTTTAAATACATTATTTTAATAATTAATTATGAATTTTTAAAGTAAGAGGCTTTTGAAATAAAACATATTTATTTTTGTTTTTTCTATTTATTTCCAAATCTGTCGTTTTAGATAATATTCTATATAGATAATCATAATATATTTTAAGTAGTTTAAAAGTGTTTTAACATAATTATAAGTATTTTAAAAGTATCTTTTATATATATGACTTCTAAAAAAGTAAGGTAAGTACTTTATAAATGTAGTAAAAGAAGTTTGGATTTTAACTCTTAAGTTAAAACAAATGGTTTTATGAAATTATTTAAAAGTATTACCTTAATTAAAAAGTATGGATATGTTTTGATGTTTAAAATGAATATTTTAAAGATAACTATAAGTAAATTGTTTTGGATTTTAGTAAACGATGTTTTAGTAACATTTATTTTAAACCCTTATTAATTATACTTAGGAATATAATCAGCACTTTAATAACGGGTACTTTAAGGATAATTATAAGTGAATGGTTTTGGGATTGTAGTGATAAATGTTTAAGTAAAAATTGTCTTTAACCCTTGTAAGTGTAATTTATAAGCAAGCTTTAAATAAAATGGTTGAGTGTGAAATGAGTTTGAGTTTGTAGTGATAAATGTTTAAGTAACAATTGTCTTAAACCCTTAAGAATATACTTAGATATTTAATAATGGATATTCTAAAGATAATAACAAGTATGAATCTTTTATAAAAAGAAAAAAAGTAAAAAAATTTAACTTATAAAAAATAAAGGGTTTATAGTAACAATGTTTAAGTAACATTTGTTTTAAACCTCTATTGATTATATTTTAAAGTAAGTAAACCTTGTTAATGATTTATAAATATACTTATACCATTTCAGATAAGTATTTGAATACTCTAAAAGTACAGAAAATAGTATAAGTAAAAAGTAAAATACAAATATATATATATATATATATCTTTTATAAAGGGAAACTAAATCCATATGAAAGTTTAATAAGGAAAGTTTAATAAAAAGGAGTTTAATTAAATAAGAAAGGTTTAATTAATAAACGAGTATAATTGTATAAGGAAATTTTAATTAAGTAAGAAGTTTAATTAATAAAGGAGTTTAATTAAATAAGTGAAGTTTTAATTAAGTAAGAAGTTTAATTATTAAGGAATGTAATTAATCAAAGAGTTTAATTCAATAAGGAAGTTTCAATTAATGGAAGTAGTTTTATTAGATAAGAAGTTTTACTAATAAAAGAGGTTTTAATTAATAAAGGATTAATTAAATAAAAAGGGAATTAGAAGTCGTTAGATGACTTGATCATGCTTTGTGTGTTACTTGTCTAATGGAAAGTATTTAGTCGTGTGCTTAGCACTAAAATCCGACGAAGTAGACTTGATTCTATCTGTAAGAGTTAAGAATGATGATTTGAGTATAATGTAGAAGCAATAGCGCTCTAATCTATCGAGCTTCACTCATGACTGAGGGATAATAGAAGTTTAAAATGTTGGAACAGTGATAAGTATAAGAGACTTGGCTTCCATATGCGACCATTTCATTGTTGTTGGATTTGATCAAATTAACTTAGGAAATGTGTAGAACAAATATGGGAATCATATGTTACAGTTATTCACTTAGTGATGACATAACCTACATATAGACTCATCTCGCTCTTCTAGGACTGGTGATATGAAAATCCATTTGGATAGAAGATGATCTCCATCCTTATCGTTGTTTGTCTATTTCTAGTAGAAATGGAGTTAAGTTAATCGGAAATTCGTCGACTTAGTCTTGAGGAAACCAGAATCGGTAAGGGTTTTACGTATCGAAAACCACTTCAAGGATGAGAAAAGTGCTCTGTCATTTGGAAGTGGATCTGTTCAAGATGCTATAATCTATGTAGAGATTCGAAGTCTGTTTGAGACGTAGGAATCCATTTGAGGATTCGTTATATGTTCGATTGGTGATGGCTCATGTGTTGAGATGATGAACATGACTTCACCATCGAAAAATGAATAAAGACAGAGTATTATACACAATTAGGGATTCCGCTAACCCGTGGGGATACATCAACTCCATATCTATAGTATGCTTATCGATGTTGCACGCAGGACTTGATGGTACTTGGTCATGTGTTAGGGCGTGGGTTTTTTGTGTTTATCTTATAGTATATTTTATCTAGAGATATATGATGCTCGAAAGGTACTTTCTGGTCCTTGTGCATGAGTTCATACCTGGCTTGATCTAGATAAATCTCAACGTAAAATCCTTATACGAATGTACCTTAGCTATTTTAAACGTACTCTAATATTGTTGTGGTGTGATTAATGTAAGCATTATAGTTATTCTCTTATTTATGTTCTTTACCCAAGACATTATCTATTATATCACAATATGTACTTATTAGAAGGTTCGATTCTTTTGAGGGGAAAACAGTCACGGTGATTCGAACGGTCTCAAAGGTACTATTATATGCTAGCTTTATATTTCTTTAATTTCTCACACCAAACTTTTGTTTGATCCGTAGTTTTATTTTTTCCCTTATTTCCATGGGTGCTCTTTTAAGCAGTCTGAGAAAGACAGTTTTTGTTGATGCTCATTGAGCTCTTATAGAGGAGCTGGATGTCTTACCTACCATAGTATATATTTCCACTGCATCACTTTATGTATTTATATTGCAGTTGTAAGGACAAGCTGTTATAACTGTCTAGGTCGATAAAGTACTTTAGTTAATAACTTTAAAATGTTATGTATATTAGATAGCTCTATGTAGTGTCTTTTATATTATATGTTATCATTCCACATATGAGATTCTGATTTTTTGTTCTCCTTTTTCTTATTTCTTTTCTTTTCTTCTTTTTCTTTACCCTAACATTTTGCCTTTCTGACATTTGGGCGTTTGGCACGTAAATACTATGGACGTATTAGTGTATACACTCGGAGTCAAAAAGGCCGTCTATTACATCTAGTGTCCGAGCTAAAGAGTAAGTGAGAACCTTGGCTTTGTTTCGATATATCTCGTTAAGAGATTGGGCAATGGAATGCCCTAGCCCGAGTTGAGTGTATTATATATATATAGGAGCGTATATGTATTTATTATATATTAGTTATATATATACATATATAAGTAAAGGTTGATAATGTAGTTGATTAATATATGTAATTCACTCATATTTGTATATGTAGTAAGCTAAGAAATTATTTGAAGTAACTAAAGTTGGTTTTAAAGTTGGTTTTTTTGGTTATTAGACGGTAATTTAAAAACAATAGTAAACAATAAATTGGACAATATAGGCATATATAATTTCATTGTGTAAAATATGGAATCTAAACTATGTAAACATAATATAAAAATCTAATGAGACGTATAAAATATGGATCTAAACTATACTAACCATAATGAACATATAATCAAAATAAGATTAGGTGATTACCTTATGATGTGACTAAAATTCACACCATGAATGAAGAATTCTCCTTAGATCTTCAAGATCCAAACCTAATCCTTGCGATAGATGGATGGACTGGTTATGTTTTTATTTTAATTTGACGTTGTAATTTAATTTAGAGTTAATAAAATTTTGGAAATCTTCATTTTTTTCGACCATGGAAGGTAAGGAGGAGAGAAGAGAAATGTGAATGAAAAATGAATGTCTTAAGGAATGAATTAGTGGATTTATTTTAATTGAAGAAATGAAACATTTCTTATTCTTTTAGTTAAAACTTCTCTAATCAATTCTCTTAATGTTCTCTCTCTCTCTCCACTCCTCTCTCTTCACATAGTATAGTTGAAATTACGTGCTATCAAATGGCATAAAATTTTCATAAATCACCTTATGCAATTATCTTTATTTAAACCCCTTTATAATTACACTGATATCATATACTGATACGCATAGTATAACTTTTATAAATGCATTCGAATAATCACAAATAACTCCAAAACATCACATAAATTAAATAATAATTAATATTGTAAATATTGATAAAATATTAATTAATTTACAATATTTTAAATTAATTAAATCATGTGGCATTTCGAAGAATTATCATTACAGTTGTGTGACTCAAAGATGCAAAATTAGTTAGCGATTAATATTGAATAATTCGAATATTAATGGTCACATATCACCTAGCTTATAGTGTGATAGTTTGGCAGAACTTATCGCTACACGTCTTTTCTATAAAATAAATTTTACTATTTTAAGCAGTACCAGGTAGTAACTATTATTTATACAAATTCTATTCGTCAAAGTATCTATCACTTTAGGACTTATAGAATTTGGTTTAGGTCAAAATTCCTATATCATCCATGTTCAAGTTGTTAGTCAAAACACAAAATCCTTCGTTCAATAATAACATTTATTATTAACTATACTGCTTTGGCCAGAGACTTTGACTTTGAGTTGACTACAGTTGATTATGATACTAACCTCTTATAACTGAGGTGATAAATTCTCTTTCGAATGGTGTTTCACTTCAAATGCTTCAACTCAGACCTAACTATAGTCGCTTAATGGATCCTCATGCCATGATTTAATTATAACAGAATGGGTTATCCACATCGAATTTCTATGGTATTCTTAAGTCTAGGGAACTGTGTATCATTATCACTTCAAGATCTATTGTTTGACCTTACTTATAGTTAACCAATCGGAAACTCTCGAGTGAGTCTATCCGTAGGTATGCAATAAGTATCAGTATGCAATCCCTTAGTGCTTCCAATAGCTATGAGTAATACACCGCCTGAATTTTGGAGAGCATTACGTACTCTAGTTTCAATGAATGAATCAATATTCTTTATCGAAACATCTTGACTTTGAATATTTAAAACAATATGCTATTTTAACATGATAAAATTCTCATGGTTACAACATATTATAGTTACAATCACATGACATATCATTTAAGGATTTCCTATTCAATATACTTTAAGTCAATTGCTTAACTAATTATATCGTTTAAGGGTTTTTTCCATCGATCTCGGTTGATGTGTAGCACTTCAGTTTCTTGCTCTTGTAATTTGTGCATCTTTGTCAGGGAATGGTGAAATGTATTGTGCTGTCCTGCACAATGGTCTATTGAATTTTGTTCCAATCTATGTTATTATGGTTGGCATGGTGTAATTTTGTAGTTGAAATATGTTCCATGTGTAATGTGGTTGAGATAGTGTGATTGCATTGTGCTTGGTTATTATGTCTCTTGTAAAGTATGCATCTTGATGGTGCCGATGAAATTATGTAGTAACTTGAGTGGTAATTTATATACCTATGCAGTTGTTATAGTTGCTAATGCATCTTTGCCTCACACCTGTTATAATTGATATAAAGTGGAACGTCCATTATAATCCGGTTTTCCCCATGCAAAATAATAACATTTTTTCCCATAAAAACAGAGTATATTATAGAAATTAATTAACATTATCATGAAAAAGATTGGTTATTGACTTAGATAAATTTGAAAAATCATATAACTGCTCCAGTGCGTACCCCCAACTCTATCTCTATGAGTAAAGAACTGCTCAACTTTTGAAGAACGTTATGTAGTCTAGTCTTAACAAAAGAATCGATGTCTTTTATCGAAATATCTTGACTATGAATATTTAAAATGATATGTCATTTTAATATGATAAATTTCTCATAATTATAATACAATATAATTACTATCACATAACATATCATTTAAGGATTTTCTATTTAATATACTTTAAACCAATTATTTAATTAATTATATCATTTAAGGGGTTTTTTTTCCATTGGTCTTGGTTGGTGCTTGGAACTTTGATTTTTTGTCTTGGTGTATTAGGGTATCTTTTTACTATATTTGATCCCATTTTGGGCCCAAGTTGTTATCTCCTCTATGTGACCAGCTGTGTAGGGTGTTTGTTGCTTCTTTCAACCTGATTTTAGTGGTTTACTCTTGTTAGTCTGGTTTCAGCTACTGTTTTAGTAGTTGTGTCTTACAAGGCTTTCGTTCTTTTGTAATTTATGTGCCTTTGTCAGGGAATGTGAAGTATACTACTACCGTCCTGTGTAGTAGTCTGTTGAAAATTTTCCCGATCTATGTTATTGTGTTGGGCCTGCGTAACTGTGTGGTTGAAATAGGTTCCAATCTGTGTGATATGGTTGGGATAGTGTAATTGCCTTGAGCTTGATTGTTATATCTCTTATAAATTTTGCATCTTGACAGTGCTAGTGAAATTGTGTAGCAGTTTGGGTTGTAATTTTTGTACCTTTTCAGTTGTTATAGTTTATGATGCATCTTTGACTAAATACTACTATAAATTTTTGTTTTGTCGATGAAAAAAAAGTATATTATAGAAATCAATTGCCTTTATTATGAATAAAATTGTTTTACCAAGTTAGATATATGTAACAAATTACATAATTACCCTAGGGCATACCCCTAACTTATTACCATGAGTAATACACTGCCCAACTTGTAGAGCGTTATGCACTCTAGTCTCAACAGATGAACAATATTCTTTCTCAAAACATCTTAACTAGGAATATTTAAAATAATATGTTACTTTAACATGGTAAATTTCTCATGATTATAACATATTGTAATCACTATCACATATCTTACCATTTAAGGATTTTCTTTTTAATATAGTTTAAATTAAATACTTAAGTAACTATATCATGACATAATAAAGTATACTATAAAAATCTACTACCTATATTATGAACGAGGTTGGTTATCGAGTTTGGTATACGTAACAAATTACATAATTGCTCCTAGAGTATACACATAACTTTATTAGTCTCCCACTTGCACTTAGGGTCCATTTTGGAATCTTATTTCAGCTCCTTCGATCAATTTTCTCAAAACTAATTAGGTCGTCACTTAGTGAACTGTTATGCTACTTAGTTTTTATTATCTACTCAATCAACTAACTATCTCCAATGCTGATAAACCAACTTTATCAACTGGAACACTTGGAGTCCGTTTTTAACTTATAGTGAGCTTTTGATTTTTTATGAACCAAATCATAGCACTATTATCATATAATAACGCAATAACCCAAAATTTCGGACACTTCATATTTAAATATATGAATTACTTAAATATTTAAACCTTGAATTTAATGTAATTAAATTTATTTAACAACCTAGTTAAACCATTTTAAATAATAACTAATGATAATGAATTTAATTTCGAAATTCCTTTACAAAAATAAATAGTTCGAATGAATATCAACGAAGAGACCGAAAAACGTTTTATCGATAAACGGTCAACTAACGCATGAAATTATCATCCTAGGCACAATCTTAGATTTTGATGAATCTAGTGTCATCGGGACCAAAATAATAAGACAATGTACGTCGATGAGTTTCGTGGCGATTGGATGTACCATGTGATGTACGAGCTCGAAACGTATAGCGATTTTAAATGATAATTCAAATATAATATATTTTATACTATATAAAAATCATTCATCCTACCTTACCACTCCTAGATACCCATTCCCTCTCTCTTTATTTTTATTTTCTTTTTTCTGCAAAAAAAAAAAAGTTTAGCCACCACTTAAAGTGAATTGTTGTAGGAGCTACATTCATCATTTGAGCTCGACGTTGGATTCATTGGGATTGTGTTAAAGAGGGAATCCATTGGTACAAGCGTTGGTAGGTGTGGGAGTGTTTGGCTGAGGTTAATTTTGAGGCTAAAACTAGGGTTTTGATTTGAAGGAGCTTGTGGCGATGATGGGTGAAGCAGAGTGTGGTATTGAAATCATGGTGGAGAGGCATGTCGATGGTGGCATTTTGAGGTGGTGCGGCTGCTTCTATAGGGTCGACATTTGCTATTGATAGGAGGAGGAACGTGGTCGCTTTTCGCTAGGGTGATCAAACTTGTGGTCGTTAGGTCCACAGCAGAGAGCTTGCAGAGAGTGATTAGTTGGCAAAGACAGTTTGACGAATCATTGCTTGTGGAGAGAGAAATCATAATGGGATTACCTACGTCTTAGTTTGGCTTGGGCTTGGGTGAGTTAACTTGCCATTTAATTTGTATAAAGTTGTATGTACATCTGTTGTGTTAAAATATAAATTAAAATAGATAACAATGTAAGTTATTACTTTTGGACCCCTCCTTGCTTTTGAAAGCAAGTAACAACATTTTATGTAGTATACATTCTCTTATAACCATCTAAAATATATGACATGGCTGAGGCTTGTTGTTTATATGTTTGGTAGTGTACTGTGAATGGTTTAAGCGAAATAATCAATATAAAAGCACTTAAAATCCCTTGTATTTGACCTATGTTAAATTGGTTACATTATGAAGATAATGTATATATTTGGTTGTTCCTTACACATGTTTGGGTGTGTGCGACATAAATGAATTAGTGTGGGAAGTTTTAGAAATTGCAAATGAGAATTGTGAAAATTAGAAGCTAAAAGGCCATGATGGATGCACTTTGAAAATGCCTTATGTTCGATGATTTTCAAATTTTATTTTTAAAGATATCCTAGGGCTTCTTTGCATTTTTAATAAATTCCTCAAGTAAATTTATTTCTGGAAAAATATCAAGGTCTAAATATATTTCTAATGATTATTTATGAATTTTGAAAGTAAAGGGTTTTTAAATTATAAAATATTCTTTTTATGTTTTTTATATAAATTATAAAATAAGTATTTTTAAGTAATATCTCATATAAATGTTTTAAACCTAGCTAGTATAAGTATTTTTAAAGTATTGTTAAGTAATATTTAATATAAATATTTCAAACATGGTATAAATATTTTTGGATTATTTTTAAATATATATAATTTTTAGAAAATTAGTTAAATATTTTATTAAAACAAACATAAACTTATGCAATAGAATTTCTTTTTAAATTGTTAAATATTATATCTTACAAATAAATTAGTGTACATGTATATATCATTTTAGAAAAGTTTTTAGTAAATATATAAGTTGGGAAAAACAAGTTAAGTCTTTTATAAAAAAATAAAAAAAGATTTGGATTGCAACACTTTGTTAAAATAAATGGTTTGTAAATTCAAGTAAAGTATATTAACTTTTTGAACTAGTGTAACTATGATGACCCTTTTTTTGACCCTCGAAAATCGACACTAATACATTCTCGGTATTCACGTGCCATAAATCCAAGCGTCGGAGAGGTGGATTCTCAAGGGTAAGAAAGAAAATAAAGATAAAACAAGATCTCACACGAATGAAATAATATATATTATTATAACATATAATCTTTACAGTGGATTTTTAATACAAGTATCAGAGTTAAACATTACAAATGCGGAATACAATAGTACACAAATGTGGTGGAAATAAGGTAATAGCCTACTGAAGAATGTTATAATTCCCTGCTTTGAGCTCTAACCAGGTTTCTTCTAACAAAACCTGACTAATTGGCTGCCCGAGAAAATTAGGCACCCAGAGTTTAAGGGAAAAGGAAAATAAACTCCGGGTTAGTCATGGGACTGGTGTAAGAAACTCATAATACACGTTTTGAAAACATAGGTGTCTCATAAGACCACGCCACACGTAAATATGGAACGAGTTTTTACCTTATGATAACCAAAATATTTTCTACGCAAAATCATTTGATATTATTTTTAATGGCATTCTTTGAAAACCGTTTTT
This sequence comes from Allium cepa, assembly GCA_030765085.1. Classification (NCBI taxonomy): domain Eukaryota; kingdom Viridiplantae; phylum Streptophyta; class Magnoliopsida; order Asparagales; family Amaryllidaceae; genus Allium; species Allium cepa. The sequence continues at coordinate 1,002,915,732 of CM060929.1, forward strand.
CAAATAAACATACTAAATATCTGAAATTGTTACATCGGTTAAATTTTAACGACATAATAGGTTTGCAACTAAGTCCGAAGGCACTTATTGGAGAATGGATTTCCATACAATGGTAGGTAATGGACTACCTTCCATACAGTACATCTCTAAAGGGATGTACCAAGGATCGACGCCTTCGAAACCTCTTCACTGGCAAGATCAGCCTACCCACGGACCCATCTGGTGGTGGATAGAACCAAATATGAATCACCCTGGTCGTAACAGACCTATCAGAAAGCTCTCTTAGCATACACAACATACTCGACATATATAGAGTAATCTAGAAGGGTTATGACTATACCCTAATAGGTGCGATCCAGTAACTTCGCAGCATGCCCTGTTTAATCCATTTATGATTGATCAGACCCAAGGTAACGATTACCTTTTACATAGCACATTCTACTTTGAAGGCTACATTGCCAATTCATTGTCACACAACTGATTTCTACAAACATATAACTCTTGAGCTCGTACGTCTCAGGAAAGGGTGTTAAGCTAAAAGAAGTTGCCTTCTCTGCCACCAAACAGATGATATGTTTATAGAGATCAATCAGTGTAATTAGAGATTCCATGTCAGACATTTGTTTATACAAGTTGTCCAGGAATAGGACAAACCAAACACACTTTCCTACCACATCCTTTCGCAAATTACCCCCAGGATTAGTGATGAGAAGTCCTTGCACCGAAGATCTCTAATAAAGAATGTAACATCCCCTGCTTAGAGGCCCAAAATTAACGGCTATATATGCTACAGTTATCCATAGTTATTAATCCTCGGTGACCAAATACGGTAATATTAGATACATTGATACAACAGAAACACATGGATATGTAAAAAAATTAAAATCACAAAAAAACTTCCACATTCCATTTCAAATTCATTACATAATCCCAGTACGAGAACCATGTTCTGAGAAAATATAGTTATTACAACATATGCCAAGAGCGAGATATGAAGATGCCCTTTTGAATGATCAAAGTATATAACTAGGCAATAAAACAACTTTGCTTTTACAACAAAACATAGCGGAATCAAAATAAAAGAGAACTCTAAGTCACCTCAACGCTCAAACTACTCAAAATCAATTGAGTACCTGAGAGTTTAAGGTGAAAATATAAACTTCAATTTAGACATAAAGTCTGGTATGAATAATAATATACCATCTCAAACCATTTAGATATCTAGTGAGACCACGCCGCTTAGCAGAACGGTTTTTCCCTTCACGAGTATCCTAAAACTTTATAAAACCATATATTGTGCTCCTGCATCCACAATGCTTAAAACATAACAATTCAAAATATTATGATGATATGCTAAATAAGTAAATAAATTCTGGATTACCTATCCCCATTCATTTTGACTATCTATCTCAGTTATAGTATCTTGGGTTACAATTAACCTACTAGTTTTCGCGGGTTGACTAATAACCTATTTAATGTCTATGGACTCCCTATCCAGTTTCATAGTCTTCATGTGATCATTAAGAACCTATTGGCCCCTACCAATAACATCATGTCTTCATATGATAATTAAGAACCTATTGGCCCCTACCAATAACATCATTGTTTCATGGGTTCTCCTTGAACCTATTGGTACTCCTATAACTTCCCTCTTATCATAGTTTTCATGGGTTGACTATGAACCTATTGACGTATGTCAATAGCTGAATTTGGATATAGTTTTCTTGCATTCACTACAAACCTATTAGCCCCTGCCAAGAACTCAATCTAATCATAGTTTTCATGGGTTTACTATGAACCTGTTGGTCCTTGCCAATAACTTAACTTTCATATACATTGTTTTCATGGGTTTACTATGAACCTATTGGCCTCTGCCAATAACTTTCCCATACATAGTTTTCATGGATTTACTATAAACCTCTCTACCTGACAACTTCTTTAATCAATATATAAGCATCATACATTATGGTCCATCTGACCTCCTTGATGCAATTCTACTCAATTAAGAGTTAATTCAATTTATATTCACAACTGTGTGTGTGTGTGTGTGTGTATATATATAAAGAAGTAAACATAAAAACATAATAATCCCAACACTTGTGGCTTAATATCCTTGAAATCCTTTTATATACAACTTGGTTAATCCCTTTAACCTATTTATCAAGGAAAACTTCTTCTTCAAAAAATCCTTACATAAAATCATTTCAAAACTCTTTTATTATGCCATGGTTTGCCTTTAAAATGAGCTTGGGTTATTTGTTTTGAACACAAAGGCTTTTGAAACCTTTAATTCTTTCTTTCGAAACCATTGTAAAACTTCCTTCCGAAAGAATTAAACTCTACTTTCAAAAACACTAGGCTCCTGCCTTTCGTAACACTTTAAAACCTTCCTTTCGAAACCTTCTGAATGTATTAAAGTGAAACCATTCAACTATAGAAGCTTAACTTCGAAACCATATGAGAGTACCCTTTCCGAAACAGTTGGGTTTACTTTAAAAATGTCTTTTGGGTCAAAGTGAATAAGTATGAAAGTATCTCTTTCGAAACCTTTTATCTTTATAGAAAATTATTTACGGAAAAATTTGACGGCATCGGAACGTCCATTCGAAAGCTCAAAGCCTTTAAGTAAAACTTTAAAGGATAAAATCGAAACCCCCTTTCGAAATGATTACCTTTGAAACTCTTGTACCCTTTTGAAAGCATTTAGGAAGTGGCTTAGTATAAGTTTAAAACAAAGGCTATCCTTCAAAAGCATTGATGACTTTTGATGACTTCAATACACTCGAAAGGCAAAAGAACGGCAGCAGAGCTTCGACTAGAAGCATTGTTTTATAAACCAGGGACTTATTCGAAAGCTCATACAAAAAAAATAAAAGATGGAAACCTTCTTTGAAAGCTATTTAAAAAAACCCCTTTCGATAGCATATGTTTGACTCCTTCAAAAGCTTTAATAAAAAAAGGCGAGCATTTAATATTTAAAAGCAAAGCAAAGGTGTCGAACCCCTCGGAAGCAAGACTTTCTACTCCATACCTTCCCCCTTCCTCCAGCCCACCACGTACCATCAATGTGATACCCTGTGTATTGGTTTCAAATTGGTTGGTTTCGGCTTTTGGCTAACTCGAAGCGAAAATATATGGTTGAAAGGTGTTTCTAAAAGAGGTGGAACCCACTTCTCTTGGTACAGGCTGAATTAATACCATTTAGTAATTACTTTATAACTAACCTGCCTATATATAATCCTTTAATTGGTTGCCTTAAAAAATTTCAAATTCTTTTCAAAAATAACCGCCGCATATTTACAGATCTAAATCTTTTCAAAAATAACTGCCGCATATTTACAGATCTAAATCAAGGAAAATTAACAATTAAGCCCTTCCATTAAGAAAATCAAATATGCAATTAAATCCTTCTTCTAAAATAATTCAATTTCCTTAATAAATCACTTGGGAAAAATCCCGAAAAATTATAGAAATTCACTTTCAATATTTTATCTAACATATAAAAATTTCAGACCCAAATTCTTCCTAAAATAACCGAAATAAAATTTCAAACCCAACTATACATATTTCCTTTGAAAATTCATATCAAATTTTCCATAGCTTGGAAAATTACAAAAATTAAAACACATCTCCAAAATCATATTTGACACTACATATAGTTTTTCCATGGCATTCAAAATTACTTATAAATGGTTTTACCCTTAAAACCAAGAAAAATCATATTTAAATAATTTAGTTTAAATCAAACATGTTATATATCCAAGCATATCATCATCCAAATCATCGTTAACATGAATTTAATCTTAAACCCAAAAACAAATGATTATAAACAAAATAGAGATGGTATGCAATATTATTCACCTCGATTATAATAAGGACCTTGAGATTTGTTGTAGATTAATTTCCCCTCGATTTAATCCTTAGCTTTAGATTGAATTTCTCCTATTTTCTTCCTTTGTAATGGCTGGCTATTCCTTTTAGGTTTTATGTTTGATTTTTGTTAAATGAAAGTAAACATGAAAATGAATGGATATGTGGATATAAGGTGTGACTATTTTCCTAATAAGCCCTTATGTAATTTAATTAACTTACAAACCATTCTTAAGCCCATTTAATTTGTTGAGCATAACCTTCTTATCATTTATTTAAATCTCAATATCCTTATCATTCTAATTTTTACATTATTCTATTTAATTTATCTAATTAAATCTCCTGAATAATGTTATCAAAAATTAGGGGTGTTACAAAGAACCACCGCCACATAATATGATATGGGAAATTTCCTCCGAGGGTCAGTGACAAGTAGCCTTACATTCCATCTTCCAAATCATGTCCATGTCTTCACTTCTAATACGTAAATTGGTTTGAAGTGGTTTTCGAATAAGAATTAATTCTAATCTAACCTCGTTCCTTCGAACCAATCATCGATTAAAAGATGTTAGGTAAATAGATGCTTATCATTTGATTAATTACTTTCTTTTTATCAAAAATATCTTCTAGAGATATATCTTTAAAACAATTCTTTTCGATATATATGGAAGCCTTAAACCTCTCTTCATCTTTGAAAAACTATTTATTTAAATTTTAACAAAGATCTCTTAATTTCAAATCAAAATTTTGATTGAGTTGAAACCATGTTATCTAGGATGTTAACCCAAAACCAATAAAAGTTAAATGAGAAGAATTTATAGAAATCATCTAATTCTACTCGATATCAATTCCCGTATTCAACAAGTACTATGGGAGGAATAATGGCAAAATCACCTTTAAATTCCACGAATAGGATGAGTTCCTTCTTCCGAATAATGGCGAAATCACCATACAATCCAAGTTATTTATATTTGGAAAAGTATATTTTTATAATTTGGAAAATCTTGATCCGAGTAAATCAAATTTAATATCCACTCTGTCGGGCCATTCCGGGTAGCTAAGGAGGACAGACAACTGGTTTTCCAAATTTAACCCTAGAGGCTGCCTCTATGTCACCCATAAGTTGGTTAAGTTATTTGATCGACTTTAAATCATTCAATGTACTTAATTAACTTAATTTTTTATGTAACCACTTTGAAATAATTTATAAATACTTTAAATCACCTTTAAAATACTTTATTATTCATTTAAAAACATTTACTAAAGATTTGGAAAAGAATTGTTGTGTCACGGTCGGGATTTTCGACACTAAAAATCAACCTCAATACATCCTCTGTATAGAATGCCGAGCAATCAAACGCCGGAAATACCACATCATTAGGAAAAAGAAGAAAGAGGTAGAAGAAGAAAATAGAAACAACAACAAAGAATCTCACAATCGTAGTGGAACAATATATAATAGGTAACAACTGATCTTTATGCAAAAGGAACTATAACTATTTTATACATTACATCATCAGGTTACAATACAAATCCATAGCACAATACTAAATAATTATATACGGCATACCATACATAGTGGAATAAAATCAAATATGTATAATATGTCTTCGTCATCCAGCTCACCTCCTAAGGTCCATAGCATCCTATCTTGTATCTGTAATACTCGGTCTGACCCGAGCATTATAATAAAATAACACCCCAGTCAGTTTGAAAAACCAGCGTGAGAAAAACACACTCAAATTGAATTATTTAAGTTTTCAAAATCCTTTAAAAAACAAAGGTATCACGTAAGACAACGCCACAAATAAACACGATGGGTTTTTACCTTACGAAAACCAAAACATTTCATATCAAAATCATCTCATATTATAATAGTGTATAAGTGCAAATACTTATTCAAATAGCTGAAATGTGCATCTCATGTTCTAGCATAGTTGGGGATAATCAAAACCGTACGACGCTTATTAGAGGATGGATTTCAACTGAATGACTAGGCACTGGGGTACCACCAGCCATAGTACATGTCTAGAAACACTGTACCAAGATCGAACCTATCGTTCCCTGCCAACACAAGACCGGACTATCCCTGACCTGGATGGACTAAATATCCTATCGCCCTAGGTATTCCCACCCTTTCCGAGCTCCTTTCACACGTAGTGATAATATTCGAGGTTATCTAGAAAGGTGATAGACATACCCTACTTGGATGCTACCTACTTAGTCTTACAAGTATAAAAGTTTGGAAAAGTATAAAAGTTTGATTTTTAAATTCTATTAAATAAATTTTGAGTATGGAAATGAAGATATAGATTTTAAACAAATGAAAATAAAAGAGTTTTGGAGATTTAAGTGATATTGTCTAAAAATTTAAAGGATTTTATTTTCAACATTTAAGATTTAAAATGTTTGGAAAGAAACAAATGGGTAGAATTTTGAACGAAGTATGAAGTGGATATTTCAGTTTAAAACAAGATTTTAAATCATAAATATAGAAGTAAATATGGAATTAGTGAGTTTTAAAATAAATTTGGGTAAGTGAAGGAATTTATTTCAAAATGGAGTTAGTTTTGAAAATCGTTTTGAAGACTGATTAAGTGTTCGAAACTGAATTAAAGGAGAATGAGATTATGGATTTATAAATGAAGTTTATAAATTAAGTGAAATATTTATCATAGGATAATTTGGAAGTTTAAATTTTAGGATGATAATTTATAAGGATTAGGTAATTTGTTTAAAAAATAAATACTGGTTTATTTTTAAAGCTGTGGAAATGGGAGGTGTATTTCCCTGGAAAGCCAAGTAAATTTTAAAGGAGGTTTTTATGTATAAGATTAAGGTTTTTAAATTTTGTTTTTAAAGAAATATTTTAGAAAAATCTAATATTTTTAATCGTTTTATAATTTTAAAAGTAAATATTATTCAAATTTATTTTAGTAGTAATTATTTAAAGGTTAATTTAGTATTATGTTTTTAAAAGAGATTTTCTAATATTTATACTTATATAAAACTTTATTTATTCTAAAATGGTTTGTGGCTTAAGTTTTACTTGGAAATCTAGTATAGAATTTCATAACTATTATTTTGAATAAAGTGTTTTAAGTTGTTTTTAATTTAAATGTTTTAAAGCATATATTTTTGGATAAAGTGATATAAATTATTTTAAAATCTATAGTATTAAGGCTTGGTGATTTTCAGTGGAAACAAAACAAATTGGATGGAAATTTATTCCGCAAGAAGAAAAAAAAGTGTTTTGAAAACTATTTTTTTTAAAAGGGTTGAAGTGTAGAGTAATATATCTTGCAAAGATATTTTGGAATAAATAAATAAATTGGGAAATTATTAAGGCTTGATGGTTGTTTGTGGATGTTATTTGTTAGTTAAATAATGAACTATCGGTATTGGCCAATGCGCTGATCGTTTCGAAGAGACCGGAATCAGGATTAATTTCTCGAAAACCACTTCGATCCGGTTTAAATGTTTTGTGAGGAAGACAAGAGCTTGTAGTCAAAGATGGAGCAGTGAATTACAAGGGCCAATCGCTACTAATCCTGAGGGTAATTCCAAAATGGATATAGTAGGACTAGTGCCTTTGGTTCCGTTCGGACCCGGAACGGACTTGTATGGATGAATGCTATCAGAATATCATCAGGAGGACGACGAGCATTCTAAGTGAATATGTGCTAAAAAGGTAACACATAGTCTCGAGCCTCATCAACTGGGAATGGCTAAAAAGGGGAGGTGCACGCAAGGCTAAGTGGCTAGCAATCAATTAGGGTAAGGTCATCCCTGTCTAGATGTCCCTTTTTATTCGGCTGTGCGGACGGTTGCTGATTCCAACCGCAGGATGATCTTATTCGGACTATCCAGTAAGGGGTAGCTCCAGTCTTATGATGCAGAGGATCAGGATGGATCCTCAATACGGTGATCTAGACCACGTACTGTGACGGACGGTACCCCAGTAGGCCTGCCATTATTGGAGTTGACACTACTATAATATCAGAGGATTTGATAAGAAATTTTTTTGGTTATCGTAAGGTAAAAACCTGGCATGTTTATTTGTGGCATGGTCTTACGAGATACCTTATAATTTCAAAGAATTTATGAAACTTTAATAATTCAATTGAGCTTTTTTTCTCAATCTGGTTTTCCAGACTGACTCGGGTATTATTTCGCTATAATGCTCGAGTCAGACCAAGTATTATAGAATACAGATTCTGGATGGACGGCTATGGAGCTCAAGAGATGAGTTGGATGGCGAAACGTAGCACACGTACTTTATATATATTCCACTGTGTTGTAAGTTGTGTAGTCAGCTTTTGTGAGGACAAGTTGTTGTGATTATCCAGTATTTGGCTATTGTTTGTATGTACTCTGATGATGTAATGTATAAACAAATATAGTTCTTTTGTTTAAAGATTAGTCATTTATTTATTATATCACTACAAGAAATTTGATTTTTAGTGGCGCTCAAAAAACGCTACAAACGGTTTTGGTGGCGTTTTGATAAACGCCGCTAGAAAACATGCGACTAAAAATCCATGATTTTTTGTTGCATTTATTTTAACGCCACAATAAATGAATTTTTGGCAGCGTTTTTTAAACGTTACTAAAGATCTTTTTTACATCGTTTAAGAAACGCCACCGAAAAAGGATCGTTTACTATCTTCATTTTTTGTTGCACTTATTATTATTTTTTGCAGCGTTTTTTGAACGCCACCGTATGTTTCGATTTTATTGTCCGCTGTTCCACGACTACATCTAATTTCGCCTCCAATTCAAGTACTTCAAAACTTGTACAATAACGTAATATATAAACACATACACGTTCAAAAATAACACATTCAATGAACCACAATAACACAAAAAAAAAAAAAAAAATTACATAATCACCACTATATCATAACATTAGTGTCAAGACAAAAGGTTAACCATACGTTCACACAACCAAACTACCATAAACAGTTTCATAATAGTACATGCAGCTAAAGTAGTGCTGCTACCATACATACTAGTTTCATAATAGTTTCATAACAGTTTTAATCAACCTAACTACATACATGTGCTGCTACCATACCAAAAACCAGTGCTGCTACCATACCAAAAACCAGTGCTGCTGCTTGAATTCTTCACAAACGTTTATCTACCTGTAAACAATGATAATCATGTTACTAAATATTTATGAGGTGAAGGTATCAAAGATAAAAAATGGACAAATATAGAAGTCCTTAGACTAAAATACTTCAAACAAATATGCCTCTGCATATTAACCACTGATGTGAGCACATTGTAATCGTCCAATAATTTTTACATCATACTTGTGAAGTCAGTGCACTAGACTTGCCATACGACAACCATCCTCTTCAACCATGCACTCCATTCAAAACAGCAAGTTCACCTGATAACATCCTAATTTCCTTCCTTCATTCGCTCTACCTGTACACTACTTGTTCACACCAACTTCTAACACAACACAGTCAACTTCTCCACCAAAACTTCCTCACAATCATATTTGATACAAACTTCCGACCATACCCACAACTCGTCCCACAACACAACCAAAAAAAATTCGAATCTGCCAAACAACTCGTCCATACCACCACAAACCTGCATAGCCACGGTACATTACCACACAACCAAAAACTTCCAAAATGCTCTTCAATTCCGAAACATATCACTGCGCCTCCTTCATACATCAACACTGCCACTAATCCATTCATCACCAACAGCTTGAACGAGCACTGCTGCATTCACACTACTTCCACCTGACCACTTCAAACTTGCACATTCCTGCCTCAATTGCCAAAACTATCCACTTCCTATCTCTAATCATCTCTGCACAAACTTCTTACCATTCACCGTCTCTACTTCATATCCACCAAACCATTCACCTGCCCCTACAATTACACAATACCCATCCTGAACTTCATCACCACCCATCAGACCAGACCCTGCTTCATCATCCATACCACCACAAACCTCCACAGCCGCGGTACATTACCACACAACCAAAAACAGTGCTTTAAAATTCATCTAAACTGTGCATCCCTCTTGCATAACATCATCAGCTCCATATAGACCATACCCCAGCAGCCACTGACTTAACTGCCGCCTATACCCCCCTCTTCTAAACCATCACTGCTTTAACTCATCAATCACAGAGCGACCATACATCACATACTACCTCCATATCACCTCTGTCAACACAAATGAAGGTGTTTTGATGAATAATAACTAATATAAACCATTTTCAGAAAGTTGAAATCCATTATCGACTTGGCTCAAACAATTGGTCAACATTGCAAAACTTCAGAAACATGACCAAATAATCTAATTCATTCAATAAAAATTTAAAAGAATATGAAGAGTTTAAAATCATGCATGCACCTTGATCTCTCTGAAAGGAATAAGCAAACTCTTTTCCCGTTTAGAGTCCAATCCCAGAAGCTTGGCTGATTGCCTGAAATTTCTACTAGTTGCAGCTAATGCATTCATGGTTTCTCCTCAAAAGCTATATTATATTAACCAAAAAATATTAACAACAAGTATCAATATATCAAGAAGTAGGTCGCGATTTTAATGGATACAAGCTTTGCTGCTTGAAGAGTTTTGGTTTCAATGTAATAAATAATTGAGATGGAATTAGAAGATGGTTATGAAACTTTTGTTGGAATTAAATAGAAGAGATCTGAAGAAAATGAGAGGAAACTAAGCGAAGTAGAGTATTATAATTTAATGCTAATGTACCACAAGCTTAGTAGAAACTGAGTCTTTTACATCCAAATCTAAAATATACCACAGTCAAAATTTAATGCTAATGTACAACATGTTTAGTAGACACTGAGTCATATAAGATTGGAACTTACTTACAAATCTAAAATTGACATACTTGTAAGTATAAACATGGAATGGTTTCATAGTTTAAACGCTAATTTCATTCAACCTAGCTACTGGTTCAGGATCTAAACTGTTGTTTGGACATAAACCAATCCAAAGACTGTTAAAGCAATGTCAACTCTGACTCAAAGGAATAGAATCATAGGCAGCCATTAGCACACTTAAGGTTATATTTATGCCTAAAATAATGCACTATGAAATAAAAAAAACATGCAAAAATAATTCAAGTATATGAATGAATTAGGACATAAATACCTTAGGTTCTGTTTTCCAAGCTTTAAAACTGAAGTGCGGCGATCATATGCTTTAAGTCCTTTCTTATTACAGCAAGTCCCCTCCTTTATATATCTATTTATTACTGCACAAGGATAGAAAATTAGTAGATAATTTTGAATAAATATATTCATAATAACCAAGAATGTTTAATTGTCGATATCCATCCTCAACTATATGGTCTCTGCGAATAATAATCTCTATGGACCCCACACCAGGTCCCGACACTTCACCAGCTATTCTTCTTGAAACTTTGTCCATCTTGATAAATTCTCTGAACATTTGCACTCTGCATAATGTTGACCACGGTGATATTTTGTCATGTCAGTCTAGCTTTAAAGTAGTTTATAAATGTAACAGACTCAACGGCATAAACTGATCACATCATGTTTACAATATTATCTTTTGACCAAATAAAATAGTTTGTGATTGTGGCATTCTTATGATCCAGATTGTGGCATTCTTACACTTTCAGTCCTTTTATCATCTACTCTGTATGTTTAATTATCTTGACCATCTTTCTAAGTGGATGGTATCCTAAAGGGCAAGAAAAATATGTGTAACCTCTTCGCTTTTGATAGATTTTGATGCAAGGAGTCAACTTTGTGCAATACTGTATGCACTCATATCTGATACAGTAGGAGCAATAGTTGATTATACCATATTCTGTATACCAATAAACCATGATTCTATAGATTTCATTTCAATAAAGGCAACAACTGTGACTGTAGATCTGTACTGTAAACATGAAATAGAACAAATTGCTTTATGGTTTGTCATTTTATTTCTTATTCATCGCAAAATGCTAATCTGTTACTTTATCGTTATTTAGAAGTTTTTAGTACTGTATAAACTTATTTGTATGTGAAACCTTTTAAAAATTATGTACATACATATATACATGCATGCATGCATCCTTTGATAATATCATCGCTGTGTTCGTACTCTGAAGAAGTGTTCATACTATAAAAAAAAATCATGAAACAAGCCGCTCCTGGTGATAAAAGAACAGACTGCACTATCATAGCATAACACATGACGGAAGGTTGCATCCACTACTTGTCATCCTACTAATATATGAATGATCCTCTACTCCTTTGAACACTTGGGTAATCTATTATATGGTCTTTTTGGATAAAGTAAACAACAATTTAGTGCTACTAGGATAACTATGAAGTGGACAACTCCAAAGCCAGCATTCCAAAATAGCAGAACAAACTATGCAAGGGCTGAAAATATATGTAACCTGCTAAGTCATTGAACTGTCCAAGTACAGATTTCAATAGTTATTGGTTTGTTTATTAACTTTGAAGTTGCCTCAAAAAGTGTCTCCAGTTTTTGACGATGACGTATACTTCTCTTTATTCTCATCCACCATTATCTTTTGGCATCTGCATTCCTCGCTGCAAAAGGCATGTCCCCTGCGTAATCATAACCATTCTAGTTTAATTCTGTCTTTTTTTTGGGTCCTTTTCAAATGATATATTGCTATACAAAACGCAAAAGGATTGCATGTAGTCATATTTTTTATTTTAAACTATTATACGTTGTGATTGTATTAAGTTGATATGGAACAGAGAAAATGGCAGTTTTTTCTTGAAATCACAGTGCCTAACAAAGAAATTGAACTTCTCCATGACTCAAGTGTTGGTTACACAAGTAGCCAATGCATGAAACTAACTGTTTGGCATATGAAGGTGTCAAAGCAAACATCATGCATGCGACTGAATCAAAGCAATCATGTGTGTTCTTTGATTTTTTTTCCCCAAGTATGAATGATTATTTGATTACCATATACAACTGATGTTAAAGGGATCCATATTCTCATGTAAGAGATATGTGAAATCAATTGAAATGGACAAGATTTTCTGAATCCTAGCTCAGAATATATTCATGAATAAGTCTATTGACAAGATTTTATGTTCCACTCCATTCATCTACTGTACAACTTACACTTTATCTCATGTTCATTAAGCACTTAAGGCAATTCACCTTAAAATTAATTTATGACACATTATAATTCATAAATAACTGATTCATCATAAGATTTTATTTTTGGTGAAATCGATAGACTTGGTATACAAAGCATTTGAATCCACATTTCAAAGCCCTTAATTATAACCTTGGTAGTAATGGTGCAAGTAAGATTTTACATTATGCCTTAATGAACTTTTAATTGCATTTAAATGATCTAACTTACATATATGAGCCTAAAATGCCTTAAATCAGACTACAATCTGCAATTCACGGCAATATTATTCTCATGTCAACTCCAATGTACAAATTGTAGGAAAGACAGACTTTGCTAATGTTATGGTCCTCAGAAAACAATATGGATAAAATCTCAACTTCATCCGATGATAAAAGCTTAGTGGTTGCCAATAAACCTCTTGATATTTTTGCACCATGAACAATAACCATATATTTTCATACCAATGCATATCAAACAAGTGTCATATCCAATTGCACCAGATTTCAGGATCATATACTTGGACAATAAAATTTGACCCATGGATAGAATTATAATTTAAGAAATTTCTCATATTATATGCCAAAAATCATACAACCAACATCAATGAATTTTATTTTTTTAAAATGCTGAAAATTATAAAATGCAAAATTATACCTGTACATGAAAATATCCAAATCACGAAGCCTCTTTCTACACAGGCAACAGTAGCTCAAGAAATCGCCAACAGGCGCCACTCCCATGGGCGAATATTCCAAAATCACCCCCGAATTCATCTCAAATTTACTACGAATGCCATTATCAACGCTTCCGCAGCAGTAATCATACCCATTGACGTACTCCCTTTTCTTCACCGTAGCTCCCAATTATTCCAGTTAGGATTTATTTCAATTAGGGTTAAATCGACTATTCCAAATAGGGTTTACGTAGAAATTGGTATAGAGTATCCATACATAATCATATAAAATCCAGTAGACTCGTAAAATCGGTTTATAAAATTTCATACCTAATCCGCGAGGAGAGATATGTGAAGGGCTACCAATGTGGAGAGGAGTAGAATGAAGGACGTCTACCACAACAATGATAACGAAGCAAGTTGGATTTTGTTGGAGGGTGAGGTAGATTTTGCTGGAGCGAAAAGGAAAGCGTGAGGAGAAAAGTTTCTAAATAATAAAGAGGAAAGGAAATGTGCTAATAAATAAAAAAAATTCGTGAAATATTTTTTACTTTACGCGGGTGCAAAGCGGGAACGTGAAATCTTTTTAACCGCATTTATATTTTTTAGGGAAATACTTTTTGGTTGCATTTAGAAAGAAACGCCACCAATTTTTGCAACTATAAATGGTTTTTCTTGTAGTTTATATTGTTCCGCTGCGATTGTGTGATTTTGATATTGTTTCTCTATTTCTTCTTCTACCTCCTTCTTATTTAACCCTAATGGTTCGGTATTCGGCATTCGATTATTCGGCATTTGATATAGTGGCAATATAATGTCGATTTTAGGGCGTCGAAAAATCGGGTTGTTACAGGGTGATTCCTATTCGAAAACCACTTCGAACCAATGTATACGTTCAAATGAGAAGGCATGTTGAAGATGATGATTATTGAAGGCCGTGGATCGTCATGGCATGAGGATTGCTTGTCGACATGCTCTGGGTAGCTCCCATTATAGAGTTATTTATAGCAGTGGTTCCTCGTTGTGAAGATTTTTCGGATTGCTAGGACTACTCGCCATTAGTGGTAGTAGGAGAGTGCCTTGAGTTTGTCTTGTTCCTGGACAACTTGTACGGACGTTTGTCTGACATTGCATTTCTAAAGATTACGTACATTGGTTTTTACAAATATACATCTGTGGCGACAGAGAAGGCAACTTCTCCTAGCTTAACATCATCCTTGAGACATATGAGCTTAAGGGTTGTATTTTTTAGGAATGCAATGTGGCATTAAGAGATGTGATATGTGCTATGTGCTATGTGAAAAGTAAATCGTTGCCTCAAGCCTCATCAATTGGAAATGACCGAAACAGGGTTAGATGTAGCAAGGCTAAGTGGGTCATTCCCAATTAGGGTATGATTATCCACTTTTTGATATATTTCTTCTCTCTATGACGTTCGGTATGTAAATTAATGTCGTTTGCATGCTCGGGCGCCCGATTTAAAGGTCGGTAACGACCGAGGGATGATATACTTGGTACTATCTAGTTACAGAGATAGGCTGGTCTTGTGTTGGTAGAGGATCCTTTGTGATGATCCTTGGGGCATCCATCTAGAGTTGTGCCTATCGGAAGGTAGTCCTTTCACCTAGTCATTTGTATGGAAATCCATCCTCCAATCAGAACTTACGGTTTTGTTTGTAGAGCCTAGTATGCTGGAATTTAATAATGGTAACAATTTAGGCTAAGATTAAAAAGTTTATTTGCAAATGTTTTCAAAGAATGTCATTAGAAATAATATCAAAGGTTTTGATATGAAAGTGTTTTAGTTATCATAAGGTAAAAATTCGTCCGTACTTATGTGTAGGCATGGTCTTATGAGATACTCTTTCTTTTCAAAGGATTTGATTCAAAATCTGATGTTTGACACTGTCATTCATTATTGAGTTTTCTCACGTTGGTTTATCATGCCTGATCCAGGTATTTTCAATACTCGGGTCAGATCCGAGTAGTTTCAAGTTTAGTAGAAAACGGTTGAAGTTTCTAGATGAGAGCTGGAGATATTCATCTACGTATGGACATATTCTATTGCCCACTGTACTTAGTTTGTTTTAGTTGACGTTTGTTAGCAATTGTAAGGACAAATGTTTATAACTTTACAGGCTGAATTTAGATAAGACTTTGATATATGTATTTAAAAGTTTTCTGATGTAAAGATATTTGTTCAATATTATATGTTATTCTATTCGTGTGAGATTCCGTTCTGTCTATTTTTTTATTACCATTGACCGTCCATACTTTCATGCAACTTGGGTCGGACATGAGTGTTTTATTTGTCGGCTCAAAAGGCACGGAATTCTGGGTCGTCATAGTGCCTCGGAAGACTATTTTCAAATGTCAATTTAAACGACATTTTTTCAAAACTGAATAAATCAGTTTTAAATTCAAATTTAAAAAATTATCTTCAGTATTATCGGTATAAATTTTATACGCCTTTAAATTATTTTTAACAAGCTTAAAACTCCAGATTCAACAATTTACCCAATTTTCAATTATTAAATCTAATAATTAAATTATCCAATAAATAGAGATATTTGAAATTCAAGTTAAAAATCAACCTTTAAATTTTTAAAATCAATTAAATTCCAATTTGAAATACCCAAAATTTTGGGTCATTACTTGTTGCGTTTAGAAGTATATTTCAAAAGTTATAGAAAAGTGCCGCGAATGGTGCCTTTTAATCTGTATTGATCAAAATGACTTTTCTATCATTTGGAAATTCATTTTTATAACTCAAATCACTTTATAACATTTTAAAATATTTTTATAATTTATTTCATATTTTTAAAGAATTAAAAATATCTATTTTTAAAGAAATCCATTTATGGATTCCGAGCTGTAAAATCGCAATTATTTCGAAAACTTTTTTTTTCATATTTCAAAATTACTTATCGAAATCTTAATTTTCTTTCTTTTTTTGAAAGCTATGGATACAATAGTTCGGGAAATTCTTACCTTGAAGAATTCCGAGCCATATTTCATTTTATATATTCATTTGCTTTTATGGCGTGAAATCGCGAACTACCATTACACGACGCGCCAATTTTTGACTCAATTTTCAATATTCATTTAAACTTTGCAAAAACACTTTTAAATATTTAAAAAACATTTCTAAACCATATTAAATTATTTTTAAGAGGTCTAAACATTTCATATACACCATTTCATTCAATAAAGGAAAGTGATTTCCTCTGTGCTTATCGTCATGTATTAACGTGACTTGTATATATATTCAACAGCCATATTAAACATTCATATTATCATATTCAAACATGATAAACAGCCATCATTAACGATCATATCAAAACATATATATCATCCAATAATGTATATAACTATAGTTTAAGAGCTTTCTCACCTTCATTGCTTTCTAACTTTGCTAAACGGACTATAGCTACGCTATGATCATTTATCACCATCACCGTAGCTCACAGCATAACCTCCTCCCTCACCATGCTCATAGCCCAAAGCCCTCCCATTCCTTACAACATACACGGCCTAAGGCCTTTTAAATAAGAAGTAGATTAAAGAGGGAGTTGGAGAGTAATTAGTGGATTAGTGTTTAAGCACTTCCACTATTTTTAACCTCCTTCTCTTCTTTAAGAAGAGAAGCCATTAAACCTTTGAGAAAGAAGAAAAAAGCTAGAGAAACTTAGTGTGAAGAATTATGAAGGGTATGTGGTGCTATTTGTAACATTATTGGAGATGAAGTAAACTTACATAAATATCATGATATTTTGCTTTTACGTTTACCGCGTCCACCTTCCCTACTTCATCTACACGCATCACCATCCCCCATGCCACCATGACTTTAGCCATGCTCCCCCTCCATGTGCATGGGTGATGTGAAGGTCGGAAATGTTGTTTGCTTTTGATTTTTTTTATGTTTAAAGAGAAAATATCTTGGTTATTTTGTATATGCATATAAGTGTATATATGTATGTTGTATGTTTACATGTATATATGTAACTGTTCGTGTATATATTATAATGTCATATATGGTTCAAGTTGTAAAAACAATGTTGTATTGCTTATATTCGTCAAACCGTTACGTATTTCGATTCCAATTCTCGATCACATTTTCAGTTTTTAGTTAAACTATATATACATTTGTAGACAAACTTTGAGAATATATTTTTTATCATTTTAAATGAATTAAAATGATCACATTTGAATTATAAAACCATATAAATCAATATTAGACAATCATTCACAAAAAGTGTTATTATATTGATAAAGCGATATCGACTTTTCCTTATATTTTCAAGTCAAATATATATTTTTATATAACTACTATAAATCATTAGATATTACTTTATAACTATTTAAAAGTAATTATAATCATTCAAAACCATTATTTAAATAATTAAAATAATTATTAAATCACTAAATCTCAATTAAATTTAATAAATTAATTATTAAATGTAATGACCTCCTTAATGATGTCATAAATACATTAAATTTTCCAAAAATAAAATAAATTAAGATTATAATTGGAAATATTATTAATATTATAATTACAATTATTGATTAGAAATATAATTAAAATTAAACTTAAGGTTATAATTAGAATTATAATTAGGATTATAATTAAAGTTATAATTAGATATTTAATAATGAACATTTTAAAGAAAATTACAAGTGAATAGTTATGGGTTGTCTTGACAATGTTTGAGTAACACATGTTTGAAACCCTTATATAATTGACTAGATCTTTAAGAAGAAGTTCTAAAGAAATTGATTAAGCGTGAAGGTTTTTGATTTGTAGTAAATAATGTTTTAGTAACATTTTTTTAAACCCTTGAATCATATTTTAAAGTGGTAAAATATTATAAATATAATTAGATCTTTAGTAATGGAAATTCAAAGATAATAACAAGTATAGAATCATTTCAAATAGATATAGAAAATTTGTATGTTTAATTTATAAAAGAGAAGAGATTTATAGTAACAATGTTTAAGTAACATTTGTTTTTAACTCTTTGATTATATTTTGAAGTAAATAAATACGTAAATAGTAAATATGTAAATATAATAAGTAAATAGTATACATAAATAGTAATACATGAATAGTGAATTTCAAGTATATATGTTTTATAAAGGAAAATTAAATCTGTATACAAGTTCTAATGAATAAGTTAAGTTATTATTAAGTAAGTAAAGTTTTAATAAATAAGGAGTTTAATTAATAAGTAAAATTATTAATTAAATAAGTAAAGTTTTAATAAAAAGAAGTTTAATTAATAAGTTAAGTTATTAATTAAATAAGTGAAGTTTAATTAATTAAACGAGTTTAGTTAAATAAAGGTGTTTAACTAATAAAAGATGTTTAATTAAAAGAAGTTTTAATTAAAGGAAGAAGTGTTTAAATAAAAGATGAAGTTTAATTAAATGAAGAAGTTTTATTAGATAAAGTAGTTTTACTAATAAAAGTGGTTTTAATTAATGAAACATTAATTACCAAAAAAGGGATTAAAAGTCATTTATGTGACTTGATCGTGCTTTGTGTGTGTTAATCGTGCTTTAGGTGTTACTTGTTTAGGGAAAGTATTTAGTTATGTTCTTAGCACGAAAACTGATAAAGTAGACTTGTTTTTATATTTGAGAGTTAAGAAGGATGATTCGAGTAGTGTGTAGAAGCAATAGTGCTTTAACCTACCGAGGTTCAGTCTTAACCGAGGGATAGTGGAAGTTGAGAAGTTTGGAAATGTGATAAGGTATTCATATGCGACCATTCTCATTATTATTGAATATGACCAAATTCATCAACTTAGTCTTGGAGAGATCGAGATTGGTAAGCATTTTACTTATCAAAAACCACTTCGATACTGAGATAGGTGTTCTATCTCCTTAAAGTGGATCTGTTCAAGATGCTAGAATATATGTGGAGATTTGAGATCTGTTTGAGATACTTGAACCCTTGTAGAGGTTCATGATTGGTTTGAGATGCTAAAATCCATTTGGGGTTTCGTGATATCTTCGAGTGGTGATGGCTTATGTATTGAGATGTATAACATGACTTCACCATTGGTATATGACTAAAGACAAAGTATGATGCATGATCTTGGGGTTTAGCTAACTTATGGAGAGGACATCTGTTAATACCTCAATTATTGAATTTGATGACAACAACCATATAAAAACATATAAAATATAGATACTAATGTTTTGCCAAGTTATATAATATATAGTGCATATTATGACATAGGTGTCGAATTGAAGACTGTATAATATAAAGACTGAAGAAATAGACAAGAAACTATTGATTTCAAAGACCAAGATATAAAGATCTTAAGATTATAATTTAGTGTATAGAGTTATGGTATATATATTGTTAAAGTCCTTGATAGCAATCTTTGATCTCTACCTCCAATTTTCTAATTTTTTTATATTTTTAACCAAAATAAATTTCAAAATATATTATATAAGTTTTTCAAAGTTCAAAATGTTTATAAATTATGTTCAAACCATTTTACAAAATATCAAATTATTTTATAAAGTATAGGATTTTCAAAATAATTTAAAAGAAAATAGTTTTCAAAATACACAAGCATATATCAATATCCATGCCTTAGATATGTCAACATACATGCCGCCAATTGGTTTTTCAAATTTTGAAAGGAAATATCTGTTTGTCGTAACTCTTCACGAACATACACATCTGTTGATTGACTATATAAAGGGTAGTGCAAATGAATTTTTTGATAACTAATTTCTTATTTTCTTCCCTCCTCTTACTCTCTTGAAAACACCATTGAAATATATACTTCATTCTTTTCAAAATCACATAGAATCAATTCATACTTTATTGCATTGATTCAATACTTCTTTCTTACTATTTTGCAATTATCTCTCTCTCAATTTAAAGATCAAAGCCTATCGAAGAGGCTAGGATCCATTGTATCCAAAGTACAAGAATTTGTCTTTGAAAAAACTATCAACTCTATTTGTATTTTCTTGGGTGTGCTTGTAGCCCATTCAAATCAAGTGAATGTACTTAGTAGCTTGGAAACCTAGTGGGTGTGCTTGTAGCCTAGTCAAATCAAGTGAGCCTACCCTGAGCTCAGAAATTCAGGAGGGTGTGTCTTATAGCCTCGATATTGAGATTGTAGTTGGGTTTTCCTTATACCCGATTAAAGATTGATATTTGGAAAGAAATCTGTACAATCAATTGTATGAGACCGGATGTAGAAGAAATCTGAACTAATATAAAATCCCCACTATCATCTTTTTAACTCTTCACTTTATTGCTTCTATTTTTATCTGTGATTGCATCTATGGTTGATTTGTGGTATATTTTTTTGTTGATAATCTATGATTTAATAATAAACATGAAAGAAAATCAAAATGATTTACATAAGTTAGAAAAACTATTCACACTCCTTTAGTTTTAAATTAGCCTTAAGATCCGTAATTCTGCGACCCACATTTGGTACTAGGGCATAGGTTTTCAATTTGAAAAGTTTAAATGGGTAACAATACTGTTGATACACTTGTCAACACTTTTGTTGAAGGACAATCTACTACTAGACCCCCACTTTTTAATGAAAGTAATTACATCTATTGGTCAAGTAGGATGATGATTTATTTATAGTTTAATAGTTTAGATATTTGGAATATTACACAAAATGAGTGCGCAAAACCTTGGACTAACTTTTCACAATGGATTGCTGACCTAAAAGCACTTGCACGGAATAATTCTAAATCCATGAACGTTTTATTTTTCTCACTAGATAAAAATGAATTTAATAGACTCTCTATTTGTAAGTCTACATATGAAATTTGGATAACACTGTAAGTTATACATAAGGGCACTAGTAAATTTAAGTATACGAAAATTTCTATATTAACTAATCAGTTTTAGTTGTATAAAATGAATCGCTAAATGAGTCTATTTTTGACATGTACTGTAGATTTCAAGATTAGTGCATTCTTTAGTAGCATCTGAAGAGGACTAAGTTAGAAAAATTCTCAATTCACTCTCTTCAGAATAGGATCAGAAGACTCTAGAAATTGAAGAGGCTAATGACATTAGTACTCTAAAAATTGAAGAGTTAATAGGTAATTTTAATGTCCTATGAAGCACAATTACAGGGCAGAAAATAAAGCAAGACAATAAAAAAGAAATCCATCACTTGTAAGGCAATAACGTAAGATTATGATTTAGACGATAATAATGGTGAAGAAATTGATTTCATGACCAAAAATTTTAGAGAGTTCCTAAAGTATAGGAAGATGAACAATTTTCAAAAACTTGAAATGAAGACTCCTAGAACTGGAACTGCAATTTGAAGTTTTAAGTGCGATGAACCTGGTCACCTCAAAGAGACTGCCTGCATCAGAATAAATCAAGAATATCGCTAGTTACCGATTCATCCAAAAAAGAAAAACGGGCTTATACGAAAAAATTGGATAATTCATATACTTCCTTCAGCGACAATGACTCAGATAACGAGTTTGCAAACATGTGTTTTAGGGTAATAGTAGATAAAACAAAATAGATCGAATGAAAGGAGCAAAAAGTGATACTTTTTACATTTAGTTTTATTTTATTTGAATTTAGGAATAAAATATAGATTAATAATAATATTGGTTGCATATAAGTGTATAAATATATATAGGAATATTTTACCTAAGTTTTAATTTAGGATTTTACAACCCATATGTCAACATACCCATGCCCTTTGTGTCAACATATACGGCAAAATTTTGAAATTTCATTTCAAATTCAAAATTTAAATTCCCTTCTCTTTTGCATTAATTCCCATAACTCAAAAGCCTTTTTTTCACTAATTCCCATGACTCAAAAGGCCTCTTTTCGAAAATGAAATGTCAGTTATCTATTTATTAATTCATCATATCTCTATCCATTCATTCACTCACTTTATTTCAAAATCCAAAATATCTCTTCATTCTCTTATCTCCTCAAAAACTCAATAAAGGCCTCCTCAAGCCAAACACCAAAGATCATAAGGCTCTCAAAGAAAATCAATAGCTTTCTTTTCAATGAAAAAAGCCATAGATGCTTATTTTAAGTATGCTACTTTCGGAAAAACAATTCCCAGAAGATTTGCAAAGTTTGATGATTTCTCTTCTTATGGTCTTTATGATCTTTGTTTACAAAATGAAATTCTTGGTTTAGTCGACTCTTCTTAAAATGATTCTTGGCAAAG
Source organism: Allium cepa (assembly GCA_030765085.1). Lineage (NCBI taxonomy): Eukaryota > Viridiplantae > Streptophyta > Magnoliopsida > Asparagales > Amaryllidaceae > Allium > Allium cepa. The sequence goes on from CM060929.1 coordinate 1,002,938,626, forward strand.
TGATGAAGAATTTTATTTTAAACGTAAAAATCTTAGACCAAAATCGAGACTTATTGGTCTCATTCTACAACAAAACATTACTACTAGGACGGGAAATTACAATAACCCCACTCAAAAAGTTTTTAAAGCTCTTTTTTCCATTTATGGAAACTACGACACCAATTGGGTACAAGTCATTTTAGTTGATTTTTTTGAAAAGAATATTTATAGATATGAGAACGCACTTTACCATGGTGTGCATCTTATTAGAGCAAGCGAATATTTTGGTGTTGGTTTAAGAGGTGAACCCAATTTGCCTTGAAATTATTTTAATAAGGCCAACATCTCTTTTATGCATATTCCTCCTATTTCAAACCGTATGAAAATCTTATTGAAAAAGAAGAAAGATTGGATAAGAAGAAGAAGGTGACGAAATGGATGTAGAAGAAGAAGGAAATCAAAAGGTGGAAGAGGAGTAAATGGATACTTCTTCAAAAAGCTTCAACAAACCTTCTCACTGTTCCAAGAAAGATATTTTAAAGAAGCAAGAGAATTTTCTCAAAACCAAAAGAAGCTTAAACGTTCCTTCAGTAAAAAGCTCACTTCCCTCTCAAATAAAGTGAACAAATACTTTGGGAAAATTATTCACAAGCTTGACGGAAATTCATCGTCGTCTACATCTTTCTAAGTTTGTCTTATTATTTCTAGCCTTTATTTCATTGTATTTTTCTAGTTTAATTCATATCATCTTTATGTATTTCTCCTTTAAGATGTGTATCAACTTTTCATATCAATGAAAATTTATTTTTGCTGCTATATATTTTTCTTATAGCCTCTGGAAGTCATTAAAATAGATTGGAAATAAATTAAAAAAAAAACTATAATAGAAATTTAAATATTGCATTTTCAGATATATATGTCAACATACATATATTGAATATGTCGACATATCCTAGCCATTTGGCATGATTTTGAAATTTAAAAAGATTATATATATTCAAACTTTCCAAACAAATTTTCAAACTCCTATTTAAGCCTATTTCTTCTAAAAAATTCATTGTTAATTTCATCCTTTACCCCCTTTTATTTTCAAACTTCTTTCTTAAATAATGTTTTCTCCACATCAAAAATTATTTGAAAACACTAAAGAAACACTTCAATCCTTCAAGGCTATTGTCCAATTTATCTTAAGAAATCAAAGCCATTTAGAATTAAGTCAAACGCAAATGATCAAAGAGCAAGAAAAGCATTTTGATGCCCTTCGATGGTTTATTTCTTCCTTAGTCAAAGATGATCAAATCAATAACCCAGAATGCTCTAACAATAAGGATAATGAAGATTGGGATGCCATCAAAGCAAATCCAATCTTTGGAGCTGAGTTGGGTTGAAGTTTAAAGGAATGTCTAGTTATTCAGTTTGTTTTAAATATGTATATCAAACTTATTATTAATATATGTAAATTAATAGGTTAGGATTTGTTTAAATTTATATTTGGATTTTTTTGTTTTTGGTTTGATTGTATGTTTAGATTAATTGTGTGATTTGAATAAAGGATTTGAATTAATAAATATAATAGTGTTACTTATTTATCATTATGCTATGATTTTATCATATATCTAGTTTTAGCTATCGTCATTTATATCGAACTATAATCAATGTATATCATAATCATATCGTATTGCGTCACTATATATGATTTAATCATTTAGTATCAAACATTATTTATTTTAACTTCATAATCTTTAAAAGTATCTCATTCAGGGGGAGTTTTTATTTTCATCCATTTTTGTTAATAACAAAGTGGAAGAAACATATAAAATATACACACATATATATTCAGCGGGAGTTATCTAACTTGGAGGGGAGGTTATATTATATTTTATATGTAGCAATATTTAATGGTTTTCATCATCAAAAAGGGGGAGATTATTAATACCTTAGTTATTTATTTTGATGAAAACAACCATCTACAACCATATACAAACATATAAAATATATGTACTAATGGTATGCCAAGTTATATAGCAAATAATGCAAATACACAGGTATTGAATCGAAGACTGTACAATATAAAGACTCGAGAGATAGACATAATGACTCTTGAGTTCACAGATTAAGATACGAAGATCTCAAGAATATAATTTAATGTATAGAGTCATAATATATAAATTATTAAACTCCTTGATGGAAATCTTTGATCTTTATCTCCAATTTTCTAATCTTTTATATTTTTAACCAAAACATATTTCAAAATATTTTATAAAAGTTTTCAAGTTTAAAATATTTATAAACTATGTTCAAACTATTTTATAAAGTATCAAATAATTTTACACGGTATAGGATTTTCAAAACAACTTAAAAGAAAACAATTCTCAAAATACACAAGCATATATCGACATACATGCCTTAGATATGTCGACATACATGTCGTCAATTGGTTTTTCAAATTTTGAAAAGAAGTATCTATTTATGGTAACTCTTCACGAACGAACATATCTATTTATTTACAATATAAAGAGGAGTGTAAATGAATTTTTTGATAACTATTTACTTATTTTCTTTCCTCCTCTTACTCTCTTGAAAACTCCATTGAAAAATATACTATGTTCTTTTTAAAATCACATAGAATCAATTCATAATTCATTGTATTGATTCAATACTACTTTCTTACTGTTTTACAATTATATCTCTCTCAATTCAAAGATCAAAGTGGTATCCAAGAGGTTATATGGTTCATTGTATTCAATAAAAGAATTTATCTTTGGTAACTATCAACTTTATTTGTATTTGCATGGGTACGCTTATAGCCCATTCAAACCAAGTGGGTGTGCTTAGTAGCCCGAAAATCTAGTGGGTTTGCTTGTAGTCCGGTCAAATCAAGTGAGTCTACCCTAAGCTTGGAAATTCAGGAGGGTGTGTCTTCTAGCCTCAAAATTGAGATTGTATTTGGGTTTGCCTTCTGTCCAGTTAAATATTGGCATTTGAAAAGAAATTCGTACAAGCAATTATACCGGACTAGGGGTAGGGAAAATCCAAACTAGTATAAAATCCACAGTGTCATCTCTTTAACTCTTTACTTTACTGCTTTTGTTACATATAGTTGTATTTGCGATTGATTATTGGTATATTTCTGTATTGATATTGTGTGGTACAATAATAATTATATAAGAAAATCAAAAGTATTTTCATAAGTTAGAAAACACTATTCACCTTCCTTTAGTGTTAAATTAGCCTTAAGATCCATAATTCTAAAACCCATAACATCAACTCTACTATCTTGAGTATGCTTGTAGATATGTTACGCGTAGGGAGCTGATGATACTTGGTTCCACATGGTGTGATTTGCTCGTCTAAGCTATGGGCCTAATGCTTTTACCATATGGTATATTTTGGTCTAGAGATATACGATGCTCGAAAGGTATTTTCTAATCCTTGTCATGGAGATCCTCTTCAGCTTTTAAGCTGGAGGTGTCTCCGTTGAAAATCCATTATGCGAATACGGCTTAGTGGTTTTGATTGTACTCTAAAATGTTATGGTATGACCAATGTAAGCACCAGCAGTTATATTTATATTCTTCACCCTAGACATTATCTAGTATATTGCAGTATGTACTTATAAGATAGGTTGGCTCTTTTGAGGGGATAATAGCTATGACTATCTCAAAAGGTGCTGTTATATATTGTACACATATTTCTTGAGTTTCTCACACTAAACTTATGTTTGACATGTGGCTTTTATTTTCTATAAATCCCTCGTGTAATCTTTCGAGCAATCTGAGAAAGGCAGGTTTTCGTTGATATTTATTGAGTTCTTGGAGAGGAATTGGATGTTTACCAATCTTTGTATTTTTTTTCCTGCTGTATTATTTATGTATATATTAGCAATTATAAGGATAGACTATTATAACTATCCAGGTTGATAATAGTACTCTGATTAGTAACTCTTAAATGTTATGTATATTAGAGTAGCTCTGGGTATTATCTTTTAATATTATATATTATCATTCTGCTGTGAGATTTTTATGTTTTGTTCCCCTCTTTCTTGTTTCGTTTTTTCTTCATTTTCTTTTACTCTAACGTTTTGTCTTTTCGATACTTAGGTGCTCGTCATGTGAACAGCGTGGATGTACTAATGTCGACACTCAGGGGTCGAAAAAGCCGATCGTTATAGCTTCGTATCAGAGCTGAAGTTTAAGTAAAACCTTTGTTTTAGTAGGGTATAACTCCTTAAGAGATAGGGTAATGGAATCCTCTAGCATGAGTCGAGTGTATTGTATATATGAAAGAAAATTTGTATTTATTATAAACGTTTGCCTTAAAGGTAATTACAACAATGGAAATTAAAGATCTACTTATATAGGTATAGGTCGATAGTGTAGTTCAATTAATGAAGGGATGAATGATGATCATTCATTACCCCTTATTAATTAGTTTGGCCATTCTCGGCCAGTTTATGAGCATTGCTGTCTTTTGTAGAAATATTGACATGCTCGCCAGTTTATGAGCATTATTATTATTTGTAGAATTATTAGCTTGATATTGCTCAACTAGTTTACAATCATTGTTATCATTTATTGGTGGATTAGTTGTGCTTGGCGAGTTTATAAGCATTGACTATTTTTTTTATTAGCGAGTTTATAAGCATTGACTATTTTTTTTATTTTTAATTTGTGCTTGACCAATTTTGAGCAGTTTTACCCTTTCACTGCATGGGTTGGGTAAATAGTAATTTATGGGAATATTGAAATAAACACCTTAGGAATTAAGTTTCACCATTTGACTATAGGACGTCCGATGAAGATGTTGGATTAAAAAGTTAATTTTAATAAAAGTTATTTATTATAATCTAAAAGAAAAGCAAGAAATTTTGGAATAAATATTTGTGAAATGGTTTTATATAAGAAAGTGACTTCATATAAATATGGTTTAAAAGCGTGGTTTATAAAATATGGTTTATAAATAAAATGGATTTAAATTAAGAATTTGAGAACTTAAATACCAATGTTTTGAAAATTGTTTTTCAAGGTTTTTAAAGAAAATAATAATAGTATTATTTAAAAGTACGGATGAATAGAACTATTTTAAAAGGATTTTAAAGGAGGTAGAAAATACCGAACTCACTTCTATCATTGAAAAATAATTCAGGTGATGACTGTAGCATTATCGATATTCGTTTTCAAGTTTCTAAGTAGCGATGCTACTGTAGTGTTTTTCTACAAGTTTTTTTTGGTAAAACAGATTTTAATTCAAATTCCAAAAGCGTGATTTAATATACAAAAGATATATATATATATATTTCAAATGGTTTGAAATACAAAAGATATATGTATGTGTGTGTATATATATATTTCAAATGGTTTGAAATAAAACCCGTAGTTTAGTTTTAAAGTTTGCCTTATATAATTATATATAAATATAGAGTAGTTTAATAAAGGTTCTGAATTAAGCTTTTTACATGGAGCAGATTTGATTATATGCCATATAAGGTGCCCAAGTGGTAGTGGCATAACCCAAATAATTAAAAAAACCATTTCATGTTTTCCCCTTTTGGGTAAAGTGTGTTTAATAAATAATTGAAACTTTGTCAAGCTATTTTTCTGGACACGTGTATCCTATGTATTAGGGTGGTTTGGTTTGTACATCATGTTTTGATAGGTTGCTTGGTAGTATCCATTTATTAAGATAAAACGGAATTTTCGGTGATTTTGGATAGTCGGAAACTTCCGATTTAGTATGGGAATTAAAGCTAAGTGCTTTTGTGAAAAGTGGAATTTTATAACTCTTAACTTAGAAGGATAGTAATTTAAAAACCAATTCAAAATTCATAGAATATCCTTGTTAAATGAAGTAAATATAAATGTTTTCTATATACTCTTAGAGTGTAGTGGACTGTTATACGAGTAATGAACTTAAGTCCTGAAATGATTTAAAATGAAATTTTATTTTAATGAGATGTTTGACAGGTGAAGATAAGCATTTATAAAATGTTTATAATCTTAAGTAATGTCTTAAGAAATGTTTTATAAGCGGTTTTAGTATTAAAATGAGAAAGATTTTTGAGAAAATGATTGCGATTTAAAATGTAAAATAATTGGTGTAATGAAGAAACCAATGGAATAAAATATGTAAATTGTACATAGATCATTTTATTCGTAGGATAGCTATCGATCTAGGATTTGAGTACACGATTTCAAGGTAATTTACATGAGTCCGAACAAGGATTTTTTAGTAGATTCTAGATGGCGAACAGTTGATACAAATTCTTGATATGATTCTGAAGTTTTCTATGATAGTATATGACTATGTTAGGAGAATACAGATGTCTAATAAAGGAACTAAGTTGGAGTTCGCACTCGAGAGGTCAAGTGAAATATACTAGTTTGAAAGTGAAATTTATGCAATCGAGCAAGTGATCGGATTCGATATTGCGTACGGATACATATTAAATCGTACAGGCTTCAGTATATTTAATTAATCTATTTGTTAGCTCAAGGAATGTTTGGGGAAAGGACCCTTACGATTGTTGAGGTAGCATAATAATTGACTAAGTAATAGCCTGAAGCTATTGAGAAAAAGGTACGCTTAGTAGCTTGTTTGTCATCCTTGTGCCATTAGCAGTTCTTTGAACCTGGGCAAACTGTAAGCTTTGTTTGCTAGTAATTGTAATGCTGTTAAGTATTAATCTGTGATTATTGCTTGGTTGCTCATGTTGGAATTTCGAGGATGAAAATTCTAAGTGGGGGAGAATATAACCACCCGGAATTTTGGACACTTTTTATTTAAATATCGAAAAAAATTAAATCTTGGATTTAATGCGATTAAATTGATTTAATAACCTTGTTAACCCCCTTTTAAATAAAAACCAATGATAATAAAAAAATTATGAAATTTTTTTACGAAAATAAAAAGTTCAAATAAATATAGATAATGAGAATGGTAACCATTTTATCGATAAATGGACTCGAGAAGGGTGAAATTATCATTCTGGGGCACTTCTTTAGATTTTGGTGAAACTAGTGTCATCGGGACTGGAATAATAAGATGACATACGCTGACGAGTTTCATGGCGATCAGACGTATCGTGTGATCGTACGAGCTCGAAACGTATTGTGATTTTTAATTAGGAATATAAATATAATATATTTATATTATATAAACACCATTCATCCCACCTTATCTCTCTTAGAAACTCATTCTCTCTCTCTCCCTCTTTTATTTTCTTTTTTCTGCAAAAAAAAGTTTAGCCACCATTTAAATTGAACTGTTCCTGGTAAAGCTGGATGTTGGATTCATCGGGATCGTGGTAATGAGGATATTGGATTGGTATAGGCGTTGATAAGTGTGGCTATGTTTAGCCAAGGTCAACTTTTGAGGTCGAAACTCGGGTTTTGATTTGAAGGAGCTTGATATGGTGATTAGTGAAGCAGGATGTGGCATTGAGCTCATGGTGGTAAGGCGATTCGATCGAGGCATTTTAAACTGGTGCGACTACTGGGTGTGCTTTAATACATAATAAACTAAGATTTACAATAAATCTGCCGCTGCATAACTCTGATTAGAAAGACAGCAATATCCAATTCTTGCAAACTCAATAAACAAGTCAAGTGTAGAAAAAAATAGTAAGTAGGAACGATACAACAACACAAGAAAAATAGTAACCAATAAACAGATAAATAGGAAAGAGTTATATTACTACTGGAGCTGCATCACCACCACTTGTAACTATGTACATACCCCTATCTAATTGGGTATCCAATTAGATATAGGATTAAGCCAACATAGTTCTTCTACTACAAATAGGACCCAAGGAGCCTACGGTCTTGATTGATATTGAGATCAAGTTTCATGGTTGACTTTGTAGTTTTGATGCTCCTGTTTCTCATAGGATATTAGACAGTGTTTTTTCAGGGAACATAACTTCTATAGTGATTGTTGGTGGTAAGCTTAGGGTTGGACGTTATGAGGAGAAATCTGATTATACGGATGATGTTTTGGTTCGTTATGATATTGCTGAGGTGTCGTTGGGTTCTAATTTGGATGATGAGGGATCTTCTTTGATTGGAGATGTTGGTTCTAACCGCGCTGTCTATTATCGTACCAGGGATTTTAGATTTGTTATGTGTTGCTGTCTTGCATCTATAAGTAGATTTTCGTGTTTTCTTATCCATGCTTGTGATTCAAGTTATGCTTCCAAATCTGGTAGAAGGAATAGTATGAGTTATTCTTTCGTTAATATTAGGAGAAGTACTTGTTTAAAGCGTAAAGCTTCTTAGTCTTTTGCTTGAGTGTTATTGATATTTTGGGGATTTTTTGTGATATTTTTGTTTTGGAGTTTGTTAGTGGCTTGAGTAGATATAGTATATTGAGATTTTTTCAGCTATGGTTGTTGAGGTTGTAGGGGTTGTTATAGTTGGATGCTTATCTTTTGGTGTCGTTTCAGGTTTTTGTTTCTGGATAAAGTTACTAATTCGGGGTAAGTCTTTAGTTTCATAGGCTTTTGGGAGGGTTTGATTTTATTTTTTTTATTGTAGGAGGGGGGTCTTTTGCTACCTGTCAGGCTTGTTGGTGGCTCCTTTACTATCGATGTTATATATATGTACACGTGTGCTTTACTCTTCTCTAAATGATCACACATTTTTCTCAAAAAAAAGATCAGGAGGTTTCTCCCAATACCAAGGCAACCAGGGCCCAGTCTTCTAAAAATAATAATAGATATGCATATCCCTCTATTTGTCGAACGGACTATACCGAGGCTACAGAACATCTACATCTCCCTTGCCCACTTTTTTAGTTATGGGTTACCCGAATCATCGGTAACATAATAAATCATTTTGTTTCCCAAAGTGACAAATCATTTTGCACTAATAATCACAAATACTTCTAAATACAGTATCGTTTATTTCCCCAAAAACCTTTGGAAAGCCATTTTAAAACCATTGAGTTTTATGTTCTCGAAATTCTTTATTTATAAAACACTTTTTAAAAATATCATTGTCTAAATCACTTTTATATAATATAACTTCAAAATGTTCATTTCCAAATATTTCTATTTCTTTTCAAAGAAACCGTTTCATTTCAAAAAAAAGTATCCTTTCCTTTTCAAACTATAAGAAACATCTTTTATTATAATTATTTCATTTACAATATTTTCAACTTCTTCGTAAACAACTCATTTTTCATAAACATTTATAGTAAATTCTTTTATGAAAACCATCTTTTAAAACAACTTCATTTAATTGAAGTTCAAACTAAAATGTTAAACTATTATAACTAATTATAATAACTAAATAAACCAGTATTATTGCTAAACAACTTATTGTCAAATTGTGAAATAAATCATAAGGCATTGTCCTATAATTGTTTGCTTCCCAACCCATGTAAATGGAAATTAAATTGCGCATAAATTGGTCGAGCACAAGCCAAAAATCAAACAATCAATAATAAATAGAGAATGGATCTATTTATTCAATTACAATTAACTGACATATTTATTAATTTCAAAATAATCAATTTACTTTGCAGATACAGAACCGAGATTTATTCGGCTCGATAGATGTCAAAATAGTCTATTCAATTTAATCATGTTATTTGTAATTAATTCAATCAGTAATGTTTTATCAATATTTTATACTTCGTCAAACGCATCAATACTTTACATTAGTGTGTTCTAATCGTTAAAATGAATGTAACGTTGAAGACCTTGGGTTAAACGGTATTAAGGAGATAAATTTTTAAAGCTAGACTAATTAAATTAACTAATTATAAAATAACTAAAATAAAATATCTAAACTAATAAACTTCTCACCCAATACAGCTATGGCCCAAGGCCTAAAACATCTCCAAACCCGTTCGCACAACAAGAAATTATTGTCAAGGACAAAATTTCACAACTTTTTAGCCTTAAGGACAGACCTTCAATATTTTATCCTGAAGGACAACTTTCTGTAGGTATCAGTTTTTAGTTATTGATAGCAGTTTTTATGTATCAGTTTGTAGTTATCGGTAACAGTTTTTAGGTATCAGTTTTAGCTCGTAGCAGTTTTGTTGTCCTTATGAATAATTTTGAAAAATGTTTGTCCTTATGAATAATTTTTAGAAGAATGTTTGTCCTTGTGGTAAAAATATTGAGGTCGTGTCCTTGAGTCAAAAAATATACAAATCTTTGTCCTTTAAATTAATTCCCCCTTCGCACAATAGAACAACACTCCCTCATATGCATGCATGCAATTGAACATATTGAGTAGGACCAAATTGCAAATTCTTTTGAAATGAATAGTACTCCACTGCTTCTTCTTCCCAACACAACACCCAATAGCCAATCAATTTCTTTCATGCGTGCGCTGCTGTCACCTTCTTTATGGCCATGCAAAGATCTCTCTCACAAAGCACACACATTAACAACCGTGCATACACGCACCTAATGCACAAAAACACACGGCAAGCTACATTTGCAGAAAAAGAAGGAAAAAATGGGAAGAAAGCTTGCTGTGTAAGGTTTCTTGCAAGAAAAGAAAATGAAATTTATACTATTATATTATTAGCGAGCTCAATTTCAAGCTCAAACAAGCCTCCACCAATCTTTTGAAATGAACAGTCACTTATTTTTTCTTTCTACTTCTATCTGCACTTGCGGTCGTCATACATACTTACACCTTTCTCTCTCCCATGTTCGCTATTATTCTGTCTCCCCATTTCACATGCGATTCTAGCACCGCCCCTTTCTCCATGCCTTCTTCTCAATTTTCACTTCTCCGCTCTGTACTCTATTCTCCTAAGTTTCTTGCCACCATCGCATCACCCCATATTTATGCATCTCCTTAGCTCTTAATTTTCTGTTGTTTGGATATACCAAAACGGTAGACACTACTGATCCTTGAATAATATTTTTTCGCATCGCAAATGGAATTAATATTTTTAAAGGTAAATTTTCATATCACCATGGAATTATTTCTCCAAATCTCTCATCTGTTAATACATTTCAGTCGAAAATTATGTCAAATAGAAGCTGTTTTATCAATTTGTGATTGATGGCAAAGCCATTTAAACCGTTGGGAGAATTCAGCCTTTCTTTGTTTTTTGGTTGGGAGAGACTACAAAATTATAGGTTTGGAGAAGAATTTCAGGATCATGGAGAGTAAGATAGCGGTGAGACCCAGTTTGAAGAGGACGATGCCATATGACTATAGTGACATAGGAGAAGGGAGCAACTGGGATCAATTTTTCAAGAAGGCGGTTGAGGAGCTAAGGAGGCAACATGTCTAGAATTCATTGTAACTGGTTTATTTTCAATTGCTAAGTTCTATTTTTTTTCCACCTCTAGCTACCTACTTTATTGGAATTGAAATCAATGGATAACTGGTTTGTTCAGAATTTGGTTAGTTCATTGTGAAGGTATGCCACGCATTGAATTTTATAAAATCTTAAATGTAGTATCTGTTGGAATTCGTTAACAAATCAAATGAATAAAATATACAAAGTCCCACATCGCCAAATTATTGAAGCTATATTGGTTTATATATGGCTTTCATCATGAGGAGGTTGGGGGCATGGGGCTCCCAAATGTATGCTTCGTTGTGAGGAGGGAGATCATGCATCTCTACCACACACGCGCGCGCGCGCCGCCGCCGTCCATCTGACCGAACCGGGTAGGGTTTGGGTTTGGGTCTAATATGATACTCGTATTTTTACTGCAACTGGACCGGGCTTTTTAATAGTTGCAAGCTATACGAACGGACGCGACTGTTCATAAGCAGACACGAATTGCTGAGGAGATGCGACTTCTGAAGCGAGCGGGTTGAATAGGCGCGAGCAGTAGTGGGTGCGACCCGTTAGAAGCAAACATGTGCGAGCTGATTGAAGCTGACACGGGCGAACAGATGCGGCGCGAGCGGGTGCGACCCGACTGAAGAGGCGCGGGCGAAACAGTAGCGAATGAACAGATGTGACTGTACGAAGAGGTACAGACGCGATTGTTTGAGCGAACGGGTGCAGACACGACCGTTCGGAAGAGATACGGACCAACTATAAATAAGAAGGAAAACTGATCATTTTCCTCACTCATTTTTCAGAAATCCAAATCTTCTTCCTCTCTTCTACTGCTATACTCTAAATCACAGAGTGATATACTCATTACAATTTCGTGCAGATTTCGTCTGTTGTATCTTGGGAGAATTTTGAAATAAAATTCTTAAGGAAATCGTTACGACGAGCCTTAGACATAATCCGGTTAGAATTCTAGTCTGTTTGTATATTTATATACATTATTCTATATTCTATCCATTATTCTGGCTATATTATTTATTCAAAATAGTATAAACGCTGTTGTTGTAGCTTATTTACAACATTCATATTATTATAATAATTACTACAGAATTCCAGTGTAGTGGAAATCTGAGTTATAAACTTATGCGACGAGTTTATAATTGATTATTCTCTGTTTTGGTATACTAGACAAATAACATCTTAAGAATTTTTCTATTTTCTTACTAAAACAGTAGAATTTTCTTATAAATGTGAGACATGTGTAGAAGCAAAAATGGTCAAACAACCATTTAAATCTGTTGACAGAAGCACCAAACCATTAGGTTTGGTACATACAGATTTATGTGATTTAAATCACTACCTACAAGAGGTGGACCTAAAAGAGGTGGGAAAAAAGTATTTCATTACTTTTATTGACGATTATACGGGATATTTCTATGTATATCTTTTAAATAGTAAAGATGAAGCAATAACATCGTTTATAAAATACAAGGTTGAGGTAGAAAATCAGTTAAATAAAAAGATCAAGATATTGAGATCTGATCGAGGTGGAGAATATGAATCACCATTTGAACAATTCTGTGCCGAAAATTGCATAATTCATCAAACAACGGCTCCATATTCACCACAACAAAATGGTGTAGCCGAGAGGAAGAATAGAACGTTAAAAGATATGGTTAATGCAATGCTTTTAACTTCTGGTCTACCGACGAACTTGTGGGGGGAAGCCTTAAATATGTCTAATCACATATTAAACAAAGTTCCTCACATTAAAACGGAAACAATTCCATATGAGATATGGAAAGGACACAAACCAAGTTTTAAATACCTCAAAGTGTGGGGGTGCTTGGCAAAAGTTCCAGTTCCGCCTCCCAAGAGAGTCAAACTTGGACCAAAAACAGTAGATTGTTATTATCTTGGGCCGGCCCAAAATAGTAATGCCTATAGATTTTTGGTATTCAAGTCTGGTATAAGTGATATTCATGTAAATACAATCATGGAATCAAAAGATGCCTCATTCTTTGAAGATGTGTTTCCGCACAAAAGGAATGAAGGAAATAATGTCCCAAAAAGGACAAGGGAAGAATCAAACGATTCGCATGAAGATGAAACTCATCATGAAATTGAGGATGCTGAACCAAGAAGAAGCGTAAGGGCTAGAACTTCCAAAACATTTGGTTCGGACTTTTTTACATATGTATTAGAGCATGAACCTCAAACGTACAAGGAATAATGTCATCTTATGAGTCCTCATGTTGGAAAGAAGCAATCCAAAGTGAGATTGATTCTATTCTAAGTAATAAAACTTGGGAAATTGTTGATATTCCACCAGGAATAAAACCAATTGGCTGCAAATGGATTTTCAAGAAGAAAATGAAAGCAGATGGCTCTATCGACAAGTATAAAGCTAGATTAGTAGCCAAAGGATATCGTCAAAAAGAAGGAGTAGACTTTTTTGATACATATTCGCCGGTAACACGAATGACCTCTATAAGAATGCTAATAGCAATTGCATCCATCTATAATCTAGAGATTCATCATATGGATGTAAAAACAGCATTTTTAAATGGAAATCTCGATGAGGAAATTTACATGGAGCAACCTGATGGATTTATTTCCAAAGGAAATGAAAACAAAGTCTGTAGATTAGTCAAATCATTATACGGACTAAAACAAGCTCCAAAGCAATGGCACGAAAAATTTGATAGTGTCACGATGAGAAATGGTTTTCGTATAAATGAATGTGACAAATGTGTTCATTATAAACAACTTGGACAATCATATGTGATGATCTGTTTATATGTGGACGATATGCTAATATTCGGTCCAAATACTCAGGTAATTGAAACCATAAAGAAAATGTTGATCAACAATATCGACATGAAAGACTTGGGTGTTGCAGATGTTATTTTGGGAATAAAAATAATAAGAACACCTAATGGAATTGAGTTATCTCAATCACATTATGTAGAAAAAGTGATTGAAAGATTTCAAAATTTTGGAATTAAAGGAGTAAATACACCTTTTAATCCATCAGAAGTACTGCATAAAAACACTAATGAGAGTGTAATGCAACTGGAATATTCTCATGTAATAGGATGTCTCATGTATCTCATGAATTGCACAAGACCGGATATAGCTTATGCAGTAAGTCGATTGAGCAGGTATACGAGCAATCCAGGGAAGGAACACTGGAAAGCACTAATGAGAGTGCTCGGATATTTAAAAAATACCACTACCTATTCCTTACATTATGGAAAATATCCTACCGTCTTAGAAGGATATAGTGATGCAAACTGGATTGCAGATTCAGAGGAATCAAAATCAACAAGTGGTTATGTCTTTACCCTAGCAGGGGCAGCAGTGTCATGGAAATCTACTAAACAAACATGCATAGCTCGATCCACTATGGAATCAGAGTTCATTGCATTAGATAAAGCAGGCGAAGAAGCAGAATGGCTTCATCGCTTTTTAGAAGATATTCCATTTTGGCCTAAACATGTACCGACCATATGTATACACTGTGATAACTAAGCTGCGCTAAGTAGAGCGCACAACTTTGTGTATAATGGAAAGTCACGACATATTCGTTGACGCCATAACACAGTTAGGCAGTTACTCTCAAATGGAACAATTTCCATAGATTATGTGAGAACAAATGATAACCTAGCGGATCCATTTACTAAAGGTTTATCAAGAGAGAAAATTGACTGCGCATCGAAGGGAATGAGTTTAAAAGCCTAAACCATAAAGAGTTATCTTATACGGAAACCTATCCTAGCGACTGGAGATCCCACGGACTAGGATCAATAGGCAAACCAGTTCTGAATAACTCAAGACGTAATGCATTTGCATGGACATAGTCCAACTCCATTCCTATGGTACACAACATAAATGCATGCCTACAGAAGTATTTAAAGGTTAAAACTATGTTTTTTAATGATGACCATATCTTGGAAATAACAAGTGGGGTATATGTGGGATACTCTTAATGGTTGCGATCACCTATGTTAGTGTGAGTTGGGTCGGCTCTATGAGAATATTAAAAGGCTTTTATTCTATAAAACACTCGCAGAACCAAAAATTATTCAGGACCAAAATGAACACAACTAAGAGATTGGATGAGAAGGGAATCAATGCTTCGTAAAACTTATTGTCTGGATATACAATAAAGGCCGACGATTCAAGATTAAATAATTCACCGATTAGCCAAGTAGATCCGATAAGTTTTAACTAGGGAAAGTTCAAAGTGAAATATCTACTTATCCACGATAAAGCATTATTCCATATATACTCTGTGATATTTCGCTTTGTGTGGGGGATATGTATATTATCATTCATGTGGGGGATTGTTGGAATTCCTTAACAAATTAAATGAATGAAATATACAAAGTCTCACATCACCAAATTATTGAAGCTATATTGGTTTATATATGGATTTCTCATGAGGAGGTTGGGGGCATGGGGCTCCCAAATGTATGCTTCGTTGTGAGGAGGGAGATCATGCATCTCCACCACACGCGCGCCGCCGCCGCCGTCCGTCCGACCGAACCGAATCGGGTTGGGTTTGGGTCTAATATGATACTCGTATTTTTACCGCAACTGGACCAGGCTTTTTAACAGTTTCAGGCTATACGAATGGACGCGATTGTTCATAAGCAGACGCGGATTGCTGAGGAGGTGCGCCTTTAGCGGGTGCGACCCGTTAGAAGCAAACAGGTGTGAACCGATTGAAGCGGACGCGGGCGAACAGATGCGGTGCGAGCGGGTGCGACCCAACTAAAGAGGCGCGGGCGAAACAGTAGCGAATGAACAAATGTGACTGTATGAAGAAGTACAGACGCGACTGTTTGAGCGAACGGGTGCAGACACGACCGTTCGGAAGAGATACGGACCAACTATAAATAAGAAGGAAAACTGATCACTTTCCTCACTCATTTTTCAGAAATCCAAATCTTCTTCCTCTTTTCTACTGCTATACTCTAAATCACAGAGTGATATACTCATTACGATTTCGTGCAGATTTCGTCTGTTGTATCTTGAGAGAATTTTGAAATAAAATTCTCAAGGAAATCGTTACGACGAGCCTCAGACATAATCCGGTTAGAATTCTAGTCTGTTTTTATATTTATATACATTATTCTATACTCTATCCGTTATTCTGGCTATACTATTTATTCAAAATAGTATAAACGCTGTTGTTGTAGCTTATTTACAACATTCATATTATTATAATAATTACTACAGAATTCCAGTGTAGTGGAAATCTGAGTTATAAACTTGTGCGACGAGTTTATAATTGATTATTCTCTGTTTTGGTATACTAGACAAATAACAGTATCTCCCTGACTAAAAATATGTTCATTCAATGATTTCAAGGCCAATTTTATATGAAATATATATGCAATTGTTACATGCTGTCAACCTGTTTTTGGGTGCATGCTCGGACATCTATAGCTTCAGAGTTTTGGTCTAGTATCACTACTGTGTGTTAACCTTATTCATGCATGCTCATTGCCAGTCCTCCTCACTTCAGCGTTACCATATGTCTACAACAGTCACACTACAAGCTTCAACAACATAGATATAGTAGTATGTAACTCACACTTCAAATCTCATTTCAATTTTAGCACGTCCATGCTGGCAACTCAGCAATACCAGTTAGCTCTCCTTCAATTGCTTCAACAACTATCAATTCATTCATGTCAGACCATGGTAGCAATTCACATCAGTCCATGCTGCTGCACTTTGTAACTTGATATTACAATCCTTATTTCATTTCTCAGGGTAGCGACCATATATCAACAACAATCAAACCATAATTGGTTATTGCAACTTCATATTTCACTTCTCATTTAAAGCTTTATCTGCTTACACTTCAGTTAACGCCAGCCTTTGCTAGCAATCCTAATTCACGTCAGGTCCATTTACTGCCAATCCTTATCTGTCCACAGTTAACACCTGCATAGTCTTCAGTGGCCCAGCAATTAATGGTGCAATTCACGTAAGTCTCATTTTCCCCTTATAGCAACCATACCTGCAATCGCTTATGTCACGTCTCAATTACTCCATGCTGCTGCACTATGTCATGTGTGCATATAACCAAGTGTACTCATAGGCCTCT
The DNA here is from genome assembly GCA_030765085.1 of Allium cepa. Lineage (NCBI taxonomy): Eukaryota > Viridiplantae > Streptophyta > Magnoliopsida > Asparagales > Amaryllidaceae > Allium > Allium cepa. Next base: position 1,002,955,991 of record CM060929.1, read on the forward strand.
TCTCCCAGATTGGCATCTTCTGTAATGACACAATGAAGGGTTTATGACCAACTGAGTGCATGTTTATCCATATATATAATACCATACACACACACATATATACATACATATAGATATATACATATACATATATATATATATACATATAAATATATATGTGAGTGTATGTATAAGTAAATAACTGTCATACTATGTGAGCTATTTTTCTAATATTTTTTTAATCATGTTTCTTACATCCATTGTCTAATTTTCATCAAACAACTATAACACTTGCTATATTTGGACACGCAATAACTTTTTTAAACATTCACCTGAATGATATACACAAACTTAGGGTAATCATAACTGTGCAAATTTATGGTAAGCATAACGCTAACATGACCAACACTTTGATTTTGCATACAAATTCATTTACACTTTTTATGCATGTACATAATTACCGAATTATAAAGATATCACATCATTCATTGTAAATAATATTTCATATTAAAATATATTGTAAATGTGGTTATATATGTGAGTGTGCGTGAAAATGAGAGTTTTATTGTGTTGTCCATTGATTAAAAGCATACTAACTTAACAATATAAAATTATTTCATCCATGCATTTTTAATACTTGCTTTATATTATTTAAATCATTGACCATAAACCTGGCTAGATTGAATTTTACTGTACTTTTATAATGTAGTTAGTGATCCTAGGTATAAAATGATGGTGTTGGAAGATGAATTTAGTGATAGAAAGGCTGTATCATTCAGATTTAGATTTATTTTGAAGTTGCTATCGCTCACCTACAGGTGAACCCACTTATGCATATTCTCTTGAGGTATGAAGTTGTTTTGAGTTTTGGCCCATGGCCAAAGAATAACTAGGCGTAGAGTAAAATTCTCATAACGACTGAAGTAGCTGTTATACATGTGTTTTGCTATGGTGTTTCCTAACACTACTTTATGGTCCATGTAAGCAACATTAATTGGTTAGTATTTGTTCACATACGGTTGTAAGTTAATATTTATATCAAGTTTTCCTTTTGTACACATGCAGGTGTTCGTGCTTTGGATAATGAGGGTTTAATCATTCCTACCTTCTGACCTCATTAACTTATGTGCAGATTGGAAAAGCATTTGCTTAAGTTTCTCGATATACCGCTTTTGTTGTACTAGGTGCCAAGATATATTTTGCATGAAAACGTAATTCCAGAGCAATCATGGCTAGCTGTTTCGCTAACATAAAGATGCAGATGCACCACAAATGTAGGCCCTACATAAAGTCACTACCGGGTGTCAAATTTAATATTTATTTAGGAATGGGAAATATACTTGGAAAGACCATCTCTTAAGAAATGGGGATTGGAAAGCTTCAAATGGTGGAGAAGTGATTTCGTTTGATGGCCGTGATGAGATCAAACATATGATGATACTGCGGTAAAATTCTTTGACTTCTCCTTTTGCTAATGTAACTCATAGTATCAATTTATTGACTTTATTCGATGTATGTCAGGGTTAGAGCATTGTAAATTCATAATATATATTGTAAGAAGTATGGGTAACCCAAACCTTGACTACAAGGAGTTCATAGTATAAGTAAACCAGTCTATGTAGATAACATATAGAGCAAAATGTGTGATATTTATAGACATTTTTGTTATTTCAATGAATGGCACAGAAATCTATTGTGTTATCGACGTGGAAATATTTTTCTGCATCATTACATATGTTCTATTCTCTGAAAAGTATGTTTAGAAAGTCAGGGATCGACAGCTTATTTGGGTGCAATTAAATAGTGGCATCATATAACTGATTTTTGTCAATCCATTATGTTTTCTTCTTTTGGACAAATTTTAAGATTTACATAAGCTTATTTGGGTAAAAATCAAAATGAGCAGGCTCTTCGAACAACAGTAGGAGCAATGACATTTTGCTTCATCCAAGCTATTAAGAGGACATGGAAATACATGAAATACATAACTGATTTTTGTCAATCCAAGCTTTTGACCATGCTCTTAAGTGGTGGCAGTGGAGATGATGGTTTGAGACATGTATATATTTCCATCATCCATTACATTAACATGGTAAATTTTGATTTATTAATGTTATAGAATATGAACTTGATAGAATATGAAACTTCAACTTTTTTGAATAAATCATAGAAATATGCAAGTTTTAACTAATGAACTACTTAATGTCATAATGTATCCATTATGCACTTTGAGACGTTAATTATTCGGCAACATTTGCACGTAGTATATGCTACAATAGATTAAAATAATAATTGAATAAAGACAACATACAGTCATGGTGACCTCCATCACTTGACATTAATACATACAGTATAGATCTAAAGGTAGTGGATAATCTTTCTTCCCTAATGGTTGCAGGAACCACATTTGACCTCATGTGAACCATTTGATGTATGCATTAAGCCATTTTCTCTCTATCATCAATTGACGTCTTTGCGTAGTCTAATTATCATTGGAGTGGTTCCCACAACATGGCCGACTACAAATTGCTGCCTCTTTTGGATGTGTTTTCAATATTTATTGATACCTTGCTTATAACTATAAGTATTGGTGGCATGTTTTACATGCATCAAGGAATGAAGAAGTTAACTTCTTTAAGTTTAGCTCCCATTTAAGGATTAGTTAAGAACAGTATATTGATAGATTCTATAGATGAATTCTTGGTTCTTCATATCTAATTAGTTATAGTTCTCTTATTTAATTATCCATTTAATTTAGCAGCAAAATTGGCATGTTACTTTATTTTATATTATATACGTGTTCAAACTGCAATGAGCATATACCGATGAGATTCTTATAAGGGAAATTTCAAACCTCCAATACATGGTTTATACAAATAATGGATGTGTTCTTACAAAAACACCCATCTTATATATTTAGATTTAATTTCCTGATGCTGTCAAATGGACATAGTCGATTTATTATTATTGTGGTCATTTCTGTAGTTTTGTTTTCTTAGTTATTTTTAGATACAAAAACCCAGTGAGATTTGTTTATGTTGTGGTTAGGAGCCAAACTGAATTGCTTTAGTCGCCTATTAGTATACACATCTAAACATTTGTCGATTTTATTAATAAAGTATTTTTTTAAAATTCAGATTAGGACTTTTCTACCTTCATTGAGGTCCAATACATAGATATCATACTCAATTTTGCAACCTTCATTGAGTTAACGATTTAATCTTCCTCTTGCTTGCATTTTAGGTATGAATTATTAATATTGGATTCGTTTTGTTAAATCTAATGCTTATTAGAGACACGTTGTTTGTTTTGGCGGAGTGTATTTGATCTACCCCCAGTATTATCCTATACAACTACTGTTCGGTTTACTTAGATTATTTTTTCTTCTGCAGTTTTATATAATAGATAAGGATGTCATTTAACCCATAATCAGTATTGAATTAACCATATGTTTGGTACATCCCTATACGTACATATTATGTAGCGAACTTATGGTCAGTTTTAGTTATCATTGCAAATATGAAATTTAATTAGTGGTAATATATATATATATATATATATTGATGGTATTGAATTAGAGATATGCTTCAGTATTTTCCCTACATGTATATATATTATATATTATTATGGTCGGTTTTCAACAAAGGACTAAATTTTAAACATAGTCAGTATACAAATTAATACGTTAATACATTATTATTGAATTTTCTTTCTATTCAATGGGAAAAATTGTAATACTATAATCCAATCCTGAAAGGGAAAACCTTTATGGGGTGATACAAACAACAGATAAGGAAATATAACAAAGTATTTAATGGAGATGGAAAAATACTCCTAATACTCAGTCAAAAATTAAATATTTTATTTAACCTTTTTTTGTTTGAACTCCATATCAAATTTAAATAGATTCCAACTTAGCATCGGTTCTTATATTATTACATATTATATCGATTCTTTTTTTAAATTTTCTACTTTACTTGACTATGATTTCACAGAATGTTATAAAAAAGTAAAAACGTGGGACACCCCTTAATTTTGGATGTGTACTGGTACAATTTTCTTCCTTTTGCACAAAATGAAGTAAATTATTTCAATCACCATAGCACTTTCCTTCTTTTTTTATTGAGTTCAGGTGTATGGCAAGAGTTAGCAGAGTTATTTTCAATCGTGTTGAATAATATGAATTCCACTCGATTTGTGCAGTTTACTTTGGATGTTGAATTCCAAATGGTCGAGGAAGATGAAGAGCATGTGTTTTTGGGTATTTTTTTTGTTTTGTGTTTTTAAGTTCTTTTATTATCTGCATTATATATGTGATACTCCTTTTCTTATTGATGTTTTCATTTTAAGCTTTAGTATGTACTCTTTTATGCATGAGGTAACTTTTAATGGCAGCCTTTTGTAAATAATTGATCGATATCAGTTTATATGGTATATCATAGTATAAACTACCAAATGATTTCATTGTATCATTCATATTTTATCAGACTACAAAAATCTCTGTAGTTGATTGGTGTCAATATGTGAATATGATATTACCTTTTATCAAAATGTCATGTTACTTATTTATAAAAAAACTACTGGTGTGGCTTCACTGAATGAAGCAGTCATATGACAAAATAATCTAATGTTGAATACTTTTATTGTCCCCATTAGAGCATGAAAAATGTATAAAATTTGTCAGAATTAATAAGATAAAGGATTCTCCATGGCTAAAACATTTTGTGCTAGCCTGTTGCTTTCATAAATTTTGTTAATTGGAATACAGATACAAGCATGATTGCTCTTTACTATTATGATTATTTTCTATTTTTATGCATTATTCTAATTGTGGATGCAAAAAAATTGATGGTACGAATATTTCATCAGAGTATGGCAGAAGTATCATGATGAAGTGAAAAATGATAAAAAGGCATGTGTTATGGATGTAGTGCAATACCACAAATTATATGGTTAGCCAAATTTCATTTGAGTTATCCGCTTTTCACTTTACTAAGGTGGTTTATATTTTTTGCTTTTCTTCACTCACTGTTACTTTATGTATTCATAATCTACCATAATAAATTTATCTTAGTGATATGCATAACACAATTTATTTTTTCTTTTTGTGTATTTGAGCATGATAAGTTATTTTTTTCACTTAATTGGTAGATGATAACTTCCCCATAATTTTTCTACGTTACTTTTCTTTAGTGTTAGTTTAACTATTACCATGTTACATGTGCTTTGGTTAATAAACTAGCACCTACTTGAAGATACACAACCCTACCTAACCAGGATAAAAGCTTGATCGCTTATTTATTTTGCATATTTATTTCTTATATTATTTCTGAACTGAAGTTTGTTTATATAACATACATTAAACATGATGTAAGTTGGTATCTTAACACAATTTCAATGAATTAATGTGACAAATTGGTTTAAGTTGAATGAGTGAATTATAAACGATTACTTTAACAATAAAATTATCATGTACTTTTATTAGATTTTCAGCATCGACATTATTATTTTGATAATTTCATGTTCCTACTTCAAAAGATAAGAGCGCTTTCATTTACCCATTAAATATAGGGTTGATGTATGAGAACAAAAGGAGTTTACTATCACCTGCATTACTGTTGAAACAATAATATTTACGAAATTGATTTATTTTGTGTCATTCTAGCAAAGCTCGTAATATTTAACAAAGCAAATACATAAAAATTATTTGATTTTTAACATTTTGGTTTATGTAGATTTTAGGATATTCTAATGGTCATCATATAAAGGTCACTAATGTCTTGGCCTTCAGATTATTGGTCTAAAATTCGGTATGGAGCTGGAGATATGCGCTGGGTGGATATGATTCGAGTCTGTTAGGTTTCAAAATTTCATTTATGTCAAGCCTTTTTTGTTCATGTTCCAGTAAAATTGTTAAAACTACGGTGACATAAGTTAGAACGTAATAACACATTATCACAAGACAAGCAGTTGAATAATTAATGTGCATGCCTCAGTTAGATATTAAGTTATATATGTTAGCTAGACACGGTCCTTTGCTCATTAAATTAGCAAATGTATACTTCACTTAGGCTATAAGGCACTGAAGTAAGATTGAAGGGCTCAAATGGTAAATTGACAAGGGTTAATTTGTAAAAGCAATGGCGAATTGGCTGTAGTTGAATTATGCTTAAAAGAGCACTTGAGTTTGCGGTATGTTGATCGATGGGATGAACGGTTGCACTTGAATTAATATGGCGGGCATAAATCATGTGGGGTCGAAATATCAAAATGGAGAGGTCAACCAAGAGTAATTATTTTGGCTATTATTTTGCATCTTCATGAGGATATCTTATCACTGTAAAATTTATTTGTTCTTTAATTTTCCGCCCTTCTTCCGTTTCTGGATGTTATTTGTTTTCGAGTTACTCGCTATATTAATAAACAAATATTTAAAACTAAATTTATTATTCTAATCCTCCATAAAAATTAGATTTACTTATCATTCAAATAGTATATTTGGACAAGTTTAATGTTGACATTTGTGCTGAAATTTGATGCAATACGTCTTCAAAATAACATTACCATGTAGGTAACCTGAGTGGTAATTTAAGCTTACCATGCAGGTAACCTAACTCTATCTTAAAAATTGTCTCGCTTCCATCTTTCATGCATAAACTAAAATAGTAGCTATGGCAAGTGAGAGTCCTTAGATAAACATTTTTATTCTATTGGAAGGTACATTTTTGCGGTAAAATAGTTTATGAAATAACCTAATTTGTATAGTTTGAAATATATTTTTATTCAAACTTAAATAGTTATACATGAATAGATTACTTCCTATTCTGGAAAGAAGCTGTTAAATTTGTGTAAGCTATGAACAATATACTTTTTCCAAACTATACATCAAGCTACAATATGTGTTCCCTCAATCATAAAAGGTAACTATTTTTGAATAAAAATAAATTATTGTTTAGAAAAATTTTAGAACAGCCAAAAGTTTACAGCAACAATTATGATGTGAAATTATAATTTCATTTTTTTAAACTGTAATAAGCAACTTTATTTGGTTAAACAACCATGGTCGACATAAAAGTTAAGTTACTGGAAAGGAAAAATATGTTCACACTTATTTTGTAATTGATTCAATTGAAGCATGCTTGAGCTTGCTAGGGCTCCTGCTTTTATTTCTTAGGTTAAGCCATCAAACTCTTAGGAAGCTTGAAGTTTGAATTTTAAAACTGTATATTAATTCACAAATGTTATGCAGTTTATGGAAAGAATAGTGAAATTTGGCATCATTATATTCTGTTTTCTATTTATCTTACTATAGTTTCTTTTATACACGAAGGTTTTATCGGTAATTTATGGGTAACTTTAGTACTTATGTAAAGATTGAAAACTATTATATATTTAATATAAAAGATAATTATTATCATATGTACTTCAATTGTTTACATAGAACTTCAATTTTTTTACTGTGAAGACTTCAGATATTCTACTATACAACTCAAATAAATAACCAGACAGTATTGATGAGATGATAAACAATGTAATAAGCATTCAAGTAACACAAAAGGTTAACTAGCTACCTTTAATCCCTTTCAACTCATTCTTATTGGAGCAGTCAACAATCTTCATGGTTTTCGCATGAGGAAAGGAGAAATCCTCAAACAGTTAATTAAGAAATGAATTTTTCTTTTTGATAGCTTGAGCTGATTAAATGGTGACTTCACATAATTAATGCTTGATTCAACCATGCCACTTGGCAGTTAGTACGTTGCTTTCAGGTTTGATGACATAACTTGGCTAAGTTTACTCAATTACGATGATCAATAATACGATAAGCATATAAGTTGTTGTATTCGGGCCTAAGGTAGATGCACAGTTTAAATGCTAGGTCAAAACATGTGCTGTAGTGAGGATAATGTTGATAACCACCTAAATGAGTTTATTTTTTATTTTTTGCAGTAAATTCTAAAATCACTTGCACCACCACTATCGAAAAACTTCTAGAAAACAATTGACGAATGTATCTTTGTATAGATGATCATGTAGTCAAAGTTTGATTATTAGATATGGTTAACTAGGTTAGATGAGCAGTGAGAGAATTTAGTAATAATACTGCATCAATGACACTTTTGCCTTTTTTTGGCTGCAGGTACAAATACCTTCAATGGTTAAAATAGTTGACTGATGTAAGGCATCTATTAGGGCCAAGAAAACATCACCTATTTGCGCTCAAGCCCAATATCATACACGCGTTGCTAGCAGTTATTTCTAAGGCTGAAAAGTGAATAGACTTCGCACAATTGTTCTCTTATGTATGTTTTAGATATTTCCAAATATTGGTTACTGTGACCAGCTGTATGCCGTGTTTTGTACCCTGCATCGACATAGAGTCAGATTCAGTGAACAATAATAATTTATATTGGAACCCATGTTATTTTCTTATTACATCATCATTTCTATTTCGAATGAATCTTCTATTTTACTACTTTTTGCCTGTACTACATCCGTTGCTTTTTCCTTTTTTTCCTCTCTTTTTCAGCTGTTGACAAATACTTTTCCTGACTATTTACAGATTTCATCTTTTTGCTATATTTCTCCCTATTGCAAAAAGCTTTTGTTACTCTTATTTAATTGAATCGAACAGCACCGTGTCTTTGTGTATGCAGTTCACAGTGAATACTTCAACTATATCTATGCACATTGAAGCAGCTGTGTAATTTCAAAAGCAACAAAATTGGCATAATATGCCATAGTGAATATATCTATGCATTAGCGGATAAATTTTTAACACATTATCCTTTAAATAGCATGAACTTTAAAATATTCATTGTAATTGTTTCGTTCGAATTTAATTATGATTGTCATAACCAAATATATCTATGCATTCTTTATCCTACCATATTGTTATTCATGATGTAAGATTATCGTTCAACAATATTTTTTCATTATTACCATATTAAATTTCTTATACATTTAGATACACTACTAGAACTACAGTTTATTCCAACGCTCAATTTCCAACGGCCTCCAACGGCTTCCAACGGCTCGTTGGATCTTGACGTAACCGTTTGAAGCCGTTGGAAATTCGCCGTTTGCTGCCGTTGGAAAATTTCCTGCATATTTTCCAAAGACCGATCTTCAGCTCATTCCATCCTCTTCTCTTGGCAACTTTTCTCCCAATTCCACCATTCCACCACCTCCAATCTTCAGCTGCCGGCCCAAACACCATCCCAGCCACCTCCAACGCCATCTAGAAGCTGCTCCTGCCCATCTCCACCCTTCTAGCTCTCCAAATCGGTAATTTTGCTAAACCTAATATTTAGGTTTTTTTGATTTAGGGTATAATTCGAATGTTGATTGATTCCTACTTGTTAGTGTATGCATATTACATCATGTTATCCCCTAATTGCAACTATTATACCATAATAAACAAGTTATTATAACCGATTGAAAATTTTGTAATTTAGGATATTGCATTATAGTTTATGTTGATTTGGTTAGTATATTAAACGTATGTGCGTGATAGAGTTATTGCATTTGAAAGCCATTAGAATGGATATTGAATTTGTGCGAACACGAGTTTTGTATTTATGCAAATACGTGAATTGATTTAGTGTGTAAATGAATTTGTAATAAATGAATTTTGTGTACAAATTTTGTGTATAAATGAATTTAGTTCTTATGTAATAAAACGGTAAAATATAAACCAATATTAATTAAATGAGTTATATATTTAAATTTAATATAAACAAATATTTAAATCCTTAGATATATTTGGCCTCGTCTGACAAGTGTTGTATATGATCGTTTTAGGGATATTCGTTTTTTCCACAAAACGGGCAACTCTAATCATCTGATGCATCATTTGTCGGATTTGTCCCTATATTGGACAAGTTACAAACACTATAAAATAATTATATTCTGTCAATCATATCACTTTAAACGGTTCACAAAATTTCGACGGCATTTCCTTTACGTTCCTTGTGTACACGCATTTGTGTACGATACAAGGAACACGAGGGAAATGCTGCCGAAATTTTGTGAATCGTTTAAAATGATATGATTTACGGAATATAATTACTATTGTGTTTGTATTGGGAAGTAGGATGACCGACCATCAAAGAAAGACACATTAGTGGCAATGAAACAATAGTTGCTTATTTAAAATAAAGTTTGTGAAATTAGCAGTTTGCGGCCGTTGGAAGCCGTTGGAAAATTTCCTGCAAAATATAAAATGAATATTTATAACATTTTTACTCTATCATAGGTTTTCTAGTAGGGAAACATGGTCAATTACTTTAATGATCGGAGCTGAATGTATCAAAGAAGGGAAATTAGTGGCGCAATAAGCGAACATTTTCTAAAAGGGGTACAAGTGTTCATCGAATTTGCTATAAGTAATATTGCAAACGATGAAGAAATTCGTTGTTCGTGTAGTAGATGCAAATTGTTGAACTATTTAGAACCGAATATGGCTAAGGTTCATTTGCGCCAATTCGGTTTCGTACCCAATTATTTGTTGTGGGATCGTCATGGAGAAATTATAGCCCCTAATAATCAAGAACAGTCGATGGAGGTTATCAGCGAAGAAGGTAGTACGAATCTCATAGAACATATGGTCGAAGATGCAGCACGATCAATGTTCCTTACCGTTGTAATTGATAACGACGATGTTAACATCGAAGAGGAACCAAATGTTGGAGCTAAAAAAATATATGATTTATTGGATCATGCTGAAAAAACCCCTTTGGAATGGATGTTTAAGCGGCTCTCAATTATCGGTAACTGCAGAATACATTGCAATGAAATCAAAATACAACCTTACAGAAGCTGGATTTACGGCTATTGTGCAAGCTGCTAAACTTCATATGCCATCCGATAATTTAATGTGCGAAAATTATTATGAAGTGAAAAAACTTATGTCATCTTTCGGTTTTCCATATCAAAAAATAGATACATGTTTAAAGGGTTGCATGTTGTATTGGAAAGAAGACATCAAATTAGCAAGCATAGCATTTTAATTTTTTAATTGTACATGATATATCTACAATTGTCTAAAGTTCAATTTTATATTTAACGCAGTGGATTTGAGTTGGAGCCATCCAAAGTCGTTCTGCACATTTCGAAGCAGGCGTACATGGCTAGGATGACCAATTGCTGGCCCAAGTGGGGCAAGATCCCCGACGACGTGAGAGAGACAATTTGGCAAGATTTTCTTGTAAGTTTATACCGCTTTACAAGATGATTAATTAAATACAAATAAATAATTAGTAATATTTTCTCATTGTACAGGGCGCCATAGATTTGCAAGAGCCTGACGTCAATTTAGTTCAGCGACACTGGAACTCCAGGACCGCGAAGAACTATAGGGAGACTATGTCGGAGAATAAAAAAGTAGGAAAGAGGCCCAAGTGGATGAGCGCGACTGTATGGGAGAAGTGGGTTGAGTGGTGGAACTCTGAGGAGTTCAAGGTAAATCTACAATAAATCTCAGCAATTTTTTACCGTTTAATAAATAATTAATCATTGTAAATTTGCAGGAGGAGTCAGCTAGGAACTCAGCAAACAGGAGCAGGAATCCTGTATCACACCGTGGAGGCACCAAATCTTTCCAGCATCACCGCGAAGATTTGGTAAATTTATCTATTATCACATTTGTATATTGATCAGTTCAGTAATTAGTTATGTACAGTTAAATTATCCAAATTATCAATTGCAGGAACGAGCTCATGTAGGCTCTGTTGGCTTAGTGGACGTGTTTGCTCACACCCACGCGTCTAGGCAAGTAGATGAGGCTGGCAATATCATATATCAGTGGGGTGATCAAGATAGGGCGACCGAGGCATATGTATGCATTTTTTAATTTCTAATACTTACACCGATAAGTTTATTAATTTCTAGCTATGCAAAATAATTACATGCTACTATTTTTCAACTGAAATTGTTTTTTTTCATTATAGTCGAGGTTGCAGGAGGCACAGGCTTATGCGCTTCAGCAGTCTGGTCGTGATGCGCTGACACAGGAGGAGTAGGATAACATTTTTACCGCTGTTATGGATCCGACACAACGGAGTAGACGTTTTGGCTTCGGGAACCTAACGGTAATTAATCCTTTTACATATGCACAAAAAATCAGCGTTTAGATATATAATGTTATAATATTTTATATGCTGAGACAACCCTTTTGCTATTATTTCTATTTGCAGGCTCAACAAGCTCAAAAAGACCAAGACAAAGAAGAAATCAAGGAGCTTAGAGCTATGGTTGAGCAGCTACGGGAGGAGAATCGTCTACGAGCCATCCAGGTGGAGCAGCTGGATCAAAAGCTTGCGCAGTATTTGCAGAATCATGGTACCCTTCCTTCGTCGTCTGGTGCTTCTGGAGGCGACGAGGATCCTTAAGGAGGTATGTTTTTGAGTATTTGTGTTTGAACAATGTATATATTGACTTGGAGATGTTTTGATGTTGATGGTGATGTTGTATATATTGGTACGGAGTGGGTGAGAAATATTTTGATGGTATGTACATGGTTTATCGACATTTGTTGATGGTATGTACGTTGATGGTATATTTTGTGATGTTTGATCGGTTTGGTTTGTTTATATTGGTGTTTTATTGATTTATGGGTGTTGTTTGTATTGATATTGATATATATGTGTTGAATTGATTGGAATTGGAATGGAAATTGAATGGATTGGAAATGGTGTGGGTGTAAGGTAAATCGGCTTGCTGTTTTACAGCAAAATAAACCCAGTATTTCCAACGGCTTCCAACGGCTTATTGGCCATTTTATTGTAACGGTGTCTAACGGATTCCAACGGCTCGAAGCCGTTAGTGGCCGTTGGAAATGGTCCGTTGGAAAGCATTGGAAGGCGTGGGATTTATTCCAACGGCTATTCCAACGGCTTCCAACGGCCACCAACGGCTAGGAGCCGTTGGAATAGCCGTATTATCTTGTAGTGATATGACCTATGCAATAACAATATTTTTTCAACATCTGTGTGCGTAGAACGGGTTCGCACTAGTACATAGTGAGAGAAAAATGTAATGAAATGTGTCCAAAGCCTTCATGCGTGCCTCCCTGTGTTCATGCAGAGAAAAAGGAAATTTTATTTTGCAAAGAAGAGAAAAATATGTTCAAGTTTTCCTTCCTTTAGAACTGTGCGTGTCCCCCCTTCTCTGTGTAAATGCACATATACATAATCAATTTACTTAGTGGTTAATCAAACAAAGTCATAGCAATGACAGGTAATGACAAGTGGACATGGTGAACGTGCGTGAGCTGAGTACGATTAAAAAAATAGTGTACGCGCATGAAATATATAAAGATATGTGTTCTATCTTTTGTTTCCTGCATTTTTGAAAATGTCTCATGCGTGTCTTTCTTTGTGTGTAAATAAAGGTGAACGTGTATCCATGTGAATATGAAAAGAAAAATGTGATGTGCATGAATATAGGTGTAGATTTTTTTTTTCTTGCTACAAGCTGCAGATAATAGAAATAGAAATACGATCATGCACAACAATGTGAGATGATCATAAAACAATAATAAAATAAACAAGTTAACTTATTTTTAAAGTTTCAAAAGTACCGTCGCTTGCCGCAAAAAACGTCAAACGAAAATTTAATTATTTTTCAAATTAAAATTTATGAAAAAATCCTGTAAGTTAAATTAAAAATACGCTATCAAAATCAGGTCTTAATTTGAAACATGCATTTTATTATAATTTAAATCTATATCTGTATACTTAAACAAATTAAATATTCAATTTGGAATATCCAAAAACACAGTACATTGCACTAATTTGGGGACGAAATGTGTTTGTTTAAAAAATGTTAATTGGTAGTTAATTAATATTTTAATCTAAAATCTTATAACATCAATATCCTTTGCATATGAGGTCCAATCGAAATGTCATCTTCGTCGCGTTGCACTCATAATGGGGTTATCAACGTCTTGTCTTGGCTTGGCTTAGGCTTGGATGAGTTAACACACCATTTAATTTGTATAATGTTGTGTGTTGTGAAAAAATGGCAGCACTTTGCGGAAGCTTATATCAACGGATCTTTGTCACCAAAATCACAAAGAGATAACTTGGATTAAAAATAAGACGGAATTGAAATTAAAAGCAATAAGACAAGATATTCCACCCAACCACCCACTTTATTGATTCACCAAAATTTTTTGTTTACAATTAATAGAACAAAGCTAAAATAAACAAAATACCATTGAATCAATAACCAAATTGAAAAAGGGAGCAAATATCTATATGGCTAAAATTGTTGGAGAAGAAGAACAAAGATGGAGAACAGAGAATTAGCAAATAGATTTTCCACCACACATTTACTCTCTCTTCTAGTCTCTATTTATATAATCAATTACTTAATGCCCAAGTTAACATTAGATGGCAAAAAATAATTTGATTAGCCAATTAGAGAAAGAAATAAACATACTCAATATGCCTATTAATTAGGGGAAACAAAATCTTCTCTTTCTTTCTTTTGCATATTTCTTTCCCTTTATTTGTGATTTTGTATTACCAAAATTTAACACTCCACCTTAATGCAAAATCACATATCTTCAACATATCAAACATGCCATATCTAGATCTATCACAACTCCCTATATCTCAATCATACCAAATTACAAACCTCTACCACCGACTGCAAATGATGCATCTCCCACATGAGGTGCACCACACAAATCCGGTCTCAAAAACGTTTATAATACCACAAAGATCTCCGTCTTGTCTTTGTGGATTTTGCAACTCGACACCCGTCTATCACTTGATCTGAGCTCATTACCTGATCACTATCGATCCCCCGAGCATCATCAACATGAAGACCCCTGTCTAAAATATGATCATCAATGCTAGAATTATAAGCAGTGACCACATTAACCTCTCCACCTTGCTGTAGACTAGGTTCTTCAAACGTCACTCGCTTTCCATAATCGACTACAGAACCAACCAAGCTATAAAGGTTTCCTTCTTCTAATACTCCTCTCATCCTTACACGACTACCTTTCTTCACTCTCAAAACTCCACCTTGAGTCTCATAAGTGCAACCACGGCGGTCCAACTGACCGAGAGAAATAAGATTATGCGAACAAGTAGGTATATGTCTGACTCCAGAGACTTTTCTAACCACACCATCATGCATACAAAACCGGATAGATCCAATACCATAAATCGGTAGCTCTTCTCCATTGGTTGTCCTTATCATGTCGACACTCTTCTCATAAGAAGAAAAACAATTCACATCTCTACAAATGTGAAAACTGGCTCTCGAATCCATCTTCCAAGTCTTATTTTCACTAAAGAGGACATCATAAGAAGCATCACTATCGGTACCTTCAACGAAACCTGCATGTGCATCACTACTAGTATCACCGTGCGCAGCCTTTTTCTGATCTCTTTTATAAGCATAACACTTGCTGTATATGTGACCTTTCTTATTACAATAATAACAAGTGATAACACATTTACCATTAGCATCCTTCTTCTTCCAAATTGTATCTTTCTTCAAGTCCCTTGCCACCATAGCCTCACTTTGAATTGATTTCATACCCGACCCATTTCTTCTAAGCTCCTCATTCAAAAGACTGCTTCGAACAGTTTCCAAAGAGATAGTTCCATTAGCATTGGAATTACTCAATGAAACAACTAAAGTTTTCCAACTTTCTGAAAGCGAACTCATCAATAAAAGAGCCTGTAACTCATCATCAAAATTGACCACCATATTTTCCAATTGATTTATTACATCCTGAAATTCTTTCAAATGCTCTGCAACAGACTTCTCTTCATCTAATCTCAGTTGTACCAACTTTCGAACCAGAAAAGCCTTACTAGTAGCACTCTTTGACTCATACAAAGATACCAACTTGTCCCACAAAGCCTTTGCGGATTCACAACTAGCCACATGATGGAAAACTGAATCATCAAGATATTGACGAATCAAAGCAATTGCCTTCTTATCTATCTTCTTCCATTTTCCCTCATCTACATCAGAGGGTTTCTTTCCGTCTCCATCAATCGGATCATGAAGATCATTGAGATACAGAACATCCTCCATCCTAGGCTTCCAAATACCCTAATCCTTCCCATCCAAAATAGCCATCTTCTAAAACGAAATCATATCCGACATCAATAATTTTCAATCCAAAACTACTCAAAGCTTTGCGATGATCTATGCTCTGATACCAATCTGTTGTGAAAAAATGGCAGCGCTTTGCAGAAGCTTATATCAACGGACCTTTGTTACCCAAATCACAAAGAGATAACTTGGATTAAAAATAAGACAGAATTGAAATTAAAAGCAATAAGACAAGATATTCCACCCAAACACCCACTTTATTGATTCACCAAATTTTTTTGTTTACAATTAATAGAACAAAGCTAAAATAAACAACATACCATTGAATCAATAACCAAGTTGAGAAAGGGAGCAAATATCTATATGGCTAAAATTGTTGGAGAAGAAGAACAAAGATGGAGAACAGGGAATTAGCAAATAGATTTTCCACCATACATTTACTCTCTCTTCTAGTCTCTATTTATATAATCAATTACTTAATGCCCAAGTTAATATTAGATGGAAAAAAATAATTTGATTAGCCAATTAGAGAAAAAAAATAAACATACTCAATATGCCTATTAATTAGGGGAAACAAAATCTTCTCTTTCTTTCTTTTGCATATTTATTTCCCTCTATTTGTGATTTTGTATCACCAAAATTTAACATTGTGTATATATATGTTGTGTTAAAATATAAATTAAAATAGATAACAATGCAAGTTATTACTTTTGGACCCCCTTGCTTTTGAAAGCAAGTAACAACATTATATGTAGTATACATTTTCTTATAACCCTCTAAAATATGCGACATGCCGAGACTTTTTGTTTAGATGTTTGATAGTTTATTGTGATTGGTTGAAGAGAAATGGTCCCTATAAACGCTCTTGAAATCCCTTATATTTAACATATTTTAAATTGGTTAAATTGCAAATATATTGTGAAAAATATATATTTGGTTATTCTTACATATATTTGGGTCTGTTTGACATAAATGAATTGGTTTGGAAAGTTATACAAATTGCAAATGCAAATTGTGAAAACTGGAAGTAAAAAGATCGCGATGGGTGCACTTTGAATATTCCTTGTGCTCCGCGATTTTTCAAAGTTAACTTTGAAAGACATCCAAGAGCTTCTTTACATTTTTAAAGTTTATTTATTATTGGAAAATTATCAAGGTTTAAATATATTTTTAATGATTATTTATGAACTTGTAAAGTAAAGGGTTTTAAATTATAAAATATGTCTTTTATGATTTTTAAATAAATTACTAAATAAGTATTTTTAAGTAATAGTTAATATAAATGTTTTAAAACATAGTATAAGTATTTTTACGTAATATATAATACAAATGTTTTAAACCATAGTATAAGTATTTTTAAAGTAGTTTTAAATATATATAGTTTAGAAAATTAGTTGAATACTTTATCAAAATAAATAAAAGCTTATGTAATATATAATAGTATTTTATTCTGTAATATTATAATTAGAAATATAATTAAGACTATAATTAAGATTATAATTAGAAATATAATTAAGATTATAATTAAGATTATGATTCGAATTATAACTAAGGTTATAATTAGAAATATAATTCAGGTTATAATTAAGGAATATAATTAAATATTTAAAATGAATATTTTAAAGATAATTATATGTAAATAGTTTTGAGTTATTGAGACAATGTTCGAGTGACACTTGTCTTAAACCCTTGTAAAAGTAAATAGATCTTTAAAGAGAATTTTAAAGAAACTAATTAAGTGTGAAGCATTTTGGTTGTAGTAAACAATGTTTAGTAACATTTGTTTTAAACCCTTGAATTATATTTTAAAGCGGTAAAATATTATAAATATAATTAGATCTTTAATAATGGAAATTTAAAGATAATAACTTGTATAAAATCTTTAGGAATAAAGATAGAAAATGTTATATGTTTAATTCATTAAGAGAAGAGGTTTATAGTAACCATGTTTAAGTAACACTTGTTTTTAATCTCTTTAATTATATTTTAAAATAAGTAAATACATAAATAGTAAATACGTAAATAGTGTACGTAAATAGTAAATACGTAAATAGTAATACATAAATAGTAAACTGAAAGTATATATCTTTTATAAAGAAAAATTAAATCTACATACAAGTTTAATAAGAAGTTTAATTAATAAGTTAAGTTATTAATTGAATATGTGAATTTTAAATAAATAAGAAGTTTAATTAATAAGTTAAGCTATTAATTAAATAAGTGAAGTTTTAATAAATAAGAAGTTTAATTAATAAGTTAAGTTATTAATTAATAAGTGAAGTTTAATTAAGTAAATGAATTTAATTAAATTAAGATGTTGAATTAATAAAAGATGTTTAATTAAAAGAAGTTTTAATTAAAGGAAGAAGTGTTTAATTATGAAGTTTAATTAAATGAGAAGTTTTACTAATAAAAGAGGTTTTAATTAATGAAAGATAATTAACCAAAAAGGAATTAGAAGTCGTTAATGTAACTTAATCGTGATTTGTGTGTGTTAATCATGCTTTGTGCATTACTTGTTTACGGAAAATATTTGGTCATGTACTTCACACGAAAGCTGACAAAGTAGGCTAGTTTTTATCTTTGAGAGTTAAGAATAATGATACGGTAGGGTGCAAAAGTAATAATGCTCTGATCTATCGGGCTTCACTCTTAACCGAGGGATATCGGAAGTTTAGAAGTTCGAAAACATGATAAGTATATGGGACTTGATTTCCATTTGCGATCTATAACAGCTTAGTTTTGGGGAAGTTAACAGTAATTATTTAATTAATTAAATATGGAATTTTTAGAATTTTAGAAAAATAATTGAATTAGAATATTAGAATTTTATAATAAAATATTTTGTAGTAAAATTAATGCGTTTTGGGAATAATTATTTTTTGTAAAGAATAGTGAAATTAACTAATTTGGAAGATGTTTAATATTAAATTTAAATGAATTAAATATAGAAAATTGATAATTATGGGCAAATAATTATGTGTGGTTAATATAATTTTATTTGGAATTATAGTGATGATTTAGATTATGATAAAATAAAATTAATAAAATGGTAAGGGCGAGATATAAAAGAAAGAAGGAGAAAAAAAATAAATAAAAAATGAAGTCCAATATGACAACCAAACAATCCAAAATTCTCGCTATCTACTGATTATTCCATCTCCAAAGCCTTCCTTCTCCTGAGGATTCTTCTACATTTATAAATACAATCTCATTTTATATGTTAGCTAACTTGAGAAAAATCAAAAATCTCATAACAGTAAACTATTTATCTTCTTCTTTTAAATCCTCTATGAAATTTAAATCCAAATAAACATTTATAAACTCCCATAAATTGCCAAAATGAAATCGAAGCTTTTCAATAAGTTATATTAAATATTGAAAAGAAGAAGAGGAAGAATTGATTGGAAATGAAGGAAATGCGATGAAAATTAGTTTATTGGTTCTGTTCTTTCAAACAAAATGGCTCCTTTGCTTTTAAAAATAAATTAGTTCATTGGTCCTATTCGTCGAGGTAACCGAAGACTGTAGGAACATACCTGGCTATTAGTAGGAGGCTAATAGACCTTGGGTTCCTGGAGCATGCTATGTGGTATCAGTCTCCCTTTATGATTCAGGGTTATGTATGTGATGTGGATTGGCGTATATTGTTCACTATCCCATGAGGTGGTTATACTAGAGACCGTGTTTCTAAAGTGTAATCAGTCCCCGTATAGGCATACTAATCTGACTTATTTATATATGAGGAGATGAGATTACAGCTAGATAGGTGTCCAGATATAATGGATCCTCAGATCTTTTATTATGTATTGATAAGCCTATCTTGGTATATTGATGATGATTATTTTATTGTGATATTGAGTGATATATTTATTTATTGTTGTACAATAATTTGATGATATTTCATTAATGATGGTTTCTTGATTTTGATGATGATTCCGGGATTTGGACGAGTCACCCATCGAATCTAATATTCTTGAATTCTGATTTGATTTACTTTGAGATGGGTGATGGCATCTTTATATATGTTTTGTGATTATATACAATATATATAATACATATTTATTTATATTTAGGTGTTATTATATTATTGCTAATATATTAGATTAGAAATATTTTACCATATGATATAGTGATAGTCTGACCCGTTTGTTATTTATAAAACTCGGGTTAGTCCATGACATTATAAGTACAAGAACGATACTACTAGCAGTTGTTTATTTGTGCTTAGTGAAAAATTATATTAGAATTATTACTTAATACTTGTATGTTATCAATTCACTGTAAGTTTATATAATTGACAGTAGAGTTGTATTGTACTCATATAACATTATTGTATATGTATATATATTATATATGTTATCGTTGTGACTGACTCTGTGTTCTCCACTGTTTCTTATATATATTTGTTTATTGTTCTATCCTGGAGGCACACGTGATTATTTCTTTGCACTTATATTATGTATATATACACGTGGGATATACATATAATGTTTTAATATGAACCAGTGTTAGTCCAATGGAATATTTACATGTGCACCCTATATATCCTCATTCTCCTTATTATCCGACAATGTTACTCTGCAATACTCTTGTATAGTATGGGTATAGAGGTGGGATGTTACACTATCGTTCTCACTGTTGTGGAATATGACCAAATTCGTAGACTCGACTTTGGAGAGACCAGGATGGGTAAGTGTTTTACATATCGAAAACCACTTCAAGACTGAGATATGTGTTCTATCTTGGAAGTGGGTCTATTCGATATATTAGAATCTATGTGCAAATTCACAATCTTTTCAAGATACATAAACCCATATAGAGATTCATGATCTGTTCGAGATGCTAGAATCCATATGGGGATTCATGATCTGTTCGGGTGATGATGGCTCATGTGTTGAGATGCTGAACGTGACTTCACTATCAGTATATAACTAGAGGTAGAGTATGATGCATGATCTTGGGGTTTAGCTTACCCATGGAAGGTACATCAACTCTAGTATCTAGGGTATGCTTATCGATATGCTGCATGAGGGGAGTTAATGATACTTAGTTCCACATGGGGCGGGTTCGCTCGTCCGGACCATGGGCTTATTGTGTTTACCTTATGGTATATTTTTATCTAGAGATATATAATGCTCGAAAGATAGTTTTTGATCCTTGGTATGGAGATCCACTTAAGCTTTTAAGCTGGAGGCATCTCCTTGAAAAATCCACTATTCGGACGTGCCTTGGCGGTTTTGATTCTGCTTTAAAATGTTATGGTGTGACCAACATATGCACTA
This sequence comes from Allium cepa, assembly GCA_030765085.1. Taxonomy (NCBI): domain Eukaryota; kingdom Viridiplantae; phylum Streptophyta; class Magnoliopsida; order Asparagales; family Amaryllidaceae; genus Allium; species Allium cepa. The sequence goes on from CM060929.1 coordinate 1,002,977,341, forward strand.
ATAGCTATTTTTCGATTTATATTCTTCATCCTAGACATTACCTATTATATCACAATATTTACTTATTAGATGGTTTGGCTCTTTTAAGGTGATAACCGTTATGAAGATCTCAAAAGGTGATGTTATATTTTATACACATATGTCTTGAGTTTTTCACACCAGACTTATGTTTGACATGTGGCTTTCGTTTTTCCTAAATTCCTATATGCTCTTTTCAGCAGTTTGGGAAAGGTAGGTTTTCATAGATGTCCTTTAAGCTATAGGAGAGGAGATGGATATTTATCTACTGTAGTATTCTTATTTTTTGCAATAGTTTATGTGTATATACATAAGCAATTGTAAGGACAGACTATTTGTAATGACCAGTCGTTCATTCCACAGAAAGGAGCATCATTAAAAAGAAAGAAAGGGATAAAAAGAGAAAAGATAGGAAAGAAAGAATTAAACAATACTAGACAATTATAAAGGCCTGTCTATCATACAACTCCAGAACAATGCAGACACCATCAAGAGATACAACACAGAGATAACACAGCGGAACCACAATATCTATACACGCGGAAGCCTCCTGCTCCATATCTCCTCCAGAAACACGTCAGAGCTAACCTGAATCCCTTGGCTACTCGTAAAAATTTGAATACCCAAGAGTTTAATAAAACAGAAAATAAACTTCAGGTCAGACATGGGTCTGGTGTAAGTAAACGGGTTAAAGTTGCTTAACTTTGAAAACCTTTGAAAACAAAAGGTATCTCGTCAGACTTCCTGCACATAAACACGGAAAAGTTTTTACCTTACGATAACCAAAACATTTGATAGGAAATCCAGTTATATTATAATAGTGTCTAGTGTTTTCAAGTAAAATACAGAAATAGCTAGAATGCTTACATCTCACGTTCCAACATAGTTGTGCACAATCAAAACGTATGACACTTATTGGAGATTAGATTCCATACAATGGCAGGGCTACTAGGGTACCGCCCGTCATAGTACGTGGCCTAGATCGCCGTACCGAAGATCCACCCTGATCCCCTGTAATACAAGGCTGGAACCATCCCTTACTGGATAATCCCGAACAAGACAACCCCATAGTTGTTTGCAACCAACTGCCCATACAGCCGAATAAAAAGGGACCTCTAGACAGGGGAAATCCCGTCCTACTTGGGTGCTGCCCACTTAGCCTTGCTGCACCTCCCATGTTTTAGCCATTCCCGGTTGATGAGGCTTGAGGCCACGATTACCTTTTCAAAACACATAACTTAGAACGCTCATCGTCCTCCAACGACGATGTTCTAAAAGAATTCAATCCATACAAGTTCGTTTCGGGTTCGAACGAAGCCGAAGGCACTATCTCGCTACACTTATTTTGGAATCACCATCAGAGTTAATGACAATAGCCCTTGCACTCTGAATCTTCATCTCGAACGTCCTTGAGATTCACGACCTATCGTTTAATTTGGATCGATGTGGTTTTTGGATATCCAAATTTTTGAAATCCGATCCCGGTGTCACCGAAATCCAAAATGCCATCTTTTAAGGCCAAGTTGTTTAAGTTGAACAATCCAATTTATTATCTATATTCACATAGATAGATAAATTTACATTATCACATATAGATAATCCATACCATCACAATTCAACCAAAGCATCTCATATCAAAGATCAGCACATATCCCATATCAGTGATATCAAACAATTCAAGGCATTCAATATCATTCAGCCATCCATAAGCAAAGATTAATTAGTTACACCATCTCTAATTAATTTAATTAACCACTAATGAATTACATTAATTACTTCAATTATTTTTAAACCCTACTTAGTTAACGTTAATTAATTACAAATCCATTGATTAATTATCCTTTAATTATCTATCTTAATTAATCATCCTTGATTAATTATTCTTCAATTACATTAAGTAATTCGCCTTTAATTAATTACACAAATTAATTATCCTTAACCATTTACAGTAATCAACCTTTAATTATTCTCATTAATTACATTAATTAATGATCCTCTAATTACTTTTATTAATTAATTACCTTTTAATTAATTACATTTAACAAGAAATCTTTAACTTAATCACATTCACTAATTAACCTTAATTAATCACTTCCAGTAATTAACTATCCTTTAATTTCTTACATTAATTAATTACTCCTTAATTAATTACCTTTAATTAATTACATTGAGTAATTAACCCTTAATTACTTCCACTAAGTAATTATTCTCTTTAATTACATCCAGTAATTACCCATTAATTACTTAAACTAAGTAATTATACTATGTTTATCACATTAAGTATTTATACTTAATAAATCATCAAGTGATTATTTTTAATTAATTAAACTAGTTAATTAATCTTAAATTAAGAACATTAATTTAATTAATTACATTGAGTAATTAATTCCTTTAATTACTTACATTAGTTAATTACTTCTTAATTAATTACCTTTAATTACTTAGATTAATTAACCCTTAATTAATCAAGTAATTGACTATCCTTAATTAATTAAACCAACCATCTTAAATTAATTACATCAATTTATTATCTTAATCGCTATTTAATGACCCTTACATTAATTATTAACAATTCTTTAATTACTTTCCTTAAGTAATTATACTTTAATTAACCATTATTAATTACAAGTAATTAACTTTTAATTAATTTCACTACTTAATTATCTTTAAATTAATCACAACCTAAATCAATTAAAGATAAACTCTTTATCTTAATAAATTACTTAATTACATCATTAAACTTTACTACCTTTAAATCACTTAGGAATTTAATTACAAAATTAGTCTAATACATAATTCTTTAAACAGAACAATTTTAAAACATTTAATCAATAAATTTATATTTTGAAATTGTTCAAAAAATTATTTAATAAATTGTTTTGAAAACTTGATTAACATCCCTTAAAACCTCAATCATTTATATATACTTTAAAACTTGACCAACCGTTTCCTTTAAAAACTAATCATTATAATAACTTTTTAAAAAAAATTGTTAAACATTTTGCTTTGGAAAACTTAATAAAAATTTAACTTGGAAAAAAAACTTGTTTTTGTTTGATTTTAAATCTTTATATTTTTTTCTTTAAGCTTGAAACTTTGAATTTCCTTAGCTTTGATAAACATGTACATACTTAACTTCCTTTTAAAAACCAAGAAACTTAAACCCGCTGAAACCCGAACTCAAGAAATCAAAAACCCGAGCCATCCTACCTGAAAACCCTAAGCAAACACAAAAAATCTCTGGCTACTCACAAACTATCATTCTTCACGTCCCTTGCTTCAAGAATACCATAGAAATGCATCGATCTCTACCCAAGCCAGATCCTTCTTCCCTAAAGATCAAACAAACCCAGACATACACGAATATTTGTGCATGTGCACACGCAACTGCCGCCATTCCGATCACCTCCGACAATGCCTACAAGTGGCCAACGACCCTTACCAACGTTTCGACCACCCAGTGTCATCGATCTCACCATGTGTCAACCGAACAATTTGGAGCAAACTAGAAACCATAGCATCATCGAAAAACTCTCTATCATCGAAAAACCTGACCTCGAGAACCCACGCCAACCACATCCCAGCTTCTTCTCGAACCCCAACGTTCTTCCCCCCCATCGCGATTGCTTCCGATGATCCAACGACGCCGGAATCGTCTCGACTACCCAACACCACCAAACAGCACTCCAAACCCTACACTGCCGTCCCCTGGCCACCATGTCGAATGATTAAACCTTCCACTATTTTTCCATCAACCACCATCCTTCCAGCTATCTCTAACAACAATCCCGATCTCCAACACCTCGTCGATCGACGACAATCGACGATAGTACCAAATCCGTTCATCTCGCTAATTCACGACATATATCATTTTAAAAATCACCAAATTCATATTAAAATTCATGTTCCTCTTATACGAATCAGGTTCTGAATTCCAAAGATAAAATTACATACATTGATTTTCAATTTTTTTAGATTTTTACTATAATCTTCAATTTCCAGAATATTTACCAAATGTACACACTCAAAATTATTTTTAAAAACAAGATTACATTGTTATTATCATTTTCTTTTTAATGGTCCTGACTAACAGTGATGTTTTAGGAAGATAGAAATTTTTAAAGTTGATCTTAAGCCTGAGATTTCAACAGAGACATATATACATATATATACATATATATATACAAGCATGCTTACAATATATATCATAATTCAAACCAGATTCAAGTTGAAACATCTATGCAACAAACATATTTACATCATCACACAGATATATCATATGTATTAGCATCAAAGGATTTTAGCTTTTAAAAAAAATGTTTACTCACAGAAACTTGAAGAAATAGAGAGCAGATTATCATTGTTCTTGGCAATTTGTTGTATTTGATTCGCACTGATTTGATGTTGAGTTTACTTGCTTTAAGTTGAATTTGAAACCTTTGCTTGATGAATTTGTTTGAAACTGTTGTCTGAATCAGAGAAGCTTATAGTTGTTTGTTTGATTTAAATTTTATTTTGGTTTTGTTTTTAGAAAGAAAGGATTGAAAGAAAAGAAAAATATTTTTAACCTGTACACAACCTAGCCTTAACAATTTATATATAATTTTAATTAAGAAAAACAATGCTCGCCACTTGTTTTTCCCAAATTATATTATGCTTACAAATGCCATTGCATGTTATGATGATTATACAAATGTCCGAAAATAATGTTATATGAACAAAAAATGCTTAATCTCTTTTTTTTAATTAATTACTTATTTACAAATGTTTTAAATCATTATTGAGTATTTTTCTTAATACTTATGTTTTAATAAACTATGTAATGTGTTTATGTCTTTATTAAATATATATATTTATGTTTATAAAGTTTTATATAATTACAAACTTCTTAGATCAAGAGATATTTAAAAAGAAAGTATATTTAAATCTTTATATTTATTTATCAACCATTTTAGTTAAAGTAAAGCATAATAAACCTTTTTATTAAATATTTCTCTTAAGTTTTATTTGTTTTTAAACTATAAATAAACTATGCTTTATTTCAAATATAAAATAAAAGTGTTTTATTTCTAAAAGAAAGTGTTTTAAACCTTTTTAATTTTTTTTTAAAACTTAAGCTAAAATACTTTTAATTACCATATATATTGGTTTTGAAAAATATAGAATTTATTTTAACTAGCTTTGAAAATTATTAACTTGAATTTAAAATATAACTTCCAAATCACAATATATATATAAATATACATTAAATTTGAAAACAGTTTTTTTATTAAATTCAAACCAGACTTTTTATCCATATGTATATACATATATATATACACACATTATAAATAGAATACATCTCAATATTAGCTTTGAAAAGAATAATATTTGCCAAATTAATTAATTATTAGTTTTGAAAAGAATCTAGCCAATATAAAATAAGTATTAATGAAGATTGTTAAATAAATATTGCCCAAAATTCCGGGACATAACATTCCTCCCCTCTTAAAAGAATTTTGTCCCCGAAATTTAAAAGCAAAGATTATTTAATAATCCAACAAAGGTTTTTATATTCAAATCAGCAAACATACATATAAGCCACATACTAACAACCATAGCAACCAATTTATTCTAACAAACAAATCTAGCTAACTATCCTGACACAAATCAGGATAGATCTTCCTTACACTATCTAGAGTTCCCAGGTACAATCACTAGGATCCTTGATCTACTGAATCCAAACTAGCTACACTACTAGCACATAGCTCCTTCTCATCTAGATCTATAATCCAAACAGAATATCAGACCACAGTGAAGTCCTGCTTAACTATCCAATCCTTCTGAACTACTGATTCCACAACCAGTGATAGATCTTACACGTATTCCCTCAGGGATAGTGAAACACAATGTAAATCCCAGTCATCCAAACTGGAAATTCAATCTTGTAGACCAAAGCACTTATCCTTACAAGAACACAAAAGGGTCCAATATACCTCGGAGCTAGCTTCCAGTCTTACCCAATCTTATTGCTCCTTTGATCAAAGTAAATCTCAACTAAAAACAAAGTTTCCAACTTCGAATTCCAAATTCCTTTGTCCCTTATCCTGGGCTGTTTTCATCCTTCCTTGAACAGCTCATCCTTCACTGATGCTTCTTGAAATAAACAGGACCAAAAACAAACCAACCTCTGGATTCTACCCAACAAGATGTTCCTTTCAAGATTTACCCAAAAATCCAAAACACAAGCTCTACTTCACAAACATCAGTAGACTTCAAACTTACTTCTTCTATCGGAAATAACCAAAACAGGTGCACTCGATAACTTCGCCTTCAGATCCTGAAAAACTTCCCGAAGAAACCCTCTAATCCTAGAAAACTTCGAACTTCCAAGGAGTCCGAGGTTGCTTCTACTTTTGCACAGCTGCTACCTCTCTTCTGCTGAGCAACTCTGATGAAAATGCCGTCGATGGACACGAGCACAATCTTGTCCCAAAAGATACGGTTCATCAAATCCACAAAATAGAAAACACAGAAGCTCCAAGAAATCCTGAGATGCTTCACCATATCCTTTTTTAGGAGCCATCCTTCTACTAGCTGAACCATCGATATTGCTCCTGTATCCAAGTCGATATGAAAACTCAATCTCCTGATGCTAAGGTAAACTTGTCCTCTTCAAAGACATCCCAAAAAAATCTCTGACAACATCTAAAACTCAAACCGCTTCTTGAGACATCTCGATCCCGGCAAAAGATTACCCAAGAGAACACTCAAACTATCACAAGTCACTATTGCGATCTACCCCGATCAGTTCCCAAAAATACTGTTCTCTCTTTACAAATTAGAACAACTTAGTGCTTGTCTAACCAATCCATCGAAGATCCAAAACAAGGTCAAATCCCTCAAGAACACCTCGCCAATCAAAAGAAGCTGACGATCCACACTGCTGCTTTTGAACTCCATCTTTAGGACACTGCTTAGCCAGATGGCCTTCCTGCAGGCACTCAAAACACTCTAAGTTGCATAGTTTCCACAGTTGCCAAAGACTTCTTATCCATAAGCTCTTCGACCTTCAAAGCCATTTCTTCCAATTCCTCAAATGAACCTTGAGATGGGTAAACATCTCCTCTAGAAACTCGGGCCTCAAACCAAACACAAACACCCTATTGAACTTAGTCTCATCTCCGATGCAGACAAACTCTCTTACTTGAGATCCAGAAAATTTCTAGACAGCCGAGTCTTCCTGCCGTGGGTACAAACTGTTCCTCAAAACTTCCTTAAACTTACCTTAAAATAAAACATGTTCGAGAACATCCACAGTTACCGCGTCTCACCACGCAGCTGCTCCTTCCTGAAGTTGCCAAGATGCCATCACTTGCTTCTGCTCATCCGACAGATCCAAACTCTTGAAAATCCGTTCACACGAGCGCAACCCTACTTACACTTCAAAGATGAACTCTGTACCTTAAAAAGGCTTCTTTTCTAGATTGGTGAAATCCTTACACCTCTATAAAGCTCACTCGAGGCAGTATTGGGTCTATAGTCTCGGTAGATACTCTTCCAACCTCAATACTCGAACTCCTTCCATGGGTAGTCGTGCTACACACACCATTACCCTACCTACCTCTAGAACTCATGTTTGCAAACCCAAACAAGCAACCCAACAAAATAGGTGTGTGTGTGTCTATATATATATAAGTAAGCTCTCTCAAGAAAGATATCACTCTAAAGCCTAGGTATTCTCTCAACCAGGCGCTCTGATAGCACTATAATGACCCGCCGTTCATTCCACAGAAAGATGCATCATTAAAAAGAAAGAAAAGGATAGAAAAGAGAAAAGATAGGAAAGAAAGAGCTAAACAATACTAGAATCTCACAGCGGAACGAATAAAATATATTAATCGCATCATTATTACATAACGTACAACATCTATCAGAGTTACACAGCTTATACATCACCAACTAGACAGTTATAAAGGCATGTCTATCATACAACTCCAGTACAATATAGACACCATCACAGAGATATACACAGAGACAACACAGCGGAACCATAATATCTATACATGCGAAAGCCTCCTGCTCCATATCTCCTCCAGAAACTCGTCAGAGCTAACCTGAATCCCTTGGCTACCCGTAAAAATTTGAGTACCAAAGAGTTTAATAAAACAGAAAATAAACTCCAGTCAGACATGGGTCTGGTGTGAGTAAACGGGTTAAAGTTACTTAACTTTGAAAGCCTTTGAAACCAAAAGGTATCTCGTAAGACTTCCCGCACAAAACACGGAAAAGTTTTTACCTTACGATAACCAAAGCATTTGATAGGAAATCCAGTGATATTATAATAGTGTCTAAGGTTTTCAAGTAAAATACTGAAATACCTGGAATGCTTACATCTCACGTTCCAATATAGTTGGGCACAATCAGAACGTACGACACTTATTGGAGATTGGATTACATACAATGGTAGGGCTACAGGGGTACCACCTGTCATAGTACGTGGCCTAGATCACCGTACCGAGGATCCACCCCGATCCCCTACAACACAAGGCCGGAACCATCCCTTACAGGGTAATCTCGAATAAGACAACCCCTTAGTTGTTTGCAACCAACTGCCCGCACAGCCGAATAAAAAGGGACCTCTAGACAGGGGTGAAAGAAGCTATGCGGTAGGATCATATAATATGGAATAGTGGATGGTATAGGTAAATAATAATAAGCAATAAGTAAAGTAGACACCAGGATTTTATACTGGTTCGGACCTCTAGTCCTCCGTCCAGTCCCTAAGCTTCACTTAGGAATTCTACTAACTAAAACCCTCTTTTAACCCGAAGGAATAGGTTTACAACTTACCCGAACAACCGAACGGGATTTCTTGCCTCAACTACTGAAGAGGACTTCAACTCAATTACTAAAAACAATTATTTGACTTGTTGTGCTCTTGTCAACACTAATGAGTCCAATGTAGTACAATATTCATATAATCTTATCTCGCGAGTATGCAATGTGTTTGTGAAGATTTAGGAAATGTGAATTGCTATGAATCAAATGATTGTTATAAACAAAGCAGAGATTCAAGCAATAGATTGGTGATTGCTTTGAAAACTTTTAGAGAATATAAAATATGTTCAAGAAAGTATTGAGATTAAAGCATAAGAAAATTGGTAAATTGAAGATGTTAGAACCATGTATTTATATGTGTAGAAGAGATGCATTTGTTGGCTGGAGATGCAGACAAGAGATGCTTCCATTTCCATTAGAGAATGGTTGCAACTCTTGGGAGGAAGAATGTGTCCTTTCAGAAAAAATTCGCAGGTTTAAATTCAGTCGACTGAGCGGGGATTTCAGTCGACTGGAAATGTAAAGTAAAATTTTCAGGAACAAATTCAGTCGACTGAGCAGGGTGTTTCAATCGACTGGAATTGTGCATGTTTGTGTATGTGTAACAGGTTCAGTCGACTGGGCATACCTGTTCAGTCGACTGAACTTTTGATTTTGCACAGTGAATTTTTATTCTAGAAAATGAAGTTTATAAAATGTGTTCTAGTGTTTGTGCAAGCCTCTTGAGGATAGATTTTAACAATAAATCTGAACTAAGACCTATATAGAAATCATACTCATGTTTATCCTTGGTCTTCATCGTTCTTCCTTTAGCTTTGCACATATCTCTTCCTTTTTGTTGAAGCACATTGTCATCGATCAAAATATAGCGTATCAACATTCTCCCCCTTTTAGATTGATGACAATACTGAAACGTGTAGAGATGTAATTATTTCCTGCCCCTGAATATATGCACTTTCTTTCCTACAAAAGAAGGTTAGTAACATAGATTTCTTCCCCTTTGTCATCGACAAAAAGGAAGTAATAATTGCAGAAGTATATTATCAAAACAATCACTGATATGCATAACTATAGTTTCAAAACTTAGAATGTAGCATAAATAAATGAAACATAGAAGGCTATTTATACAAGCCTTTTGAATAGTGTTTTTTTTTTTGCAATAGAAAATCAAACCATAAGATAGTTATTCATCTTTATCCCAATCATATAAGCCTTCTCTCCCTCCCCTCGGTTCGTGAATAACGGGTCCACCTGTGGGTGGTCTATAAGCTCTTCCACCTTGACCACCTGTGGGTGAATAACGGGTCCACCTTGTTGCTTGGATTTTCTTCGGATGACGTCCATGTGAAAGTTGGTGTCGGACGCTTGCCACGGGAGGTTGCAGCAGTAGTGGAGCTCGTGCATGAGATGGCATCCCATAATTTATTGAAGAACCATTTAATTCTATCAAGTTTGTGGTCTACCTTCTTGAGGTGATTATCAAGAATTTGTTGATTTCTTGATAAAATTCCTAACGATTGGTTGGTAGTAAAATTTGGTTCAATGATATGAATTTCAGCATCTTGGTCGAAAGGTTCTTCATGTTGAGCTTGAGGAGGTTGTTGCGGTTCTTGATGTCTAGCTTCCCATTTGGCAAGAGATATGATGCGAGGAGGTCTAGCCGAGAGTTGCATAAGACTTATAGTCCGTTGGTTAATTTGATGAACCATAGTATTTTCGGACTCCGGTATCAACGTTGAAGAGAAGTCGCATGATATACTCTCCAAAATATATCGTTCACATTTTGCCATTATTGAAAGCAAGAAATTCATCAAGAATTAGTTGGACCCAATTGACTTGAATATTGCCCCAAATAGCATATAGTAATCTATAATTGTTTGGGTATACAATTTCATATGAGCCCGTTCGAAGAGTGATTGTCCGCATAAGAGCTTTGTGGAGAAGTCTTGCTCTTGGTCGTAAGGAAGTTGACTTAATATCCTGGATGTTGATGTTATCATTCAAAAATTAATGATTTATGTTGTCTCGGATATGTGGATTAAATTCTATTTCTTCAAGTTTCCTTCCCATGTTAGGAGATCCTAAGATGTGTGCAATTCGGTCTAGGGAGAACCATACCTTTTTGCCACACACCATACTCCAAACACTATCGTTTGGATGTGTTGGAGTTTGGTGTCCAAGGTTAAGATTAACATAGAACAATTTGACCATAATGTGATTGATTGCATGGTCATTTCGTTTTATGTCTAAGAGAGAAGTTAAACTTGCTTGATCCGTCAAGGCTTGTATGTTGTACGTTTGGAGACTTTGAAAATCAACGAAGGAGTGTTCAAAGATCCGAGAATTCTTCATTTTATCCCACCATGTGACCGCCACTCCATCATAAAGCCATTGAGCAATTTGAGCATCAATTGGCTCGGAGGAGGTAGAAGCAGAAGCCCTTGATCTTTTTGGAGCCATTGTTGTGAGTGTGTTGAGAGTAATTTGACAAAAAAAGAGGATTGGGGGCTAGGGTTTTGAAGAATAATGGGAAAGAAGTTGCTTTTGGAATGGTAAAAGTGAAGAGTGAAGGTAGAAATTGGTGATAAAAATGGCAAAAAGAAGCTTGGGAATTGGAGTTCAGTCGACTGAAAATTCTGTTCAGTCGACTGAATTGAAGGACGAAAATTTTCTATGTTAAATTCAGTCGACTGAACAGTGTTTTTTAGTCGACTGAACTGTTGTCTGAAAGTTTCTGTGGTAATTGTTTTCTGCCTTAGATTCAGTCGACCGAGTAGTAATGTTTGTAGGATCGATTTCACCCTAGAGGGGGGTGAATAGGGTGATGGTATAAATTATAGAAATTAATCGCGGAAGCTTATAAAATAATTTCAACACAGATCACAGAACAATAGCAGCACAGATAATAGCAGAATAATAAATGCAGAAATAGAACAACACAGAATTTACCTAGCTTCGGCAAAACCCTGCCTACGTGCTGCCCCCAAGGTTTCTACTAGAAATTAGATAGTCCCTCGCTTACACACGTAAACTCGCGACACCCGCTATCGACTAAATCTAACTCTACGCTCAAAACCCTGCCACAACTCAGCCACTGAGTTGCGAATTCTCAAGCTACGCCACGTAGCTTGTCCCCTAGTCACACGACTAGAAATTTAAACGGTTTAAAAATAAAGATGCAAATTAAAAACAATTTAAAACAAACAACCCTAATTTTAAATTTAAAGCCCTTATTAAAAATGCCGGCCCCTTTTATATTTTATCCCGTCTCTTTTATTTTCTTCGTTCGTTTATTTGGAGATGGCGGCCGTTCCTCTTTGAAGCTAAATTGGGGCTTTTCGTCCTTTCGATCCAAACTTGGGTTCTCGCAAATTGAAGTGCCGACCTTTGATAATGTTCAATAGTAGACTTCGATACTCTTTGATTTGCTCACGGTTCTTCAATTTGGATCGATTTCGTCTCCTTGCTTCGGTATGTAATTTTATGCTTTTGTGCTTTTGTGTATTTGTACTTGAACTCGATGCTCTTGAACTGCCGATGATGAATGGGATCTATATGCGTTCGATCTCCGTATTTTTCGTTCGTCTGAACATGTTTGAATTTGTCAATTGATTTCTCTGGCCGCTTGATTTTGTATTGATGATTGAGATGATTTTGACTTGTTCAAAAACGTATAATTTTTTTTACTTGATGGTCACGGCGTTGATTTGATATCGTGATGACCACGGCTTGATTTTTAACTTGGTCAATTACCTTTGCTACCTCGATTTTGACTGCGGCTTCTGATTTTGAACTGGTCGTTGATCATCTTGACTTGACTTGACACCTTAATTACCACGGCATTTATTTTGATCCTCTAGCCCCTGTGAGCTTTGTCTCTGGCCATCTTTACTGCGCATGTAGTTGCACTGCTTTATGTTGTTACTGATGTTGTGTTGCACTTGTGAACTTTTGCTCTGGCCGTCTTTGTTTAAGTGCTTGTGTACTTCATTCTGGTTTGCACTTGCATGCATTGCTGCTACTTACTTGCTGTTTACTGGAGTCAGTGGTTGATGCATTGTGGTGTCTAGTATTTGATTATATGATATTGTGATGATTTGCATTGTGCTTATGTCCACTGATGCTTCGAGTTTGCAATTGTTGTTTTGAATAACAGCTCGACCATATGCGTATTACAACTTGTACATGCTTTGATTTTCATTTTACATCACTTGAACTTGCTTTTATCTCGGCCTGAACCTTTGCATTACATACATATGTATATTCTCACTGTCTTTGTACCTGTGCATATATGTTTACTGTTCGAGTTCATTGTTCAGTTGATTCATTGATGCATTGCCTTTGTGGTCTTCACTTTTGTATAGTCTGCACATGTTACTTGTATCACTTGATGTCTTCATTTGGTTCGAGACAGTGATCATTTGTGGCATAGTTTGTATTCTCTGTTTGAATTTGCATTGTGTCACTTGTATACTGCAGCTTGGTCTTGCCTTAGTTCTGGCCATTCCTTGTTGCCTTGTTGCAGTTTGATTGTGCTGTTTACCCGTGTACATGCTTCACTGTATCTTCATTCATGTTGGTTTAGTTTGTGCACTTGCTTGAGTTACTGCAGCTTGTAGTTTGGCTTTGATGTTGTACACTATTTACTGTTGATCGAGTTGAGTTGATCATGTTGCATTGTGAACTTTTGTGTTGATTCCATTGTTGCATCTCTGACCTGCGCATTCCATTCTCGTGTGTTCATCCCTGTAGTATATGCTACTGTCTACTTGAGTTTGCTTTGATGCACTGTTGAATTTGTGTAGACTGTGCATTACACTTGAGTTGAATCCAGTTTCACAACTCGGGTTTGACCTTGTGCTGAAGTCGAGATTTTATTTATGTTGCACCTGAGTTGAACCCGTCCTTTTATTTGGGTTTGACCTTGTGCTCACCTGTCCATGTAGCATTATCAAGTGTATATCGGTGTGCACGGCCTTGTGGCATATACAGTGATACACTGTGTATGTCACAAGTTGTTCGTGTATGACGAATTCAAATATGAATTATGACGAACAACCCAAATAACTGAGGCAAATTTTATTTTCAAAAACAATATTTTATTTTATATCGCAAAAATATTTTATTTTCAATTTTACTGCGTTAGTAAATATTTTTGCAGATTGCTCAGATGCTGGATTCAAACTGGAATGAAGTTGAAGATAAAATACGAATTGAGTGAATGAGTGACGTGTAGTGAGGTTAAATGTAAATATGAAATTGTGATGAATTTGTAATCAAAATTGTATATGTATAGTGAGAGCTTGAATTTGTACTATTCAAAATTGTAATAAATATTTGTTTGAATAAAATATTTGTTTGAATTCAAATTCAGTGTTATTTATATTATTCAACAAATATTTATTTAATTTGTGAAAATAAAATAGTATATCAACAAATACATTTAAATGAATGTATATATGTTTATTATCATCAAACAAAAATCATATAAGCGCATATTCAACAATCTCCCCCTTTTGATGATAACAAACATATATTTAAGATTTTGAATATGTTAAATGTATTTGATCATTGATATGCTCTAATTGCTCCCCCTATTTAAATGCTTCCTCTCTACACATAGCTCCCTCTACAAATATGCATACAATTAAATAATATGCAAATGAGCCTAGATGCAAATGGAAAAAATTTGACCTTTGCTTGATTTTATTTGACAAAATCTTAACTTTTCTCTCCCCCTTTTGTTATCAGCAAAAGAATAATAGTGTTAGAGAAAATAGAGATAAAGTGATCGATATTAATCCAACATCAAAACTCAATTGAATATAAATATTAAATTTCGATAAAAAATCAAACAAAAATCATAAATATTTTGTTAGGCGCATATTCTACTTTTAGAATGATAGGAATGATGTCATCATATAAAACCATACAGTTGTGTCTATTTGTGGTATACTTATATCAGGAATTTGAATATCTACTAACCATGCATAACCGTTAGGACTTTTAAATGAGATTGGTAGTATTCCAATTTTATTTAAAAAAAAATGAAATCAAGTATCTTCTAACCACGCATAACCGTGAGGACTTTTAAATGGGATTAGAATCAACTTGTTTATTTTAAAAATCAACTTTTGATACGCGTTCCATACATGCATAACCGTGAGGACTTTTAAATGAGCATGGAAGCACATAACAAATTCCAAGTAATTCACCCATGCATAACCGTGAGGACTTTTAAATGAGAGTGAATACTTTGGTATTTATTTATTATTATTATAATTATTATTTTTAAAAAAATGTAAAAATGAAAAACGAACGATTCCTGTTTAAAGTACCACATATCGACAAACTATATAGAATTTTGATGAGTGATGGTTGTTAGAAATATGATAGAGATAGATATGGTCATGGAATTTTTACCAACAAAAAGTTTTATAACTCTTGTTTAAATTTCTAAAGAAATTTTCTAATTATACTTTCTCGAATTATAATATATGATCAATATCAAGACTCATCACTTTTTCAGTCACTATTTTTCTTTTCGATAATCATTCGGGAGTCAGATTAGTCAATATAGTCATTTAAAATCAAATTCAGAAATAATTATGAAATTAATTTTTCAAAAATGACTAATCTGAAAATATGGTCAAAAATGATTTTCTCCAGGGGGTTTTAAAAGAAAATTTTCTTCTATTTGAAAATTATTTGAAATGAAGAATATGCGTATATTTTCTTTGAAAAACGATGCAGTTACTAAATGTCTCAAAAATCACGTTCAACTTGTAATTTTTCTATCAACTAGATTACCAGTGTAATCTGCATCTGAATTTCTCTTTCACTCAAAATCCTCATTAATTGAATTTGATTGACCAAACATGAAGTGTGCACCAAAAATTTCAAACTCAATTTTTACAGCAATTTAAATGACTTTCTTTTGAATTTGAATCGAAGCTGTGTTAATAATCAAAAACCGTGAATATAGAGTTAGCCGTATTATAACCAATTGTATTATCCAACAAAACACTATTTTTAATCCAAACTGATATATATGAAGTAATTCAAAGAATCTAGAGATTATTATAGTGTTTTTGGCATAAGAATATACTTGGCCACCTATGTTAAATAAGTCAGAATCAAAATCATCATTTTTTTTTCATCATCACATTATTGGCTGATTTAATTCAGAATATGGTGCAGATTATCACATTTAATATATCGTAAATATACTTTTACCTGTTTTACCTGTACGATATTTTTCGTTGTTGTCCATTGTGATTTTGTCACCTTCATACTAGGCTAAGGAACTTTGCTTTATCGCCCGTTGTGTTTCTGGAACAGCCAAAATCCAGAGAACACCGTTGTTGTTACTTAGCCTGCCACCACACCTACACGGGAAAAGATTTATGTGACCTATTTGTTTTTATAGGTCCATGGTTGTTAGTGGCAGAAAATTTTGGAAAACAATTTTGTAAAGACCCAAAACTATTTATAATTGTTCCCTTTGGCACCTAAATTTGTTTAACTTTGAGAGATTTTATATTTGTGCCTTTAGGAACCCAAATCGGTATAGTTTTCACATGTTTGGGTCTATACCAACAATTATTGTGATTGTGTGCATATTTTCTACAAATTGTGCACATAGAATTAACTTGATTAATATTGCTTTCAACAATTTTCGAACTACTATATCCAAGTCCTTGTCTAACCGTATTAGCAGTTTGCTTTCCTAATAGCATATTCAACGATTTTTCACTTTTTGAAAATTTATCTAAAGTCGTTGACAATTGTTGGACTTGTATTTTGAAAGATTCATTTTCGTTCAATAATTGTGTGCACTTTTTGATAGAATTTTCTCTCCTAGTATTTTCACTTTCATTCAAAATCAGAATTTCATTTTCAAGTGATTTCATTTTAATTTCTGATTTTTTAATTTCTTCTTCAAATGTTGGACACTTATCACACTTAGGGATCCTTCGTTGATAGTTCTTAACTAATTGATCAAGTTGTTTATTACATTCTACCAAAGTATCCTTTTGAGATTCAAGTTTGGCGTATTTTTCCCTAAGTCGTTCAAAACAGCCATTTACTTCGTGGAAATAAATAAGTAATTCAGAGTGAGTAAGTTTTGATACCTCGCTTGGCTCGTCATCGTCGCTATCGGTTATATTTCCATGAAGGCATATATCTGCTTTCTCACTTTCACTGCTATCGCTTTTATTCCACGTGGCTGCAAATTTCCTTTTTGAATTCTTTTCTTTGTGGAGTTGAAATCGGGGATAATTGGGCTTGATATCACCGGGTTTGTTGCAGATGATCCTGTGTTCTTCAGAGTTGTCTAGTGCTTTAATTATTCTGCTTTTCAATTGTTGATTTAGAGCTGGATTTCCGTATTTGTTGTTCCATCTTTTGAATTTCTTTATTATTAACGCCAGCTCAGCTGCTCCATCATCATCATCCTCATCACAACTGCTTTTTACAAATCCTGTTAAGCACATTTCTTTAACTGAGTTGGTTGTGGAGGATTTCTCATTGCTGTTGACTTTTGCACCATATATTGCATTTAAAGTATTCCGGATTTCCAGTGCATTTTCACAATGAGAGATGAAATTAAAATTATCTTGATTAATATGAGAATATAATAAATGCATAGCCATAGCATTAATCGAGATAATTTTCTTATCTGTTATATCACACCCATTTTCAATAATATCCCAACATTTAATATTAACAGATTTTAAATAAAATTCCATTTTCAATTTCCAATTCAAAAAATCTGTTCCATCGAAAATAGAAGGAATAATATTGGAGCGACCCTCAACAAAAGTATTAATAAAAGAAGCCATTTCAAAAATTCAAATTTTTAAAACAAAAACCAATTTTTAAAACACGAATTTTTAAAACAAAAATTGATTTTTGTAAAAAAAAATAAAACAAAAACGGCTTTTGTTCCTAGCTCTGATACCACTTGTAGGATCGATTTCACCCTAGAGGGGGGTGAATAGGGTGATGGTATAAATTATAGAAATTAATCGCGGAAGCTTATAAAATAATTTCAACACATATCACAGAACAATAGCAGCACAGATAATAGCAGAATAATAAATGCAGAAATAGAACGACACAGAATTTACCCAGCTTCGGCAAAACCCTGCCTACGTGCTGCCCCCAAGGTTTCCACTAGAAATTAGATAGTCCCTCGCTTATACACGTAAACTCGCGACACCCGCTATCGACTAAATCTAACTCTACGCTCAAAATCCTGCCACAACTCAGCCACTGAGTTGCGAATTCTCAAGCCACGCCACGTAGCTTGTCCCCTAGTCACACGACTAGAAATTTAAACGGTTTAAAAATAAAGATGCAAATTAAAAACAATTTAAAACAAACAACCCTAATTTTAAATTTAAAGCCCTTATTAAAAATGTCGTCCCCTTTTATATTTTAGCCCGTCTCTTTTATTTTCTTCGTTCGTTTATTTGGAGATGGCGGTCGTTCCTCTTTGAAGCTAAATTGGGGCTTTTCGTCCTTTCGATCCAAACTAGGGTTCTTGCAAATTGAAGCGCCGACCTTTGATACTGTTCAATAGTAGACTTCGATACTCTTTGATTTGCTCACGGTTCTTCAATTTGGATCGAGTTCGTCTCCTTGCTTCGGTATGTAATTTTATGCTTTTGTGCTTTTGTGTATTTGTACTTGAACTCGATGCTCTTGAACTGCCGATGATGAATGGGATTTATATGCGTTCGATCTCCGTATTTTTCGTTCGTCTGAACATGTTTGAATTTGTCAATTGATTTCTCTGGCCGCTGGATTTTGTATTGATGATTGAGATGATTTTGACTTGTTCAAAAACGTATATTTTTTGTTACTTGATGGTCACGGCGTTGATTTGATATCGTGATGACCACGGCTTGATTTTTAACTTGGTCAATTACCTTTGCTACCTCGATTTTGACTGCGGCTTCTGATTTTGAACTAGTCGTTGATCATCTTGACTTGGCTTGACACCTTGATTACCACGGCATTGATTTTGATCCTCTAGCCCCTGTGAGCTTTGTCTCTGGCCATCTTTACTGCGCATGTAGTTGCACTGCTTTATGTTGTTACTGATGTTGTGTTGCACTTGTGAACTTTTGCTCTGGCCATCTTTGTTTAAGTGCTTGTGTACTTCATTCTGGTTTGCACTTACATGCATTGCTGCTACTTACTTGCTGTTTACTGGAGTCAGTGGTTGATGCATTGTGGTGTCTAGTATTTGATTATATGATATTGTGATGATTTGCATTGTGCTTATGTCCACTGATGCTTCGAGTCTGCAATTGTTGTTTTGAATAACAGCTCGACCATATGCATATTACAACTTGTACATGCTTTGATTTTCATTTTACATCACTTGAACTTGCTTTTGTCTCGGCCTGAACCTTTGCATTACATACATATGTATATGCTCACTGTCTTTGTACCTGTGCATATATGTTTACTGTTCGAGTTCATTGTTCAGTTGATTCATTGATGCATTGCCTTTGTGGTCTTCACTTTTGTATAGTATGCACATGTTACTTGTATCACTTGATGTCTTCATTTGGTTCGAGACAGTGATCATTTGTGGCATAGTTTGTATTCTCTGTTTGAATTTGCATTGTGTCACTTGTATACTGCAGCTTGGTCTTGCCTTGGTTCTAGCCATTCCTTGTTGCCTTGTTGCAGTTTGATTGTGCTGTTTACCCGTGTACATGCTTCACTGTATCTTCATTCATGTTGGTTTAGTTTGTGCACTTGCTTGAGTTACTGCAGCTTGTAGTTTGGCTTTGATGTTGTACACTATTTACTGTTGGTCGAGTTGAGTTGATCATGTTGCATTGTGAACTTTTGTGTTGATTCCATTGTTGCATCTCTGACCTGTGCATTCCATTCTCGTGTGTTCATCCCTGTAGTATATGCTACTGTCTACTTGAGTTTGCTTTGATGCACTGTTGAATTTGTGTAGACTGTGCATTACACTTGAGTTGAATCCAGTTTCACAACTCGGGTTTGACCTTGTGCTGAAGTCGAGATTTTATTTATGTTGCACCTGAGTTGAACCCATCCTTTTATTTGGGTTTGACCTTGTGCTCACCTGTCCATGTAGCATTATCAAGTGTATATCGGTGTGCACGGCCTTGTGGCATATACAGTGATACACTGTGTATGTCACAAGTTGTTCGTGTATGACGAATTCAAATATGAATTATGACGAACAACCCAAATAACTGAGGCAAATTTTATTTTCAAAAACAATATTTTATTTTATATCGCAAAAATATTTTATTTTCAATTTTACTGCGTTAGTAAATATTTTTGCAGATTGCTCAGATGCTGGATTCAAACTGGAATGAAGTTGAAGATAAAATACGAATTGAGTGAATGAGTGACGTGTAGTGAGGTTAAATGTAAATATGAAATTGTGATGAATTTGTAATCAAAATTGTATATGTATAGTGAGAGCTTGAATTTGTACTATTCAAAATTGTAATAAATATTTGTTTGAATAAAATATTTGTTTGAATTCAAATTCAGTGTTATTTATATTATTCAACAAATATTTATTTAATTTGTGAAAATAAAATAGTATATTAACAAATACATTTAAATGAATGTATATATGTTTATTATCATCAAATAAAAATCATATAAGCGCATATTCAACAATGTTCAGTCGAATGAACCTTGTTTTTGATGTTCTCCTTAAATTTTCAAAGCAAAATTTTTATTGAAAGAACTGTTTACAATTATATAGATATATTGTAATATAACAACATGATTTGACCTTAAAGATAATCATTTCTTTGGAGATGGACTATTTTTCTTTTGCATTTTATTTCCTTCATTCGACATATAGTTTTTGTCCCATGAATTTGGACTATATTGAGGAGTTTTTGGCGACATCCAAGGATTCACGGGATCGACTGGTGTACGGTATGACGAAGATGGATCATACGAACTAACTGGTCGAGGTAGGGGCTCAGTCACATCGTTTTTCTTCGAGCTACAAAAACGTAAACCGATTTGCTCAAGAAAGCTTAATCGTCTAGTCGTCACTTTTTGTTCAAAAAATAATTCTCGTTGAAGATCAATTTGTTGTTGTTGAAAGTGATGAATCTCATCAATCTTTCTTTTCATATCAGGTGAGATAAAAAGTCCACGTTTTTCCTTCTTCGATTTCGGTGTGTAGCCAGTTCGATAGTTTTTCCATTTATAAACCGGTTCATGCTTTGGTGTTGGCGTAGGAAGTTTTGGTGATGTAGATGAGTTATCGACTGAGGAGGTGATGTTGATTGGAGAGTATGAGTCGTTGGAAGACATTTTTGTATAGAATTTTCAAACTTTTTAATTTTTGAAAATAACATATGTATAAACGTATATATATAGTATAAAAATGCTAAGAAAAATATGGTGGTAAATTAATAAGGTTTTAGAACCAATCATTGTTTCATTGGTTTAAAAAATTGGTTAGAAATGGATGGATTAGAGACATCCTTTAATATATTATGTATTATGTAGCTGAATTGAAACATATACATTGAATAATTTTGTTTTTGTTATTCAGTCGACTGGGCAGAGTTGTTTAGTCGACTGAGTTTTATAATTTTTATAATATTTGCTATAAAACATCTTTAAAAGAAATTATTCCTAACTCTCGTCGTAATTTTAAAAATGAGTTTTCTAATGAAGGTTTAGTAAATATATCAGCAAACTGATTTTCGGTAGAAATATGTTCTAAATTTATGATTCCTTTTTCGATATTGTCACGCAGAAAATGGCGACGAATATCAATATGTTTTGTACGAGAATGATTTACCAGATTTTTAGATAAATTTATTGTACTTGTATTATCACAATATATTGTAGAATTTGTTAAATTTATATTACAATCTTTAAGTGTTTGCTGCATATAGATGACTTGAGTACATGCTAAGGCGGCTGATATATATTCCGCTTCACACGTGGAAAGCGAAACACAATTTTGTTTCTTATTAAACCAAGATACAAGTGATTTTCCAATGAAATGGCACGTACCACTTGTACTTTTTCTATCTGTTCGAGATCCACCAAAATCAGCATCACTAAATGATACTAACTCGAATGGACACTCTTTTGGATAGAATAGACCAAAATCTTTAGTATTGTTAAGATATCGCATAATTCGTTTTACAGCTCTTAAATGTGATTCTTTAGGGTTAGATTGAAAACGTGCACATAAACATATACTCATCATTATGTCTGGTCTACTAGCGGTTAAGCAAAGTAAGGAGCCTATCATACTTCTAAACAATTTTTGGTTTACACTTTTGCCATTTTCATCTCGATCGAGATGAGTAGTGGTACTCATAGGAGTAGGTTTAGTAGAAGTGTTTTCCATTCCGAAACGTTTAATTAGATTAGCATAATATTTTTCTTGGCTTATGAAAATTCCATTTGTTAATTGTTTAATTTGAAGTCCGAGAAAATAGGATAATTCTCCCATATGAGACATTTCGAACTCCTTAGTCATTATATTTGAAAATTCTTTACACAAGTTTTCATTTGTCGAACCAAATATAATACCATCTACATATATTTGAATTATAGTATTTTTAATGAAAAGAGTTTGATCTACTTTTCCAATTTGAAATCCCGAATTTAGTAAATAATTTTTAAGTCTTTCATACCAAGCACGAGGTGCTTGTTTAAGACCATATAGTGCTTTCTTTAATTTATATACATGATCCGGATATTTTTCATGTATAAATAAAGAAGGTTGTTCTACGTATACATTTTCTTTTATAAAACCATTTAGAAATGCACTTTTAACATCCATTTGATAAAGTTTAAAATTGTGAAAACATGCCAAGGCTAATAGAATACGTATTGCTTCAAGTCTTGCAACTGGAGCAAAAGTTTCTTCAAAATCAATACCTTCTTCTTGATTATACACTTGTGCTACTAGTCTAGCTTTATTCCTAGTTATATTTGTAGGATCTAGATTAACCCTAGAGGGGAGTGAATAGGGTTATAGCAAATTTTCTCGATTTAAACACAGAAACAAACTGCAGAAATAAATATGCTGAAAAGTAAATCACACACAAAATTTACCCAGCTTCGGCAACCCCCGCCAACTGCTGCATTCTCAAATTTCTATTAGAATTAAACAATATCCCGCTTACAAACACTCTAACAGACTCGCAAACCCTGCTCCCGCTTACAAACACTCTAATAGACTCGCACCCCCTGCTCCCGCCTATAGAGTTTTGCAAACTTGCAAACCCTTGCTCCCGCCTATAAACTTTTGCAAACTCGCACACCCTGCTCGCTGAACTAATTCTAACTAGATAATCTGACACTACCTACAACCTAGGTGGTGATTTTACCAGTTCTTTGATTGGAAAAGAAAAAACAACAAATAACAACCAATTAACAACTTAAAACCCTATAAACTAAAAACCTCCTTTTATAATAATTAAGGCCGGCCCAATTCTTTTATTCTCTAGCCCGTTCTTTCTTCTTTTGCTATTGAAAAATTTCGGCCAATCCTCTTTCTGAAATTAGGGTTTTCTAACTTGTTTGCGGCTCTCTGATGATCAATTCTCTGACTTGCGTTGCTCTTGCTCGCGCTCGTTCTCTGATGATCGATGGTTTGCGTTGCTTGTTCGCAGCTGCTCCTTTGATTGTTTTATGAAATTTGGACTTGGTTGCTTCGAGAAGATCGAGTTCACTGTTGCGGTATGTAATCTTTTTCGTTGCTGGTTTGATTGTTTGCTTGACTGGATGCCCTAACTTGCCGATGATGATTGATATTTATAGGAGATGAATTCCTTGAATTTGTTCGTATCAATTCGATACTTTCCTAAATTATTTGATTGCCTGATGTGCATGCTTTCCTGATATTTGCGACTACTTGATACGCACGGCCTTGTTTGTGCAGCGTTCAATTTAACTTGATTCATACGGCAAAGAACTTTCCTCTTTTATTTGTTTTGACTTTGTCAAAAATTGCGTTTTTGATTTTCGACTTGGTTAATATCTGCTTTGATCATCACGGCACTGTTTTGATTTCGTGAATCATATCCACAGCTTCAACTTCTCACTGTAACTTGACTGTGGTTTTTGTTGACTTTGGTTACACCAATCATTATCTTATTATCCATGGCTTCAATATTTACATTGTTCATCTCTGTTTTTGCTGTAGTCATTTGGGTCTGCACATTCACCTGTTGTTGTTGTTCGACCTGATGCTGCACTGTTTACTGTATATAATGTTTCTGGTCAAACTTTGTACTACCTGTTCATTTGAGTCTGCTTCACCACTGAGCCTCAATGTAGTTGTGATTGCTTCTGTGCATTTTCCTGAGTCACTTGCATACTCGGTCGTGCTGTCCACTTGAGTTTGAGCATTTTCTGTCATGTGTATTGAGTATCACCACTGAGTGTTGTTAGCTTTGTGTTTGTTGATTTAGTGGTCCACTTGCTTGGCCATTTTGTACTTCTGGTCTTTGTTTGTTTAATGGTTGTTGCTGTGTATGTAGAGGTTGAACCTGAGCATTACTGTTATTTGCATTGCATCACCACCGTATCATGCTTGGCTTTGTGGTCTGGTCATTGGGATGTAGTCTTCGTTGTATATTGGATTGTTGAACTCACTTGCTTGAGTTTCACTGAGTTTGGTCGAGACTTGTTTGTTTATGTCTGCATCTTGTGGTTGCTATTGAGCTTCACCTCTATTGTTGTTTCTGTGTTCATGACTGTTGTGTCATTTCTCTGCCTGCACTTAGTGTTCTGGTCATTTCATATGTGATGTTTTGATGTTGTTTCATTTCTTCAAATCTGTAGCTTGCATCACTGGTGCATGTGTATTTGCTCGAGTCACTTGTACACTTGTTGTACTTTGCTCTGTAATATTTCGACCTGTACTTTGTGCATTGTGTCTTTGTTTGGTCTGCACTTTGGTTTATTGATGTTGCTTGTTGCATTTGGACTGGATTGTACTTGATTCACTTTACTTGTTGCTTTCATGTACTTGTACTTCCAGTGTGCACTTGTTTGTACTGGTCATTTTGCTGGAATGACTTCGACATTGTTTTGATGCTCTGTTTTTGACTTGTGAACTGCCCTGTGTTGAATCCAGTTTCAAAAACTCGGGTTTGACCTTGTGCTCGTGTCGTGATTTTAAATATATTGCACGTGAGTTGAACCCGGCTTTTCATTTGGGTTTGACTTGTGCTCACCTGTCCCTGTAGCATTATCAAGTGTATATCGATGTGCACGGCCTTGTGGCATGTACAGTGGTACACTGTGCATGTCACATTGTTCGTGTGTGATGAATTCAAATATAAATGATGACGAACAACCCAAATAACTGAGGCAAATATTATTTTCAAAAATCATATTTCATTTTATATTGCAAAAATATTTCTTTTTCAATTTTACTGCGTTAGTGAATATTTTTGCAGATTGCTCAGATGCTGGATTCAAACTGGAATGAAGTTGAAGATAAACTACGAGTGTGAGTGATATGTAGTGAGGTTATTAATGTAAAAATAATTGTGATGTATTCAAAAATGTATATGTATACTGAGAGCTTGAATTTGTACTATTCAAGATTGTAATAAATATTTGTTTGAATAAAATATCTGTTTGAATTCAAATTCCATTCAAATTCTGTGTAATTTATTTTATTCAATAAATATTTATTTATTCTATGAAAAACAAAATAGTACATTACCAAATACATTTAAATGAATATATATATGTTTATTATCATCAAACAAAAACATATAAGCGCATATTCAAACAATATTACCTTGTTCGTCTACTTTATTTTTGTAAACCCATTTTGTTCCTATAACTGATTGATTATTCGGACGGGCAACTAACTCCCAAACATTGTTACGTTCAAATTGATTTAATTCTTCTTGCATAGCAACAATCCAGTAATCGTCTGTTGATGCTTCTTTAGGATTTTTAGGTTCTATTGTTGAAATAAAAGCAACATGTCCCATTTGATTTAGTTGACTTCTTTTCTTAACTTGAGAATTCATTTCACCTATTATATTTTGCGCTGGGTGATCTCGAAATATTCTTGGTGGAGATCTTAGTTCATTATCACAATTTTCAAGGTTTGTATTTTCTATATTTATAAGTTCTCCATCATCTTTTATACTAAAATTTTTATTAAAATTTTCATCAGAAGATATATGTAAAGTTTCTTCAATTATGTTTGTTCGTTTATTAAATACTCGATATACTTTACTTCGTTTTGAGTATCCTACGAAAATTCCTTCGTCAGCTTTTGGATCGAATTTTCCTAGTTGATTTTTATATTTAAAATAAAACATTTTGATCCAAATACTTTAAAATAAGATATATTTGGCTTTTTGTTATTAAATAGTCCATATGAAGTATTTTTAGTTAATGGTCTAATTGATATACGATTTAATACATAACATACAGTAGCTACGGCTTCTGTCCAAAAAAGTTTTGGTAGAAAACTTCCACTTAATAATGTTCTTGCACATTCTTGTAATGTTCTATTCTTTCTTTCTACAACTCCATTTTGTTGAGGAGTTCTAGGAAATGAAAAATTATGATTTATTCCTTTCTGTTTACAAAAAGATTCAAAAGCTTCATTTTCGAATTCGCCACCATGATCGCTTCGTATATTTTTAATCTTCAAATCTTTAGTGTTTTGAATTCTTTTGAAAAATGTTTTAAAATGCTCAAAAGCATCACTTTTATTTTTTATAAAAAAAGTCCATGTATATCTTGAGAAATCATCAATTATTACAAACACATATCGATTATGATTAATGGATTGAACTTGTGTTGGTCCAAATAAATCCATATGTAGTAATTCTAGTGGTCGTAAGGTCGAAATATTTTTCTTAGATTTGAAAGATGACTTTGTTAATTTTCCTTTTTGACAATCATCACAAAGATTTTTTATTTTAAAGTTTATTTTAGGTAAACTACTTATTAATTCATTTTTAGAAAGTTTTCTAATAGTTTTAAAATTAATATGACAAAATCTTTTGTGCCATAACCAAGGTTCATTATCTTTGGCTAGTAAACACATACTTGTATTATGATTAATTTTCATATTTAGTACGTAAATATTCCTATCTCTATTTCCCTCAAAAACAAGATTTTGGTTTTGATAAAAAATATTACATTTATTTTCCGAAAAAGTAATTTTAAAACCTTTGTCACAAAGTTGACTTATGCTAAGTAAATTATGTTTTAGATTTTCAACTAATGAAACATTTGTAATAAAAGGTATATTTGATGTACCGTAATTGCTCACATCTCCTTTGCCAATGATATAGCCTTTCGAATTGTCTCCGAAGGTAACCGAGCTACCATCAAAGTATGTGATGTTTGTAAGCATATCATTGTCTCCGATCATGTGTTTTGAGCAACCACTGTCTAGTATCCATTTCTTCTTTTTGAGTGGGATCTGAAAATAAATACGAAATTATTGGTACCCACCTTTTTAATAGGTTCCTAAAAGTTAGAGTTTAGGAAACCAAACCCAATTCGGTTCAGTATCCTTTTTATAAATATAGTTTTTATTATTATGAACACTATCCATAAATATTTTAATATAATTATTCCTAATTAAAATATTGTTAGTCTTTGGAACCCAAATTTTTATTATCTTAGTTTCTACTTTTGTTTTAATAGATTCTCTTGATAAAATTTGTTGTTTTGAATCAATATTCTTCTTAAAATTTGTATTTTTCTTTTTAGGAATTTTTGACTTCTTTTTATATCCTAATCCATGTTTATTTGAAGAGGATTGAAATTTTCTAAAATCTTAGATAAATTTTGTCTTCCTTTGTTAAAGTTAGAAACGTTTTTAGTGATGTTATCTAATCTAGCTTGAAGACTATTATTTTCTAACTCAACTTGTCTAATCTTAGTTTTTAACTCATGATTTTCAGAAACAATTATATCATTCCTTTTCTTTTGAGTTTCAATTTCTTGACTTAAAAGTGATAATTGAGTTTCCGAATTCGAATGAGATTCTTGAACTTTTTAAGTTCTTCTTCTAGAATTTTCTTTTCATCTTTTAACATATCCTTTTCAAATTCAGCTTTGTTTTGATTTTCACGAGTTTCCTTGAGTTTCTTTTTAAGATTTTTTATTGTGCTCAAAAATTCAGTATTTACTTCAATTAAATCATCGAAAGTTAAATTACTAACCTCGGGTTCTTGAGCCACAAAGCGTACATTCGCCTGTTCATTGTCGCTATCATTTTCACTTTCAGATGAAGAAGAATCTGAATCGTCCCATGTAACAGGGAATGCCTTCTTTTTGAATTTCTCTCTCTTGTTTTTATTATTGAGAGCTTTCTGATTCTCCTTCTTTTGCTCTGGATAATCCTTGTGCATGTGACCTTTCTTGTGACAGTTGAAACATTCTATATTCGAGGATGTAGGTTTGTTCAAGAAATTCTTATTGAATCCGTTTTTATTTCTTTTTCTATATCTTAAGAATTTCTTGAAATTTTCGGCTATAAATGCTAAATCCTCATCTTTAGTCTCTGATTCTTCCTTTTCCGCATGAAAATCTACATTCTTTCTTTCTTGAGCTTGATCTTTCTTAGCTTGCATATTTAATTCATATGACATAAGATTTTCAATTAATTCCTCTGGTTTCGTTGTAGATAGATCATTTGCTTCCTCGATTGCTAGTACTTTTCTCTCCCATTCATCAGTGAGTGAATTTAAAACTTTAGACACAATGTCAAAGTCCGTGCATTTTTCTCCTAGTCCCATTAAGGCATGATGAATGTCTTGAAATCTCGAGTACATGTCATTGATGGATTCATTTTGTCGCATTCTAAAGTTTTGGAATTGGTTCTTCAGCACGGATATCTTCGTTTGTTTGACCTTGTTTGTGCCTTCATGTATGACTCTAAGTGTTTCCCATATCTGATATGCATTAGTACATTTGCTAACACGGTTGAATTCATTTCTATCCAAGGCGCAAAATAGCATATTCATAGCTTTGGCATTTGCACTAGCTTCATTCTTCTGAGTTTGTGTCCATGTAGGATAATCGGTCGTGGGTACAACGAACTCTGCTTGAGTGGCATTCCAGGCTTTGAAACTTGTTGCTTGCATATAAATCCTTATCCTTATAGCCCAATAGTTATAGTTTAGTCCATTTAATAGGGGGTCTCCTTTCGCAAATGTAGAACTATAGGCAGATGTTGTGCTTGTACTTGCGTTATTTTCCATATTATCAATATGTCTAATAACGGTGTTATGGTTATAGGACGGCCTTGCTCTGGTACCAATTGAAAGAAGCTATGCGGTAGGATCGTATAATATGGAATAGTGGATGGTATAGGTAAATAACAATAAGCAATAAGTAAAGTAGACACCAGGATTTTATACTGGTTCGGACCTCTAGTCCTACGTCCAGTCCCTAAGCTTCACTTAGGAATTCTACTAACTAAAATCCTCTCTTAATCCGAAGGAATAGGTTTACAACTTACCCGAACAACCGAACGGGATTTCTTACCTCAACTACTGAAGAGGACTTCAACTCAATTACTAAAAACAATTATTCGACTTGTTGTGTTCTTGTCAACACTAATGAGTCCAATGTAGTACAATATTCCTATAATCTTATCCTCGAGAGTATGCAATGTGTTTGTGAAGATTTAGAAAATGTGAATTGCTATGAATCAAAAGAATGTTATAAATAAAGCAGAGATTCAAGCAATAGATTGGTGATTGCTTTGAAAACTTTTAGAGAATATAAAATATGTTCAAGAAAGTAGTGAGATTAAAGCATAAGAAAATTGGTAAATTGAAGATGTAAGAACCATGTATTTATATGTGTAGAAGAGATGCATTTGTTGGCTAGAGATGCAGACAAGAGATGCTTCCATTTCCATTGGAGAAAGGTTGCAACTCTTGGGAGGAAGAAGGTGTCCTTTCAGAAAAAATTCGCAGGTTTAAATTCAGTCGATTGAGTAGGGATTTCAGTCAACTGGAAATGCAAAGTAAAATTTTCAGGAACAAATTCAGTCGACTGAGCAGGGTGTTTCAGTCGATTGGAACTGTGCATGTTTGTGTATGTGTAACAGGTTCAGTCGACTGGGCATACCTGTTCAGTCAACTGAACTTTTGATTTTTGCACAGTGAATTTTTATTCTAGAAAATGAAGTTTATAAAACGTGTTCTAGTGTTTGTGCAAGCCTCTTGAGGATAGATTTTAATAATAAATCTAAACTAAGACCTATATAGAAATCATACTCATGTTTATCCTTGGTCTTCATCGTTCTTCCTTTAGCTTTGCACATATCTCTTCCTTTTTGTTGAAGCACATTGTCATTGATCAAAATATAGCGTATCAACAAGGGGAAATCTCGTCCTACTTGGGTGCTACCCACTTAGCCTTGCCTCACCTCCCTTATTTTAGCTATTCCCGGTTGATGAGGCTTGAGGGTACGATTACCTTTTCAGAACACATAACTTAGAATGCTCATCATCCTCCAATGACGATGTTATGAAAGCATTCGAT
The DNA here is from genome assembly GCA_030765085.1 of Allium cepa. Taxonomy (NCBI): domain Eukaryota; kingdom Viridiplantae; phylum Streptophyta; class Magnoliopsida; order Asparagales; family Amaryllidaceae; genus Allium; species Allium cepa. The sequence continues at coordinate 1,003,007,734 of CM060929.1, forward strand.
CCATACAAGTTCGTTCTGGGTTCGAACGAAACCGAAGGCACTATCTCGCTACACTCATTTTGGAATCACCCTCAGAGTTAACGACAATAGCCCTTGCACTCTGAATCTTTATCTCGAACTTCCTTGAGATTCACGACCTATCGTTTAATTTGGATCGGTGTGGTTTTCAGATATCCAAATTTTAGAAATCCGATCCTGGTCTCACCGAAATCCAAAACGCCATCTTTAAGGCCAAGTTATTTAAGTTTAACCATCTAATTTATTATCTATATTCACACAGATAGATAAATTCACTTTATCACAAATAGATAATCTGTATCATCACAATTCAACCAAAGCATCTCATATCACATATTAGCACATATCCCATATCAGAGATATCAAACAATTCAAGGGATTCAATATCATTCAGCCATCCATAAGCAAAGATTAATTAGTTACACCATCTCCAATTAATTTAATTAACCACTAATGTATTAAATTAATTACTTCAATTACTTATAAACCCTGCTTAGTTAACATTAATTAATTACAAACCAATTAATTAATCATCCTTTAATTATCCATCTTAATTAATCATCCTTGATTAATTATTCTTCAATTACATTAAGTAATTCGCCTTTAATATCACAAATTAATTATCCTTAACCATTTACAGTAATTAACCTTTAATTACACTCATTGATTACATTAATTAATGATCCTCTAATTAGTTTTATTAGTTAATTACCCTTTTAATTAATTACATTTAACAAGAAATCTTTAACTTAATAACATTCACTAATTAACCTTAATTAATCACTTTCAGTAATTAACTATTCTTTAATTTCTTACATTAATTAATTACTCCTTAATTAATTACCTTTAATTAATCCTTTAATTAATTACAATGAGTAATTAACCCTTAATTACTTCCATTAAGTAATTATTCTCTTTAATTACATCCAGTAATTACCCATTAATTACTTACACTAAGTAATTACACTTTTTTTATCACATTAAGTATTTTTACTTAATCAATCATCAAGTGATTATTTTTAATTAATTAAACTAGTTAATTAATCTTAAATTAATCACATTAATTTAATTAATTACATTGAGTAATTAATTCCTTTAATTACTTCCATTAATTAATTACTCCTGAATTAATTACCTTTAATTATTTAGAATAATTAACCCTTAATTAATCAAGTAATTGACTATCCTTAATTAATTAAACCAATTATCTTAAATTAATTACATAAATTTATTATCACTTAATCACTAGTTAATGACCCTTACATTAATTATTAACAATTCTTTAATTACATTCCTTAAGTAATTATACTTTAATTAACCATTATTAATTACATTAAGTAATTAACTTTTAATTAATTTCACTAATTAGTTATCTTTAAAATAATCACAACCTAAATCAATTAAAGATAGACTCTTTATCTTAGTAAATTACTTATTTACATCATTAAACTTTATTACCTTTGAATCACTTAGGAATTTAATTACAAAATTAGTCTAACACATAATTCTTTAAACAAAACAATTTTAAAACATTTAATCATTAAATTTAAACTATGAAATTGTTCAAAAATTTATTTAATAAATTGTTTTGAAAACTTGATTAACATCCCTTAAAACCTCAATCATTTAAATATATTTTAAAACTTGTCTAACCGTTTCCTTTTAAAAACTAATCATTATAATAACTTTTTTTAAAAAAATTACTTGTTAAAAATTTTGCTTTGAAAAACTTAATAAAAATTTAACTTGGAAAAAAACTTGTTTTTGTTTGGTTTTGAATCTTTATATTATTTTTCTTTGAGCTTGAAACTTTGAATTTCCTTTGCTTTGATAAACCTGTACATATTTAACTTCCTTTTAAAAACCAAGAAACTTAAACCCACTAAAACCCGAACTCATGAAATCAAAAACCCGATCCATCCTACCTGAAAACCTTGAGCAAACACACAAAATCTTCGGCTACTCATGAACTATCGTTCTTCCCGTCCCTTGCTTCGAGAATACCACAGAAATGCATCGAGTTTGACCTGAGCCAGATCCTTTTTCCCCAAAGATCGAACAAACCTAGACATACGCGAATATTTGTGCACATGCACACACAACTACCGCTGTTCTGGTCACCTCCGACGATGCCTACAAGTCGCCAACGACCCTTACCAACGTTCTGACCACCTAGCTTCGTCGATCTCACCGTGTGTCAAAATTGAACAATTTCGAGCACACCAGAAACCATAGCATCGTCGTAAAACTCCCTATTACCGACAAGCCTGACCTCAACAACCGACACCAACCACATCCCAGCTTCTTCTCGAACCCCAATGTCGTTCCCCTCCATCGCGATTGCTTCCAATGGTCCAACGACGCTGGAATCATCTGACTACCCAACACCACCAAACAACACTCCAAACCATACCCTGCCGTCCCATAGCCACCACGGCGAATGATTAAACCTTCCACTATTTTTCCATCAACCACCATCCTTCCAGCTATCTCTGACGTCGTCGATCGACGACAATCGACGATAGCACCAAATCCGTTCATCTTGTTAATTCACGATATATACCATTTTAAAAATCACCAAATTCATATTAAAATTCATGTTTCTCTTATACGAATTAGGTTCTGAATTCCAAAGATGAAAATACATACATTGATTTTCAACTTTTTTTTAGATTTTTACTGTAATCTTCAATTTCCAGTATATTTACCATATATATACACTTAAAATTATTTTTAAAAATAAGATTACATTGTTATTATCATTTTCTTTTTAATGGTCCTAGAATAACAGTGATGTTTTAGGAAGATAGAAATTTTTATAGTTGATCTTGAGCCTGAGATTTCAACAGAGACATATATAGGTATATATACAGGCATGCTTATAATATATAGCATAATTTAAACCAGATTCAAGTTGAAACATCCTTGCAACAAACATATTTACATCATCATCACACAGATATATCATATGTATTAGCATCAAAGGATTTTAGCTTTTAAAGAAAAATGTTTACTCATAGAAACTTGAAGAAACAGAGAGCAGATTATCATTGTTCTTGCCATTTTGTTGTATTTGATTCACACTGATTTGATGTTGAGTTTGCTTGCTTTAAGTTGAATTTGAAACCTTTGCTTGATGAATTTGTTTAAAACTGCTATCTGAATCAGAGAAGCTTGCAGTTGTTTGTTTGATTTAAATTTTCTTTTGGTTTTGTTTTTAGAAAGAAAGGGTTGAAAGAAAAGGAAAATGTTTTTAACCTGTATACAACCTAGCCTTACCAATTTATATATAATTTCAATTAAGAAAAATCAAAGGTTGCCACTTGTTTTTCTCAAATTATATTATGCTTACAAATGTCATTGCATGTTATGATGATTATACAAATGTCCTAAAACAATGTTATATGAATAACAAATGTTTAACCTTTTTTTAATTAACTACTTATTTACAAATGTTTTAAATCATTATTAAATATTTTCCTTAATACTTATGTTTTAGTAAATTATGTAATGTGTTTATGTCTTTATTAAATATATATATTTATGTTTATAAAGTTTTATATATTTACAAACTTCTTAGATCAAGAGAAATTTAAAAAGAAAGTATGTTTAAATCTTTATATTTATTTCAAAACCATTTTAATTAAAGTAAAGCATAATAAACCTTTTTATTAAATATTTCTCTTAAGTTTTATTTGTTTTTAAACTATAAATAAACTATGCTTTATTTCAAATAAAAAAGAAAAGTGTTTTATTTCAAATAAATTTTTAAAAGAAAGTGTTTTAAACCTTTTTAATTTTTTTTAAACTTAAGCTAAAATACTTTTAATTAACTTATATATTGGTTTTGAAAAATATAGAATTTATTTTAACTAGCTTTGAAACTTATTAACTTGAATTTAAAATATAACTTCCAAATCACAATATATATACACACACATACATTAAAATTTGAAAATAATATTTTTATTAAATTTAAACCAAACTTTTTGTCCATATGTATATACATATACATATATATATACATTATAAATAGAATACATCTTAATATTAGCTTTGAAAAGAATAACATTTGCCAAATTAAATAATTATTAGTTTTGAAAAGAATCTAGCCAATATAAAATAATTATTGATGAAGATTATTAAATAAATATTGCCCAAAATTCCGGGATATCATACTACTATAACTGTCCAGGCAAATAATAGTACTCTAATTAGTAACTCTGAAACACTATGTAAATTAGAGTGGCTCTATGTATTATCTTTTGATATTATATGTTATCATCTACTGTGAGATTCTGATGCTTAGTTCTCCTTTATCCTGTTCCTTTCCTTTTCTTCCTTTTATTTTACACTAACATTCCATCTTTTTGGCACTTGGGTGCTCGGCACGTGAATACGTGAATGTATTAGTGTCGATATTCAAGGATCGAAAAGCCCTGTTGTTGCAAATAACGTAATAGGATTATCTATTTTTGGAATCACCCCTAGTTCGGTTATAAATTTATTCATTTATTTATATTTCTTTTATTGTAGTGCTATTCAAGGCGATATATTTAGCCTTTGGTTACTTAATGTTCTTAATTTAAGATTGAACATAAATTTAACATTGATGTAATATCCTCAATATCACTTAAGAAGTTCGAGTTGCCGAACTCATTCATAAGGAGTTAGTGGTTCTATAAACAATTCTCTGGAATTTCATAAATAAGCGAGGATACAATTCTCTGGAATTTCACAAATAATCGAGAATACTTTAAACTATCATTTAATGATCTTAATTCAGATTTGATACTTGCCCTATGTATCAAATACATGAGCGAATATGCGATACTCTAGACAATACAACATGTATGTAATTCCTATTTCCAATGCATAAGAAATCCATCTCACATGCTCCATATTAAACATTTTAATATGACATCTATGTATATTGTTTTGGAACATTCCCAACATCCTTTCATACTGTTATAAAAGATGCCAATTTCAAATCCAATATTGAGAATTAAATACCTAAACAACAGTGATTTTAGTACGTCGTTAACAACCATAATTTTTTTGTTTTACTTATAGTTTTGAAATATTTTAGTAGCTTTATAGTACACTCTTATAGTCATATGCTTCCTTAGCATTTTGATTGAAATTCACATAATTGATCTTGCTGTGCAAATACTTGCTCAGTTCTGATGCTTGTTGAAAGATACTTTCGTATCGGTTCTTAGATTCTCTCTAGTAACTCACAAACTCATAATCTCTCCCACTAGCTTTGAGACACTCTGATTATTAAGTGCAAACATCATATTATATATCATTATTTAGAATTTCTATCTCATCATACATATAGCCAAATCTAAGTCATATTAAGCGATAATTTTATTAGTAAAATCCGATTTAACATAAGCACATTGAATGACAAATCCATTGATTTCGATAGTTGAACTTTATGATATTATTTTATCAACATAGCTTGCTATATTCCAACTACATCGGTCTTCTACTCAAAGATACTATTGCTGCCAATGGATTATATCCTTTTGCGTAAAACTATCAAAACCATATTTTGATAATGTACTTGAAATCCATTTGAATTTATGCATCATCCCATATGGTAGAGTCAATACTCTTAATGGTTTATCGGTAACCGAAGATATTCTTTTCTCAACATCGATAAGAAAACCATAGTCAATAAGCCAGAGTTCTTATTAAACATTCTAATTAGTTGTGTCTATTTAGGCTTGGTCAATTTTATTTCATCCTTTGTAATCATTTTATTTTTAGACTGTATAATTTCTTAAATAAATTCTTTCATCATGAAGTTGGTATTTCTTGAAACAACATTTGTTTCTTATTTCAATGGAATAGGAAATCATAAACATTTTATGAATTGCCTATATATGAAGGAACAAGGTCCATTGGCAGTGGGTAAAATAAGCCAAATTCAAAAAAAAAAATCCTACTTAGATTTTTTTTGGGCTTATGAAGTTTGAATGAGTTTATTAGATCCGATATAATTATTTTAAACAAAATATGATTTTTTTCTGATTAGTAAACCGACAAATTCAATTATTTGGTATTTTGTATATTATATGAGTATATTATAATATACTCATGTGTATAAATAGTGCATGTGAAACAAATAATATAGTGTGCATAGTTAATGTGTACATATACAGATGTTGTGATTTACATCTACAACAGACAAAGTCGCCATACAAGCACGCATCTGTTGTCTTAAACTATTATTCAAATATGTATGCATCTAATTATATATGTTAAGATACAAAACTGAAAGCAGGTTAGGTTTCAAATAAAAAAGATCAAGAGACAAACTCCCCTTGATTTACTCCTTTCTTTATTACCATTTACTAAATCTGGATCTAGTAATTTAACTGAGTAATGATCCGCCTTTTCAACCCTCAAAATTCGACACTAATACATCCACGATATTCACATAACGAGCATCCAAGTGCCGAAAAGACGGTTGGGGTGAAAGAAAGAAAAGACAGAATAGAATCTCACATCATGACAACAATATTTACAAAAGAAAACTATAATATGCATACATCAATCAGAGTAAACTAATCTATCATCAGATTGGACAGCTATAATAATCTTTCCTCACAAACACCGATAAATACAAAACAACAAATGTAGCGGAAATAAAATATACATGAATACGTCGTGGAGGCACTATAACAGCCCAAAATTTTGTAAATATTTTTAAATTTAATTTATTTGAAAACTTTGATTTTTAATCATTAAATTTTGAATTTTTGGAATTTTTCTAGTGTAATTTTGGATGTGTTTGTAATTTATATTCCAAATAGGATAAAATAAACAATTTCTCAAAATTTTATATTTTCGTCAAACTTTGACTTTTATTGAAAATTTTAAAATTTAATTTTTTAAATTCTAATCTTTCTATTTGAAGCTAGATATAATTCTGACATCCGTTCTGCTTTTCGTTTCGTTAAATTCTGATTTATACTTTTAAAATTGGATAAAATACAGCGTTTTACACGCAATTAATTTCTGTATTTTATTTTATATTTTTCCTATGTCCATCTCTTTATTTTATTTTTCTATTTTTTTCCAGATTTTATTTTATTTATTGGATTTTACTTGTGTATATCTTTTTATTAATGGCTTGGAAAAATCAAAGCGACATAAGTTACATTGTTTTAACTCTTGCCTTTTTATTTGCCCACACTCTTTATTACTTTCTAGCCGTTCATTTTTTTTGGCCATGTATTTCCAAAACCCTAGCCGCCATTTCATTTTGTAAATCACGTACAAAAAACATCTCATCCCATCTCATATCTCATTTGCTTCCTGAAGAAAAAAATACTATAAGTTCATGGCCTCCTTCTTCTTCTTTTTCTTTCTTCTCTTTTCTCTTTTCTTTTTCTCTTCTATTTGGTTGCTTGGCCACAACCTTAGCCGACCTCATCACTCCTCTCCACCACCAACATGCTCGGCCTCCAATGCCTTATCATCTCCACCAATTATGGCGTGAAACCCTAGATCCAAAACCCTTCACCAAATTTCAAATTTAGCCCTAACCGAACTCCTTTTGTCCTTCTTCCTCCTTTATTAGCCACGGCCACCTTATCTCTCCACCATGTATTGCCTTGCCATGACCATATTTCATTGCCAAGTTGTGCCTATGATGTTGCCTTGACCCAAATAGACATGGCCGAGCCACTTTGCCTTAGGGCCGAGTCAAAAATCCACACACCATTTGCCTAATGCCTCTACTTGCTTTGCCTTCCATTCCTTTGACCATAGTCGTGCCTTGTGACCCCATAACCAAGCCTAGTTGCCTCTAAAACATCATGGCCGAGCAAAACATGGTGTGGCCATGCCTGTGGGTGATGTGGCCGAGCCCACTGGTTGGTTCAAACCCATTTCTGCTTCACTTTGATTCATGTTTCATTTATTATTTTGATTTATAATACGATGTTGAATTATATTCTTATGTATGTCTTATTTTATTTGATTGCAAGATTTGAATTTGGGTGTTACTTCTTCTCGAATCTAGTCGTGCCTTTTGTGCTTTGTGGAGTTTGGATCTTTGTGTTTTGAATTGATCTCTAGCTTGAGAAGGTGAGTTATTCACTCTAGACATTCTGTACTTTATATTTTGAAACGATGACAAGTGGATATGTAGTAATGAATTTGCTATGTTGATATGTTCATATATGCATGTGATCTATTTATACGACGTATAACTTGATTTTATACCTGTTACATCATCTGTTATAATATTATATGTTATACTATTATTTTATTTTTTGTAACTCACAATGCAAGTTCCCTTATCACTTTAGGTTAAAATGGTACATAATCGAACGGACTTTAGAATAAGGAAATATCATTATGGGCTGAAATGATAGGCTCAAGTAATTTTTATTATGTTTGATTTGCTTGGAATTGCGGGTTTGAAATGATAGAACCCGGATTTTTCTTTTTAATTACGGATTGAAATGTATATTATCCGTATTACTTGACCTAGTTTAGAAAATAATATACAAACACGTGGTTAATTATATATATATTTTTTGAAATTTATAAGTATTTTTATATGTAATAATATGACATTTTAAACTAAATTGGATTTAAAGTTTAAATGAATTTATAGTGATTTTTCTAAAAGTTAAAATGTATAAAGAAATAAATGGAAATGTGTATTCTAAAAATATGACTTAACTTGGAAATTGGAAATTTGGTTTTTAAATGGAAATTTTTAAGTTAAGTAAATGAATGGAAATTTTATTTTATTTATGAAATGGGTATTTTAAAATAAAGTATTAAGTTAATTGTTAAAAATAAAAAGTTGAGAAAATAGTTTACTTTTGACTTAATAAGTGAATTATTGTTTAAATTGGATATTTATTTATTAAAGGTCTATTTTATTGAATCATAAGTTAATGATATCCAAATGAATATTTTTGAAGAGAAAAATATGATTTTTATAAGTTAAAATGGCTAAAATTGAAGGTTTAATGTTTCCGGAATTTTATATTAAATATGGAATTAGTATTGGTAGCACTTCAGAAATACTGCGGTTTTAAGACAGCATTTATTAAGTGCCATCATTTCTGAAAATAAACTAAGTTTTGCAATAATAAAGAGCTACTACAGCACTTTGTATGTGCTATTGTCGCTGAAACTAAACTATAATTTGATATAACTAAATAACTACAATAGCACTTTGTAAGTGCTGTTGTTGCTGAAAGTAAACTATCTTGAGAACTAAAAAAGCTACTGTAGCACTTGGTAAGTGCTGTTGTTGCTGAAATGAAACTGAACTGTTTTAAATTACTAATACCTACTGTAGCACTTTGTAAGTGCTGCTGTTTTTGAAATGAGCTATTTTGAAATAACTAAATACCTACCGTAACACTTTATAAGTGCTGCTGTTTTTTGAATTGGACAATGTTTTTGAAATTTTACTATATCTACCATAACATTTTATAAGTGCTGTTATAGCTGAAAATTTACAATGTTTTGAAAATTTTATAATTGAATGAATGAACTTAGAAATGTTACAACTTTGAAATGAATACTATTTGATATTTGATTTAAATGGTTTAAATGATTATGTTTTGAAGTGAAATATAAACCATTTTTCAAATTTATAACCAGGAGTTATAATAACGATTGACTGGCAAAAAGACCGGGATCGGATATGGGCATACTCTCTGTCGATACCGAAAACCACTTTGACAACCGTGTACGCGGTGGAGATTCCAGAATGAAGTAGGATGGTGGTGACGTTCTATTAAGGTATGTATGTGGACCTGACTCCCGTGAGTTGGCACAAGGTGGCTAAAACAGGAGCGATTCTCAAGCCAATGAGGTAGCTCTCTGATCGGACACACTTCTTCGTATGCCATTCTATTACTTTGTGATTGATATGGTGCGCACCTTTGATTTTGGCGGTAGCTACGGCTATGCGTTACCACCGGCCCGGATGCTTAATTGGTATATCTACCCTGGCATTGCCTCGTTGTGCCTTGTCACCTACCCTAGCGCGCCTTGTACGATTTTGGTTTTTGTGTCGTACCTATGAAGTATCCTCTAGTAGCCTCCCAACCAGGAGATATTACGGTACTGTATAGACTACGGCACTATATATGTGTTAAGGTGGAAAATATAAAGCCTTAACTCTATTTTTAAGTAAGTTTACTTTACTTCTAGACACTATTATAATAGCGTATATTACTACATAGTAAATAGTTTAACGGATCCTTAGAGGATGGGCGGTCCCAAGCATCCTTTAAGTTACTTGTATATTTTTATTACAGTTCACTTGATTTGGTTTACATTGTATAAGTATGTATGTCTTAACTCGAGTGTTTGTGTTTATTTTCTTACGCTTGGGTCAGCCTGAGTTTTAGCTTTGCATCTACCTTCTGGAAGCTAGAGATTTCTGGAGTTCATCTGCTTATCTAGTTTATCTATTTCAGTTCAGTCATTCTATTTCAGCTTATGTATTAAATATTTATGTATTAGGGATTTCTACGGTATTTGTTTTAGAACTGCATTTATTTTTCAGACTATGTATTTTGTACTTGTTTGAGACTGAGTTTGTAGTGGCTTCATGAACCACTGTGGTTATTTTTATTTCCACTGTGAGTATTCTGATATTTTGAGTCTGTGATTGGTTTTATTTGCTTCAAATTTTATCATAATCTATTGTTTTGAGCTATTAAAGTTTGACATATTTCGGTTTTATTGTTGAATTTGAATGGTGCAAAATATTGGGTCATTACGGACATCCAGCTCATTTCTTGAAGCTCCAAAGTATCCAAAGCTAAATCTTGAAATATATTCATTCTGACCCGAGCGTTACAAGAAAACAATACCAGGATCGGTCTGGTAAACCGACGTGAGAAACATAACTCAGATAGATTTTAAAGTTATAAAACCTTTCAAAATAAAAGTATTTCAGAAGATCATGCTATACATAAACACGGAAGGGTTTTACCTTACGATGACCAAACCATTTCAAATAGAAAATTCAATAATATTATAATAATGTCTAGGGTTTAAAATAAATGCACAACATAGCTGGAATGCTTGCATCTAACATTCTAGCACAGTTAGGCACAACTAAGTATGTAAGTCACTTATTGGAGAATGGATTCCATGTAATGACATGGCTGCTGGGTACCACATCACTATACACTCTAGAAAAATGTACCGAATGCCTCACATGGAGCCCCTATGAATACAGAACTGGCTAACACCTTATTGGATAGTACCAAAAATGTCATCATCCCGGTTGTAGCCAACAACCATACCAAATCACAAGCATACATAAATGGGCCAATATCGATCTAGATCAGGTGACGACCATATTCTAATGGCTGCGAACTACATAGATATGCTACATATCCTCCCCTGTTTATCCATTACCGGGTATGAGGCTTGAAGCCACGTTTTATCTTTTTTTAAAATCCCACTTGGAATTCTGATACTGCCCTCCAAAAAACAATGCAATCTCAGCATTTATCCATACAAGTTATTCATAATATGAACAAACTGAAGGCACTACTTCTACTACATCCTCAGGATTGGTAGAAAGTAGCCTTGCACTTCGAAAAACTCTATCGTTGATTCCATCATCTTCAAAATTTCTCCAATTCGAACGTTTTTGCCAATTTGAAGTGATTTCGAATAATATATCTGATCCCGATCTCTTCGAACTGACAATCGGTAATATCAAAAATGGCTAAGATTTGATGATCGGTTATTTAACTATTAAATAAACAAACAATCAAATCAAAGATTTTACTTCATTAGAAACCAATCATGGATAAGCACGTACACAACCACTAAGACTCTTAATTAATCCTTTCATTGATTAAAACCACTTTGTAAATAATTGTATTAAAAATACTTTTGCAAAAATATATTAACAAATCTTCTCTACTCTTTTCAATACTTGGAAAATATTCATATACTTATCTCCATGGTATAAGTATATTCACTAACCACTTCACTTTCAATACTTAGAAAACTTTTCCGTGTACTTATCTCAAAGGTATAAGTATATCCACAAAATAGTTCTCTTTAAATACTTGGACAACTTTTCCATATACTTATCTCAAAGGTATAAGTATATCCACAAATTAATTCACTTTTACTAAATAGAGAACTTATCCACATACTTATTTCAATGGTATAAGTATATCCACAAACCTTAAAAATGGTTTCACTTTCATAGTAATACTTATTTAGGTTAAAGTAAATGCCATTTAAAACACTGACAAAATAAGCCCAAAACACTTTCCTTTTATAAAATCCTTTTTCCAGATCACCAAACATGGTTACCAAACTCCTTTTATAAATCTCCAGATATATCAGTAAAACTTCTTTTATAAATCTCCAAATATATTTATAAAACTCCTTTTATAAATCTCCAAATATATTTATAAAACTGTTTTTATAAATCACTATTTGAAAAGTAGTTTTTTTATTTATAAAATACCATTTATAAATCTATCTTTCTATATGAAACATTTTCACAAATATGCATTCCAAAAAAATTCTATCTTCTTTTAAAACATAATCACTTTATTATAAAAGATAAGTTCTCTTTTTCTTTAAATTAAACGTCTATTACAATATTAGCTTTCTGTAAAATAAATGCTTTTCGAAATACTTTTGAAACATTTCCATATATATTACAAATGACTAAAATAGGTTGAAGACAAATATAGAAATTCAAAATCCATTTTAAATAAATTATTACAGAATATCCAAAAGTCACATTAAAAATCATTCCTCAAATTGAAAACCATTTTCAAATCGATACAACCACTAATAGTATTTTTAAATTACTATAATGAGGCTTAGAGCTTCAATACCACTTGACCAATGCTATTACGACCTTTATCACTAAAAAGGTTCAACATTAAACCTATATCAATGTCACATCCAATATGGCCAAACAACCAGGTTTCGACACATAACAATTTATACAAAGATTATATGATTAGAAGAATTTATGGTTAACTTGGACTAAAAAAATGGAGTATCCAGGCTCTGCTCATAAAATACCAAATCGGTAATAGTAATATATGTAGAATTACCGCTTGTAGCTATGCATAGATTCTTCTACTTTATTTATTTAATTAGAGAAGCACTCTTAAACTGCCATGTCAACCATTATAATAAATACATTAAAATCAATAAGTATATAACTAAAATAAAAAATCACAAAGGCGAGAAATTTGGATTTCTCTACAAAATTCCCTATATATCATTTCACTTGTCATTCGCTTTTCAAAGCGAAAATTCAACTAAACCAAACCAATAAATCTTTCAAACACAAAATAGTAATTTATATCTACTATATATCAATATAGTACTGATTCAAAGGTGAGTTAACTCATCGAAATTATAGTTGATGCTTAGGCATTCTGGTCTGATCTAATACCGAATGATGTTTGACTTTAGATCAAAATTTCACTGCTTAAAACTTGACGTAATCCATTCCAGTGTGTAGATGTTGCTCCTACAAGCGCAATACAAATCATCATACCTCAATTGGACCTCATATATGTGCAAGTGCATGCCTACACATCCCAAACCCATGGCCGCATACGTAACCAACATGATTTTCAAACCTCGAAAATCAACACTAATTATACGTCCATTGTATTGCGTGCAGAGCAATTGAATGCCAGAAAGCCCAATTATTAGGGATGAAAAAAGGGGAGAAGAAAAAAGAAATATGATAAAAAGAAAAGCAAACAAAATTTTAACAGTGAACGAATAATTTATAATATACAATAAATCTTTTGACAATGAAAAACTGTAAAATACATACATCAGTCAGAGCACACTAACCTATTTAAGTCTGGACAGTTATGATAGCTTGTTCATATAATTTTCTAATAAATACAACCAACACAACATTGATGAACTTAAGAAATACGTAGATACGTCTTGAACCTCTGGCTTGTCTCATGAGCTCAAATGCATCCAAAGAAATCTGTAAATATGCTCAGTCTGACCCGAGTATTGAAAAGAAAGAACGTCTGGATCAGTCTGGTAAACCAGCATGAGAAAACACACCCAAATGAATTCGTACATTTTATCAAACCTTTCAAAATAAAGGTATCATGTAAGACCATGTTGCATATAAACACGGATAGGTTTTTATCTTACACCAAAACATTTTCTATAGGAAATTTAATGATATTATAATAATGTCTAAGGACCAGAGTAAAATATGAATATAGCCGAAATTCTTACATCTCACATTTCAGCATAGTTGGGCACAACTATGTCCGTACAGTTCTTATTGGAGAATGGATTTCATACAATAACTAGGCTACTAGGGTACCGCCTATCATGATGCATCTCTAGATAAAATAACACCGAGGACCTCATCGGGATCCCTTGCCAACACAGAACCGGCCTACCCCTTATTGGATAGTACCAACTATGATCACCCCTTGGTTAATGGGCCTCGAAGAAAAAGAAGAGATAGTATCGACTCTAAATAGGGATGACGTACCCTAATGTGAGCGACCCACTTAGCCCTGCTACATCTTCCCCGGTATTAGTCATTTCCGGCTGATGAGGGTTGAGCGACGTTTTACCTTTTACATAGCACTTCCCACTTGGAATGCTAACACTACCCTACATGAAGCAATGCAATGCCAGAATTCATCCATATAAGTTGTTCGAGACATAAACAAACCAAAAGCGCTATTTCTACTACATCAATTTTGGGATCACCCTCAGGATTGGTAGCAAGCAGCCCTTTCATTCAAAGAGCTCCATCCTCAAGATGTCTTTACTTAGAAACGCTTGAGTTGAATCTAAAAGGTTTTCGGATAACATTTCTGACTCTGGTCTCTTCGAAACAACATTCAATAGTTTTTGGGAAACTCAACCCCGGTTCTTTAGGAAATAAATAGTCAAAGATAAGAGCGGAGATCACCTCCTAACCATAAGTGGACGCATTTCCTTATCATTTGTCCTAGGAATCGAAATGAGATTTATACGCACGGTACAACATTAAAAAAAAATGACTGTGCCATATAACTCATATGTTTCTTCTAGTTATTTCCAAAGTTACATTTGGGTCCATATCTAATAGTCGATTATTTAACTGTCCACAAACACCCATCCAAATCAGGTATTTAATTCCATAGGAAAACTAACATTTGTAAAGCACATAAGCAATCACTAACCTTTTGTAATTAATCTTTTCATTAATTAAAATCACTTTGTAAATTACTTGTATAAAAATACTTTTACAAAGATATACCACAAATCCATATATTTTTAATACTTGGAAAATATCCATATACTTATCTCAACGGCATAAGTATATTCATAAACATTACACTTTATAACTTAGAAAATGTACTCATATACTTATCTCAATAGTACAAGTATATTTACAAAACTGAGAAAGATTTTCATCTTATTCAATTCTAAAATCAGTTATAAACTCCCTATAAATCTCTAAAACAATTTATAAACCATTTTATAAATCTCTAAAAATCATTTATAATCTCTTTCTCAAATTTCAATCGCTTATAAATTACTTTTATACACTTCTAAAAATCCTTTCCAAACTCATTGTAAATCCATAAAACTATTTATAAAACTCCTTTTATAAATTTATAAACCTTTTATAAAATCCTTTATAAATATCTAAGAACAATTATTAACTCTTTTATAAATCTATAAAAAACATTTATAAAACTATTTTATAAATCTTTGAAACCATTTATAAAACTTTATTCATAAATCTTGAAAACATTTGTTGATAAATTATAACCATTTACTTCAGAACACCATTGTATAATAATAATTATTAATAATGAACATTATAAATAAATAATGATTATTAACTTTGAAACATCTTAAAAATAATAATTAATAATTTAAAACATTTTTAATAGCATAATATTAAATAAATCTTCAATATTATTACAAATAATAATAATTAATTTCCAAAACATATTAATAAATCATTATTATTAATTTCAAACCATGTTAATTATTTAAATAATTATCCTTTCAAAATATTAAAATATTGATAAATAACTTTAAAATAATATTAAATATAAAGAAATAATCTTTAAAACAATATTTAATATGGATAAATGATCCTTTAAACCATTTCTAAATGACTTAGGAAAGACGAATAAAGTTGGAGTAAAATAGAAAATAAGTCCTTTAAAACAAAATATTTTTGAAACCTAATTTCAGATTTAAAATCAATTCCTGTCTCAAAAACCAACTCCAACTCAAATGGATATTTATAGTATTTTTAAAATTCAAATTTTAGACCAACAGCTACCCAACGTTTAACCAATATCGATACTGATTTTCTATCACTACAGGGTTTAAGTTTTTGAACATATAACAATGCCATAACCAATAGAGCTAACAATGAGGTTTAATATCCAATAATTCATATGATAGGAATATTACTGAAGTAAAATCAATAATGATGAGGAATCTTATTGGATCCCTCCAACCTGTCCCTTTATATCAAATCTCATATATATATAAGCACACACAAATATATATATGTATATAATTCAACAGTGGTGAGGAATCCTGTTAGCTCTCTCCAGCTTGTTCCCCTGCAGTTGATTTCATATATTGACCGCTTTCAAAAGCGACAATTAATCAAAGCTAAACAATCAACAAATAAACATCCAAACATCTAATCAATAATTTTATCAGCTATATAACATTACTGGTTAACCAAAAAGGTGAGTTTAACTCACCAGTAACCAAAAAGGTGAGTTTAACTCACTAACATTCCAGTTGTCATAGAGCCATTCTAGTTCCGACAGCATCCGAACAACGTTCGAATTTAACGTAAAAGTCTACTAGCTCCAATTGCCACCGATCCAATTCCATGATGTACTATTCGTTGATATGAACGTAAAACAAAAACCTACGTTCAAATCCGACTTAATATGGATTAGATATTGAAATTATTAAATTATGAACTAAAAAATTATTTTTAATTAACTGATTTCATCATTATTGTAATAAAACCTTAATTACTCCTAATCCTCTCTTGTTACAAACCGTGGAAAGAAAGATTAACGCTCCTCACCTTAATTTCCCCGCTTTTGGTCATGACCCATTACCGCGATCTCAGCCAAGCAAGCCTCTACCACGAGCTATCTTCAGCCACCATCCTTGTCACCAGAATTGCCTCCGCCACCAAGAAACCCAAAATGAACAACCGACATTCAACTTCGAAATTCTGATGCTACAAACTCTAGTGGCCATCGCACTTTTCCTGAAAATTGCCCATGTCTTTCTCTTCCCATCAACACCCACCACGACCATCAACTCTACATGTGCCATCTCCCAGAGCTCCCCAAACTTCCCTCTCCGTTGAACTGCCATCAACACCACATCTTTACAAAATGCCTCAATCCAACTATTGGTTAAGTTCGTATTGACCTTGCGCTCGACTTCCAAGTCAGGGTCATGGGCTAAAAACGCCTCGATTGCCTCTGATTGATTATGGGCTATAGGATTAAGAAGAAGAAAATTTGAAATCTCCAATCTTTCTCTAGTTTGTGCGATTTATATAAAGGGGAAGATGGTATAGGCTGAAATATATGGTATGGCCTAGGATATGACTTGATGTTGTAATGGAGTATAGGTTGTGAGTTGATGGATTACATGTAATAATACTCTAAGAATATCAGCCTAAAGCATTCACAAATCTCAAACCTCAAATAAGACATGCCGACTAGCATTCTGTACTAATTACCCCTATTCAAAAAACAGTGGAACTAGTGTTGGAACCAAATTCCATCATATACAAAAGTTAGCTTTTGAAATCAAATTATATTATATTAATTTCATGTAATTAATTTCAACACATTTCAGGCTCACATGACCATACGACATGCCCAATTGTTATGAAATTCTATGGCATACAACGATTTATTATTACGGATCCAATGATGCTGGTTTCATCAAAATCTAAGACAGAGTTATGGAATGATATTTTGTGTACTAATTAAATGGATTATTATTAAATCCAAATAAATTACCTTCAAATATGGATTTAAAAGTTTATTATTCCAATCTTATTTATACTGAATTTAAATGAGATCTCGAAACCATTTTTGTTCACATTAAATTCAAGACAATTATTAAATTCAAAATTTACATATTTAAATAAATCTCTATATTTGAAATTTAAGCCATTTTACTTATTCAACCAATATTTTCATAGTTAAAATTTAATTAGTATTTTAAATGCAAATGATTAAAATTCTAGTTCGTTACATTCTTCCCCTTTTAAAAGAATTTCGTCCTCGAAATTTCCAAGGTAAGAAAAATGCTTTGAAACACATTTACTTTTCAAAATCATTTAGTTCAAACTTGTTATCCAAATTTTCCAAAGTCTTTAAATTTTCAAAAAATTCTGACAGCGTCCTTTTTGCGTGGCTCGATCGAAAAAACCACAAAGCATCACTACAAACCCAATACCAACCAAAAGAAACAAAAGCCAGGTGGCTAGTCATAAAATTATCGATACAAATCAGAAATATAAACATGTACCTATTTGTCGGGCAACCAAACTCTACTCGCAAAACCCAAGATATCAAACTAGCTTTTGCTTCAATATACTTGTATCTTATTTATAAATAATATCTAATCATATAATCCATAATCATATTATTTTTCATTTTCCAATGTCGAACATTTAATTTATTAAAGCCTCTGCGATGTACATGTACCATCTATACATAATATCAATCTAATCGCTCCCTCCATCACATAATTTCACTTCTGAACTAGTGTCGTCCAATCAACTTCTCTAGTGCCGATTCTGATCTGGTTCTTTGATTAAAAACCGTCACCCTTCTTGCACAGCCATACACTATGATAGAAAACTCCAGAATCAATCAAAAATCCATATCAAATATTCACTGTCAAGAATTGTGGGAAAAATCCTTGTTCGGACCGATGTAAATCATCTCGAAATCATGTACTCGAATCTAGATCAAACGGTTATGCGAACAAAATAATCTACGTAAAACTTACGTATTTTTCTATTTTATTTCTAAATATACCAAATTCTTTTATTCACATTCATTTCCACTTCTAGTATATTTCTTAAATACTAAGATCACATATGAATTACTTTATGAATCCTTCCTTAAGTTCATACATATCCTATAATTACAACTTAGGTTCATAGTCATATAACACTCTTTTATATCCTAAGAGTATATATACATTATTTTGTTTTTCTTAACCATAATTATTCAACGATTTAAATTCCGTTTTTACTTACTATTCCTCGAATTTACAAGTTAGAAAAACTTATTCTTATGTTTTCTCAAAACACCTAGCTTAAATTCTTTATCCAATTTGGAAGTCGCAACTGTCCAAAATTGTCGAAAATCCCATTTTATTTTCAAGAAATGAAAATTTACAAAACAACATATCAAATAGAGATTCAAAACCAATATACTCTAATGCGTAGGCTACCTACATCCATAAAATACTTAATTGAAAATTTGAGAACTAAATACCTGGATTCAATTCAACTCTATTTGAAATAATGTAAAATACATATCTCCTTTTGTATAACAAATCATACTTGGAATTTAATTCAAACTTGTTTTACCAACCACTACAAAGAAATCTACCATGGTAGCAATTCCTCATTTGGAACGCGAAAATGAACATCGATGATGTTGCAGTCATCATCGAAATTATTTTCCAAAGATTGAAGTGAGTTGAGTGCTTTTATCTCTTTTAAAATCCAATTTACTACATTTCTAATCAAAAATAATTCTAAATAATACTATTATTATTTGTTCCAAAAACTTTGGAAACTCATTTAATAAACACCGAAATTAAATTCTTAGTTTAAATCCTTATTTATTTACAAACCACATCTATAAACCATATTTAGATAATTTCACTTTCTTATATAAAATTATTTCACAAACGTTATTTTATTGAGTTATAACATCAACTTTTTACTAAAAAGTCAAATTCTGACCCAACATTATATTCAAACGCCTTATAGTCAAATTGTGAAAATAAATTCATAAGGTGTTCATTTTTAATGCTCCCATAATCATTAATCTACCCAACCCATGCAGTGAAGAGGATAAATGCTTCTAACCTAGCACAATAGTCAATGCCCATAAATTGGTCAGGCACGATTATCTAATCAACTACGATAGTCAATGCTCCTAAATAGGTGAGCATGACTAATCAACAATAGATGATAATAACTGAATTTTACCATTTCCCTAACAAACAAGCACCCAATATATAACTATATAATTTTTGAAAAGCATTTCTTTATATAGAAATATAGTTTTAGGTAACATTAACAAATTTAAAACAATATTATGTCAATTGGCCTTGTTCAAGTGTTTAGGGATCCCTATCAATAACGTTAGCTACTCGTATTGACCGGAATCTATAAGCCACTTTATAAATCGACTAACATAATATAACACATTTTTATACCACTAACAAATTTGTGCTCATATTTATAATACACTCAAACTCATTCTAGGGTGTTACCGACCCTATCTCTAATGAGTAACCCCATTAAAACCTAGGTGTTCGCTCAACCTAAGCTTTGATACCAAGTGTAACAAATGAGATTGTCAACCCTTAAAAATTGACAATAATACGTCCATTATACTGCCTGTCGAGCAATTAAATGCCGAAAAGCTCAATCATAAGGGTGAAAGAAGGGAAAAGAAAGAAGAAAAAAGAGAAAAATAAACAACACAGAATCTCACAGTGGAACAAATAATCTACAATATACAATAAATCTTTACATAAAGAAAAACTATAATATACGTACTTCAATCAGAGTAAACTAACCTATTTCATCCTAGACAGTTATAACAACCTGTCCTAACAATTTTCTGATAAATAAAAGTAACAGACAACACAGCCGAACGCAAGAAATACGTAAATATGTCTAGGACCTCGAGCTCATCTCCTGGGCTCTAATGCATCCAAAGCAATATGTAAATATGCTCGATCTGACCTAAGCATTGAAAGAGAAAAATATCCGGATGAGTCTGGTAAATAAGTGTGAGAAAACACGCCCAAATAAATTTGTACGGTTTATCAAACCATTCAAAATCAAGGTATCATGTAAGACCACGCTACATATAAACATGGACGGGTTTTTATCTTACGATAACTAAACATTTTCTATAGAAAATCCAGTGATATTATAATAATGTATAGGGATCGAAGTAAAATATGAATATAGCTGAAATGCTTGCATCTCATGTTTCGGGGCACAACGAAGTCCATATGGCATTTATTGGAGAATGGATTCTATACAACGACTGGGATCCTAGGATACTTCCCGTCACGGTGCATCTCTAGATAAAATAACATCACAGACCTCACAGGAATCCTCTACCAACACAGAACCGTCCTAATCCTTACTAGATAGCACCCAATATGATCTTCACTTGGTTAATTGGCCCCGAAGCATACAAATGAGAGATAATAACGACTCTAGATAGGGATGATCATATCCTAATGGGAGTGACCCACTTAGACCCACTACATATCCGTTGTTTTAGTCACTCCTGATTGATGAGGCATAAGGCTACGGTTTACCTTTTATATATCACTCACCACTGAGAATGCTAACACTACCCTCTAGGTAGGAATGTAATGCTAGTATTCGTCCATACAAGTTGTTCAGGACATGAACAAACCGATTGCACTATTTCCACTATATCCATTTAGGAATCACCATCAAGATTAGTAGCAGCCAGCCCTTGCAATTCAAAGAGCTCCATCTTTAATACCATCATCTTCAAGATGTCTTCATGGATTGAAGTGGTTTTAGGATAACATATTTGATCCCCGTCTCTTCGAAACAACATTCAATAGTTTTTGGTAAACTCAACCCCGGTTCTTTAAGAAATAATCAGTCGGAGATAAGAGCGGATGTCACCTCTTAACCATTGGTGAAAAGATTTCCATATCATTTTTCCTAGGAGAACGAAACGAGATTTATATGTATAGTACAACATTATCGGAGATGACTATATCATATAACTCATGTCATTCTCCTAGATATTTGAAAAGTAACGTTTGGGTCCATATTTGATAGTCAGTTATTTAACTACCCACAAACACACATCCAAATCAGAGATTTAATTCCATAGAGAAAACCAACATTGGTTAAGCACATAAGCAACCACTAACCTCTTTAATTAATCTTTCCATTAATTAAATTCACTTTGTAAATTACTTGTATAAAAATACCTTTACAAAGATATACCACAAATCCTTGTATTTTCAATACTTGAAAAATATCCATATACTTATCTCAACTGTATACGTATATTCATAAATATTACACTTCATAACTTAGAAAATGTACTCATATACTTATCTCAATAATATACGTATATTTATAAAACTAAGAAAGATTTTCTTTTTATTCAATTCTAAAATCATTTATAAACTTTTTATAGATCTCCAAAACTATTTATAAACCATTTTATAAATCTCTGAAAATCATTTATAATCTCTTTTATAAATTTCAACCACTTTTAAATTCTTTTTATACACTTATAAAATTCCATTACAAACTCAGTGTAAATCCATAAAACTATTTATAAAACTCCTTTTATAAATCTATAAACCCCATTATGAATATCTCAAAACAATTATTAACTCTTTTATAAATCTGTAAAAACCATTTATAAAACTATTATATAAATATTTGAAACTATTTATAAAAATGTATTTATAAATATCGAAAAAATTTATTAATAAATAATAATCATTCACGCCAAAACACTATTATATAATGATAATTACCAAAAATAAACATTATAAATAAATAACTATTATTAACTTTAAAACATCTTAAAGTAATAATTAATAATTTCAAACATTATTGATAGAATAATAAAAATAAATCTTCAAAATTATTATAAATAATAATAATTAATTTCCAAAACATTATTAATAAATCATTATTATTAATTTCAAACCATATTAATTATTTAAATAACTAGCTTTTCGAAATATTAAAATATCGATAAATAACATTAAAACAATATTAAATATAAAGAAATAATCTTTAAAACAATATTAAATATGAATAAATGATCCTTTAAACCATTTCTTGACTTAGAAAAGATAGATAATAAGGTTGGAGTAAAATAGAAAATAAGTCCGTTGAAACAAAATATTTTCGAAACCCAATTTCAGATTTAAAATCATTTCCTGTCTCAAAAATCTTCTTTAACTTAAACGGCAATTTATGGTATTTTTAAAATACTAATTTGAGGCCAACAGCTAACCCAATGTTTAACCAATATTGATATTGATTTTCTATCACTACAGGATTTATGTTTTTTAACATATAACAATATCATAACCAATAGAGTCAATGGTCAGGTTTAATATCCAATAATTCATATGAAAGGAATATTACTGAAATTAAAATCAACAATGGCGAGAAATCATGTTGGATCCCTCTAACATGTCCATATGCATCACAACTCATATATTTTATAGCACGCGCGCACACACACACATATATATAATTCAATAGCGGTGAGGAATCCTGTAGGGTCCCTCCAACCTGTTCCCCTACAATTGATTTCGTATATTGATCACTTTCAAAAGCAACAATCCATAAAAACCATACAATCAACAGATAAACATCTAAACATCCAATCAAAAATTTTGATCAGCCATATAATATTACTAGTTAACCAAAAGGTGAGTTTAACTCACCAACAACCAAAAAGATGAGTTTAACTCACCAGCATTCCAGTTGTCGCTGAGGCATTCTGGTTCTGACTGAATTCGAATGACATTTGAATTTAACATAAGATTCCATTAGCTCTAATTGCTACCAATCCAACTCCATGGCATAGTATTTATCGTTATGAAAATGCAAAAATCCACTTACAAATCCAACCTAATACGGATTAGGTATTGCAATTATAAGATTACGAATTAAATAATTATATTTAATTGACTAATTACATCATTAGTTTAATAAAACCTTAATTACTCCTAATTTTCTCTTGTCACAAACCTAGGAATGAAAACTCACCCTCGTCGCCTTAATTTCCTCACCTTCCACCGCCACCTCTAGTCACAACCCATTACCGCAATTTTAGCCAAGCAAGCCCCTACTATAAGCCTCCAGCCACCATCATCGTCACCATAATCACCTTCGTCACCAAGAAATCCAAAATGAACGAACGACGTTCAACTTCAAAATTCCGTTGCTGACGAACACCAATGTAATCGCACTTCGCCTGAGCCATGCCTACATCATGCTCTTCCCATTAACACCCACTACGACCATCAAATCCGCCTGTAGCTACACCCTGAGGTCCCCAAACTTCCATCGCCATTGAACTGCCATCACTGCCGTCATTGTACAAAATGCCTCGATCTAACCATTGGTTAAATTCATATCGACCTCGTGGTCAACTTCCAAGTTAGGCTCATAGGCTAAAATTGCCTTGATTAACTATGATTAAATATGGGTTGTAGGATTGAGAAGTAGAAAATTTAAATCTCTAATGTTTCTCTTATTTGGTGCGATTTATATAAGGAGGAAGATGGTATGGGCTGAAAGATGTGGTATGGGCTAGGGTATGGCTTGACGTGGTGATGGCGTATGGGCTATAAGGTGATGGGTTACATATAATAATATTCAAAGAATATCATCTTAAAGCATCCACAGATCTCGAACTTAGAACAAGGCATGCCGACTAGCATTCTATACTGATTTCCCCTATTCCGAACACAATGAAATTAGTATCGCAACCCAATTGCATCATATATAGAAGTTAGCATTTGAAATCGAATTAGATTATATCAATTTCCTGTAATTAATTCCTACATGTTTCAAACACGCATGACCACATGATACATCCAATCATTACGAAATTCAACGGCTACAACAACTTATTATTATGGATCCATTGACACTGGTTTTGTCAAAATATGAGACAGTGTCTCCGAATGATATTTTCATATGCTAATCAAATAGATTACTGTTAAATCCAAATAAATCACCGCCAAATATAGATTTAAAAGTTTATTATTCTAATCTTATTTATACTTAATTTAAATGAGATTTTGAAACCATTTTTATTCACATTAAATTCAAGGGAAAATTACTAAATTCATAATTTTCATATTTAAATAAGTCTCTATATTTGAAATTTAAGCTATTTTACTTATTTAACCAATATTTTCATAGTTGAATTTATTAAGTATTTCAAATTCAAATGACTAAAATTCTGAGTCGTTACGGTATACTACTCTCTCCCCAATCTCGCTCGACACACCACGAAATACAACACTAATTGCTCCAGTCAACTCCTATTCGCGTTCCCCTTCCACTGGACCCGGAGATTCAATGCTCGATCCATACCCCCAAGAACGCGATCTGGAATCCTCGACCCCGACATCCAATATGTTGCATCACCCAAAAATGAACGCCTCCCACCAAAACGTCACCGACCAAGCTCTCCAAACGAGAATCCCAAATCTACCAATGCCAAATGCTAACTCCCTCTAAACCGATCGCAAAATGAAACCTTAGTTCTACCTTCATCGCATCGATCTCCCAAAACCCGAACGCACTCTACAGATCTTACATGAATTTGAAGCCTATGCTCCAATGAGTTCAAGAAAAAATCTTGTTTGCATTTTTTTCATTAATCATATGATTTTTGAAAGTTGTGGCCAAGTTTTTATTCTTTACTGTGAATGAAAATGAGAGTGGAGGGAAAATGAAAATAAGAGGGAAAGTGGGAAAAATAAGATTGAATTTTATAAATTTAGTTTATTTTTTAATTTCCTGCATATAGGAATTTTCTTCGCGTACGAAAACACGAACGACAAATACAAAAGTAAGGTCGCGCACAAAAAGGTAATGCCCAAAACAATAATAAAATTTACTGGTAATCCCATTCTATAAAATTTCTAGTGTTTGCGCCAAAATTGGTCACAAACACCCAATATCACGACAGCACCCGTTTATGTACTCAAATCGATAATAATCGACACAGAACTCAGCAACAATAAATATAAAATTCAGCTCTAAGCAACAAATCACAATAATTCACAAACAACAATCACAAACACAGGATTTATAGTGGTTCGGCGTTCGTGCCTACGTCCACTTTGAAGGTTTTCTCTTTATTGCTTTGCTTGATTAGATCGATTACAACGGATTACAATTGATAATAGCTTTGAAATCTGAATACAACAGTGATTCTGACGAATAGAATTAAATCCGGCAGAGTCTTGGTGTTCAATGGCAGAAGTTCCCGGAAGATCCCCCTTTCTGAAGGCTTCAGGGTGCTATTTATAGGCGTTGGAGGCCCAGATCTTGCTGAAACTTCGGGAGACCTCTTCTGGCACGTGAGTGGGCCCACGCGACCGACCCCACCAAGTTTCGTCTCGATCTGACATCGGTTCGAAGTCATTCCGAACCCATCAAGGAATGGTCCAATCGAGCTGAAACTTGGCAGGAACAATCTTTACCTTGCATGGAAGCTATTGTGTAAATTTGGTTGAATTTGGATGTGTGGTTGAGGAGATATGATCGGTTCGAAATGGTGTTCTTCGGTTGGCTGTGGAGTTCGAAACGATCACTTCGAAACCATCCGAATCGATCCGGATTTGGTTGCATTTGGATGTGTGGTTGAGGCAGCGCGCGTTTCTCGAATCGATCCGGATTTATCTCCGAGTGGACCGCTTTGACTCCGTGAATTATGGCGACTTCGTATCGATGGAGTGACACTTTATTCGAAACAGCTGACTTGGTGGATTCGAATAATGGAGTATCCCTGGCTTCGAATCGACAGATTCGAATCGAGGAGTCCCTATGGGTTCGAACTCGATCGATTCGAACAGGGTCGGATCGAAGTGACATAGACTCAAAGCTAGAGGGTTTTTATGGACTCGAACATACTGGTGAGGATGGATTCGAAGTAAGGGCTTGCATGGATTCGAAGCAAGGGTACGAAGGGGCTTTAGTTGGATGGATGCGAAGCTGGGTGACATCATGGATTCGAAGGACTTCTACTCGGTGGGTACGAAGGAAGGCTTCGGGATGGATTCAAACCGGATGGGTTCGAACTAGATGGGTTCGAAACAAGGACATTGGATGGGTTCGAAGGTGATGGTTTCGAAGCACTCCAACGTGATGGGTTCGAACCAGACAATGACTATCTTTCTTAAACTGAATCCATCATATCTTGAGCATACGAACTCGGATTGACTTGAAACTTGAAATGGCAACTCCTACGACCTTTCTTGTCATGTCCTATCAATTGTGGCTTGATCCGGACTCGTACAAAATTCATCGATATCCATAGTGAAGTGGAATGCAACCGATCTCTGAGGCGAATTGTCTTTTGTTTTTGACCAATCTTTTGGTATCACGGCTTTGCCAAAAAGCGGGATAACATCTTGCCCCCCAAAACATGCCTTGCGGTAGGAAGGTGTGTTTTGTAATGCCTTGAGTTGGATGTTCTTATCCTATCATCGACCTGTAAAGAATTTGACAGTTTCATATGGCCTCAAATGACGATCCTTCGGGATCGAGTTATTTGAGATGAAGCGCGGCCGTTCGTGGTCAAGCGCTTAACTTCAAATGACGATCGTTCGTGATCGAGTCATTCGAGGTGAAGTGCGACCGTGCGCGGTCGAGCGTATAAATCCATGCGTCGATCGTTCGGGATCGCATACTGCTTGAGGTGAATCGGGACCGTTCGCGGTCTGCGCCATTCGTGGCATAGGGTGGAATAGGACCGTTCACGGTCGATGCCGTTCGCGGCAAATGATGAGATGGGACCGTTCGCGGTCGATTGCCGTTCGTGGCAAATGGTGATCGTTCGCGACCAAGTGCCGTTCAAGGCGAATGGTGACCTTTCGAGGTCGGATTTCATAGTTAGTGAATCATGACCGTTCGCGGTCGGTGCCGTTCAAGGCAGAGAGTGATCGTTCGTGATCGTGTGCCGTTCGAGGCGAATCTGTGACCGTTCGCGGTCGGGTGTTGGACCTCAAGTGACGACCGTTCGCGATCGAGCCATTTGAGGTGAGGTGAGTTGTGACCGTTCGAGGTCGGATTGTGACCGTTCGAGGTCGGATGCCGTTCGAGGCGATAAAGTGTGCCCGGGAGGGCTTGATGTTATCGATGCCAGGGTCACGTTCGGGTGAGATCCTGGATCGTTTGTCAGGGCGGTTCATCGCCATCTCAGAGCATGCCTAAGGATCGTTCGCGACCCCATACATGTGTAAGTAGCTTAGCCATTCCAGAGTTATCAGAATCAAATATCTATTAAACGGATGAGTTTTAAAACAGCAATGTCCAAACAAGCAAAGTCTAAATGTTCAAAACAAAATGAAACGAAAGCAAAGCATGGATGTCAAAGTGTAAGTTCCCACTACGAAACGGTTAATGATCACTCAGAGCATGCCTGGAGATCGTTCGCGATCTCACGCATGTGTAAATGATTTAATTGCGTTAGTGGAAGCTTACAACTTGTTCATCGTTATTTCACTCAATTGATAACCAAACGGTGCCTTGATTCAGGGTCGCCTCTAGCTGAAGTGGACGGTGGCCGTTCTGGTTCCGCCACAGGAGCTCGCCTCCTTACATATTGAAGGAGCATACCGTTCCTGATATGCCCTTCCACCTCGTCCTTCAGGTGCCTACAATCATTAGTGTTATGACCATTTAATTCATGGAATACATAGAACTTATCTGATTTCCTTTCGTCAGAGGTTGGATCCCTTCGCATTGGTCTACGATACGGAATCTGTTCTTTGGTATCCTGATAAATTCGTTCCAGGCTCTCATTCAGCTCAGTGTAGGTGGTGAATCGCGGCTCCCTCCGTTGCCGCTTTGATCTGTCTCCGTCATTCTCAATCCTTCTTTTACCTTT
The DNA here is from genome assembly GCA_030765085.1 of Allium cepa. NCBI lineage: Eukaryota > Viridiplantae > Streptophyta > Magnoliopsida > Asparagales > Amaryllidaceae > Allium > Allium cepa. The sequence continues at coordinate 1,003,036,731 of CM060929.1, forward strand.
ATCCTTGTCCGAGTCCCTTCTAAGGGGCTTTTCGTCTTTGAGTGCATAAACTTCTATCCCATCTCCTTCTTCTCTTTCCGCATTTGCATCCTCTAATCGTAAAAACTTTTCTGCCTCATGATAGAATTCTCCCAGATCCACGGGTGGATCCTTAGTTAATGAATTTTTGAACTCCGTTCCGTCTGCTATTCCGGACACAGCCGCCATCATAACCATGGATGGATCCGGTCTATCCACCGAAGCTGCCGCCGCATTGAACCGTGTCAGGAAACTTCTCAATGTTTCTCCAGCCTTCTGTTTTAAAGTCGCCAACGTCATCACATTCTTGGGTCTTGTAATGTGAACCCTGAATTGCCTCATAAATCTCTCAGTTAAATCATTCCATGTTCCAATGGATCCACTATCTAATTGCCTGAACCATAACGCCGCAATATCCGCCAAGTACAGTGGAAAGCACCGGGCCATAACCTCCTCTGATGCCCCCCAGCACTTCCATATGCCTCATATATTTTGTCAGATGGACCGTGGGGTCCGTTCTCCCGTCATACATATCCAGCGATGGTAATTTGAAATCTGGTGGGTTCCTAGCCTGCCTGATTGCTGAAGTAAAAGGACTTCTATTAACATCCTCCAAATCTTTGTTCACCAAACCGCCTCTCAAAGCTCGCCTAACCATCTCTGCCAACCTGTCGTTGTCTCCAAGATGTAATCCTCGTTCACTACTTTCAACCTGCCCCCCGAGCTCACGAGGGAACTCTGGGATTTGCCCCCTTGACTGAGCGTTCACTCCTCTACTACTACCGGGTTGCGCAGATGCTCCTCTTTCTCTCTCCGAAACTGGATCAACGTTTTCCATGGGTGTGCCCCTTAATCCGGGTGCGACGCCGGATGGTCCTGCTTCGTTCTGGACTCCACTGGCTCCTCTATTCTGTGCTCCAAGCTGTCCTATCTATTGAAATAAACTCTGAATCAATTCCTCTTGCTTCTTCATCATAGTCTCCATCTCGTCCCTAGTGATGAAGATCGATGGTTGGTTCGCTCTTGAGGAAGCCTCTTGACTTCCTTGTTGTTCGCTTCTCTCTGGCCTTGGCCTTCTACTCGATTGTCTCGTCATAATTTCTCAAATCTAAACTTTCAAATTTTCTCTGAATCAACTATCAATTGGTAGAATTCCTGAGTTCAGTTCTCAGTGAAAGCACCAAAATGTTTGCGCCAAAATTGGTCACAAACACCCAATATCACGAAAGCACCCGTTTACGTACTCAAATCGATAATAATCGACACAGAACTCAGCAACAATCAATATAAAATTCAGCTCTAAGCAATAAATCACAATAATTCACAAACAACAATCATAAACACATGATTTATAGTGGTTCGGCGTTCGTGCCTACGTCCACTTTGAAGGTTTTCTCTTTATTGCTTTGCTTGATTAGATCGATTACAACGGATTACAATTGATAATAGCTTTGAAATCTGAATACAACAGTGATTCTGACGAATAGAATTAAATCCGGCAGAGTCTTGGTGTTCAATGGCAGAAGTTTCCGGAAGATCCCCCTTTCTGAAGGCTTCAGGGTGCTATTTATAGGCGTTGGAGGCCCAGATCTTGCTGAAACTTCGAGAGACCTCTTCTGGCACGTGAGTGGGCCCACGCGACCGACCCCACCAAGTTTCGTCTCGATCTGACATCGGTTCGAAGTCATTCCGAACCCATCAAGGAATGGTCCAATCGAGCTGAAACTTGGCAGGAACAATCTTTACCTTGCATGGAAGCTATTGTGTAAATTTGGTTGCATTTGGATGTGTGGTTGAGGAGATATGATCGGTTCGAAATGGTGTTCTTCGGTTGGCTGTGGAGTTCGAAACGATCACTTCGAAACCATCCGAATCGATCCGGATTTGGTTGCATTTGGATGTGTGGTTGAGGCAGCGCGCGTTTCTCGAATCGATCCAGATTTATCTCCGAGTGGACCGCTTGGCGACTTCGTATCGATGGAGTGACACGTTATTCGAAACAGCTGACTTGGTGGATTCAAATAATGGAGTATCCTTGGCTTCGAATCGACCGATTCGAATCGAGGAGTCCCTATGGGTTCGAACTCGATCGATTCGAACAGGGTCGGATCGAAGTGACATGGACTCAAAGCTAGAGGGTTTTTATGGACTCGAACATACTGGTGAGGATGGATTCGAAGTAAGGGCTTGCATGGATTCGAAGCAAGGGTACGAAGGGGCTTTAGTTGGATGGATGCGAAGCTGGGTGACATCATGGATTCGAAGGACTTCTACTCGGTGGGTACGAAGGAAGGCTTCGGGATGGATTCGAACCGGATGGGTTCGAACTAGATGGGTTCGAAACAAGGACATTGGATGGGTTCGAAAGTGATGGTTTCGAAGCACTCCAACGTGATGGGTTCGAACCAGACAATGACTATCTTTCTTAAACTGAATCCATCATATCTTGAGCATACGAACTCGGATTGACTTGAAACTTGAAATGGCAACTCCTACGACCTTTCTTGTCATGTCCTATCAATTGTGGCTTGATCCGGACTCGTACAAAATTCATCGATATCCATAGTGAAGTGGAATGCAACCGATCTCTGAGGCGAATTGTCTTTTGTTTTTGACCAATCTTTTGGTATCACGGCTTTGCCAAAAAGCGGGATAACATCTAGAATACCAACATTTGTCGTAAAATCATCAAACGAAAATTAAAATAGTTTCCAGATTAAAAATTATGGAAAAGTCAAATAAATAAAATTAAAAATATGCCAACAAAAATCAAATCAATTTATTAAAAATCGATTTTCTTATTATTTATTAAATTGGAATCAAATTTGAATATTTAAAGAAATTAAATATTCCTATCTAAAATGTTAAAAAATTTGGATCGCTATATTCTTCCTCCCTTAAAAGAATTTTGTCCTTAAAACTCCAAAGGAAAAAATTGTTTCCAGACCTTTAAAACTCTTATATTACGAAAAATTTCGGAAGCATCTCCTTTGTGCGGCTAGGTCAGAAAAAATCACAATTAAGCCATATCTGAGACCTCCAATATCCGGAGACAACACAACAACAATATATACTTGCGATATATCTTACAGAATATGTATGACACATAACAAACATACCCATTCAATAATAAACACATATCAATTTGTCGAGCAAACAAACTCTACTTATGAAACCGAAAGCAGCAAGCTAGCTTTTGCTTCCATTCCTGAACCTCATTTACATAATCCAAAAGAGAATTAAATATAATAATAAAAACAATACAATATACATCTGACATCCGTGTACAATATCAAATTTGATCACTTGCTCGATACATTTGGCCTCTGTTATCCTTGCATAGCTATATACTATGATACAAATTTCAGAATCATATCAAAAATCCACATCAAGTGTTCGCCGTCAAGAATCAAGTGAAAATATCCTTGTTCAGATAGGTATAAATCACCTCGAAATCATGTACTTGATTCTAGAACAAGGATAATTATGCGAACAAAATGATCAATGTACAACTTACGTACTTATTCATTGGTTCCTTAACTATACCATTTCTTTTCATTTTAAACGGATTCATTTTTACTTATAGTATTTCATTTAATACAAAAATCATTTATAAACCATTTCATATAACATTACATAAGTCTCTTTACATTTTATAACTCAAGTTCATATCATATAATACTCTACTACATTTAAAGAGTATATACAAAATATCCAATTCATTTTACCCGAAAGTATGTTCAATAATTCAAAACTTGTTTATGTTACTATCTTCACAATTTATGGGTTACGAAGCTCTTCTTCTATATTTTCATAGATATACTTAGCTTCATATTCTCAATTAGTTCAGAAGTTTTCGACAGTCCAAAATTGTCAAAAATTCCATTTCATTTCAACAAATAAAAATTACCCAACAACATCTCACAATAAAATGCACAACTAAGCTCCCTAATGCATAGGATACATGAGTCCATATAATAGCTTAACTGAGAATTTCAGAATTAAACACCTGGATTTTATTTCAACTCATTTTGAAATAGTATTATCTACTTATAACTTTAGAATATCAAATCATACTTTTGGGATTAAATCAAAATCTATTTTACCAAAACAACTCTGAAGCAAAACTACTATCGTAGCATCCCCCACTTAGAAACTTAAAAATCAACGCCGATGATGCTATAGTCATCATCAAAATCATTTTACAGTGGTAGAAGTGAGTTTAGTTCTTTCTATCTCCTTTAAAATCCATTTAAAATATTTGAATTCCAAAATACTTTCAATTAATACTATTATTATTGTCCTCCAAACTTGAAAAACAATTTTCAAAAATATCGAGATTTAAGTACACAAATTCTCAACTTAAATCCTTTTTATTTATAAACCGTTCTTATATATAATTTCACTTTCCTATATATAATCATTCAACAAACAATAGCCAACGCCCCAAAAATAGATGAGCATAACTAACCAAATAATAAATGATAGTAACTGAACATTATCATTTTCTAACAAACAAGCACATCATAAATAACTATACCAAATTTTGAAAACTATTCTCCTGTATGAAATAAATAATACTTGGTAAAATTATTTCATTACCAATTATCAAAATAATAATATGTCAGTTTGCCTTGTTCAAGTGTTTAGAAGCTCTTACCGATACTGTGGCGTCTCATGTATCGACAAGAATTCATAAACCACTCAATAGATAAATCAACATAATATAAATTAATTTTATAGCACTAACAAATGCTCACTCATACACACACACACACACATATATATATATATATTTGTATGTATAGACACACATACACTCTTAAACACATTCTAGGGTGTTACTAACCCTATCTTTAATGAGTCTACTCCACTAAGGCCTAGGTGTTCACTCAACCTAAGTTCTGATACCACTTGTAATGAACTAACTTTTCGACTGTCAAAAGTCGACAATAATACATCCACGCTATTTGCAAGTGAGTATTCAAGTGTCGAAAATACAGATTGTTAGAGTAAAAGAAAAAAGACATAACAGAATCCCATATCGTGATGAGTAATATAAAATATATAACAGATGTAACACCCCCTAAAATGAACCATAAATAAATAAAGTAAAGTAAATTAAATATGATAAGGGTTTGATATGTAAATTTTATAAAAGTTAAATTTGATGCGAAAGTTATGCCGTTGTGTTCATGGTGAAATTTTGATTTGTTTCCATATATAACATGCTGAAAATGGAGCTCAAACAAAGAAGTTATGAGCATTTGAAGTTCTCAGATTTAAATTGATTTAGTTTGAATTCAAATTCAAATGGGAAACCAAATTTAGGGTTTAAATTTCAAAATTTAGCTTGGGGCAAAGCATTTATTAATGCTTAATGTTAAAAAGTTAATTAGGAAATAAAATAATACGATAATGGAAATAAATAAACGTCCCTGAATAAAAGGAGCCATCGACCTGAATAGATCTACCGCTTGGCAACGACAATTGCCGGTGGCGGCTAGTGTTTTAAGTTATGTTTTATTCGGTTGTACGCTCCAGGTTTACCGCTTTCCTACCTATTTTCATCCTACGGTTCTGGTGCATTTCAAATCCTATAAATAGAACCCTATCCTCTCCACTTTTATCCGTATTATTTTGGAGAATATGATGAAACTCAGCCATTGTCATCTCTCTAATAAGATTCAGAAACTTCACATAGAATTCAGGTAAGGATTCAGCTTATTTCCTATCTGTTTCTTCTTCCTTTAATCTATTATTATCCTATTCTTCTCTAGTTATTATAAATATAACGACTATATGCACCTCTTCCCTATTGTGTGTATCAATATCAAAAAAAAGATTTTGGAAGAGATCGGAAGGCTTAAATCCATTTGAGTGAAGCTAAGGCTAATCTGTGAATGGAAACCTTAGTATTTCTTTTAAGCAATTGTTTAGTGTATTTCTTTTGGATTTGAACATGCCTTAGGGATTTTGGGATTATGAAAATATGATAGATAAAATCTCCTAAAATTCCTTTTTATTTTGAAATGTCAATTTTATGTTGTGATCCTCAATTGTTTATATTAATTTGATGGAATTTATTTCGTCTATGCAATATTTGATAATCTGATAGTCTGTTATTGCACTTTTCTTTCTTCTTTAGGTCAAATTGTGATCCTTTAATAAAATAAGGGGTTTAGATTACGAATTCTATTCGTAGTTTACACAATTTATTCATAACTATTTCTTTGTAAAAAGAGGAGTCGAATAGAATATGGGATTTAGATTACAACTCTTATCGTTTAAGATGTTTCATTTAATTATTGTAATAAATTGAGTTTTTATTTTATTTATAAGTCTGTTATTGCAATTTTTGTTATGAATATTCATTCCCCGTTCTGGGCATTAGAATTCCATGAAATCTTGGGAAAATGAAGAAAAAGGACTCATAATAATAATTGGTTAAGGAATTGACTTTTAACACTAGTTTAGAGTGTAAAATTCGTGCGTTTAGCACTTATTAGATGTGAATATTTATTTATTTCTATTTACATAATTAACGTATAACTATTGTGTATATGGCGTAGTTAACTAGGCATTTATTTACATTTATTTCCCTCATTAGGAAGGTAATTGATTTTGAGGCGCAAGTAATAGGACACTGTTATATAGCCTATTTATTATTTTAAGGTGTAATAAAGAAGATTCCTTATAAGGCCTTATTTATGAAATGGTGAGATGAGTGTGTATGTTTGTATAGAGTAATTAATTTATGGCTAAGTCATAGGGATGCGAGGTCAATAGAATTACAAGACGGAAGTTTATGTTTCACTTTGAGGCTACCAGTAGTTGTATACACTTTTATTGATGCGAGATATTCTATTGATAAATATTTGTAATGACGCGGGGTTAGTTCCAAATTCTGTAGAGGAAATCTGCCCAGCTAATCTGGCTACTAGTTCTTTTGAATAGCGGACTAATGCGAGACGTCATTATGAGTATAGGCTATAAGACGGTGGGTCCGCTTCGAGATTTGAGGTATTAAGTGGTTGATTCGCCATTTTCCCCAAATGAAGTATTAATTAGCCAAGGGGTTACGTTAGGTGGTATCTCTATAGGGATTTTCTTCTGAAAATGGGTCTTAAATGACGGGTTTGCCTATTTTCCACTTGGAAATATTAAATGGCCTATGAGACCCATATGATGTCAGCTAGATAGTACCATTGAGGAGCACACTTTTGGAAATAGGTCTTAAATGATGGGGTCTGCCAATTTTCCACTGGGAAGTATTAAGTGGCTTAGGTACTATCTCTCATATTATTAGCTATTTATGACGAATGATGGGATATGGGATTCTAGAAACCTACTTCTCGAATGGAAGGTATTAAGTGGTTGGACATGCCTTCTTTCGTTATAAAGAAGTATTAAACGATTTTAATGGTTTTATTATGTAGACATATTATTAACCTGATAACCAAGTATTGTAAAGGTAATACTCGAGGTTTTTATTCTGCAAACTCTTATTGTTCTAACTTCCTACTCATTACAACATAGGTTAAGAATGGAGTAATAGCGGCGAAGATGTTTAAAGATGGAGAAGCTTGGCTAGTGGCGATATTTAGTATTATTTTCTTTTATGTGTACCCATGGATTTAAGCAATTGTTGTAACGGACATTATGTTACTGTTTTTATCGGAATTTTTATGGATTTATAATAAATGGTACATTTTGCTAATATATTTTGTTCCAACCGCTGTGAGTTCTGAAAGTTTAGTTATGGCTCTGCAATGTTATTTATTTTTACTATGAACAGCTTGCCTTAGAATGGATCTAAGTTTCGATAGGCTTTTTCTAGGTAGAAATTTAGGCTTGTTCCAGGGCGGGTTGTTACAATAGATCTCTACGAATGAAAAATGCAATATATATACATCAATCGGAGTAAACTAACCTGTCATCAGCTTGGACTATTATAACAACATATCCTCATGAATGTTGATAAATACATGGCAATAAACGTAGTAACGTAAATATGTCATAGAGGCATCCAGCTCTTCCTTTGAAGCTCTGAAGCATTTAACTATAAATTTCAAAATACATTCAGTCTGACCCAAGCATTATAAGAAAATAACGCTCGGATCAATCTGGTAAACTAGCAAGAGAAATGCAACTCAAATGGATTTTAATGTTATAAAACCTTCAAAATAAAGGTATCTTGTATGACCATGCCATACATAAATATGGATGGTTTTTTACCTTGTGATAACCAAACCACTTTAAACAGAAAATTCAATGACATTATAACAATATTTAGGATTTTAAATAAATATATAACATAATTGGAATGCTTTCATCTCACGTTCCAACATAGTTTGACACAACTAAGTCTGTCAAGTACTTATTGGAGGATGGATTCCATATAATGAAAGGGTTACTATGGACCGCCTATCATAGTACACTCTAGAAAAATGTACTAAGGGCATTACATGGACCCTTTGCTAACACTGAACCAGCCTCCTAACTAGATAGTACCAAATATGTAATTACCTCGGTTGCTGGCCAACAACCGTACCAAATCACTAGCATATAAAATAGGCCAATATTGATCTAGATGGGTGATGATCATACCTTAATGGTTATGAACCACGACCATTCTGCATATCCCATGTTTTAATCATTCCTAGGTGTGAGGCTTGAGGCTACATTTAACCTTTATAGCAAATTCTAATTGGAATGCTAACAAAATCTGCCAGGCAACAACTCGATGCCAGCATTCATCCATACAAGTTGTTTAAGACATGAAAAAACCAAAGGCACTACTTCTACTACATCCTTAGGATTAAAAGCAAGCAGCGCTTGCACTTCAAAGAAGTCTGTCTTCGATTCCATCATCTTCAAGGTGTCTCCAATTCGAACACTTAAGCTAGTTCGAACTGGTTTTCGGATAATATATTTGATCTCGGTCTATCCGAACCAATAATCAATAATTACAAAACTCGCCAAGATTTCATAGTCGATTATTTAACTATCAAATAAACAATCAATCAAATTAGAGGTTTAACTTCATATGAAAACCAAGCATAGCTAAGTACATAAGATCCCACTAAGCCTCTTAGTTAATCCTTTCATTAATTAAAACCACTTTGTAAATAGTTGTATTAAAAATACTTTTATAAAGATATATTCAGAAATCTTCTCTACTTTTTCCAATACTTAGAAAATATTCATACACTTATCTCCACGTAATAAGTATATTCATAAACTACTTCACTTTCAATACTTAGAAAACTTTTCCATATACTTATCTTAAAGGTATAAGTATATTCACAAAACAGTTCTCTTTAAATACTTAGAAAACATTTCCATATACTTATCTCAACGGTGTACGTATATCCACAAATCAGTTCACTTCATACTTAAAATACTTTTTCATATACTTATCTCAGTTGTATAAGTATATCCACAAATCTTAAAAAAGATTTCACTTTCAGAACCATACTTATTTGGGTTACAACAAATGTCATTTAAAACATTGATAACAATAAACCTAAAACACTTTCTTTTTATAAACTAAATATATTTATAAAACTTCTTTTATATCTCTCCAAATATATTTATAATTTTTTTTATAAATTACCATTTAAACATCTATTCTTTCATTTATAAAATACCATTTATAAATCTACCTTTCTATATGACATTTTATATAAACGTTTTCACAAATATTTATTCCAAAATATTTCTATCTTCTTTTTAAACATAATCACTTTATTACAAATGTCAAATTACCTTTTTCTTTAAATTAAATATCCGTTATTATTTTAGCTTTCGGCTAATAAATACTTTTTGAAATGGTTTTAAAACTGTTCCATGTATATTAGAAAAAATTAACAAGGATTAAAGAAAAATAGAGAAGTATAAAATCTATTTTTAATAAAATACTATAGAAAATTCAAAAGTCACATTCAAAATCATTCCTTAAATTTAAAACCATGTTCAAATCAAAACAGTTGCTAATTGTATTTTCAAATTACTTGTTTAATGATGGAATTTCTATTAGATTAGAAAACCGTCGAAAAATTTCAAATTAAAATTTACTGCAAGCGCAAGGTGTACGTTTGTAGCAAGTATGGGAGTAGGGGTCGATCCACAGGGAATTGTTTGGATTTTGAAATTCTATTCAATCAAACTAAACCAAAGTCGAGGGACTGTTAACTAACTAAAAAAAGTAAAAACAAAGTAAAACTAAGGAGAATAAAAATAAGAGATTAAAGAGCAATTTAGTGGCAAAAACCCTCTCATGATCACATAAATCAACATAATAAATATGTGATCTCTTTTTGGTCAATTGTGAGTTTAGTTGATGCATTTATCATAAGCATGGCCTAATTATGTTATTAATTAGCACACTTAAACCATCAAACTTTAATGCACTCTCTAACCCACTTACTGTAACGACCTGATATTTTCAACCATTTGCATCCGCACATGCCGGACTTGAATTGCTCAAAATAACAGATTGTTAATTTTATTTGGCAAAACTCAGAATATACAGTAAATACATCAATCACAGAATCATAGACATAGAGTAATATAATAATAATGCAGCGGAATAGATAAATAGTAGTTCATGAAGCTACTATATACATAATAGAGTTGAAATAAAATACAACAGAATATCTCAAATACAGTGAAGTCTCCAATACAACTGATGACCTCTCTGAACAAATCAACTGGAAAAGCTGAAAGCTGAATCAATAGTTGGATCTCCAAGCGAAGTTCCAAACTCCAAAGGTGGGTCTCAAATGCTGAATTACACCGTCTGACCCGAGCATAAAGAAAAACACAAACATTCGAGTTAGGATTAACATTCATATATCAATAAATCCAACTCAAGTGAAATATCAACTGAAATACAAGTAACTTAAAAGATGTTTGGAATAACCATCCTCCAAGGATCCGTGGAAATATCTACAATGCATAAACATACACTATAACACCATGGTCATTTCAAATTAATTCATACTTCAAAACCAAATTATCATTTCATTTCAAATATATCTATTTCCCAAAATAGTATGTGTATATATATATATATATTAAATAATTTATAAAGTAAAGTATTTTGTGATTTTCTCAACTTCACAAATCGCTTCAAAATCAACTTGATTTTCCCATTCAAATTTAATTCAATCTCAATTTATCAATTTCCATTCGATTTAGTTTCTGACTAAACAAATTTGAACCTTATCGAAAAAAAATACAGATTTGAAATCACAAATAAACCATCTAAATTTCAATGTAATTCAAAGTCAATATAATTCGAAGCTTTAAATATTCAACATTTCAAAGACTAAATATGATAATCGCATTAATCTCCCAATTTTGACTTCACTACAATTTAGTTTTGGAAATGTTCACTTAATAAATTCAATATTATTTATATGACATTAAATTTACATTTTCTATATATATTACCTTCGATTTCTTTAGACGTGACATATCCATTAAATTACTTAAATAAAAATCAAGTTATAAGATCATATTTTAAAGTTTCGAATTCAATAGCTTCAAATCCATTTAATTTAAATAGAATCCTTAATTGAACACATTTCAAATAAGTCTTAAATATATCTTCCAACCTTAGCTTGTAAAATTATTTCACAAATCTATTTCTGAAATACAAATTTAATAAATCCTTAAACATATTTCATATTAATTAAATCAATCTTAATTAAATTATATATTATTATTAAATCCATATATAAAAATTATATAATATCTAAATCAATATTATTAAAACCATATATTTCTTTCAAAATCATAGAATTCACTTTCAAAATATCTATATAGACCAACGGCGTCGGTGTATAAGTTTCTATTCTATGGTCAAGTGATACGAATATTTATCATTTCAATCCGTAATTTAAATATATACGGGTAGATATCATTTAGATCCACAATCCCAAATTCAAAACCAATGAAAATCGCTTGGGTCTATCATTTCAACCCATAACGATTTTCTCCTATTCTAAAGTTTGTTCAGTTATGTATCATTTCAACCCATAGTGAATTTTATACTAACAGAGAACTTGTAGAGTGATAACCGATAAAAATATAACAACATGCATATATCATCAATAACAATATAATATAAACAACAGGATATGGTGTCATATCCATGAGCAGTTACAGATAATAGCATATATAACAATTTAAGTAACTACAGCGGCATATTTTAATTGTCATTTCAATTGAATCAAATTTAGTAAATATATGAACGTTAATCGTGAGTGATTGCTCACCTTCTAAGGCTAGAGAGATAGACAATAGAATGATTTACGAATCCAAGGACGAATTCCGAACAAAGCTAAATTGACACGAATTTGACGGACAAGCTAATAACAGAAATCGATAACGAATCAGAACCAAATTGATGAAGATAAATAGTATAAATGAACTTATATGTCTAACTATATATAACTATTTATAAAAATGACAATTTCAATTTCAACACATCAAATTAAATATATAGGTATTTCAAAAATCATCGCTTAAATCAAACACATATATTAAAATCTAACATATATACATAATATATGATTTGGAATAAATACTAATATAGATATATAAACATATAACTTTGCATATATCCTATGTAAAACAACAATATATATAAACTTAAATTTTAAATCTACATATATTTCAAAAATTAGAATAGTATATATATACATTTCAAATAAATACTAAATCTGAACATAATTAAATAAAATCTCAGCCCATTTATTAAAACCCGAACTTATGTATACACTAAAAGTTCAAATAAATTGTCATAACAGTGATCATTATCATGCAAACAATTTAAATGTGAAAACAAATGCAGACTGTCAACGTATATATGCAGACAAAAATTCGAACAATATAATTTCAAAACAAATGCAGACCAGGATTTTCTAAAAACAAAGTATATATATTATAAAATGCATGAAATCTAACACACATATAACAACTTATATAAAAGCTTTGTAAGCTTATAACAGATGTACAATATACGTATAAAACTGTACACTATATATGCCTTTAACTCATATAAACTAATATATAAATTTATACATAACTTTTACTTTATAAACTGTAAAACAGATTTTATACCATACATGACCCACACTATATATACATAACATATATAAACAGACATAGTATATATCTAACTTTTGTAAATATACACAAGTATAAATATAACTTATTTAAACTTATAAAACTAGTTTCAATAAACACAAAGAACACTACCAAACTTCATACAAAACTATTTGTATACCATCGAATATGTTATAAATATTGTACGGCATATGTAATTTTTCATATAAAACATATTGTTTTATATATGTATATTACTGCTATATATGTAATGGCAGAAACTACTGCCAAAATCAGAAAATTAATGTAATATAATTTTAATTAAAGTATTAACATCAATATATATATGCCAAAACCTGTTGCTGCACGAAGGCCCGAAGTGGAGAAGCTGACCGGTGAAGTGGTTGCAGTTGTCGTGCGCAACCACATGGGTTTGCCTGGCTTGCAGAGGAGGCATGGGAAAGGTAGCGGGAGGAGTGCCGATGCGGCTGAGATGGTGGTGACGAGGTGGGTAGCAGGTGGAGCTGCGGTGGAAGCTTGGTATGGTGGGGTGTTCGTGTATGAACGAAGTGGGTTTCAAGGCAAGTCGGACGGTGGCAGAGCGACTGGGCTCGACGCGGAGCACGAGTGGGATGCATCATTCAGAAGGTGGGGTTGCTTTCGATTGGGGCTTGGCTTAGCGTGGTCGGATTCGGCTGATGCGGGGTCGGGGTTTGATGCGGCCGAGGTGGGTTAGTGCATGCTCGCGAGGCAGCGGCTGTGAGGTCAGAGGGAAACAGAGGGAACAGTGGCGGCTATTCAGTCGGAGGTGGGCATGATATGCAGTAGAAGTGGTGAGGGGAAAAGTAAGGCTAACAGACTATTTTTTTTATTTCAACAGTATGCATACAATTCGTTTCTAAAAGAGGAAGGTTAGGCTTTTCATGGATGAGGAAAGTTGCATGCAATGAAGAGGATGGTAGAGATTGAGAACACAACATAATTAAAATCTGCAAAATAAATATAAAATTTAATGAAATATGAAGGGACAGCTGTCGTTTCATAATTTAATAAAGACAACAGGCTAGAAGGCTGGGCACACGAAAGGACAAGAGAAAACGAAAGGCACAAAATACAGGTACCGATACGACAAACTTCTTTGTCGTTTCCGTCGTGCACTAGACATCAAGACACAGAATTGAATATACCACAGAGATCAGTATGACGAGACGATCAAAATGATATATAGATATCAGTGGCACGATCCTCAGATCAAAAATCGATATCGGTACGAAAATGCTGCTATTTCGCCGAAAATAAGATCGACGGAGCAATAACAGTCAAAATTTGGACAAACGAAATATGACGCCTTGCTCAGAAGATGATTTATAATTTTTCTATAGAAAAATATTCAGGTTTTAAAAACATTTCATTATCATCAAATTAACTGATATAAATTGGAAAAAAAATTCATAAGGAAATAACCTCAATATTATCCGATGAAAATTTACCATTTACTATGTTGAAATGGACGCATTCCAAATATTAAATTTTTATTTCAAAATTTTATTATTTACAATGCACAAAATTTCAATTATAAATATTAACAAAACAAATAAAATTATATTAAATTTTACAAGTCGTTACATTCTCCCCCACTCAAAACTTTTCGTCCCTGAAAAGGAACGATGTCGGAGAATAGAAACAACCCAAAAGAAAAATTAGATTTGGAAAACAAAATGAAGTAATTAATTTAAAACCATATAAATTTCAATTTCAATTAATTAATATTCAATAAATTTGGTCAAACCCATTTTATTAAATCCATTCACTTATTTATAGAGATCAATTACTTACATAAAACACTAATAATTTTACTATTAAAGCATGTAGTATATAAATAAACAATATTTTAAAAGGATGTATTCAAAAGGAAAGAAGGTAGATCCTGAAAAATAGAATATAGGTGAATAAATAAAGCTGAGCAGATAAGGTAGATTCAAAAGAATAGTATCAGGCACGAATAATTAATTCAAACCATAAGCATTTCAATTTCAAATATTAATACAAAATTCCTTTGTTGGAAATACTTTTATAATAAAATACCTTTATATCGAAACAAATTTTCCTTTCAAAAATACTTCTATAACTCGATGTTCCAATGTGACGACCCGCCTTTCATTCCACAGAAAGACGTATCATCGTTAAGAAAGAAATAGGTAGAAATAGAAAAGATAGAAGAAAGAACTAACAAATATCATAATCTCATAGCAGAAACGGAACAAAATATAATACATCACATAACTATTACATAATTTTACATACATCAGAGTTATATAACATCATACAAACAAGACAGTCATATATATCTGCCATTACATACATCACAAAATACAACATACATCAATTAACACAGCGGAACTAGATAGATAGATACATTTGAACTCCTGCTCCAAGCTCCTCCAAACTTCAACAATCCAAGACCTGATCACTTGGCTACTCATAAAAATTTGAGTACCCAAGAGTTTAAAAAAACAGAATAAACTCCGGGTCAGACATGGGTCTGGTGTGAGTGGATGGGTTAAAGTTGCTTAGCTTTGAAAACCATTTGAAACAAAGGTATCACGTAAGACTTCCCACACATAAACACGGGTAAGTTTTTACCTTACGCTAACCAAAACATTTTATAGGAAATCCAGTGAAATTATAATAGGATCTAGGGTTTTCAAGTAAATAGAAAATAGCCGAAATTGTTACATTAATTAAATTCTAGCTACTAGCCACAAAAGTGGGTTATACAATCAAAACTGTAAGGGCACGTAGGAAGAATGGGTTTCCATCAATGGCAGGGCTACTGGGGTACTGCCCGTCACAGTACGGAGCCTAGATCATCGTACCGAGGATCACTCCTGATCCGCTACAACACAAGGCCGGAACCATCCCTTACTGGACAGTCCCGAACAAGACTACCCCGCAGTTGTGGCCAATAACTGTCCACACAGCTGGAAAAAAGGGACATCTAGGCAAGGGTATATCTTGTCCAACTTAGGTGCTACCCACTTAACCTTGCTGCACCTCCCTTGTTTTAGCCATTCCCTGTTGGTGAGGCTTGAGGCTACGATTATCTTTAGAGAACACATCTCTTAGAATGCTCATCGTCCTCCTAATGATGTTCTGAAAACATTCAATCCATACAAGTTCGTTCCGGGTTCGAACGAAACCGAAGGCATTATCTCATTACACTCGTTTTGGAATCACCCTCAGAGTTAACGACGATAACCCTTCCACTCTGAAACAACATTTCGATCTTTACTTGAGATGTGACGAACTAACGTTTAACTTGGATTGATGTGGTTTTCGGATAATCATAACTGATACCCGATCCTGGACTCATCGAAATCCAAACGTGTTTTAAAGGCCAAGTGGTTTAATAGTTTAAACAATTTAATTCAACACTTTGAATTCACATAGCATTTATCACAGACAAATCATACTCAAACATCACATACATATCCAAAGCATATCACAGAGTATCACAGAATATCACCAAATAGATATCACAAATCCAGATATTCTACTTATACAATCATCCATAAGCATGCATCTTTAATCCTTATTGTAATTAATTCAATTATCTTAAATTAATTACTTAAGAATTAATCACTTAATTCTTCTTAACTAATCGTTAGTTAATTACAAACCATTAAATTAATTAATCACTTCTTAGTTACCCTTTTAAATCAATTTATTAAACCTTAATTACCTAATTAATTACCCCTTAATTACCCATACTTAATTAATTAATCATTAGTTACTAATTAATTAATCCTTAACCCTTAATTAATTACTTAATTAATTAAATACTAATTATTTATTAATTAACTTTAATTAGCTAATTTACAATTCTTAATTACAAATTAATTAATCCTTAATTAATTAATCTATAATTCCTAACTATTAATTAATCAATTACTCATTCGATAATTTAAATAATCAATTACTCTTTACTTAATTATCAAAATCTTAGTTACCTTTAAGATAATTCACCTTCTTAATCACACCATTGACATAACCTTTAATTAACATTTAATTATTTTTATAAAAATGATTAAATGTAAAATCTCTTTAAGGTTTATCAACTTAAATTAACAAACATACCATTCCTTAATTAAAGTATTAAAAGACATTTAAGGAAATAATTTATTTAAGAAAGGGTTAAACAGTTTCATTTTAAGTTTTCAAAAGGACTCTATTAAAACAGGTTTAAAAACTTACATTCCTCAAACTTTGGGTTAGACCTGATAATAACTCAATGCTGCTTCGAGTTATCATCTTCTCCTCATATTTTTTTTAAGAACAACAGTTATTATACTTCCCAGACAACACACGCAATAACTCGAGTCAAGACTTCAAAATCACGAGTACCACTTCGGGTTACCACGAACATACTTCTTCCAGACACCAATACTTTGTCGTGCACGTGCACAGCGCCTCGCCGACGCTTTGGCGAACTATGCTCCCTCCGGCGAGTCGCAAACTATCGCTACATCTGAAAACAAAGATCGATTCAAATCCACAAGCTCCAAATCGAGTCTCCAGTTCGAAAACTGGAACTCGACCTAACCTATCAAATCGCTTCGCCCCGCCCACGCTATCCATCTGAGGCGCTACGACTCCGGCCTCACCTCGCCGATCCCCCATACTACCATTCCCTTGAGTACCATACAGCTCGATCGACCAGAGGAGACGAAATCATCTCGTTTTCGACCACGACAAACTCGAGTGCTAAACCCTAGATTAGCCTCGTTCCACCATCGTTTGCAATGGAAAAGTTATTTAACAATTTTTCCGACTCCACCATCAGCCACACTAGCTTCAAGCAAAACTTCAACACCCAGCATACCTCCGATCGCCAGCAATTGGTTAAAACCTATTTTCGGTTCACCTATAAACAGCTCATAGTACTCTCAACTAAAATTAACATTTTAGTTTTAAAAATCCTATTTTCGAATGTTGATTCAAGTTATGTAATTGAATTAGCAATTTATAACATTCGAATTTAACATATATTTACACTTTGCTCTGTAAAACTAAGTTTCCAGCTGTAATATTTCACCAGCAAGCTTTAAAAAAAATTAAAATCTTGATTTATGTTTAAACAACTTGTTTTTTTAAAACTCTAAGTCTAATAATGGCTAGATAAAAATATTTTGAATTTTGATTAACTATTCAACTCTGTAACTAAAAATAGAGAAGAACAGGTAAAATAGATTTACACAGAACAACTCATATATATACACAAAGCTACATTCAAAAAAAAATACACCTGCAAACACAATATTATCCATGAATCACATACACAAATTTAATTATATCTAAGTCTTTAGAAAATGTGTTTACTCACTTAGTTTGTTGAACAGAGAACCAATATCTGGAAGCTTCTAACTTGATTTTCTTTTAAATCTTCTTCCTTTGTTTAGTTGAGTTATATTTGAGTTTGTAAAATGGTTATGCTTACTTTATTTTCTTTCTGGTTTGCTGTGTTTTGAACGAACTGGAACAAGGATATATACATATATAGAGGAAGGTTTTACATGTGATTAGTATTTGCTATAAAATTTGTTTTCTTTAGTCAGAGATTTTTCTCTTTGACGAGGCAAGATTTTTTTTGAACTGAAATGATTTTTAACATTTCGAAATGACCTTGTTTTGTGCTAGAATTGATAGCATTAAATGCAAGTGTCACCTTCTATGTTTACATACTTATCCTATTGGTTTTGTATGTACATAGATATATTTTTTCCTTGCATATACACATGTATTTCCATAGTATATACATTCTAGAATTACCTTATGTGTTTACTTTATGTTTTCATAGAACCATAGAAGTTGTCTTATATATTTATTTCTATTTCTAACAAAAACCCTTATTTTTATTTCTGTTTTAAGCTTACTATCAAACACTTAATTTATAATCATATATTATTTTTTCTTTTATACTTATATTTAGTATTGATAAGATTGATTTTATTTTAAGCATTATTATCTAGATTACATTCATATATATATATTTAGATCAAATGTTAATAAGGTAGAGCATTAACTAAATTTCCAGATCATAGTTTCCTTCACAATACATACATACATACATACATACATACATACATACATACATACATACATACATACATATATGGTAAATGGCCAAAAGTCTTATTCATTTTTAAAATGAACAGTTTGTATTTTATTTGATTAGATTAAATGCTTATTAAAATAATATTGCCAAAATCCCGGGTCGTCACATTCCTCCCCCGTTAAAAGAATTTCGTCCTCGAAATTTAAAGCAAAAGATAATCCAAAAGCTTTTATATCAACAACCCTAGCATACATATCATCATTTCATTAACAATCAACCAAATAGTTTATCCTAACAAACATTACTAGCTATCCGGACACAAATCTAGATAGGCTTTCCTAAAGCTATCCGGAGTTTCCCAGGTACAATCTCTGGGATCCTCGCTCTATTGCACTTTGACAAGCTTCACTACTTTTCTCCTGAGTTGCATCTCGTCTTGATCAATAATCTGAACTGGATTCCTGACCACAGACGAATTTGGCTCAACCTCCAAATCTTCCTGGATTACTGGTTCTACAACCAGTGATTGGTCATGGACAAACTTCTTTAGATGGGATACATGAAATACATTATGAATTCCAGACATCCGTTCTGGCAAATCAATTCTGTAAGCCACAGCTCCAATCCTTTCCAGCACCTGGAATGGACCAATATATCTCGGGGCAAGTTTTCCTGTCTTTTCGAATCTAATAGCTCCTTTGATCGGGGAAACTTTGACAAAGACAAAATCTCCAATCTCAAATTCCAATTGTCTTCGCCTTTTATCTGCATACTTCTTTTGACGGTCTTGAGCAGCTCTCATCGTCTTCTTAATAGGCTCAACTTTCGCAGAAGCTTCATGGATCAAATCTGGTCCAAGCACTAGACAATCTCTCGACTCTATCCAACAGGATGGGGATCTACACGGTCTTCCATATAAAGCTTCATAAGGAGCCATCTTAATACTTGCTTGGTAACTATTATTATAGGAGAATTCTACCAGATGAAGATGGTCTTTCCACGATCCACCAAAATTCAAAACACAAGCTCGCAGCATATCCTCTAAAATTCGGTTAAGCCTCTCCGTCTGTCCGTCTATCTGAGGATGATAGGCTGTACTTAATCTCAAACTCGTTCCCATAGCTGATTGCAAAGCCTCCTAGAATTTGCTAGTGAAGATAGGATCACGGTCACTTACTATACTAACTGGAACACCATGCAATCTAACTATATCTCTCAAGAAAATCTCTGCTAGAGAAGCTGCAGTACGGGTTTCCTTAACTGGTATAAAATGGGCACTTTTAGTTAGACGATCCACAATCACCCATATTCCTTCGTTTCCTTTCTTGGTTCTAGGAAAACTGTCTATGAAATACATAGAGATCATTTCCCATTTCCATTCTAAAACTTCCAAAGGCTGCAACAAACCTGCCGACTTATGTTGTTCACCTTTCACTTGTTGGCATATCGCACATCTATTGACAAAAGAGGTAATATCCCTCTTCATTCCTTTTCACCAGAAAACTCTTTTTATGTCTTTATACATCTTTGATATTCCTAGGTGGATACTCAATTTGGAGCGATGACTCTCTGACAACACCTCCTGCCTCACATCCCTATCACTCGAAACACAAATCCTCCCGTTAATCCTCAATGTTCCTTGGTCATCAATCTCAAAACTTGAACACTGACATTTCCTAACTCTTCTGACGATTCTTCTCAATTTCCCATCTGATCCTTGCTTACTTGCGATCCTCTCCAGAAGAGATGGAACAAATTCCAATAAAGACAAAACTGCATTCCTGCTAAGAGCATCTGCCACAACATTCCCCTTCCCTGGAGTATACAGGATATCCAAATCATATGATGCTAGAAAATCAACCCACCTCTGCTGTCTCAAATTCAGATCCTTCTGAGAGAAAAGATACTTCAACGGTTTGTGATCCGTGAATAACTCGAACTTCTCTCCCAAAAGATAGTGTCTCCAGAGCTTTAAAGCAAAAACAATGGCTAACAACTCAAGATCGTGCGTAGCATAGTTCCTTTCGTGAGGCTTCAATTGCCGACTCGCATATGCAATAACTCTACCATTTTGCATCAGAACTGCTCCCAGTCCAACTATACAGGCATCTTTATAAACCTCAAACTTGCTTTTTTCATCCGGAATAGCCAACACAGGAGCGCTTGTCAACTTTGACTTCAACTTCTGGAAAGCTTCCTCACATTCAGGTGTCCACTTGAATTTAGCTCCCTTCCTTGTCAGCTTGGTTAGATGTAAAGAGATCTTGGAATAATCCTTGATAAACATTCTGTAGTAGCCGGCTAATCCCAAAAAACTACGGACTTCAGTCGGGGTCTTCGGTTGCTTCCACTCCAGAATAGCCTCAACCTTTGCTGGATCTACAGAAATACCTTCTCCAAAAACAATGTGTCCTAAAAATTTGACTTCCGATTTCCAAAAATGGCACTTGGAGAACTTCGCCTTCCAAACATGCCTTCTCAAAGTCTCTAACACAATTCTCAAATGCTGCTTGTTCTCTTCTTCAGTCTTAGAGTAGACCAGGATATCATCGATGAACACTAGAACGAACTTATTCAATACATCTCGAAAGACTCGGTTCATTAGATCGACAAAGTAAGCAGGAGCGTTGGTTAACCCGAAAGGCACAACCAACCACTCATAGAAACAATTTGGTCCCCTAAATGCAGTTATGGGGACACTATCCTCAGCTACCCTTAACTGATGGAAACCTAAAGCTAAATCCAGTTGAGAAAAGACAGAGGCTCCATACAGCTGGTCAAATAGATCATCAATACGAGGAAGAGGATATTTATTTCGGATGGTCACTTTGTTCAACTCTCGATAGTCAACACAGAACCTTAGCGATCCATCCGACTTGGTGACAAACACCGCAGCAGAACCCCAACAAGGAAAACTGGGCCTAATCAATCCCTTCTCCAAAAGATCATGAGTTTTCTTCACTAGCTCCTCCCTCTCCCTAGGAGCCATCCTCCTACTAGGCTGAATCACTGGTACTTCTCCTGGAACCAAATCAATGTGAAACTCTATCTCTCGATGCGGAGGTACACACTTGACTTCCTCGAATACATTGGGAAAATCTTGGACCACATCGATATCTTTAACCTCCTCTTAAGAAGTATCAACCCCATGTAAAAGACTACTCAAATGAATTCCAGAATTATCACACATCACTCTAGCAATCCTACCCAAATCAGTTTCCAATGAAACTGTTCTCTCATCACAATTCAGGACAGCCTTATACTTATCAAGCCAATCCATCCCCAATATAAGGTCAAACCCCTTAAAATCCAACACATAAGGGTCACAAGAAAAACTATGGGACAGATAGGAAATCCTCAAATCCTTACAGATCATATCTAATTTGGTTACCCCTCCTATAGGATTAGGTACAAAGATGGGATAGTCCATAGTACTAGGGGTAAGAAAGAACTTCGCTACTGATTCCAGAGAAATAAAACTCAAAGAAGCACCCGAATCAAACAAAACTTTAATATACTTGCCATCTAAAAGTAATATACCTTCCAATACTCCCTTGCCTTTAGATGAAGTTGATGGTTCACCCTCCAAATAAAATACCTTATTCTGCTGAGCTTTATGAAGTAGCGGGCAATCCTTGATCATATGACCTGGTTGGTGGCAGTTAAAGCACAAAGATTTAAGAACCATTGTAGATCTTGGTCCATTCTGACGCCGCTGCTGCTGCGGCTGCTGAGTTCTTCCCTGAGGACACTGATTAGCCAAATGCCCAACTTGCTGACATTATAGCACTTGCGAGGTCCACTGTTGCTTCCAGGCTTCTTCTTGTTCTGCTTCCTCTAATTGGGATTGAACTTCATTTTATTTGGATTAGCAAAATTTCCTCCCGATGCTGCTACAGGTGCCACTGATCTCTTATTCATCAAATCCTCATATCTCAGAGCCATATCAATTAACTCGACAAAAGATCCTTTCAAATGCGTTGTCATCTTCTCGTGAAATTCTGGCCTTAATCCTTGCACAAACATTTCATTCTTTTTGAGGGGAGTGTCTATAAGCCCTGGTCCATAGCAAGATAGCTCATTGAATTTGGTCTCATACTCCGCTATAGTCACGCTTCCCTGCTTCAAATTCAGAAATATCGGTATATACGAGTTTTCCCTACTGTTGGCATGAATTTCTCCTCAAACAACTTTTTAAATCTTTCCCAAGAAATATCATTCTCAGAGATATTTGCTATCGCTGCATCCCACCAAGCTGCAGCACTTCTTGTAATTGCCATGAAGCCATTTCCCTTTTCTGCTCATCAGACAACTTCATACTCTTAAAGATCCGCTCACATGAGCATACCCAAGCTTGAACCTCAATTATAGTCTCTGACCCTTTAAATGGCCTCCCTCCAAGGTTGGTGAAGTCCTTGCATAAAGCAGCAAAACTAACCTGAGGTGGTGCTGGATCCACAGCCTCACTAGCAGTCCGACTTCGTCCATTATCGGTCGAGGTATTGCCCTTATCTCTGCCTCTCCTTCCAGAACTCACGTTGGCAACCTGGACAGGTAACTCAACAAATTTAGATAGGTATATAGTTATATAAAAATACAAATTCACACTCTCAAGATAGATATTACTCCAAAGCCTAGGTATTATCTCAACCTATGCTCTGATACCAACTGTGACGACCCGCCTTTCATTCCACAGAAAAACGTATCATCGTTAAGAAAAAATAGGTAGAAATAGAAAAGATAGAAGAAAGAACTAACAAATATCAGAATCTCACAGCGGAAACGGAACAAAATATAATACATCACATAACTATTACATAGTTTTACATACATCAGAGTTATATAACATCATACAAACAAGACAGTCATATATATATCTGCCATCACATACATCCCAAAATACAACATACATCAACTAACACAGCGGAAATAGATAGATAGATACGTCCGAACTCCTGCTCCAAGCTCCTCCAGACTTAAATAATCCAAGACCTGATCACTTAGCTACTCATAAAAATTTGAGTACCCAAGAGTTTAAAAAAAACAGAATAAACTACGGGTCAGACATGGTTTTGGTGTGAGTAAAGAGTTAAAGTTGCTTAACTTTGAAAACCATTTGAAACAAAGGTATCACGTAAGACTTCCTACACATAAACACGGGTAAGTTATTACCTTATGCTAACTAAAACATTTTATAGGAAATCCAATGATATTATAATAGGGTCTAGGGTTTTAAAGTAAATAGAAAATAACCGAAATTGTTACATTAATTAAATTCCAGTTACTAGCCACAAAAGTGGGTCATACAATCAAAACCATAAGGGCACGTAGGAAGAATGGGTTTCCATCAATGGCAGGGCTACTGGGGTACCGCCCGTCACAGTACGGGGCCAAGATTACCGTACCGGGGATCACTCCCGATCCCCTGCAACACAAGGCCGGAACCATCCCTTACTGGACAGTCTCGAACAAGACAACCCCGTAGTTGTGGCCAACAACTTCCCACACAGCCGAAAAAAGGGACATCTAGACAAGGGTATATCTCGTCCTACTTGGGTGCTACCCACTTAACCTTGCTGAACCTCCCCTGTTTTAGCCATTCTCGGTTGGTGAGGCTTGAGGCTACGATTACCTTTAGAGAACACATCTTTTAGAATGCTCATCGTCCTCCTGACGATGTTCTGAAAACATTTAATCCATACAAGTTCGTTCCGGGTTCGAACGAAACCGAAGGCATTATCTCGTTATACTCGTTTTGGAATCACCCTCAGAGTTAACGACGATAACCCTTGCACTCTGAAACTCCATCTTGATCTTTACTTGAGATGTCACGACCTAACATTTAACTTGGATCGATGTGGTTTTCGGATAATCATAACTGATACCCAATCCCGGACTCATCGAAATCCAAACGTGTTTTAAAGGCCAAGTGGTTTAATAGTTTAAACAATTTAATTCAACACTTTGAATTCACATAGCATTTATCACAGATAAATCATACTCAAACATCACAGATATATCCAAAGCATATCACAGAGTATAATAGAATATCACCAAATAGATATCACAAATCCAGATATTCTACTTATACGATCATCCATAAACAAGCATCCTTAATCCTTATTGTAATTAATTCAATTACCTTAAATTAATTACTTGAGAATTAATCACTTAATTCTTCTTAATTAATCATTAATTAATTACAAACCATTAAATTAATTAATCACTTCTTAATTGCCCTTTTAAATCAACTTATTAAACCTTAATTACCTAATTAATTACCCCTTAATTACCCATTACTTAATTAATTAAT
Organism: Allium cepa; assembly: GCA_030765085.1. Classification (NCBI taxonomy): domain Eukaryota; kingdom Viridiplantae; phylum Streptophyta; class Magnoliopsida; order Asparagales; family Amaryllidaceae; genus Allium; species Allium cepa. The sequence goes on from CM060929.1 coordinate 1,003,062,296, forward strand.
CATTAATTACTAATTAATTAATCCTTAACCCATAATTAATTACTTAATTAATTAACTACTAATTATTTATTAATTAACTTTAATTAGCTAATTTACAATTCTTAATTACAAATTAATTAATCCTTAATTAATTAATCTATAATTCCTAACTAATCAATTACTTATTCGATAATTTAAATAATTAATTACTCTTTATTTAATTATCAAAATCTTAATTACCTTTAAGATAATTCACCTTCTTAATCACACCATTAACAAAACCTTTAATTAACATTTAATTATTTTTATAAAAATGATTAAGTGTAAAATCTCTTTAAGGTTTATCAACTTAAATTAACAAACATACCATTCCTTAATTAAAGTATTAAAAGACATTTAAGGAAATAATTTATTTAAGAAAGGGTTAAACAGTTTCATTTTAAGTTTCCAAAAGGACTCTATTAAAGCAGATTTAAAAACTTGCATTCCTCTGACTTCGGGTTAGACCTGATAATAACTCAGTGCTGCTTCGAGTTATCATCTTCTCCTCATATTTTTTTAAGAACAAAAGTTATTATATTTCCCAGACAACACACGCAATAACTCAAGTCAAAACTTCAAATCACGAGTACCACTTCGGGTTACCACGAACCCACTTCTTCCGGGACACCAATACTTTGCCGTGCACGTGCACAGCGCCTCACCGACACTTTGGCGAACTATGCTCCCTCCGACGAGTCGCAAACTATCGCTACATCTGAAAACAAAGATCGATTCAACTCCATAAGCTCTAAATCGAAATCGAGTCTGCAGTTCGAAAACTAGAACTCGACCTCACCTATCAAATCGCTTCGCCCCGCCCACGCCGTCCACCTGAGGCACTATGACTCCGGCCTCTCCTCGCCGATCCCCCATACTACCATTCCATTGAGTACCATGCAGCTCGATTAACCAGAGGAGACGAAATCATCTCATTTTCGACCGCGACAAACTCGAGTGCTAAACCCTAGATTAGCCTCGTTCCACATCATTTGCAATGGAAAAATTATTTAACAATTTTTCCGACTCCACCATCAGCCACACTAGCTTCAAGCAAAATTTCAACACCCAGCATACCTCCATCGCCAGCAATTGGTTAAAACCCATTTACGGTTCATCCATAAACTGCTTGTAGTACTCTCTACTAAAAATCACCATTTTAGTTTTAAAAATCCTATTTTCGAATGTTGATTCAAGTTATGTAATTGAATTATCAATTTATAACATTCGAATTTAACATATATTTACACTTTTCTCTGTAAAACTCTGTAAAACTAAGTTTCCAGCTGTAATATTTCACCAACATGCTTTAAACAAATTTTTAAATCTTGATTTAAACAAAACAACTTGTTTTGTTTTAAACTCTAAGCCTAATAATGGCTAGATGAAAATATGTTGAATTTTGATTAACTATTCAACTCTGTAACTAAAAACAGAGAAGAACAGGTAAAATAAATTTACACAGAACAACTCATATATATATATATATATATATATATATATATATATATATATACACACACAGAGCTACATTCAAAAAAAATACACATGCAAACACAATATTATCCATGAATCACATACACAAATTTTATTATACCTAAGTCTTTAGAAAATGCGTTTACTCACTTAATTTGTTGAACAGAGAACCAATATCTGGAAGCTGCTAACTTGATTTTCTTTTAAATCTTCTTGCTTTGTTTTGTTGAGTTATATTTGAGTTTGTAAAATGTGATGCTTGCTTTTTTCTTTCTTTCTGGTTTGCTGTGTTTTGAACGAAATGGAACAAGGAGGTATACATATATAGAGAAAGGTTTTACAGGTGATTAGTATTTGCTGTACAATTTGTTTTTTTTGGTCAGAGATTTTTCTCTTTGACCAGGCAAGAATTTTTTTGAACTGAAATGATTTATAACATTTCAAAATGACCTTTTTTGTGCTAGAATTGATAGCATTAAATGCAAGTGTCTCCTTCTACATTTACATACTTATCCTATTGATTTTGTATGTACATAGATATTTTTTTGCCTTGCATATACACATGTATTTCCATAGTATATATATATTCTAGAATTACCTTATGTGTTTACTTTATGTTTTCATAGAACCCTTTAATCTTATATATTTATTTCTATTTCTAATATAAACCCTTATTTTTATTTTTATTTTAAGCTTACTATCAAACACTTAATTTATAATCATATTTTTTTATAATTATATTTAGTATTGATAAGATTGATTTTATTTTAAGCATTATTATCTAGATTACATTCATATATATATATATATATATATTTAGATCAAATGTTAATAAGGTAGAGCATTAATTAAATTTTCAAATCATAGTTTCCTTCACAATACATATACATATATATATATATATAAATGGTAAATGGCCAAAAGTCTTATTCATTTTTAAAATGAAAAGTTTGTATTTTATTTGATTAGATTAAATGCTTATTAAAATAATATTGCAAAAATCCCGAGTCGTCACATCCAACAAGTTTATCCTCGTTCTTGCAGACTCTGGCCATGCGTTGATCTGGCGCAAAGCTAGAATTTTTCAAGTACTTAGTAGACCTGTTTCAACACCCAGTGAAAATACTTGAAAAACTTTCAAAACCGATATGGAAAGTACAATCCAAAAAAATCACCTGGATCGCAGATACACAATGGTTGCGCTTGGACCCCCCAGGAAACATCCGTACCTTTAAGCAATCACCGCCTTGCGAATTACGCCATGATAACCAAAACTGTGGACCGCAAGATACATAACAATGGTTACTCCTGGATCCCTCAGGAAACATCCATACCCTTTAAGCAATCTTTGCCTTGCGGATTACGCCATGACAACAAAACCAGTAAACCGCAGGATACATAATAATGGTTACGCCTGGATCCCCCAGGAAACATCCATACCCTTTAAGCAATCTCTGCATTGCGGGTTACGCTACCAAAAAATGACCATGGGTTACGCCACGATAGGACACTAGAGTATCACATCCGAAAAACCAAAATCAGAGAGAATAATATCGATAGAATGAATCCACAATGTGGCCACAAAGCGGATATCAAGCAGAAGGCACTTTCCATATCTTTACTTCGAAAATATGTATTATATAGTACCCTTTTCAAATCACTTTCAAATATCATACTTTATATAAAGCCCACTATACATAAGATTTCATTTTCAACTCGAATACTTTCCAAAACCAATAGTATATCAAATCATACTTATATAAACTTCGATTATAAAAGATTTCTCTTTCCAAATTGAGTACCTTTCAAATCAATAATTTTCAAATCGACTTCATACTTATACAAATCCATTTTATACAAGTTCGACAACTCCCAAATCAAGTACTTAATAATACAAGGTTCTCAATTTCAAATCATTACAATATCAATACATATATCTTTCGAACATCAAATCATACATCGCACTTGAAATCAAAATTTGGTTTCACAATATCACTCGCATAGCAAAGATATTAGACTGGCCTCTCTCCCACTCTGAAACTCGAAAACCAATGCCAATGATGCGTGCACTGATCACTGAAATTATCGTCCAGCGACATAAGTGCGTTCTGGACTTCTATTTTCTTGAAAACTTCTTTGAAATTTCTTCGAAATCATTAGAACTTCTTTAAAGTCATTTGAAACATTTCTTATTCGAAAAATACTTTCAAATCGTATTATTATATATTTAAAAAATCTTAAAACCAATTTCAAAAATACCGAAGTTCAATTCCTCGAATTTCAAATTCAAACCCCTTAAGTTATAAATCATTCTATATAAATCAAATTTATTATATAGATTACAAAATTTCAAATCCTTTTGAAATTTCAATTTCTAGTTTTTAAAAGGTATATAATCCTTCCGAAAGAAATTTCACCTTTATATATAGAATATAATCAAACTTATCAAAAAAAATTCGATGTATAAAACAATTTGTAAAATACAAACAAACCCAATTTTTCAAAGGATGGTTTAAGAATGGATTTCAAAACAAAAATAGAGTTTTCAAATTAGAGGAACTCTAGTCAAACAAAATTCTGATTCGAAGATAGGCTCAATCGAAGCTGAGATAATTAAATTTCAAAATAGGAGATGGATATACTTACATAGATCGCGGGCAACCTTAACCGGGTCAACCGTGACTTTAGGAACAAGATCAATGCAGAATTCTGAGGCAAATCGACATTCGATCACCAGAGTTAGAATTCGACATAACAAGAGATAGCAGTATCTAAACCGAGGGATATATAAATCTCCAGTGAATCAATACCAATTGTAAAGGAGTTTCACCCCTTTACAAATCACTCAAAAATTGAAGGAATCGCTGATTCGTATAGAGATCATTCGCAGTGGAGTTAAGGGACACTCTAGAATCAAGAAACACGAATAGGGAGATAAGATAATGGATTTTGGAACCACAGGGAACGTTCCAAAGTGTGAAGAAAACCAAATCAAAGAGGAAGAAATTCAAGCTCGAACAAAAGTGATTCTGCAAATAAATTTACTAAATATGCTAAGTTTGCCTAGAGCCAAAGCTCTAATACCAACTGTAATGACCTGATATTTTCAACCATTCGCATCCGCACAAGTCGGACTTGAATTGCTCAAAATATCAGATTGTTAATTTTATTTAGCAAAACTCAAAATATACAGTAAATAAATCATTCATAGAAACACAGACACAGAGTAAATAATAATAATGCAGCGAAATAGATAAATAGTAGTTCATGAAGCTAGTATATACATAACAGAGTTGAAATAAAATACAATAGAATATTTCAAATACAGTGAATTCTCCAATACAACTGATGACCTCTCTGAACAAATAAACTGGAAAAGCTGAAAGCTAAATCAATAGTTGGATCTCCAAGCGAAGCTCCAAACTCCAAAGGTGAGTCTTAAATGCTGAATTACCCAGTCTGACCCGAGCGTAAATAAAAACACAAACACTCGAGTCGGGATTAACATTCTTATATCAATAAATCCAACTCAAGTGAAATATCAACTGAAATACAAGTAACTTAAAGGATGTTTGGGATAACCATCCTTTATGGATCTGTGAAAATATCTACAATGCATAAACATACACTATAACACCGTAGTCATTTCAAATTAATTCATACTTCAAAACCAAATTGTCATTTCATTTCAAATATATCTATTTCCCAAAATAGTGTGTATATATATTAAATAATTTATAAAGTAAAGTATTTTGTGATTTCCTCAACTTCACAAATTTCTTCAAAATCAACTCGATTTTCCCATTCAAATTTAATTCAATCTCAATTTATCAATTTCCATTCGATTTAGTTCTGACTAAACAAATTAAACCTTATCGATTTCAAATACAGATTTGAAATCACAAATAAACCATTTAAATTTCAATGTAATTCAAAGTCAATATAACTCGAAGCTTTAAATATTCAACATTTCAAAGACAAAATTTGATAATCGCATCAATCTCCCAATTTGACTTCACTATTATTTAGTTTTGGAAAATTTCACTTAATAAATTCAATATTATTTATATGACCTTAATTTACATTTTCTATATATTACCTTCGATTTTTTTAGACATGACATATCCATTAAATTACTTGAATAAAAATCAAGTTATAAGATCATATTTTAAAATTTCATATTCGATAGCTTTAAATCGATTTAATTTAAATAGAATCCTTAATTGAATACAATTTCAAATAAGTCTCAAATATATCTTCCAACCTTAGCTTGTAAAATTATTCCACAAATCTTTTTCTGAAATACAAATTTAATAAATCCTTAAACATATTTCATATTAATTAAATCAATCTTAATTAAATTATATATTATTATTAAATCATATATTAAAATTATATAATATTTAAATCAATATTATTAAAACCATATATTTCTTTCAAAACCATAGAATTCACTTTCAAAATATCTAGATAGACCAACTGCGTTAGTGTATAAGTTTCTATTCTATGGTCAAGTGATACGAATATTTATCATTTCAATCGGTAATTTAAATATATACGGGTAGATATCATTTCGACCCGCAATCCCAAATTCAAAACCAACGAAAATCGCTTGGGTCTATCATTTCAACCCATAACGATTTTCTCCTATTCTAAAGTCCGTTCGAGTATGTAACATTTCAACCCATAGTGAATTTTATACTAACAGGGAACTTGCAGAGTGATAACCGATAAAAATATAACAACAGGCATATATCATCAATAACAATATAATATAAACAACTTGATATGTTGTCATATCCATGAGCAGTTACAGATAATAGCATATATAACAATTTAAATAACTACATCAGCATATTTCAATTGTCATTTCAATTGAAATCAAATTTAATAAATATATGAGCGTTAATCGTGAGTGATTACTCACCTTTCGAGGCTAGAGAGATAGATAATAGAATGAGTTACAAATCCAAGGACGAATTACGAATAAAGCTAAATTGGCACGAATTCGACGGACAAGCTGATAACAGAAATCGATAACGAATCAGAACCAGATTGATGAAGATAGATGGTATAAATGAACTTATATGTCTAACTATATATAACTATTTATAAAAATCATAATTTAAATTTCAACACATCAAATTAAATACGTAGGTATTTCAAAAATCATCGCTTAAATCAAACACATATATTAAAATCTAACATATATACATAATAATGATTTGGAATAAATACCAATATAGATATACAAACATATAACTTTGCTTATATCCTATATAAAACAACAATATATATAAAATTAAATTTTGAATCTATATATATTTCAAAAATTAGAATAATATATATATATATATATATATATATATATACATTTCAAAGAAATACTAAATTTGAATATAATTAAATAAAATCTCAACCCATTTATTAAAACCCGAAATTATGTATACACTAACAGTTCAAATATATTGTCACAACGGTGATCATTATCATGCAAACAATATAAATGTGAATACACATGCAGACTGTCAATGTATATATGCAAACAAAAATGCGAACAATATAATTTCAAAACAAACGCAGACCAGGAGTTTCTGAAAACAAAGTATATATATTATAAAATGCATGAAATCTAACACACATATAACAACTTACATAAAAGCTTTGTAAGCTATATAACACATGTACAATATACGTGTAAAACTGTACACTATATATGCCTTTAACTCATATAAACTAATATATAAATTTATACATAACTTATACTTTATATACTGTAAAACAAATTTTATACCATACATGACTTACACTATATATACATATAATATAAACAGAATAATAGACGTGACCATATATAAACAGACATAGTATATATCTAACTTTTGTAAATATACACAAGTATAAATATAACTCATTTAAACTTATAAACCTAGTTTCAATAAACACAAAGAACACTGCCAAACTTCATATAAAACTATTTGTATATCATCGATTATGTTATAAATACTGTACGACATAAGTAAGTTTTCATATAAAACATATTCTTTTATACTGCTATATATATAATGGTCGAAACTACTCCCAAAATAAAAATATTAATATGATATAATTTTAACTAAAGTATTAACATCAATATATATATGCCAAAACATGTTGCTGCATGAAAGCCCGAAGTGGAGAAGCTGAGCAATGAAGTGGCTGTAGTTGTCGTGCGCAACCGTGTAGGTTTGCCTTGCTTGCAGAGGAGGCATAGGAAAGGTGGCAGGAGGAGTGCCGATGCGGCTGAGATGGTGGTGACGAGGTGGGTAGCAGGCGGAGCTGCGGTCGAAGCTAGGTACGGTGGGGTATTCGTGTATAAATGAAGTGGATTTCAAGGCAAGTCGGACGGTCGCGGAGCGACTAGGCTCGGTGCGGAGCACAAGTGGGATGCGGCGTTCAGGAGGCGGGGTTGCTGTCGATTGGGGCTCGGCTTGGCGTAGTCGGACTCGGCTGATGCGGGCTCGGGGTTTGATGCGGCCGAGGTGGGTCAGTGCGTGCTCGCGAGGCAGCGGTTGTGAGGTCAGAGGGAAACAGAGGAAACAGTGGCGGCTATTCGATTGGAGGTAGGCATGGTATGAAGTAGAAGTGGTGAGGGGAAAAGTAAGGCTAACAGGCTATTTTTTGTTTCAACAGTGTGCATACAATTGGTTTCTAAAAGAGGATGGTTAGGCTTATCGTGGCTCGTGGCTGAGGAAAGTTGCGTGCAAACGAAGAGGATGGTAGAGATTGAGTACACAGAAAAATGAAAAGTTACAAAATAAATATAAAATTTTATGAAATGTGAAGGGACAGCTGCCGTTTCATAATTTAATAAAGATAACAGGCTGGAAGGCAAGGCACACGAAAGGACAAGAGAAAACAAAAGGCACAAAATACGGGTACCGATACGACAAACTACTTTGTCGTTTTCGTCGTGCACTAGACACCAAGACACACAGAATTGAATATACCATAGAGATCGGTACGACGAGACGATCAAAATGGTATATAGATATCAGTGGCACGATTGTCCGATAAAAAATCGATATCAGTACGAAAATGCTGCTATTTCACCGAAAATAAGATCGACGGAGCAATAACAGTCAAAATTTAGAGAAATGAAATATGACGCCTTGCTCAGAAGAAGATTTACAATTTTTCTATAGAAAAATATTCAAGTTTGGAAAACATTTCATTGTCATCAAATATTAACTAATATAAATTGGAAAAAAAATCACATGGAAATAACCTCAATATTATCAGATGAATATTTACCATTTACTATGTTGAAATGGACGTATTCTAAATATTAAATTTTTATTTCAAAATTTTATTATTTAAAATTTCACAAAATTTCAATTAAATATTTTAGTAAAACAAATAAAATTATTTAAAATTTTACGGTTCGTTACACTTACTAACTTTAATGAAAACGACTTGAAATTAAAAGTAGAATCTACTTTAAGCATGGCTTATTAACTATTGAATTAGAAACATAAACCATCAAATTTTGATTCTAAATCCACTTTCATTACCATGATCATACATAGACAAAGAGGTAATTAGTGATTCGTATGACTAAGCATAGCCTATTTGTTTTGAACAACATAATCTATCAAATATTGAATACAAAATCACACAAACATCTAACTTTTCATTAAGCATAAAAGAGAAATAAATGAAAATTTATGTTGCATCTACATGATTCAAGAGAGCTTCATTGCCTCTAAATTAAAGGGGTTTAACCTCTCATTTGTGTTACCATATCAACACTAGTAGTATGCAACATGAAAATAAATAAAGAAGGAAAATAAAAGCTAATGGAAAAGAAGACTAATCTAATTGCATAAAAGAAAATCTACACTTCTAGCATGAAGGAAATGAACATGAAATTAAAAGGAAACAATATTAACATTGCATAAAAAGAAGAGAAAATTACATAAAATAAAAATGGCTTAGTAGCCATGAAAAGAAAAGGAGCTTTCTTTTATTTATGAGCCTAAACTAAAAAGAAGAGAGCCTAAAGAAGAGATTAAAGAAGAGGAGGGTTACATGAAGATATGGGGAATTTATATAAGTTAGAAACCCTAATTCATTTTTTTGAAGAATGCCCAAAATACTCTTGAGGTAGTGTAGCCACCAAGTAATCATTAGTATGTCTTAATCCTGCACTTAAATGTGCATTAAGCTTTAATGGACTTTTAGCATGTGCATTAGCTCCTAAAGATCAAGGTAAGTGGGTCGGTGGGGTCCTCCATGTTCATGAGTTTGAATTATTTTCATCTTTATTTGCTTTGTTTTCTTTTTGTGCATGCATATCTTCATAAAACCACTTGTAATTTCCATCCCATTTTCCTACAAAATAATATAGAAATTCCCATTTAAATTTTCTCAAATTAATATATGCATAAAAATAACCATTTTGCCCCTATATGAAGATGAATATGTGACGTTTTGAAAATAATTTGAATTTTGGTTTAAACAAGTTAAAATACCCAATATAATCATTTATTAATTTAAATAGATTAAGTATGGTGGTAAAAATTTGCACATTTACATGCACATCATTACTATAATGAGGCTTAGAGGTACCATAGCACTTGACCGATGCTATGACTACCTTTATCACAAAAAAGGTTCAACTTTTGGCATATATCAACGTCACAACCAATATGGCCAAACTACCAAGTTTTGACACTCAATGATTTATACTACAAATATACAAATGGAATTAAAACACAGATATATGACTAAAATAAAAAATGCCAACGACGAGAAATCCGAATTTCACTACCAAATTCCCTGTATTTCATTTTCTGTGTCATTCGCTTTTCAAAGCGAAAATCCAGCTAAACCAAATTGACAAATCATTCCAACACAAAAAATAGTTTATATCTACAATATATCATTATAGTAATCATTTAGAGGTGAGATAACTCACCAAAATTCTAATTGACATTTAAGCATTCCAATTTGATCGATTTTAGCTCAAAATTTCACTTGCTTCAAACTTGATAAAATAAGTTCTAGCGTAGATATAGTTCCTATGAGCGCAATGAAAAAAATCGTATCTCAATTGGATCTCATATGAGTGAGATATGTATTTTATAAAAAATTTAGATTAAAATATTAATTAATCCACTTAATTACACAATTAATTGGTTAATTATCAAAAAAATCTTCTTCACTCCTTCTAGTTATACTCGTTGTACATGTGCACTCCTAAACATCCTAAACCTATGACCGCATACTACTCTCTCTTTATAACCTCACTCGACACATTATGAAATCCAACACCAATTGCTCTAATCAACTCCTCTTCGCATTCTCTTTCCACTAGACCCAACGATTCAATGCTCAATCCATCCTCCCAAAAACGCGACTAGGAAGCTTTGATTGCGACATCAAATATGTCGCATCACCCAAACATGAGCCGCCCAACTCCAAAACGTCACTGACCGAGCTCCTCCACACGAGAACCTCGAATATACCAATGCCAAGCTCTAACTCCTACTAAATAGCTTGCAAAGTGAAAAACCATAGTTCCACCTTCATCATATTGATCTCTCAAAACCTGACCAAACTCTGCAAATCTTACATGGATTTGAAGCCTATACCCATACAAGTTCAAAGAATCTTGTTTTTCGTTTTTTCGTTAATCGTATTATTTCATTTTCGTTTTCGAAAGTTGAGGCTAAGTTTTTATTTTATTTTTTTGATTTAAATGAGAGGTGGAGGGAAAATGGAAATAACACGGAAAGTGGGATGAAAAGTCCAAGGTTCGAATTTTCTAAGTTTAGTTTATTTTGTGATTTCTACCATCTCGCTATACAGAATTTTGTTCGCGTACGAACCGCGAACGACAAAAAAAGAAAATACGGTCATGCACAATAATGCGGCATGATCCAAAAACAATTATAAAATACACTTGTAATCTCATTTGGTAAAATTTCAAGAATACCAGCATTTGTCGTAAATACGTCAAACGAAAATTTAAATATTTCCTAAACTAAAAATTATGAAAAAATCAAATAAATTAAATTAAAAATACATCAATAAAATTCAAGTCGATTTATCAAAATTTAATTTTCTTATTATTTATTAAAATTGAGTCAAACTTGAATATTTAAATAAAATAATATTCCCATCCGAAAAGTTAAAAATTCAGATCATTACAAAATGTCACTTTGACTATTTAAAATAAATAAGTTTATGTATATGTATAAATAAAGTTTTCATCCAATTTTTTTATTTTACAAAGTCAAAACATAAGATTTGAGTTCAATATCAATACAAATCAAGCTTTGGTATGGTGGATAATTTGTAAGACAAACTTTCTTAATTCATTACTTCATTCAATATCATTTATTAGATCTAATTCTAAAATTCAAATGCTTGCAATTACGACTATATACACACACCTCTAATTTTAAAATTAAAATGCCTTTAATACAACAATATATATAATATGTACATTTGGTAAAACAACATGGCGCAAGGCGAATGAATTTTAGACATTAAATTCAAAGTATTTCAATCATAACTATCATTTATTAAGCTATTTGAAATCTTTAATTGCGTATTGTTTGGACCAAAAGTTGGCATAAGCACCCAATAGAAATTTTAAAAGTAAATAAATGAATAATATAAAATGAAAACAGAGGAAAGTAGTAATAAAATAGCGGTAAATTAAAGCAATAACAAGAACACGACAATTTATAGTGGTTTAAGCGTTGTTTGCTTAAATCCACTTTAAATAGGTTGCTTTATTAATCACTTTACAAACCAAGCATAACAGGGATCAGATAAAAATTCTTAGTTACAATAGAGTACAAATCAATTAGGAGAGAAAAAAATCCTAAAAAGGAACAACCAAGCCTGTATTTATGTACTAAGATGGCAAAATATCTCCCTGAAAATTCGGCAGAGGCATCTCCAAAACCATATGGACCCATCGAGAGATCGCATGACCTGAATCCCAAGGAACATGGATCATTTTCGATCCCTATTTTGGAGGTATTTGGGGGTGAAATCCTTATGGTAGCTTCCTCATGCTGTAAATGCTTTGTCTTTGAGATTCATGCCAATCGGATTACTAGAATTTGAGTTATTGCTCGTTCTTTGCTTCAATATGAGTTGTCTTCTGATTTTAGCCGATCCCAACTAAGCGAAGAAGGCCGATCACTCTTAGTTCATCCTTTTGAGGTGCGATTCCTAAGGTCTCCACTTCTTGCTTTCAGAATATCATACGTATTGGATTTATGGATTTTAGATATTAACTGTTTTCTATTTAATTGCACTTGCTTCTTGAAACATGTTGATCCCTATATTAGAGAATGGTTTTAGTTGACCCTCCTCTATGTTGAACTATATTTTATACTTCAAACATTCTGCATTGCGTATCTCTCAATTTCGTTCGATCAAGGCTTCATACTATCATATGTATTTGATATTTAGACCCCACAATCCTTGCTCTAGACATATTGGCCTTGATGACGGTTGAATCTAACTTGTCCAATCAGTTTGAATATAGCCGGATCAAAATGCTGGACAACACTTACCCCATAAAGTACATCTTATACTAAACATGATGTACTTTGAGTTGAAGCAAGTTAGAGTCATCGAAAAGAAATTCATCCAGCTTTCTGAATGGTCGTTATACTCCCATCGAACTATTTCCCCAAAGGATTGTATCTCTCTTTGATCGTCATGATGCTTGGTCGATTTTCAATAGTATAAGTTCGGGATTATATTCTGTCAGCTGATATACATGCTCAGTTTTACGAGATTAGTAAGCTTTGGAAATATGATCCAGTTTCGATCTTGAAAGCTTTAGGTTTGAATTCAATTTTCATCGATTTCAAAAATTTAACCTTTAAACTATATACGTGCATTTTCAGGTACATGCTTTTGTCATTGGCTCCCGAACGCTTTTGTACGCTCACGGATCGTTGCCAACTTTCATTGAATTATGTGCAATTTATTGTATTTCATATTTGTCTACATAATTTATTATGTCTATGTTTGCAAGCACATAGGGCTCGTAATCGATCCTTTTTGTTTGTATAGGGATCGATATTATGTTGGCTGAACCCTTCATTCTCCTCCATTTTTTTGTATGCTCGTAAAGATAGGAATTTTATTCCCTAGGGTAGGGATCTTACCCGATCCCTATTACCTGAAGGACTTACTATTTTTTGGGCTTCAAAGAGATGTTCAAGTGGGTCGATCCCTCTAACTTTGTGGAAGATGGAAAAGTGAACTGAACCCTTATCTCTCATATATAAACTAACATTCAACTTCCCATTCTTAGTTTATTTCATTTCTTCGACTGTTTAATTTTCATTGAGCTTGGTTCCGAACCCTCCCTCTCTAACCTAAAAACCTGATCCTTCTTCTCATATCAAACATCACCTTTTACTTTGGATTCTCCATGCTCATCTTGCTCTAGACTTCTGCTCCATCCTCAACTCAGATCGAAATCAAGCATTTCCTCTTGTGTGACTTGCATTTTTTAGACTTAGGTAGGTTTTCTTACCTTTAGCCTTTAACTTGCGATGAGAATTAGGTTCAATTACACTAATCATGGGTTAAGGAAAGGACGAGATGGATGATGATGATGCAAGATTCGACGAGTAGTGGGGGAGGAAAAGAAAAAAAACAAAGCACGTAGAAGCGAAGGGACCTGTCATGCATTGGTGAAGGAAAAGGATCAGAGTGGATGCTTGATGAAAGTGTGAAAAGGTTGAAGTAGAAGGATCAGTAGTTGAGGTTCGAAGATGGATCGGTTGGTTACTAATGTGAAGTGGGGTTCGGTTAGATTATCACCTGGATGAGGGGTCAGTTGTTGAGTGTATGTTGAGGAATCGGTTATAGGTTTAGAAGAATTACGAATGTGGTTAGTTGAGGGATCAATTTTTTTAAAGTAAGGAGATTCAGTAGCTTTGTTGGTGTGAAGATGGATCGGTCATTCATAAAGCGAAGAGGGATCGGTTGTTATAAAGTAAAGGATCAGCATAAACAGGGATCGACTATTTGTACTTGGCCAATTATAAGCTTTGAATTAAACTTTAAAACCAATCCAATTCACTTGTTTGAACAATTAGTGTTAGACTCTCGATTTTGATTATAACAACCTATATAAAATGTTATGTATACATTAAACATACTTTGTAGGAGATTTATTGCAGATTCATCTACAGATGATTATAGCCGTATATTTTGTGTCTAGAGTATATATATTACTTAGAAAATTTGTTAAAATCTCTCCTTAAATGATATATATATATATATATAAAAATATATACACACACATGCACATACATGCTCATACATGCACAAAACAGCAAAATCAGACGTCTGAATCCATTCATTCAGATGTCTGAGTACTGAAATAAGAATATTATTTTCACAATATTCAGACGTCTGAACTAAAATATTTAGATGTCCAAATGAGGTCAAAAATGAACTATTTCTTTGTTGTTTACGTTTCAATCTAATTCAGAAATCTGAATTTTTTTATTCAGACGTCTGAATATCCCCAACTGTTATTTTCTTGAAAAGTCGCTTCTCTTCACCAAGAGAAACATCCTTCTTAAATCAACGGTTGCATCCGTTCTTTTCAATATAACTTTTCATTTAAAGATGCAACTCTTCATATACTATATATAGATTAGAGAATTCAACAAACAAATTACCGAATTTACTTTAGCATTCTTGAATTCTTATCTATTCTCAAAGTTTTCAAACTGCACTCAAATTCTTACATATTTTGATCATTGATCACTTTATCTTCCATAATTCTCAAAGCATATCACACTATATATCATAAAGGAGAAGATTATAGGAAGATTGTACTCAATTGACTTATCAGTGTTATTTAAGAACACACTACAGTCAGATATCTTTTGTATTGAAGTCCTATTCGGTTGCTTAGGCAGGTGAAGTCCTGTTCGATTGCTCAGGCAGTATAAACCTATTCCTCCGGGTTAAGTGAGGATTGTTGTAGTTGAAATTCCAGAAGGAGTCTGGGATTGTACGTAGAACGGAAAGTTCGAACCAGTATAAAATTCCTGGTGTGCTTGTTTTTTTTTTACTTTGCTATTATCATCTGTTTCTGCATTTATATTTAATTATATTCCATATTACACGATTCTAAGTAATAGCTAGCCATAGTAGTTACTTTCAGTTGGTATCGGAGCAAGGCATCTTATAACCATTACACAGTTATCTGATATTTTTACCAATATGGAAAACAACACCAGCATTACCAACACTGTCACTAACACAAGTTTTATTGAACGTCAATCCACTGCACGACCTCCATTTTTCAATGGTTTAAATTATAATTATTGGTCTACTCGTATGAGAATTTATATGCAATCTAATAGTTTTGAATCATGGAATATCACACAGAATGAATACACTCTTCCTACTGGAGAGTATTCCACTTGGTCAGACACACAAAAATTAGATGCTACTGCCAATGCTAAAGCTATGAACATGTTATTCTGCGCACTAGATAGAAATGAATTTAATCGTGTTAGCATGTGTCAAACTACTTATAAAATTTGGAGAACACTTAAAATCACTCATGAAGGAACCAACAAAGTTAAACAAAGCAAAATCTCCATGCTCAAAAATCAGTTTCAAAACTTTAGAATGAAACAAGATGAATCCATAAATGATATGTACTCTAGATTTCAAGATATCTATCATTCACTATTAAGATTAGGAGAAAAGTACACTGATTTTGATATTGCATCATAAATCCTAAACTCTTTGACAGATGAATGGGAAAGAAAAGTCTTGGCCATTGAAGAAGCTAATGACCTTTCTACCATAAAACCTGAAGAGTTAATAGGAAATCTAATGTCCTATGAAGCGAATTTGCAGGCAAAATGAGTACAAATACAAGACAAAAAGAATATAGCTTTCCATGCTAAAGAAGAAAAAGATGAAGATTCGGATGAAGAAGATCTAGCATTTATTGCCAAAAATTTCAAAAAATTCTTGAAATTCAGGAAAAACATCAGAAATAATGGAAAAAAGTACTTCCCAAACAAACCATCATCTTCAATTCTAGAATGCTTTAATTGCCATAAGAAAGGTCATATCCAGAAAGAATGTCCAGAATTAAAGAAAAAATACTTCAACAAGAGCAGAAAAGATAAAAAAAGAAAGCATTCTTCGTAACATGGGATGATTCATATATTTCTTCATCAGATAATGGTAGTGAAAGTGAAAATGAGCAAGCAAATGTCTGCTTTATGACTACTAAAAACGAGGTTAGTAATTTTACTTTTGATGACATGATTGAGATAAATTCAGAACTAGTTGATACTTTGAAAAATCTCAAAAGAAAATATAATGAGACTCGTGAACATTAGAACAAAGCAGAATTCGAAAGAGATATGCTTAAAGATGAGAAGAAGATACTAGAGGAAGAACTTGAAAAATTACAAGAATCATTCTCTAATATAAATTCTCAACTTACTCTTTTGAGTCATGAAATTGAAACTCAAAAAGAAAAGAATGATGCTCTTGTTTTTGAAAATCATGAACTAAAAACTAAGGTAAAATTGATAGAGTTGGATAATAGTAGTCTCAAAGCTAAATTAGAAAGCATTACCAAAAATGTTTCAAATTTTAATAAAGGAAGAGAAACTTTATCTAAAATTATTAATGGCTCTCAATCTGTTTCAAGTAGAAAAGGATTAGGATATGTTAAGAAAACAACAATTTCACCTAAAAAGAAAATTAAGAAAAATATAAATTCTACTATTGAACGGACAAAAAGGAATTCTAAGTATAAAAATCTGGGTTCCTAAAATAAACAACGGTTTGATTAGGAAGAAATATATAAACAACTTTTTTGAAACTTTTCATAAAAATAAAAAATACGCTTTTAAATGGGATACTGAGCCCTCTTGGGTTTGGTTTCCTAAGATTTAACTCTTAGGAACCTATTGAAAAAGTGGGTACCAATATTATCTCTTATTTTTTGTAGGTCCCACTCAAGAAAAGAGGAAAATGGATACTCGATAGTGGTTGCTCAAAACATATGATGGGAGACAAAGGTATGCTATCAAATATTACTTACTCAGATGGAGGATCGGTCACATTTGTAGACAACTCCAAAGGTTATATCATCGGCAAAGGCGATGTGAGCAATAACGGTATTTCAAATTTACCTCTTATTTCAAATGTTTTACTTTTCAAAAATTTAAAACATAATTTACTTAGTATCAGCCAATTGTGTGACAAAGAATTCAAAATCACTTTTTCTAAAAACAAATGTAGTATTTTTGATCAAAATCAAAATCTTATTTTTGAAGGTAATAGAGACAGAAACATCTATGTTTTGAATATGGAAATAAAACATAATTTAGATTTGTGTTTAATAGCCAAAGAAAATGATCCTTGGTTATGGCACAAACGATTCTGTCATATTAACTTCAAAAGTATAAACAAACTCTCTAAAAATGATTTAGTGAAAGGTCTACCAAAAATGAATTTTAAATTTGATCAAATTTGTGATGCATGTCAGTTAGGAAAGTTAACTAAGTCATCTTTATATCTAAAAAGGTCATTTCAACTTTACAACCATTTGAGGTACTACATATGGATTTATTTGGACCAACACAAGTAAAATCCATCAATAATAGTAGATATGTGTTTGTTGTTGTTGATGATTTTTCTAGATATACTTGGACTATTTTTATGAAAAATAAAAGTGATACATTTGATAACTTCAAAACTTTTGTTAAAAGAATTCAAAATTTTAAAGGTTTGAAAATCAAAACATAAGAAGTGATCATGGAGGTGAATTCGAAAACGAAGCCTTTGAACATTTTTGTAGAAACAAGGAATATTCCATAATTTTTCGTTTCCTAGAACTCCACAACAAAATGGAGTTGTAGAACGTAAAAATAGAACCTTACAAGAATGTGCAAGAACTTTGTTAAATGGAAGTACGTTACCAAAACATTTCTGGGCTGAAGCAGTTGCAACGGCATGTTATGTTTTGAATCGTGTTTCTATTCGACCTCTAACTAAGAATACTCCTTATGAACTTCTTAATGGACGAAAACCAAATATTTCTTACTTTAAAGTTTTCGGTTCAAAATGTTTTGTTTTAAGCACAAAAGACCAGCTTGGTAAATTCGATCCAAAATTCGATGAAGGAATCTTTTTAGGATATTCGGATCGAAGCAAAGCTTATCGAATTTATAGTAAAAGAACAAATATCATCGAAGAAACACATCATGTATCTTTCGATGAAAATTTTAAACAAATCCCAAGTATAAGAGATGATGAAGAATTTCCTGATAATATCACAAAAACAGAAATTTCAAATATTGAAAATAATGAAAACGTTAATCACAATAACAATGAAATAAGATCTCCACCTAGGATATTAAGAGATCATCCTTATGATAATGTTATTGGAGAACTCAACTCATCTGTTAGAACAAGAAGTCAATTAAATCAAATGTGTCATGTAGCTTTTCTATCTAATATTGAACCTAAAAATATTAAAGAAGCATCTCCCGATGAAAATTGATTAATCATTATGCAAGAAGAGCTAAACCAATTCGAAAGAAATGACGTTTGGGATTTAGTTCCACGGCCTAGTGATCAATCGGTTGTTGGTACAAAATGGGTTTTTAAAAAATAAAGCAGATGAACATGGAAATATTACTAGAAATAAAGCTAAATTATTTGCTCAAGGATATAAGCAGGAAGAAGGAATTGACTATGAAGAAACGTTTGCTCCAGTCGCTAGACTAGAAGCAATACGAATCTTACTAGCATTTGCATGTTTTAATACTTTTAAATTATATCAAATGGATGTCAAAAGTGCTTTTTTAAATGGTTTCATAAAAGAAAATGTGTATGTTGAACAACCTCCATTATTCATACACGAACAATTTCCTAACCATGTATATAAGCTTGAAAAGGCTTTATATGGTTTGAAACAAGCACCCCGTACTTGGTACGATCATCTTAAAAAATATTTAATAGATTCTGATTTTGAATTGGAAAGTTTTATCAAACTATTTTTATTAAAAGAAATCAACAGGATATTTTAATTGTTCAAATATATGTTGATGATATTATTTTTGGATCTACAAATGAAAGACTTTGTCAATATTTTTCTAAAATAATGACTAAAGAATTCGAAATGTCACATATGGGTGAGTTAAATTATTTTCTTGGCTTACAAATAAAACAACTAGAAAATGGTATTTTTATTAACTAAGAAAAGTATTGTAACAATCTAATTAAACGCTTTGGTATGGAAAATATTTCTACCAAACCAACTCCTATGAGTACAACCATACATCTTGATAAAGATGAAAATGGTAAAAGTATTGATCAAAAATTATATCGAAGTATGATTGGATCGTACTATATTTAACAGCTAGTAGACCTGACATAATGATGAGTGTTTGTTTGTGTGCACGATTTCAAGCAGATCCCAAAGAATCATATTTACGAGCAGTGAAACGCATACTACGATATCTTAATAAAACCAAGGACTTTGGACTATTCTATCCAAAGGAATGTCCTTTTGAATTAGTGTCCTATAGTGATGCTGATTTTGGAGGAAGCCGGATAGATAGAAAAAGTACAAGTGGGACTTGTCACTTCATTGGATGGTCTCTTGTATCTTGGTTTAGTAAAAAACAAAACCGTGTTTCATTGTCGACATGTGAAGCAGAATATATTTCTGCAGCTCTGGCATGCGCTCAAGTTATCTATATGCAACAAACACTACAAGATTTTGGTTTTAATTTACGTAAATCAACTATTTATTGTGATAATTCTAGTGCTATAAACTTATCTAAAAATCATGTAAATCATTCACGAACAAAACATATTGACATTCATCATCATTTTCTTCGTGATAATATTGAAAAAATTTATTAAATCTAGAATATGTATCATCTGACAAACAATTGGCAGATATCTTTATAAAACCGTTAAATGAAAATACTTTCATTAATTTAAGATGAGAACTTGGTATCGTCTCTCTTAAAGATTTTTAAGTTCAAATTTTTTAATATATATATATATATATATTCTTTTTTTTTAAAAAAGAAATATGGAATTCATAGTTTCTATCAAAAGAAATAAAAAGTGTCTTCTAGCACTCAAACTTAAGACCTCATACTCGGTAGTTCTCTACACTACCACTTCACTCTCTATTGTTTTCTGAAATATGAGGTTGTCATTAACTTCATATATATACCTTTCGTTCTCTCCTTCTTTTCCTATGGATACTATTTCTCTAACATTCAAACTATACATTGTCCTCTATTTTTAAACAAGCTTCTTCCTATATATTGCTGCATTCTTACAATTCTTCTCATCAATAATTCTTTTGATTCTTTTTTTAAAAATTCTGTTCAATCATGTCATCTCAAAATAACTCCATGTCATCTAAGCTATCTTACACCTCTCCTTCGTCGGAATCGGAGAATCTACCAACTCCTACTCCTATATATGAACCGGTTCCGATCGTTCCACCCTCTACTCATACTGGATATACTACACCAGCAAGAAAAACAAGACGGTCTCTCTTTTTTGGATCACCGTCCACAAAAGGGAAAATTGATGATATTCATCATTATCAAACAGAAACATTAGACTTACAACGTGAATTATACTATGAGAAAAAAGTTAATGCCAAAAGGCTTAGCTTTTTGGAACAAGTAGCGTTAAAGTTTTATGGTCCTCATCAAAGGATTCTGTTCATCAACCATCTACAGTTCGTTCTCCAAGTCGTCGCAATCCTTGGGAACCATCACCACAACGTCCACTAACAACTCCAAATTCTTGGGAACATGGTAACAGATGGTCTCTGCTTCGACCATATGTGGAGAACACCAAAGTTGAAGAAGAATCTTATCATACTCCATCATCTTCTTCAAAATCTATTTAATCGTTTCTTGTTTTTTAATATAATTTGTTATTTTGTCATTTCATTCTGCTTATTCTGTTTGTAATATTGAAAATTATTCAATGATATATATTTTTTATTCTCACCATTGCCAAATATATGCTTCTGTGCATAATTCAGACGTCTGAATTGGTTTAAACAGACGTCTGAATATTCATTGGAAATTTTTTTTCCCCAGATTCAAACGTCTGAATTAGTCCAATTTTGAACTAAATCCTTGCAGGTTGCAAACCAACCAAATTCAGACGTCTGAATTGGTTCACTCAGATGTCTGAATCCCTTCTGAAGTTTTTTGTCTACCTTTCTTATTCTATATTTATTACCTTTTTACCCCTACCTTTTCATCACCTATATAATAACTTTTTCACTTCTTTTCCTCTTTCTTCAGAACCCTAGCCCCTCTTTTTCATCTCACTCAAAGCTTTTACTCTTCCTCTAACTTACCAATGGCACCAAGATCAAAGAGAACAAGAGAATCAACTTTCGAACCATCCAAAGACCAAATCCGGCAATGGCTATGGAACGATGTTGCTGTTTCTCGGTTCAATTCCATGAAGAACTCCAACATCTTTGAAGGAGCATTCATGAAATTCCCGGACTTCGCAGCATATCATATTAGAGAATTAGCAGAGCAATTTCACTTCGACGGCTTGATTGGGTATACTCCTAATAATGTTAAGATTAATCATCTTATGATTAAACTTTTCCTTGCAAACTTAAATTTGGATCATCAAAATCCTCAAAACCGTCAAGATTGTGTTTGGTCGTTAGTTTTGGCGTAAGAATTTTCTTACCTTTTACAAAGATTAGGTCATATTTTAATTTGTCCTTATCAAGGAATTGATATTAATGAAATTGAAGTTGATATGGAACATCGTGATAAAGTTTCACATCAATTTTTATCTGATGAACTTATAAATATGGGCAATTTAAAATCTACCTACTTACGGCTACAAGCTAGGCTAATTCACCGTGCTCTTATTCGATCTCTCCAACCAAGAACGGGTAGCTATGAAAAAGTGTATAAAGAAAACTTTCAGGCACTTTATTCTATCTATTCTAGTCAACGAGTAAATTGGGGGAAGATGATATTGGATGAATTCCAAGATATCACAATCCGAAGGAAATATAGAACTATTCATTATGGTGCCTATATTATGCGCATTCTCCTAAATATCGGAGTACCAATGCTTGATTCCGATTTTAGAAGTATTAGTGAGTTAGGCGCTAAAACTTTAGGGTTGATGGGTCTTCCTATACGGCCTCCTTCTCAACAAATCATTTCCTTCCAACAATGGTCACAAAATATTCAACAGGGTGTTCCTCAACTTCGAGACACTAGTATTGCTTCTTCTTCTCGTACCCATCATGTAGAAGAGGAGGAGGATTTTGACACCATTCAAGAAATTGTCCCAGATACTTCTTCAATACAAACCTTCATCACTCTCTCTCGAAATAAATCAAAGATTCATCGGGACATAAAAGCACTTGAGAAAAAGACGAAAAGAAAATTCAATTCTATCAAAGGCTTTCTCAATAAGATATGGGATTGAATTTCTTATTCCGATTCTACATCTACTCAAGCTTATAATCCATCTCCTTTTGAATGGTCTTCCTCAAGCTCAAGCTCTAATCACAATGATCCATCTCTTTCAAGTCAATTTCAAATTATCTTGGTTTATTTTTTTATGTTTACTTGTCGCTTTTATTTCTTTATGTTAGTTGTATGAGAACTATCTATGACATTATTTCTTATGTACTATTTCTCTATTTGCCTTAATGAAATGGATTATGTATTATCATTCATGTTCTTTCTTTTTGTCGATGACAATGGGGGAGAAGTTTAAATTGTGCATATTGACAGGGGTAGTATCTAGTCTATTAATTTTATATAGTTGTCATCATCAAAAAGGGGGAGAATGTTAGACTCTCGATTTTGATTATTACAACCTATATAAAATGTTATGTGTATATTAAACCATCTTTGCAGGAGATTTATTGCATATTCATCTACAGATGTTTATAGCTGTATATTTTGTGTCTAGAGTCTGTATATTACTTAGAAAATTTGTTAAAATCTCTCCTTAAAGGATATATATATAAAAATATATACACACATATGCAAACACATGCTCATACGTGCACAAAACAGCAAAATCAGACATCTGAATCCATTCATTCAGACGTCTGAGTACTGAAATAGGAATATTGTTTTCAAAATATTCAGACGTCTGAACTAAAATATTCAGACGTCTGAATGAGGTCAAAAATGAACTATTTCTTTGTTGTTTACGTTTTCAATCTAATTCAGAAGTCTGAATTTTTTTATTCAGACGTCTGAATATCCCCAACTACTATTTTCTTGAAAAGTCACTTCTCTTCACCAAGAGAAACATCCTTTTTAAATCAACGGTTGCATCCGTTCTTTTCAATATAACTTTTCATTTAAAGATGCAACTCTTCATATACTATATATAGATTATAGAATTGAACAAACAAATTACCGAATTTACTTTAGCACTCTTGAATTCTTATCTATTCTCGAAGTTTTCAAACTGCACTCAAATTCTTACATATTTTGATCATTGATCACTTTATCTTCCACAATTCTCAAAGCATATCACACTATATATCATAAAGGAGAAGATTATAGGAAGATTGTACTCAATTGACTTATCAGTGTTATTTAAGAACACACTACAGTTAGATATCTTTTGTATTGAAGTCCTATTCGGTTGCTTAGGCGGGTGAAGTCCTATTCGGTTGCTCAGGTAGTGTAAACCTATTCCTCCGGGTTAAGTGAGGATTGTTGTAGTTGAAATTCCAAAAGGAGTCTGGGACTGGACGTAGAACGGAAAGTTCGAACCAGTATAAAAATTCCTGGTGTGCTTGTTTTATTTTTATTTACTTTGCTATTATCATCTATTTCCGCATTTAGATTTAATTATATTCCATATTACACCATCCTAAGTAATAGATAGCCATAGTAGTTACTTTCAATTATAGTCAATCACATCCCAATGAACTTGAACATATAACGATAATGAACAAAGGGACTTGCATATCTAATATCTAACTCGAAACTGAACGACCAAACTCCTAGGATATAGAACATGAATTAAAACTTAACATATGGACTTTAATAATGGACTTCACACATTGATATGCCGATGGTCGATCACAAAGCTTATACCACTGATCAGTCTAAACCCCAGTTGAGATGGTCGGCGATAACGGTCACTCTGGTCGGAATCCAAAATCTCATCATCTACTTTTGCTTTTAATTTTGAAATGTTTATCTCTGCACTACACAACACCACACCACAGTAGTTTACACTTAGCATGGCGGCAGGTAAAATTTTCTAATCTCGATTATCTACTGAGTTTAGTTGATATGGGTTCTAGACGTTCAAAGTGTTTAGCCGTAAAGCCTTCTAGACAACCTTCACAACATGACAATCCTGGAAATGAGTCATGCTCAGCAACTGTATCCGACATATTTTCCCCTAAGCATCAAATTGAGTAACCGGAGGTTTTCGACTCGCTGGGCAATTTTTCTCTGATATTCCCATCTTTCCAGTGAAAGAGATAAGTCATGCCCCAATAGTATAGAAGGTGCTATATTTGTGGATGAACTAATAGATTCCCAAGCCTCTAGAATTGGCAAGGCCGCTCTTTGTAGAATAAGAAGGCAATACTAATAGCCCTGTCGTGCCCCCAGTCAAAGGGGCTCAAGATAACAACGAAGAGGGTGAAATTAGACATGACAAAACCAACAAACCTGGCAATGCTGATGCAGGTCCGAGCAATGCACTTATGGTCAAACCATCACAAGGTGCGAAATCTTACACGCCAATAAGGAGAGGGAAAAAAGCTTGCATATAAACTCCGTAGGAGAAAAACTGCTAAAGAGCCAGAGTTTGTCATCACCTCTGTTGAAGAAGAGTCTTTCTCTTAACACTTAGAAATTTTGATGGAGGGTTCTCGAATCTCCTGATCCCTGATGATATCATGAATTATGACTTCCCGACGTCAGTATTAGGGGGCTCCATTCTCCACCAGGATTGGTGATAACATTCCTCCCACCAGTAAGAGGAGAACACTCCTATGAGAATGGATGTAATAGTAGGTCCATCAGGGGACACTAGAACACTCACAATCATATACATTTCACTACATGATTTTTTTTGTCTTTTATTTGATGGTCATTGATACAATCTTGTTTGGTTTGTAGGTGTTATGTGTCATTCCCATGCCTTCGACCGTTTGAGGGGCTCCTCAACACGGTATGGATCCAACCATGGTCAAGACTCAGGCAGACGTTGTGAGAGAGATGGAAACAGCAAAAGAAGTCATCGTTCGAGGAAGTCTTCATCTTCTAAACAGAAGTCCTAATCTCAATCATCTCATCGAGAAGTTCGTCCCAATCTTCATATATATAATGGCGATTAAACTTCTTCCTAGGCTCCCCTAAACTACTATGTCGTCTGAGCATTATTCAGGTTCATCTATTTCCAGACAGTCCTGTGAACGTAGGTCAAGCAAACGCCCAATCGCTGCCTCTAATCCAGTTTTTACTACCGCCACTCTGGAGGATTCCACGGCAGAAAGACTGACCGAACTTAAGGTAAATTTTCCAAAAATCCACTTTGATTTGCATAAATTCCTTCCTTCCATCCATACAATTCCAAGGAGTGCTAAAACGAGTTCACTCGCATATGTTAATGATGTTTTTGTGCAACATGAAGCATTCCAGCACTTAACCAAAAATACTTTTAGGTGTCTATCGAGAAGTAGCATGAAATCGATCAACTCAAGCTAGTGGTGATCCATGATAAAGATATAATTAAACATCAAAATGATGAGATCTCGGAATTGACAAAAAATTTAGCCGCAACAGAAGAGTGCGAAAGAAACATATGAGGCAATTAGTCATCTAAAAACAACTCACAAAAAAGAGCTGGATGTTGCCCTCAACTGCAGTGGTGTGCTTTCTCTGGAAAAGGATACGCTGCAAAAAGCGAAAAACACTCTAGCCTACCGCATTGAGAAACTTGAAGAACTCTTTAAGAAAGAGAAGGAAGAAAAACTTGAAGCCCAAGAGGAGTCTCAAAAGTATTGCGCAGAGGCCAGCAAAGTCTAGGGACTGAAATCAAAATTGACGGGCAACTTGCTCAAATTGAAGTCCTTGAGGAAGAGATAAAGGAAGCGGGACGTAATTAAGTTAGAAAGCAGATCAAGGCCCAGTTGAAGGATGCCAAAGGAGCTGGTCAAAATGAGATTAAGGACATGTTCGATACCCTAATTGTTGAATATAATGCTAAAGTCCTAATCCATCATGATTTGAGTTTCCCTGGAGAGAGCTACCTTTAATCGCTCACTGGGGCTTGGGAATATATTGTTGAAATGAAGAAGAAAACTCTTAGTGAAGCTGATTTAGATGAAGAGAAACTGCTATGAGAGATCCTTCACAAGGATAAACCTTTAGATCTTACTGCTGCAAGGCTCTGATAGTTTGATATTCTGGCACCCTCAAGCAAAAGGGAAAACATCACTGAAGGTTTGAAGCCTGATCCTAAAGGCCCCCCTTCACTTCAGAAAGTCGGAGCATCAGATTCATTTAGTCTGGGATAGGATCTGAGCTACGATTCGAACAGACCCGGTTATTGATCAAAGGTGATGACTCCTATTCTAGAAGGGAGCACTTCGACGATAATTAAAAGTCAACTAGACACAGGTATCCCACTTTCCATTATTCAAGAGATTTCGTTCCTCATGCCCAGTAGTCATTGGCTTATTTTCTTATTTCCACGAATTGCAGGATTTTCGAGTCCTGGTCAAACTCCAGGAAGCGATGCCTCCATGGAACAATAATCGACAATTACTGAAATTCCAACGGCACCGACATTCCAAGGCCGGATGCTCAAGTTATCGGAGCACTTGATGATGAAAAAGCTGACAACTAGCTACTGCCAGATGAATCAGATGACATTGTGATCACCGGTGCCATTGAACATACCGATGAGCTTAGCCTAAAGGAGTGCATCGAGAGAGGGGAGTTATTGAGGAAAAAAGTTAAAGCCAAACCCACTGATGTGAACATTGACGATCCAAATCTCATCCCACTACAAGTCATTCTGTCCGGCAGATCGGTTCTCGAAGAACTCCCTCCAACCTTAGAAAGCCCACTTACCAATATTTAGAAATTTCAATGGAAGGGTTATCGAATTTTCCTATCCCTGATGATATCATGACTTATGACTTCCCCTTGGGGCTCAATACTCCCATTAAGAGTGGTGATGACATTGCTCTCACTAACAAAAGGGAGAAAACTCCTACGAGTAAGGCTATAGCACCCAGTCCGTTGGGAGGGACACTAGGACACTCACAATCACGCATGATTCACTTCACAATTTTCATCCATCTTTTATTCAATGGTCACTCATATACTCTTCTTTGGTTTGTAAGTTATACATCTCAATCCCAAGCCTTCGATCATTTGAGGAGCTTGTCAACCAGTTTGGATCCATTCATGGTCCAGAATCGAGTAGGCATAGAGAGAGATGACAGTAGTCTTCGTCTCCAGACATAAGTCTCAATCTCAATCGTATCGTCAGGAAGTTCAACCCAATCTTCCTACACACAGTGGCAATCAGACTTCTTTCCATGCTCCTCAAATTATTATGCCACCTGAGCAGCATTGTGGTTTATCTAGTTCTAGACAGTCCTGCGATTGTAGGTTAAGAAAATGCCTACTTGTTGCTCTGATCTTGCTTTGCCTACTGTAGCTCTTGAAGCTTCCACTGTAGCAAAATTTATCAAACTTAAGGTAAATTTTCCAAAAATTTGCTTTAACGGGCTTAAGTACCTTCTTCCATTCATACTATTCCAAGGAGCGCAAAAGCGAGTTCCCCCTCAACCGTCAATGATATTTTGTTTAACACGAAACATTTCGGCATTAGGCCGACAAAATCTCTGAGGTATCTATCGAGATAATATGAAATCAATCATCTCAAGCTTAATGCAATCCATGACAAAGACATAATTAAACATCAAGAGAATGAAATCTTGGAGTTGACGGCGAAGCTAACCGTGCAGAAAAAAGTGCCAAAGAAACATCCAAGGTGGTTAATCGTCTAGAAGTGGCTCACAAAGGGAACTGAATACTGCCCTCAATCATAGCGACGTGCTTGCTTTGGAAAAAGATACACTGTAAGAGGAGAAAAATATTCTGGCCCACCGCATTGAGAAACTTGAAGAACTCCTTAAAGAGGAAAAGGAAGAGAAACTCAAAGTGCAAAAGGAGTCGCAAAGATATTACAAAGAGGCTGTCGAAGCCCGAGGATTGAAAATTAAGCTTGACGAGCAAGTCGTCAACTTGAAGTCCTCAAGGAAGAGGTAAGAGAAGCGGGCCATAATGAGATTAAAGAGAAGATGAAGGCCCAATTAAAAGATTCCACACAAGCCGATCAAAATGAAATTAAAGACATGTTTGATCCTTTGATCGTTGAGTGAATGATCCGAGTTTCCTTGGAGAGGGTAATCTTGAATCGCCCGCCGAGGCCTGGGAATACATTGTTGAAATGAAAAAGAAAGCCCTTGATGAAGCTGATTTAAATAAAGAGAAGCTGGTGTAGGAGATTCTTCATAGGGATGAACATTTAGACCTTGTTGCTTCGAGAATTCGACACTTCGATATTCTAGCACCCTTTGGCAAAAGGAAAACATTGCTTAGTCTTTAGAGTTCGATCCCAAGGTCACCCTCATTTCAAACAGTCAGAGTGTCAGTTTCATTTGGCTCGGGACGGGATATGATCTGGACAAACCCTGCTATCAATCAAAGGTGTTGACTCCTATTCTAGAGGAGAGCACTACGGCGACAACTGAAAGTTAGCCGGCCATAGGTATTCTACTTTATTCTCCATTATCCAAGAGATTTCGTACCTTGTACCTAATAGTTATGCGCTTATCTTCTTGTTTTCGAATCTGCAGGTCTTTCGGGCCCCAGCCAAACTCTGGGAAGTGGCGCTGCCATAGAGCAACAATCGACATCTACTGAAATTCTAGTGGCCACCGACATTCCAAAGCCCAAAGATCAAGTTATAGGTCTACATGATGATGAAAAAGATGATGACCCACCCTTGCTAGATGAATCAAATAAAATTTTGATCATAAGAACCTCTGAACATACTGATGTGCTTAGCTTTAAAAGGCATCGAGAAAAAGGATTTTTTGAAGAAAAAAGCTAAGGCTAAACCCGCTGACATGGACATCGATGATCCAAACCTTGTCATACTGCAAGTCCTTCCAACCAACGGGTCGGTTCCCGAAGAATTCCCTCCAACCTCTGAGAGCTCTCCTACCAAGGGCGGCAATGGATCGAGGAAAAGTACAAGCGTAAGCTCAAGTGGTGCCACTCCCAAAAAATCCAAAGGAGAAAAAAAGCAGAAGAAATAGTCATTGCTCTAGCTTAGTTTTTATATAGCTTGTATAGCTATTTTTCTTTTTGTTGGTCGTGATTGTGTGGGTACGGCCCCCGTTTTTTAATAAACTTGTATCATGATTTTCAGGTTTAATATGCAAATAAAAGTTCTTCGTTTTTTGTTAAACTCTTATCTTAATTTTGTCTAAATAGTCGAGCTATTACTTTTCCATTCAATGTACTTGTAATTCATTGCTCGTTACTTCGAACAGTCGTCTATTAAATTTCACTCTCATGTGGTCATGGCCTTAAGTTGGATCAAACATTAGGCTCGAGCCGAAGTGTTGTACCAACGGATTCGGCAGTTAAGTGATTACGTTCCTAACCCCAATCTTGAATTAGCAGAGTTAGATAGTGAACGGTCAAACTCCATCCTTAGCAAATTTGTACTCGTCATGTCGGTTTCAAGTCGAAGTTCATGGAATAGTGAGTGGTCGAATTGCACTCATCTATTTGCTTATACTCATATCCACACTATGGGGATAAGAATTAGTTGGCGGATGGTTGGATCGCACCCAATTCGTGTTTATACTCCAGTACGCACTTTGGTAACATAGAGTTTTTTCGAAAAATAGCCGGATCATACTTTCCTTAATTGATTGATTTCCCCCTAAATCCAGGGTATAGCTTAGTGAGCAATTGGTCTTATCATGATCGCTTTTGATTCATGTCTATCCCACCACTTAACTGTATTAACTTGGTTATTGGGTGGTCGAGTCACATTCATTCCTCGTTGGGTATTCCATCCATCGGGTTGTGAACGAGAATTTTCAAATGAATGGTCAGACCATTCTTATTTTTTTATTTCAATCATGAACCTTTGTACTCGGCTAGCTCCAAACTTTA
The DNA here is from genome assembly GCA_030765085.1 of Allium cepa. NCBI lineage: Eukaryota > Viridiplantae > Streptophyta > Magnoliopsida > Asparagales > Amaryllidaceae > Allium > Allium cepa. The sequence goes on from CM060929.1 coordinate 1,003,093,105, forward strand.
GGAACCTGTTTGGACATATCAATATTAGTAGTCGGGTATCATAACTAACATGTAATGCCACATCAATCATAGATATGAAGTAAATTTCAAGCTTTACTCGCTAAATGGAAAGAAATGACATAATTTGTCTTCTTACATATCTGAAAAATCAAATGCTAAAGAAAATTCAGAAATTGAATACAATTAAATGAAAAGGAATAAACTGAGTAAAATAGCATCGTGAATGCTCGTTATTCCATGCTCTTAGTGTGACGCCATTAGCAGCCGTTGGCTTGAAATATCCCTCTCCAAGCCTTTGATTAATGACATATGGTGCTTCCCAAGTAGGATTCATGTATGATTGGGCGGGAAAAACCCATTTCAACATGAGATCTTCGACTTCAAAGGTTCTCGGTCAGACTTTAGTGTTGTGGTATCGGGCAACTTGGTGTCAGTATGTAGTTGCCCTCAAATCAACTTCTTTACGCTTCTCATCTATAAAATCTAGAGATTCTAAAAGGAGATCTCTACTCATTATGGGATCGTAGTAGGTTACTCGATAAGAAGGAATAGGAATGACGACTTCGGAGCCGTAAGCAAGGGTGAATGGAGTATGGCTAGTCGTGGACTTGTGGGTGGCTTAGTATGCCCATAATGATGCTGGGATTTCATCTATCCACTTTCCTCTAGCCTTTTTCAAATGCTTCTTTGGAATAGACTATGATTTTGTTCACAACTACAACTTGTCCATTTGTTTGAGGTAAGCAACTGCTGCAAATCTCTTCTCAATATAATGCAGATGGAAGAAGTCTTTCAATCGGCGCTGTCAAATTGAGCCCTTTATTAGCTACAATTGTTCATGGAAGGCCAAAACGGCAGATGATATTTCAGACAATGAAGTTGATTGCTTTCTTTGTTGTAATTGTGGCTATAGGTTCCGCTTTGGCCTATTTGGTGAAGTAATCAACGGTGACGATGGTGTACCTCGCATCACCTTTAGCGATTGGTAAGGAACCGATGATATGTATGCCTCATATGAAAAACGGCATGGACTGAACATTTGTGTGATTTCTATCGGCAGAGCTCTCAGAACATTTGCATGCATTTGGCACTTGTCAAATTGCCTAGCGTAATCAGCAGCATCTCTGTTGACAGTCGGCTAATAATACCCATAATGGAGTATTTTCTTTGCTAAGATCTTCCCCTAGTGTGATCCCCACATTCCCATTCATAAACTTCCTTTAGAGCTCGTTTTATTTCATTATGAGCAATAATATACCGGGGCAAGGGAACGGAAAAACCATTTCTATACATGACTCCTTCCTGAATGATATACCACAAAGCTTTGCGAAGGACTTGTTTCCTTTCATTCCTCCATCGAGAAGCAATCCCTATAGCAAATAGTCTATGATTGGAGTCATCCACAGCTCCTTCTCAGGCTCTGTCTCTAGTACCCAATCGATTTCCATCAGATTTATGCTCGGAGCGTCTAGTACTTCAATTAGAGCTAAGCATATCTGTTGTGCATCCCTAGTGCTAGCTAACTTTGACAATGAGTCAACCTTTTTGTTTTGATCTCAGAGAATATGCGTTATGTCACAATATTCAAAGCCGGTCAATAGCTCTTAGACTTGGATAAGGTACGGAGTGAGTAGTTGTCCTTTAGCTTAGTGATCTCCTCTAACTTGGTATATTACCAACCGTGAATCAGAAAAGATTTCAAGAGATTTTATCCCCAGTTCTCTGACAAGTTTTAATCTAGCGATCAGAGCTTCATACTCGGCTTCGTTGTTTGTTGTAGGGAAGTCGAGCTTTAAAACATAGCAAGTCGATCGATCTTCTGGAGTTACTAACATTATTCTGGCTCCAGAACAATGATCATTAGATGCTCCATCCGTATACATTTCCCAGCAAATGATAGGGACTCCATTGCACTTTGGAGATCATCCTATGTAGTAAATTCCGCTATAAAGTCCACCGGTGCCTGTCCTTAGATGTCTCTCCGAGGGAGATAGGGTTGTCAATGGATACCCAAAAAATCTGAAATCCGTCTGCATCCGTATTCGAAAAGCGGATAATATATGATATCCGAAATAACGGATGCGCATGCGGACACAAAGATATCCACATCCGAAAATTATCCGTCTGGTCTTTGTTAAGATTATAGTATAAATTATATGTATTTTAATATAATAAAAGATATTTATTTATTGTTTTATTAAGCTGGTAGTTTATATTATATGCACTTAATGATTATTAACTGCTCAAAACTATTTACACTCGGTTGTTTGTTTATATTCACAATTTTTAGAATCAATTGGATTGAAAAAATATGTTAAACTTAAAATTTACATTTATATTTCTTGATTTATCGATCATTAGTGGATAGGATAATATTCGATATCCGTCCATATCCATGTATGCGGATATCCGATATTCAAAAATCATTTCGGATGTGGATATGGGACTATCCACATCCGAAAGTATCCGTTGACAGGTCTAGAGGGAGATAAGTGATGTCGAATTGGATCAGTTCGATGTTTTCCACTTGAGTAACCTTCCAGACATCTAAGGTCTTTGTAGTACCCATCGCAATGGATGATCAATGTAAATTTTGATGGGATGAGCCTGAAAATAGGTGCGTGGCTTCTATTAAGAAATCAACAAGCAGTATGCCAATTTCTTTATCTTCGGATAGTTCCTTTCATCTATTATTAATCATTTGCTAACATTGTAAATCGGTCTCCAGATCTGATTCTCTATCGTGAAGTAGTGCATCACTTATAGCTTGTACCGACATGGCCAAGTGGATATACAAGTCTTCACGATCCTTCGGCTTTGACAAGAAGGGAGGCCTCTCTAAATGGTTCACCAAAGCTCGGAATGCGTCTTTACAATCCTGCATCCATTTAAAGTTCCTTATCCCTTTGCTAATCAAGTCAATGAAAGGAATACATTTATCGGTGGCCTAGAAATAAATCAGCTTAGGGCGGCAACCTTCCCATTTAGGCTCCATACTTGTTTGATGGTCTTCGGCAATTCGATGTTGTGAATTTTTTGAATCTTCTTGGGATTAGCTTTGATTACATGAGCATTGACGATGAATCCCAAGAACCTTCTTGATCCCACGCCAAAAGAATGCTTTAGAGGATGATCTTTATTTTATAATATCGGAGGATGTCAAATATTTCTGCTAATTCTTTAATGTGGTCGCTTGATTGTCGTGACTTCACGAGCATATTATCCATGTATACCTCCATTGTTTTTCCAATATAATCTTTAAACATTCTATTGACTAGGGTTGATAGGTACCTCTAGCATTCCTCAATCCAAATGGCATTACCACATAGAAATACAAACCAACATCGTAAATGAAAATGGTGTACTTCTAATCAGGAAGTACATCGGGATTTAGTTATATCCAGCATATGCATCCATTAAAGATAGCAATTCGTGTCTGTGGTTGAATCTACCAGCTGGTCGATCTTTGAAAGGAGGAAACTGTCTTTTGGGCACACCTTATTTAAATCCGAATAATCAAACCATGTCCACATCTTCAATTTTTCTTTATAAAAAGTACATGATTAGATACCTATTTAGGGTAGAGGCCATTGCGAATAAACCTATTGCCTTTGAGCTTATCCACCTTCTTTTAAAGGGCATCAGATCTCAGATCCATTTCACACAATTTTTGTTTCACCAAGACATGTCTCAGGTCGATATTTAATGCATGGCTTGCAATGGTATGTAGGATACCACACATATCAAAATGAGTCCAAGTAAACACATCAAGATTCGCTCAGGGAAAACTAGCAAGTTCTTTCATTATTGGGGGGCTGAGCTGTGATCCGATCTTTAAGACCCATAATGGGTCATCGTGGCTGACCATGATGTCAATCATTAGCTCAACCGATGTAGCCTTGGTCTCTTTGGGCTCTTCCTTGTCATCCCTTATATCTATGTCTTTATAGAACCGACTGTGATGCCCAATCCAAGGCCTAGGCGCCGGTTGTCAATCTTCGATGGTTTGGATGCAGAGAGACTTATCCACACCTTACCTTCCTCCTTCCGTTAAGTGTCTCTTAATTCAGCTACATAACTGGCATGTCCAGTCGCCTGATCACCATGCACAACTCTAACACCATTGTTAGTTGGGAACTTCAATGTCAAACACCATGGGGTAAGGGCTGCCGAGAATTCGGCTGGGGCTGGTCAGCCTAGAAAAGAATTGTATGAAGCGTCAACATTGAAGACAACAAATGGTAAAATCCACACTCTCCTATGGTCAGCTTCTCCCAACTCCACGGGAAATTCAACGTATCCAATAGCTTCGGTCGCAACACCATTAAAGCCATGAATGCAGGCTTTAGATGGTTTCAAGTACTTAGCTCCCATCCTCATATGATCGTAAGCCTTTTCGAAAATTATATTAATGGAACTTCCACAATCAACCAAAAGCGTTATTACTAGAGGGACCAATCATGATTGAAATGATCATTAAATTGAGGTGCCTCCACCTTATCCACAACTTTTTTTTGAACACCGTGTCATCTGCAATCGCATATTGATGTTTTGTCGGAGCCCTGTCTTCTATACTTGAATAGTATTCAAAGTTCATATGCTTAATCGCGCTAGCATGGCGCTCATATCATGCTAGCTCTTATCAGTTGGATGCACCTTCGAATATTGTATTGATCACTAATCTTCCACCGGTCCATGCAGGCTCCTCGGCCATGTGTGGAACTTGTCCTCGGTTGGGGTCAGATGTCCCTGCCCGTCATCCTGCTAGGCTCTAATAAACTACTGTAACTTTCTTTCCCGAATCAGTTTCTTGATAATATCCTAAAGATTCCTACAATCATTCATGTTATGCCCATAGCATTTGTGGAACCGGCAATATTTTCTAGTTTTTTATGCTTCTCCATCGATTCTTTCAAAGGTGGCTTCCTATACTGCATGGTGTTGCAGGTAGACAAATAGATGTTCTCAAGGGATGTATTTAGTGGTATATAGGTATCATATATTGGAATCCTAGGCTTTCCTCTTCCAGAATCCCTTTTTCATTCACTGTTCCTACCACCATCTTTCTTGATTCGGTTCATTTTGGACATTCAGTTGAACTTTCCTAGAACTATCGCCAAATTGCTTCACTATAACATTATTCATTACTCCTTCTCCACTTGTTCTCATAACATTCCTCTTCCTAGAGCATCTAGCTTCCTCTTTCCTCAAATACTGGCGCACTTTAGCATAGAAACATTCCAACGTTGTAGACGGTTTTCCAGTTAACCAATTATCAAAGTCAGATTCCATATCATTCCCTCTTGTTACCACAAACAATATTGAATGGCCATTCGGATTATTGACTTATATGACAGCTGTATGAAAACTCTCTACATAATCTTTCAATGATCCTTCCAAAGCCTAGATCACAACGGATAGGGACATCCCATCTTTAAGGCGAGTTGTTGGCATACAGAACTGCTCCACAAACTTTATTGCCAAATCATCAAATCTAGAGATTGATAGTGGAGGTAATCTCGTGAACCACATCGTTGCTATGCTAGAGAAAGTAATAGAAAAACATCTGCATTTCATTGCATCATTAGCTTGTGCAGAATCCATCGGCCATTCGTACCCATGATATGCTGCCTGGGGTCGGTCTGTCCCTAGTAGGAAGGCATCGATGGCATAGTGAACCTTCTTAGATACTGCACATGTAAGATATTGTCAGTGAATGGGGGATAGTGTAACAACTCGAGATTTTCGACCCTCAAAAATCGACACTAATACGTCCACTATATTGCGTGCCAAATAATCAATTACTGGAAAACTCGATTATTAGGGGAAAAGAAAGAAGAAACAAGGAAGAAGAAAAAAGGAAGAAGAAAGAAAAAAGAAAACAAACAATATAGAATCTCACAACGGAACGAATAATCTATAATATACAATAAAAAATTTACACAAATAAGAAATGTAATATACATACATCAATCGAGTATACTAAACTTTTTTAGCCCAGACGGTTATAACAACCTGTCCCCATAGTTGCTGATAAACACAACAATGAGTGTAGCGGAAAAATAACCATATACACAAATACGTCTCTGGGCCTCCAACTTGCAATCTGAAGCTCCAAAGCATCCATGCAATCTGAAGCTCCAAAGCATCCAAATTAAATCTATAATATGCTCGGCCTGACTCGAGCATTATAATAAAATAGCACCTATGTTGGTCTGGAAAACGAGCATGAGAAAACACACAATTGGATTTTAAAGTTATAAAAAACCTTTGAAATTAAAAGTACCTCGTAACACTACACCGCAAATAAACATGGACGGGTTTTTACTTTACGATAACCAAAAAATTTTCTATAGAAAATCTATTTATATTATAATAATGCCTAGGCATTCAAACTAAATATATGGAAGTAGCTGAAATTATTACCATCACTAAATTCCAGCATACTAGGTATACAACTAAAATTGTAAAGGCTTGTATTGGAGAATAGATTTCATGCAATGACTGGGCTATTAGGGTACTGCCATCACGGTGCATCTCTCGATAAAATAACACTGAGGTCGAACCTGTCGACCCATGCCAACAAAAAACAAGCCTACCATTTGTTGGATAGTATCGAATATGATCGCCCCTTTTATTTAATGAGCCTCGAAGCATGCAAATAAGAGATAATATTGACTCTATATAGGGATGATCATACCCTACTTGGAAGTGACCCACTTAGCCCTACTATATCTCCTTATTTTAGTCATTCTCGGTTGATGAGGTTTGAGGCTACGTTATACCTTCATATAGCACTTCCGCTCGGAATGCTAACACTACCTTCCAGGGAACAATGCAATGCCAGTAATCATCCATACAGGTTCGTTGCAGGATTGAATGAAATGCTTGAGAGCTCCTTCTTCAATTCCATCATCTTTAAGATGTCTTCACTTTGAAAAGCTTGAGTTGGATCAAAGTGGTTTTTAGATAACATATCCAATCCTGATCTATCCGAAACAACATCCAATAGTTTTCGAAAAACTCAGCCCCAGTTTTTTAGAAAATAAACAGTCAGCGATAAGAGCGGAGATCACCTCCAAACCGTTAGTGGATGGATTTCCTTATCATTTGTCCAAGGAGAACGAAACAAGTTTATACGCATAGTATAGCATCATCAGATATTACTGTGCCATATAACCCACGTGTATCTCCTAGATATTTCCAAAGTTACGTTTTGGGTCCATAGTTGATAGTCGATTATTTAACACCAATAAACACACGTCCAAATCAGGGATTTAATTCCATAGGGAAAACAACATTGGTTAAGCACATAAGTAACCACTAGCCTCCTTTTTATTAATCTTTTCATTAATTAAAATCACTTGTAATTTACTTGGATAAAAATACTTTTACAAAGATATATTCACAAATCCCTATATTTCCAATACTTAGAAAATATCCATTTACTTATCTCAAAGGTTATAAGTATATTTACCAAAACAAAGGAAGATTTCCTTTTTATGTAATTTTAGGACCATTTATAAATTCCTGCATAAATTTCTAAACCCATTTATAAACTATTTAAAATCTTTAAAACCATTTATAAATATTTCTAAATCATTCCACAAGTCATTTATAAACCCTTTACAAATCCATGCAACTATTTATAAAGCTCTTCTTATAAATCTATAAACCCAATTATAAAATCCTTTATAAATATCAAAAACCATTTGCAAATCTCTCTTTATGAATTATAAATAATTTTCTTTTCAGTCTTCAAAACATTTTACAGACTCCTCTTATAAAATCCAAGTCTGTTTATAAAACTCTATTTATAAATCTCAAAACGTTTATAAAATAATAATAATCATTTACTTCAAAACATTGTTATATAATAATAAATATTAACAATAAACATTTAAAATAAAAGATAATTATTATTAACCTCAAAACATCTTTAAAATAATAATTAATAATTTCAACGCATTATTAAATAAACAATAATAACTAATCTTCAACATTATTATAAATAATAGTAATTAATTTCCAAAACTTTATTAATAAATAATTATAGTTTCTTTCAAACTATATTAATGATTTAGATAGTTAACCTTTCAAATATATATTAAATTATTGATAAACAACTTTGAAACAACATTAAGTATAAATAAATAATCTTTAAAATAATATAATTCTAAATAAATAACTTTTAAACAACGTGAAGTATAAATAAATAATTTAAAACAATATATTTGTAAATAAAAAACTTTAAAACAACATTAAGTACAAATGAATAAATTTAAAACAATATATTTATAAATAAATAACTTTAAAAAGATAGATAAAAAGGTTAGAGTAAAACCTAAGTTAAATCCTTCAAAACGAAATATTTTGAAACCCAGTTTCAAATTCAAAATCATTTCCTGTCTCAAAACCAACTCCAACACAATGGCGATTTATGATATTTTAAAATATTAATTTGAGGCCAATAGCTACCCAATATTTAATCAATATCGATTATCGATTTCCTATCACTATAGGATCAAAATTTGAACATATAATAATGCCATAAACCATAGTGTCCAAATTAGGTTTCATATCCAATAATCATATAACAAGAGTTTTTTTGAAATAACTTAATAATAGCGAGATAATCTGTTGGATCCCTCCAACCTGTCCACCTACATCACAGCTCATATATATTAACACATATATATGTAAAAAAATCAATAGTGGTGATAAATACTATTGGATCCCTCCAATCTATTCCTCTACATCACAAACAATATATAATTATATAATACAACTCATCCACTACTACGTGGGTATATATAAAAAGTCATCCGCTCTAGGGGTGGGAACAAATCCACACCTACTGATAAAGAAATAAATTATCCAAACATCCCATCAACAATTTTTATCAATAGTATAATATTACTAGTTAACCAAAAAGGTGAGTTTAGCTTACCGAAATTCCAATTGTCGTCAAGACATTCTATTTTTCGTTTGAGCGTGAAATTCGACTAGCTCTAAATCCATCCAATTTAACTCTATGTCATAGAATTCGCTGATTCGAGTACAGTGCAACTTATCGCGCTTTACTCCAACCTCTTATGAATTAGATTCGAATAAATGAACATGCATGATATTTTAAATTTTTAATTAACTTAAACTAGCTAAGTTTTTAAATTAATCACCTTCCTTCCCTCTTCATTCTTGTCTCCCTCTCTCGTTCTCAGGCACGAAGAAAAAACGCGACCTTAAAATCATCAACGTCATCGCCACACTACAGCTCCGACCACCGCGCCTTGCTAGGGGATATCCCCACCACCGATGAACCCATGACTGAAACCTCGCCGCCATTCGTGCCCCCGAGCGCTGCAATGGACCCATTAATGCCTCAATATTTGCTGAAAATTTTGACCAGTATGACCATTATAGCTTACCAAACTTTGGCCGTGGGTAGCGCCCGACACCCTCTACACTTCTCCTTCAGACCCAGCTTCCTCTAGCACCATCGATGCTGAAAAATCATGAGAAAACTGCTGCGACGTTCATCTACAAATAGGCGCCACCTCGTCACATTGTAGCTAATCCAACTATTGATCTTCCTCGTTTTGATGCCGTGAACATATTCTTAGTTGAACACTTGGCCTGAAAATGCCTCGGTTGGCTCCGACGATCCATGTCCATTTGATTAGCCTATTGTTTGATATTTGAAAATTGGTAAACTTGCCTTCTCTGGTTTAACAGGAATATATAAAGAAAAAGAGGATAATTGAAGATGTGTGGGCGGTATGGTGAAGTATGGGCTAAATAGTAGGGGTATGGGCTTGAATATTCTTATATATTATTTAATTTAAAAATATTCACCCATAATCTTGAACTCCTAATGAGGTCGTGCCTCCTAGCGTTCTATACTAAGTACCCTTATTCCGAACACAATGGAACTAGTCTCGAGACCTAATTCGATCATACACAAAAGATAGTTTTTCAAACCCAGTTATACTGTATTAATTCATGAAATTGATTACATGCATTTCAAATTCGTACGACCACACGATACATACATTGCCACGAAATTCAACGATATGTAAAAATGCACTATTATGGATCCAATGAAACCGGTTTTGTTGAAATCGAGACAGTGTCCTCGAAATGTTATTTTCACCCATTAATTAAGATAATTATAAAAAAACCAAATTAATCACTTTTAAATCTAAACTAAAAGTTTATTATTACCATTCTTATTCAAACAGAATTTAATAAGCTATGAAATTATTTTTATCCAAATTAATTCCAAGATTCAATTATTAATTTCCCAATTCGTATATTCAAATAAATCCCTATATTTGAAATTTAAGCTGTTTGACTTGTAAAACCAATATTTCAATATTTCAAATTAATTAAATATTTCAAATTTAAATGCCTAAAATTCTAGGTCGTTACATTCTTCCCCTCTAAAAGAATTTCATCCTTGAAATTATCAAGTAAGGAAAATGCCTAAACCTATTAACTTTTCAAAGCCAACTAGTTAAAATAGATTACCAAATTCTTCTAAGCCTTTAACTTCATTTACCGACACTAACTAATATCATTCCAAGTTATAACACCAGAAATAGAAGTTTAGCCATCGAAAATTTTCCCAAAATTCTCAAAAAAATTCTAACACCTTAAATTTATGAAAAATTTCGCCAGCGTCTCCTTCGCGCGGTTCAATCGAAAATTTTAAAATATATATATATATATATATATATATATATATATGTATGTATGTATGTATGTATGTATGTATGTATAATCATAAATATAAATCTCATCTTCAAGGATGAGGCATCCCGTAGGGAAAAGCAGAAAAATAGGATATGTAATTCGAGATGTGTACCTTTTGTTGACATTAGCAAGCATATACAATCAATATAATGCGAAAGCAAGCTCCAAATGTGAAGCATAAGTCATCCACACCAACTAATCACTCAACTATCAACGAGAACAAGTATATGGAAAATAATGTCAATATATAACATAGACTATACAATAAACATATGAAAACGTAGCAAATGTAACAAGAGAAACCATCAAACAAATAATACCCATTCAATTAATTTTTAACCATTTCAATTTACATTTTCCAATGTCAACATTTAATATATTGAAGCCCATACGATGTACATATATCATCCGCATGCAGTATTCAAATCTGATTGCTCGCTCGATCACACAATTTTACTTTCGAACTAGTATCGTTCACACGATCAATCTAGTGCAGACCATGATCTGATTCTAAGATTAGAAACCGTTATTCTTCCTGCATAGCTATATACTACCATAGAGATTATCTGAATCAATCAAAATCCATATATAGTGTTCACCATTCTGAATCGAATGAAAAATCCAAACTCGGATTGGTGTAAATCACCTCGAAATCATGTACTCGAATTTGGATCAAACAATTATGCGAATAGAATAATATACGTACAACTTACGTATTTATTCCAATTGGATTCTCATTATTCAGATTCTTTTATTTATATTCACTTCATTTCTGTCATTCACACTACATTATGAAAATCTATGAGAGTGGATCATGTAGTGTATAAATATGCAAGTATAAGTGACTAACTATATAATGTATCTAATATAAACTTGATAGATGATAATAGCAAAGTAAATGGAAATAATCACACCAAGATTTTATACTGGTTTGGACCTCCCATCCTACGTCCAGTCCTGAAGCTCCTCTTCAGAATTCAACTATCAAACACCCTCACTTCATCCGGAGGAATAGGCTTGGTTACAAAAGCTTGTTCTTGTCAAATGTGTGTTTTACAACACGAATATTGGTTGTTGAGTACAAATGCTTCCAACCTATATATATATGGATAATATTGATTGAAGAGTTTTGAGTATGTGGAAGACTAAAATACAGGTATTAGAATGCTAGAGATCAAGTATTAATCGGAGTACAAGAGTAAAGAGTATAAGTGAGTAAGGTTAGATCTTCTCTTGAATTGCTGATGTTATTTATAGTGGTAGAGAGATCCTTTGTGTAGTTACATATGTTAGTAAGTGCTTTAAGGTCGCTACTTATGGTGATGAAGAGTTGCAACGAAGAGGAGCGAACGTGTCTTTTCAATTGTGACAGTTGTACTTTGAATTTACACAGCCGTGTTCAAAATCAAACGTCTGGAAAATGTTTCAGACGTCTGGCTTTCATATAATTTTGTATATGGCTATTTTTCAGACGTTTGAGTATATTAACCAGACGTCTGATTCTGTCTAATTTGCGAACCAGAGGAATCAATCAGACGTCTGGCTAGTGCACTCAGACGTTTGGATTTGTGCATGTTGCTTTTCCTGTACATGTGTCATTCTTCTTTCGATTCTATCGACTTGTAGCCTCTTGATACTTCTTTTGAGTCTTGTTCTTGTCTCTTTGGTGATGTTACTTTATCAATTACCTATAAATATAGAAATATATATACATAATCGATTTCCATTGTATAGTTGTTATCATCGAAACAATAGAATTGATTTCCTAACAATCTCCCCCTTTTGATGATGACAACTATTCAATGTACTTATATATAGATTATAAATCTCCCCCTGAATATGTGCTTATTTTTAATGTTTTATGATTATACTTCTATTTCTCCCCCTTTGGCATTATCAAAAAGAAATATAAAATAGAAGCCAATCGTCAAAAAAAGAAATTTTCATTAATAACGTGAATTAAGATTACAAACATAGATTTGTACAAAAATTGATATTCCAAAAACCTTAAATCTATTGTTCCCAAAATCTATGATTCCTTTGGAGAAGCTTTATTTTGATCATCTTCCTTTGATTCTTCTTTTTCAGAAGTGCAAATTTTGTAGGAGATGTCAAAGCTTCCTGGAGAGGTTCATCCTTAGAGAGTTTGGACCGTTTTGCGGGAGGAGAAGGTAATGGAGTTGGCCACTCTTTAGAAGGTGGCGTTGGGCCGCGAACCCGTTGTAGTACTTATTTAAGAACCAACAAGATGGTGGAAAGGGATTCTTCAACTGTGGCTAGGCGTGTAGCAAATGATGTTTAGAAGTTGTCAATTCGCTTAGCCAAAAGTTTTTGAAATTTGTTGGTTTCGAAGAGTAAGATCTCGAATGCTTTTTTTTTGGATTTGTATCCGTTCGAGTCTCCATAATTTCATCTTGTCCCGGATAATCAAATGGTGCGGGAAGAGGAGGAGTGGCTTCTCGATGTTATTCCTCCTCTTAAGATGGATCAATGTGTGGTTGAGGAGGAGACTCAACTCTTCTAGATTGACGATTGTGCGTACAATCTTCGAAGGACATGAATTCTGGAGGGATTTCGGGTAGGTGCATCAGAGAGAATAATTTGATGGAAACGTATTTAGGTGAGATTTCTTTGAATGTCGATAGGTAGGATGGAATGCTATGTGCACGAAGAAGTCCCATAATATAAGTTGGGTAAATAATTGACGGCCTTGATCGAGTCCAAAAATTCTTTAGCTCGTCGAATATGAATTTGGCCCAATTTACTCTTGTTCCACTAAATAGAGCTTATAGGGCTTTGTGCTCTAAATCGGTGATTTGCTCGTGACTTCCCATTCGTGGAATGATTGTGTTGATTATCATTTGAGTTAGGAGTCAAGCTTTTGGACGTAGAAATTTGGAAGCAAATTTTTTCATTTCGTCCTCCCAAACTTGATGAGTTATACTGTTTCGTGGCTTGAAGGCATATACGGAATGTTGTATAAATCTTTCCCTGTGTCAGAGCATCCAAGGGTTCGACCTATTATGCCTGGAGTTAATCAAATCCCGTTCCTATACACGCTAGAACAGAGCCAGTTATCCTCATTTTCAGTGTTCCACACTGAAGTGCTATCTAGATTCGCGTAGAATAAAAAAAATGGCTAATTGGTCTATTTGGACATCATTAGAAGTAAAAGAAATTAGGGTTTCCAACCCGGCATTTTCACATAGTTCATCTAAATAATACATAGGAAATTTAAGAAGATTGTAGAATGGACCTATGTGGAGTTTTTTCTTTTGGATGTCTTCATACCTTTTGATGGAGTGCGGCGCTCTATTCATCCACCTTTCGATTTAGTCATCATATCACATCTGAATTTGAAGATGAGGTAGGTTGGTCTTGTTTTCGTTTTTATATTTTGGGATTTTTTATTCTAGGAGGCATTGTGATTTGATCTTCGCGTAAAAAGATGAATTGTTGGAGAAAAAATCGCTAACGGTGAAATCTCAGATGAAAATTTTGAGATGAAAGCGAAAAAAATGACGTTATCTGGGTTAATTTTAAATGTTGATTGGGAATCAGACGTCTGGATTGGAAATCAGAGTTTATGTTTGCCCTAAATTGTGTCCAACAGATAAAATTAGACGTCTAGATTGATCGAAATTGTAAAATTGGAGAGGCAGAGAGTTTTATCAGACATCTGGGTATAAAAATCAGACGTCTGGTTTGGTTTATATTTGAAAATTTTCGAGGCAGAGAAATAAGGCAGACGTCTGGATCTTATTTCAGACGTCTGGAATGCTCTGATTTTTATTTGGAGACGACAGAGCAAAATTTCAGACATCCGGGGGGTATATCAGATGTCTGAAATAAGCAGTATGGCTAAAAATAGCCTAAAATTTGATGGTTTTGCTTATTTCTCGAATTTTTATAAGAAGAAATTTTATTGTAGTGAAATAAAATAACAAACAAGCATAGATATATACAAATATAATTTTATTTAGAAGGTGATGGAGTTTTGCGATCTCCTGACTTGTCATCCGTCCAGGGCTTAAGTGGAGACCGAATATTTCCACGTTCATGGGTTCTCGGAGAGCTAGAATATCGTCTTGGTGAAGGGTCCGAAGGAGTACGATATGAAGATGAGGGATCTAAAGAACTACAAGGTTTTGGTAGCGGTTCATGGATATCTATCTTCCTTGACGAGCAAAACTTCATCGCTACTTGCTTCAAAAAGCTTAAGCGATGTGCTGTAACTTTTTGTTCGAAATATAGTTCTCGTTGAAGATCTGTCTGCTGATAATGATGAATTTCATCAATTTTCTCCCTTGTGTTAGGAGACACAAATAGAGATCTTTTGGTCTTCTTGTTGTCGGGGGTAAAGCCTATATGATACGAGGACCACCTATTCATTGGCTCCTGCTTTGGTGTAGGTGTAGGAAGTCATTGTGGCGTGTCAATCGAGATATCCGTCGATGGTGTTGAGATGGAGATTGATATATAAGAGTCCCCAGAAGACATGACTATATTTTGTTTCTTTAAGGAAGATATGAGTTGTGTTTATATAGTTTTGTATACCTCTCTTTATATAAGTTGAAAGAATTATTTATAGACAAACTAACTGTCTAAAAAATTAAAGGTTCAGAAATTATTAAGTATAATTTGTGGTAGTAAAATAAACAACTTATCATAGCCTTAAAGAGAAACATTGTTTAATTTTAAGGAAGTAGATCTTGGAGTGAGCATATACCTAAATTTCGTCGGAGTTTAATAAAATTTTGTTCATTTAGTGGTTTTGTAAAGATGTCCGCTACTTATTTTCGGTATTTACGTATTCGAATGAAATAGTTCCTTTTTCAACGTTGTCTCGTAAAAAATGATGTCGTATATCTATATGTTTGGTTCGTGAGTGATTAACAGGGTTTTTTTATAAATTTATAGCACTTGTGTTATCACGATATATTGGAGATTTGTTAATAATTTTGCCAAAATCCGTTATTGTTTGTTGCATGTAGATCACTTGTGCACATGCTAGAGCGGCGGAGATGTATTCGGCTTCGCAAGTAGATAATGAGACACAGTTTTGCTTTTTGCTAAACCATGAGACTAAAGATTGTCCGATAAAGTGACAAGTTCCACTAGTACTCTTACGATCTATTCTACATCCATCGATATCCGCATCGCTATATGAAACTAGTTCAAACGATGATTCTTTAGGGTAAAACAAACCATAATCTCTAGTACTAGATAGATAACGTAAAATACGCTTAACAGCTCTTAGGTGAGATTCTTTTGGTTTTGCTTGAAATCGAGCACAAAGACATACACTCATCATAATATCGGGTCGACTAGTCGTTAAATAAAGTGAAGAACCAATCATGATCCGATATAATTTTTCATCAAAATCTTTTTCGTTATCGTCTTTTTCTAAGTGAACAGTGGTACTCATTGGTGTTGGTTTGCTTGAAGTTTTATCCATTTAAAAACGTCGTAATAGATCGTTACAATATTTTTCTTGATGAATAAAAATTCCATTTTCGAGTTGTTTTATTTGTAAACCTAAGAAGAAATTTAATTCTCCCCTGTGTAACATTTCAAATTCATTTTTCATAATATTTGAAAAATGATTACATAAATTTTCGTTGGTTGAACCAAAGATGATATCATCAACGTAAATTTGTACAACTAAATATCGTTATTTTCTCTTTTAATAAACATAGTTGTATCTATTTTGCCTATTTGAAAACCAGATGTTATTAAGTGATTTTTAAGACGTTCGTACCATGCACGTGGGGCTTGTTTCAATCCATATAATGCTTTGTGTAATTTAAAAACATGATCGGGATATTTTTCGTGAACAAATAATGGGGGTTGTTCTGCATATACATTTTCTTTAATAAAACCATTTAAAAAAGCACTTTTAACATCCATTTGAAATAGTTTAAAATTGTGATGAGTTGCAAAGGCGAGTAATATACGAATGGCCTCTAATCTTGCTACTGGAGCAAAGGTTTCATCGTAATCAATACATTCTTCTTGATTATAGCCTTGAGCAACTAAACGAGCTTTATTTCTAACAATATTTCCATTCTCGTCTGCTTTGTTTTTAAATACCCATTTTATTCCTATAACCGATTGGTCTTCAGGTCTTGGTACTAATTCCCAAACATTATTACGTTCAAATTGATTCAATTCTTCTTGCATAGCTATTATTCGAAAATTGTCATTTGAAGCTTATTTATAATTTTTTGGTTCAAAATTTGACACAAATGCTATATGGCTTATTTGATTGAGTTGATTTTTAGTTACTCTAGAAGTAAGATCTCCAATGATATTATCTTTTGGATGATTCTTAAGAATTCTAGGAAATGATATCAACGTATTATTTTGCATATTTGTTTCATTGCTAATGGAATTTGTTGAATTTGTTAGTGGGATAATTTCTTCTTCATCATTATTATTACGGTTAAAAAGATTTTCGTCGAAAGAAACATGTAAACTTTCTTCAATAGTGTTATTTCGTTTATTAAAGATTCTATATGCTTTGCTACGATCCGAATATCCAACAAAGATACCTTCATCGGCCTTTGGGTCAAATTTTCCTAAGTTATCTTTTGTATTTAGTATAAAACATTTTGAACCGAAAGTTTTAAAGTATGATGCTTTAGGTCAAAAAATATTTCAAAACAAGTTTTTTTTGTCATAGGACGTATGGTTACTCGATTTAACACATAACAAACTGTGGCAATAGCTTCAGCCCAAAAGTGTTTTGGTAGACCACTACTATTTAATAATGTTCGTGCACATTCTTGTAGTGTACGATTTTTTCTTTCCACAACACCATTCTATTGAGGTGTGCGAGGAAAAGAAAAATTATGAGTTATTCCTTTCTTATTGCAAAAATTAGTAAAAGGACCGTTTTAAAATTCTCCTCCGTGATCACTTCGAATATTTTTAATTTTTAAGTTTATTTGTGTTTTGATCCTTTTAGCAAATATCTTAAACATACCAAAAGTGTCACTTTTATGTGTTAAAAACAAAGTCCATGTATATCTTGAAAAATCATCAACTATGATGAAAACATATTTGTTGTGATTTATAGATCGTATTTGTGTTGGTCCAAATAAATATAAATGTAATAATTCTAATGGTTGTTTTGTAGAAATATTATTTTTTGATTTAAACGAACTTTTCTTTAGTTTTCCAATTTGACAATTATCACATAAATTTTCTACTTTGTAATTTATTTTAGGTAAACCTCTAACTAGTTCATATTTCGCCAATTTATTAATATTCTTAAAGTTGATATGACAAAATCATTTATGCCATAACCATGGATCATCATGTTTGGTGGTTAAACATAAATTTGAATTTTTATTTTTATTCATGTTTAATACATAAATATTTTTGTTTCTAAAACCTTCAAAAAATAAGTTGTTTGTTATTATCTAAAATATTACATCTATCTTTTTCAAAATTTATTTGAAACCCTTTATCACATAATTGACTAATGCTTCGTAAGTTGTGTTTTAGATTTTCTACTAATAAGACATTTGTAACAATAGGAGAGTTAGATATACCAGAATTGAAGACTTCTCTAATGCCCACGACATATCCTTTTGAATTACCTCCAAAGGTTACCGTTCCACCATCGACGTATGTTATATTTGATAACATTTTTGAATTTCCGGTCATATGCTTGGAGCACCTGCTATCTGGGATCCATTTCTCCTTATTTTTTATTTTGGGTACCTGCAAAATAAAAGACGTTTTAGTTGGTACCCATATTTTTTTAGGGTCCTAATTGTTAGGAGAAGGTAGCCATACCCAAGATGGTTTGGTACCATTATAAATATAATTTTTATTATAGACTACATTCTCTAAGTAATTATTGATAAACTTTTGTCTAATCAAATTATTATTTGTTTTAGGAATCCAAATCTTTGTATTTTTGGCATTCAATTTAGACTTAGGTAAACTTTTAGTTTTTGTATAACTAATATTTTTAGCATCATTTCCTTTTTGTTTAGAAGAATTTTTAAATCCTATTCCATTTCTACTGCCTGATGGTTTTGAAGTTTTGATAAGATTTTCCAAATCTTGTTTTCCTTTATTAAATTTTGACACATTATTTGTAATTTTATCTAAGTTTTCTTTTAATTCTATATTTTCAATAATTCAATACTTTTTTTAAAGTCAACATTTTATTTTAACAAATTATCCTTCACTATTTTAGTGTTTTCAAAATTAATAGTAATAGCCTCACTTTCTGTCAAATTATTTTTGATTTTTTTAGATAATTCAAGTTCTTCTTCTAGAATTTTTTTTTTATCTTTTAACATTCCTACTTCAAGTTCTAATCTATTTATTTTGACTATATATTCTTCGTTCAATTTTTTAATTTGTCTAAATTTATCATCTAATTCTATGCTAAGTTCTAATAGTTTTGGCATAGCTAAGTTCAGGACATACCTCTTCAGTTTGTGCCATAAAACACATGTTAGCTTGTTCTCCGTCACTGTCGCTATCACTTTCAGACGATGATGAGTCCGAGTCATCCCATGTTACTTTGAAAGCCTTTATCTTTTTGAATTTTCCAAATTTGTTCTTCTTTTTATCATTGTTGAGTTTTGGGTAATCCTTCTTCATATGTTCGTATTGATCACATTCATAACACTTGATTTGAGATAGGTTTGTTGTGTTGGTCTTCCCTTCTTTTTGGAATTTGGTCATCTTTCTAAGTTTCTTGAATTTTTTATAATTCTTGGCAATGAAGACTATTTTTTCTTCATCTAAATCAGAGTCATCATTCTTTGTTGCTGGGAATGCTCTGTTCTTTTTCTCTAAATTTAGTTCTTTTCGTGCCTGTAAATTAGCTTCATAGGACATTAAATTTCCTATCAACTCTTCAACTTTGAGAGTGGAGAGATCATTAGCTTCTTAAATAGATAATACCTTCCTTTCCCAATCTGATTTTAAAGAGTTGAGTATTCGAGAAACTAAATCAAAATCAGTAAATTTGACTCCTAATGCCATAAGATCATGTTGGATAGTTTGAAATCTAGAATACATGTCAACAATAGTTTCATTTTGCTTCATTTTGAATGACGAAAATTGGATTTGCAAATTGAAATCTTAGTTTGTTTGACCTTTGTTGTACCTTTGTGTGTAATTTGTAAGGTACGCCAAATGTCAAATGCAGTAGTGCATAACATGACACGTGAAAATTCATTTTCGTCTAGAGAGCAAAATAAAACATTCATAGCTTTAGCATTGTTTGAAGCTAAGGTCTTTTGTGCATCGGTCCATGTGTTCATAGCAGTAGTAGGTGCTTCATATTTATCTTGTGTGGCTGACCAAATTTCTAGACCATTAGCTTCCATAAAAATTCTCATACGTGTTGACCAATATGCATAGTTAGATCCATCAAAAAGTGGGGCTTGTCCTTCTTGAAAGATACTTTCCATATTAAAGTGACTCAAAAACGTGTAATTGTTCTCTGATCAAAACCTTGCTCTGATACCAATTGAAAGTATATGAGAGTGGATCGTGTAGTGTATAAATATGCAAGTATAAGTGACTAACTATATAATGTATCTAATATAAACTTGATAGATGATAATAGCAAAGTAAATGGAAATAATCACACCAAGATTTTATACTGGTTCGGACCTCCCATCCTACGTCCAGTCCCGAAGCTCCTCTTCGAAATTCAACTATCAAACACCCTCACTTCGCCCGGTGGAATAGGCTTGGTTACAAAAGCTTGTTCTTGTCAAGTGTGTTCTATAACACGAATATTTACTGTTGAGTACAAATGCTTCCAATCTATATATATGGATAATATTGATTGAAGAGTTTTGAGTATATGGAAGACTAAAATATATGTATTAGAATGCTAGAGATCAAGTATTAATCAGTGTACAATAGTAAAGAGTATAAGTGAGTAAGGTTAGATCTTCTCTTGAATTGCTTATGTTATTTATAGTGGTAGAGAGATCTTTTGTGTAGTTGCATCTATTAGTAAGTGCTCTAAGGTCGCCACTCATGGTGATTAAGAGTTGCAGCGAGGAGGAGCGAACGTGTTATTTCAATTATGACAGTTGTACTTTGAATTTACACAGCCGAGTTAAAAATCAGACGTCTGGAAAATATTTCAGACGTCTGGCTTTCATATATTTTTTGTATATGGATGTTTTTCAGACGTCTGAGTATATTACCAAACATCTGATTCTGTCTGATTTGCGAACCAGAGGAATCAATCAGACATCTGGCTAGTGCACTCAAACATCTGGATTTGTGCATGTTGCTTTTCCTGTGCATGTGTCATTCTTCTTCTGATTCTATCGACTTGTAGCCTCTTGATACTTCTTTTGAGTCTTGTTCATGTCTCTTTGGTGATGTTACTTTATCAATTACCTGTAAATATATATATATATATATATATATTCGATTTCCATTGTATAGTTGTTATCAACGAAACCATAGAATTGATTTCCTAACATATTATTCACATTTATTTATTCTTTTGTACCTTTCTTTCAATACTTATATCATTCAAGAACCACTCCATCAAATTTCACTCATGTTTATTATAAGCATTTTATACAACACTTCTCATGTCTACGATCACTGCACAACTTAATTCCATATCCATTTTAAATCAAATTCAATTTCATTTAACTCATTTCATTATTCACTTTATTTACCTTTACTTTAGTAAAATTCCCTTTCAAAATCCACTTTATTTAACTTAATTTAAATTTCATTTCATATTTGAATTCAGATTTTACTTTTCTTAACATTTATATTCAAAAAATTTAAAAATTGTTTTAACTTACTAATTCTAAAAATTTATAAGTTATAAAACTTATGTTCTCATATTTTCATAAAACACTCAAATGAAAATTTTCAGAGTTTAAACATCCTGTTCTTATTTCAAATTATTTTTGAAAAAATACTATTAATAATTTCTTTATATTTCAAATCATACTTCTGAATTTTAAAATCAAAACTACACCAAAAAAACTCTAATGGTAGTAATTCCTTTCTTGGAAAGCCGAAAATGAGCGTCGATGATATTGCAGTCATCATCGAAATTATTTTCCAACGACCGAAGTGAGTTCAGTGCTTTCTATTTCCTTTAAACCCTTTTTAAAATTTCTAATATTAATATTTTCAAAATAATAATAATAATATCCTTTCAAATTTTTTGAAAACAGTGTTTAAAATCAACAGAATTTAAATTCTCAAATTCTTAACTTTTAATTCCTTTTATTTACAAATTATTCTTATAAATTTCCTTATATGTAATTTCATTATGGTTATATATAAAACCATTTCTTAATTTATTTATTTTTTGTTTTTATTCACATTATAATAATAACAACCTTGATTAGAACGATAATAGGCGATTCTCTGGCCTCCCCTTTTCCCTTTTCATCTCATCCCCCTCCGTTTCTACCTAATCGCTTCATCTCTGTTGCTTTGATGGCCAAGAATCGGAAGAATAAGCCTCGTTTTTCCACTTCATTCATCCTTCTTCGAATACCAAATATGGCCGTAACTCTATTTCAGTGTCGGTTCCTCCTTCACCGTCGTCCCCTATCCTGATTCTGACTTCGTCCAGGCGAATAAGTCCCATATCTCTGACTTCGTTCTAGAGCCACCGACGGACCTTTCTTCCCCACTGACGTCTCAATATGTTGTCCATAACATGAATAGCCCATTGTCATCTATTACCGCTCAATTAGCTTCTTCACTGGAGCACATTGTAACACTTTCATGTATTGCCAAAGTTATTACTTCATCGCCAATTACGAATCTGGTTAATACTGTTGGTAATTGGGTTAGTGTCGATTCAACTCTTTGTGCTTCTGTCGATCAAAGTACTGTGTAGAGTGGTGGAGGTATCTTTTTAGAAATCTGTCACCTTTAGTTTTGTAGAAAAAATCACCGTAGATAACTATATGGTGCACGATGTAAATCCTGTGAAGGATAAGGTGCACGAATTAATCAGTATGGTGCCCTTAGTTTTGAATTCTCTTATATGTGATAATGCCCCAAGGCAGAGGTCGGAACCTGATTTGATGCAAATTCCAGATAAGTGTATTGCTACTGTATCTGCAGTATATGTAAACAATGTTATTCCTGATGGTCCTAGCCATGGTGCTATCAATCCCCCTGCTGTCGACAAGCTAGTTTGGTCATCGCTGTTTAAAGCTTTGCCATGGAACATGGGTGCATACTTCCCATAGTTTTTCAGTAGACAGGTAATTAACAGTTCTAACGTGATTCCTCCTGTTGTGATTCGAGAGGCGGAGAGCCATTGGCCAGATCACCTTGTTGGTTTTTTCCTAGATGCTTCTCCTTCATATTTGGTTGTTCGTGACCACTGTAGGCGAGCCCAGAAACTAAAAGGTTCACTTCATGTTCAATTTTTAAATTCCTTTTTCTTCTTTAAATTTGATAATAAGGAAGATAGACTTATAGCGCTTGGTATGAGCCCTCTCATTATTGAGGGTAAACCATCTATTGCGACACTTTGGAGTGTTAGTATAGATAGTGCTAGAGAGCAGATTCTATCCATACCTGTTTAGGCAACTTTCATTGATATTCCGTCTGTCCTTCAACCATTAATTGGTCTAAACTGGCTTGCGAGCCTAATAGGGGATTTCAAATGCTTTAATGCAAATACCATTACATGCAAGAACTTATTATATGCTAAGGCATTGATTGAAATTACACCAATGAATTCGTTACTGTCAGTTTTGAAAGTAAGAATCATGGAAGGTCATGAAGTGGAAATAAAAGTAAATTAGAGCTGGAAACTAGAAATATGTACTAATTGTCAATCATATGTGAAGAAATGTTCTAGGCTTGCTCCTCTTCCACCTGCCGACAGAGTCCCCCTCCCTAGGTCAGAAATGAAATGGGTTCCCAAAGTTAGCACATCATCTGTCTCTGATCCTCCAGTTACACCCGTTGTGGATACAATGTCGGAATCACTTATTGACTTTGATACTGACTCTATTGAGGATGTTATTTACTAGAAATCAGATGATAAATCATGGGTACATGAGGAGTCGGAAATGAGGTATGACCCGCACAAGGATAGTTATCACATATTCTTAGGTGGCGAAGAAGAGTCTAGGAGGCTGGTGTATCATGTTGAGGGTGAGGGTCTATTTCTGACGACCACTGGTATTGATGGAGCATATACTTGGTAGCATTTCTTAGATCCTACATGGGACTGTATTTATCTCTACTTAGCTCTTTCGAGATCGTATGATCCATTTCTAGCTATGTACTTTTCTGATGTTCAGCATATTATAGGTCCAAGGACTGATGTTGATATCAGTAATGACAGGGGGATTTATGTCCTTTTGAGCAGTCTTGACTCCTAGTCTAGCCCCCGTTTTTCATTTTTATATGTATAAGTGGCCTGATCACTATAAAATCAGATTTAGTTGTTTTGTACATGTACAGAATAGCTGTTCCTTATTATATTCATAGTAGCATGGCCCACCGTAAAGTCGACTTAGCTTTTCTACGAACAACAAATGATAATAATTGAATATTATCATTTACTAACAACCATACACATCACATTCACTATAATAATTTCTAAAAAATTATTCCTTTATATATAAAATTTTAATCAAGGTAAAATTATTTCATTTACCAAATTTTAAAATAATACTATGTCGAATTGCTCTGTTCAAGTATTTAAAGATCCCTATTAATAACGTTAATCACTTGTACTGATGAGAATCCATAAGCCACTCAACTGATCAACCAAAATAATATATAACATTTTTAAATCACTAGCAATTACGTGCTCATATATATAGGCACACACACACACACTCAAACTCATTCTAGGGTGCTACCGACCCTATCTCTAATAAGTACCCCACCGAAGCAGTAGCGATCCATAATTTAGTCATTTGAATTTGCAATATTTAATTTATTTCAAATATTGAAAAGTTAATTTTATAAATTAAATAACTTGAATTTTATATATTGCGATTTATTTGATAATTAAATTATTGAATTTAATATTGGAATTGCTTAAATAATTAAATCCTAAATTTAATGTCGATAAAAATGATTTTGGAAGTTGATATAAAATTTTATTTGGATAAGAATGGAGATAGTAAACTTCTAATTTAGTTTTAAAGTGGTTGGAATCGTTTTAATATTAATTCGTTTTAATTAACATGTGGAAGTAGCATTCCAAAGCACTGTCTTAGATTTCGACGAAACCAGTGTCATTAGATCCGTAATGGTGAGTTGTTATGTGCCGTCAAATTTCACGGCGATCAGATGTATCGTTTGGTCATGCGAGATCAAAACACGTAGAAATTAATTTTAGGAATTTATACAATATAATTGGGTTTGAAAAACTATCTTCTGTATATGATCGAATAAGGCCTCAAGACTAGTTCTATTGCATTCAGAATAGGAGTATTACAGATAGAGCACCAGGTGGCATACCTCGTTTGGAGTTTGAGATTTTTAAGTGGATGGATATTTTTGAATAATATATATCCCCATACCACTAACCCATACCCACATCAACTTAGCCACACCCTACCCATGCTAACACACACTAGGCTATGCCTCCCTCACTTTTTAAAAACTTTCTTGCCTTCCATCCCTCATACCAGTAAGCTAAAAGGAAAAAAAATTAAAATGGCCAATCCAACGGCCCACAACGATTTAGACCACCAGATGCAACGATAGACCATGGACCCAACTAGGAAGTTGACCGCGGTGGGGAGGTGGACCAGATTGTCGTATTTTAAAATTAGTATTTTAAAATATACAATAAAGTGCCATTTTAGTGGGAATGAATTCTTAAGACAGGAAATGTTTTTTAATCCGAAATTAGGTTTCGAAAATATTTTGTTTTAAAGGATCTAATTTTTATTTTATTCCATCCTATTTACCTATTTTTTAAGTTATTTGT
The DNA here is from genome assembly GCA_030765085.1 of Allium cepa. Taxonomy (NCBI): domain Eukaryota; kingdom Viridiplantae; phylum Streptophyta; class Magnoliopsida; order Asparagales; family Amaryllidaceae; genus Allium; species Allium cepa. Next base: position 1,003,118,813 of record CM060929.1, read on the forward strand.
TTATGTTTAACATTGTTTTAAAAATTTATTTATTTAAATTAAAAATTTTCTAAAGTTATTTATTTATTTTAATATTTTTTAAAGTTATTTATTTATATTAATATTGTTTTAAAGTTATTTATTTGCATTTAATGTTGTCTTAAAGATATTTATCAATATTTCCTATTTTCAAAAAAATAAATTGTTCTAATAATTAAGACGGTATGAAATTGATAACAATGATTATTGGTAATGTTTTAGAATTTAATTATAATTATTTATAGTAATGATAAAGATTAATTATTATTGTTTTATTAACAATATTTTGTATTAATAATTTTTTTAAGATAATCGGAAGTTAGTAGTTATTTATAATGTTAACTATTAATTATTATTATAATAGTGTTTTAAAGTAAATGATTAGAACTTATTTATAAAAAATTCGATATTTATAAACAGAGTTGTATAAACAGATTTGGGTTTTATAAGAGGAATCTTATAACGTGGTTTTGGAAACTTAAAGGAAGATTAGTAAAAGGTAAAAAGATTTCTATAAATGATTTTAGATATTTATAAAAGAATTCAAGAAAGGGTTTTAGAGTTCTATTAAAGAGTTTGTAATTAGTTTTATGGGTTTATAAAGGATTTAGAAATGATTTTAGAAATGTATAAAAATAATTTATAAGTGACTGAAATTAATAAAAGAGATTATAAATGATTTTTACAGATTTATAAAATGTTTTTTAAACAGTTCTAGGGAATTATAAGGAATTTATAAATGATTTTAGAATTGAATAAAAGAAAATCTTCCTTGTTTTGTAAATATACTTTTACTATTGAGATAAGTATATATGTACAGTTTCTAAGTGTTTAAAATATAGTGATTTGTAGATATATATCTTTGTAAAAGGATTTTGATACAAATATATTTACATAGTTAATTTAATCAATAAAAATGATTAATTTAAGAGGCTAATAGTTACTTATGTGCTAACCAGTGTTGGTTTTTCTTTTTAAATAAATCCCCGATTTGAATGTGTATTTGTCGATCGTTAAATAACCGACTATCAAATATGGACCCAAAACGTAACTTTGGAATATTTAAGAGAAACACGTGAGTTATATGGCACAGTTATCTTCGACGATGTTATACTGTGCGTATAAATCTCGTTTCATTCTCCTAGGACAAACGATAAAGAAATCCGTCCACTAACGGTTGGAAGGTAATCTTCGCTCTTATCTTTGACTGTTTATTTCCTAAAGAACCGTGGTTCAGTTTACCGGAAATTATTGAATGTGGTTTTGAAGTGACCGAGATCTGATATGTTATCCAAAAACCACTTCTATCCAACTCAAGCATTTCGAAGTGAAGACATCTTAAAGGTGATGGAATTGAAGACGGAGCTCTTAAGCATTTTGTCCAGTCCCATAACAAACTTATATGCATGAATGCTGGCATTGCATTGCTGCGTGGAGGGAGTGTTAGCATTCCAAGTGGGAAGTTGAAAGGCAAAATGTAACATCAAGCCTCATTAACCGAGAATGACTAAAACAAGGAAGATGCAGCATGGCTAAGTAGATCGTTCCCAAGTAGGGTACATCTCTATCTAGAGTTGATATTATCACTTATTTGTATGTTTCGAGGCGCATTAATCAAAAAGGGCGATCATATTCGGTACTATCCAACAATGGGGTAGCATGTTCTGTGTCGGTAAGGGTCGATAGGTTCGACCTCGGTGTTATTTTATCTAGAGATGCACCGTGACGGGCGGTACCCTAGTAGCCCAGTCATTGTATGGAATCTATTCTCCAATAAGCGCAATATGGACTTAGTTATGCCCATCTACACTAAAACGTGAGATGCAGACATTTTAGCTATATTCATATTTTATTTTGACCCCTAGACAATATTACAATATCAATGGATTTTCTAAAGAAAAAGGTTTGGTTACCATAAGGTAAAAGCCCGTCCGTGTTTATGTGCAGCGTGGTCTTGCTAGATAAATTTAGTTTAAAAAGATTTTTGAAATATTGAATTTGACTGGGTGTGTTTTCTCATGCTGGTATTCCAAACCGACTCGGGTGTTATTTTATTATAATGCTCTGGTCAGACAGAGCATATTGCAGATTAGTTTGGATGATTTGGAGCTTCAGGAGACGAGCTAGAGGCCCGGAGACGTATTCGCGTATATGGATATTTTTCCCATGCATTTATTGTTGTATTTATCAGCAAATTATGAGGACATATTGTTATAACTATCTGGGCTGAAATAGGTTAGCATACTCTGATTAACGCTTGTATATATTAATATATATTACAGTTTTGCTTTTGTGTAAAGATTTGTTGTATATTATAGACTATACGTTCCGCTGTGAGATTCTATGTTGTTGTTTTTTCTCTCTTCTTTCATTTTGTCTTCTTCATTCTTTCCCTTAACAATCGGGTTTTCCAGCATTCGATTGCCCGACACACAATACAGTGAACACAATAGTGTCGATTTTCGACGGTCAAAAATATAAAGTTGTTACACTTAGTATTAGAGATGAAGGTTAAGTGAAAACATTGGCTTTGGTGGGGTAACCCATTAATGGATAAGGTAATGGAATGCTTTATTATGTGTAATATATATATGAGCGCGTATTCGTTAGTGATATAAAAATGTTTTATATTATGTCGATTGATCTGTCGAGTGGCTTGTGGATTTTGGTCAATATGAGTAATTAACGTAATTAATAAGGGTCTCTAAACACTTGAACATAGCAATTCGATATAGTATTGTTTTGAAATTGGGTAAATGAAATAATTTTACCTTGATTATATTTGATATATAAAAAAATAATTTTTTTAGAAACTATTTTAGTATATATGGCGTGTTTCGTTGTTAGTGAATGATAATATTCGGTTGTTATCATTTGTTGTTTATTATGGTGCTTAATAAAAGTCATTATTATTATAACGTAAATATAAACAGTTAAGAAATGGTTTTATGTAACCGAAGTGAAATTATATATAAGGAAAATTTGAAAATATGATTTGCAAATAAAAAGGATTTAAAGGCTAAGAATTGAGAATCTAGACCTTGGTGATTTTGGAAAATTGTTGTTTAAGGTTTTGGAAAATAATAATAATATTGTTTGGAAAATAGTTTGGAATGGAAGTATTTTAAAAGGATTTAAAGGAGAGAGAAAAGCACTGAACTCTTGCTGGAAAATAATTTCAATGATGGCTGCAGCATTGTCGACGTTCATTTTTTGAGTTTCCAAAAGAAGAATTACTACCATTGGAGTTTTATTTTGGTAAAACAAGTTTTGATTTTAAACATTCAAAGTATGATTTGAAATACAAAGAAATTATTTATAGTATTGTTTCAAAATAATTGTTTAAACTCTGAAAATTTCCATTTAAGTGTTTTATGGGAATATGGGAAAATATGTTTTATAACTTATAAAATTTAAGGATTAGTAAGTTAAAACATATTTTTAAATTTGATATAAATGATAAGAAAAGTAAATTTGAAATTGAACTATGAAATATAATTTAACTTAAGTCAAATAAAATTAATTTTGAAAAGAAATTTGACTCAAGCAAAGGTAAATGAAGTGAATTAATGAAATAAGTCAAATGAAATGGAATTGGACTTAAAATGAATATTAACTTAAGTTGTGAAGTGATAATAAACATGAGAAGCATTGCATAAGATGTTTGTGATAAGCTTAAGTAAAATTTGATGGAATAGTTCTTATGTGATATTAGTTTTGAAAGAAATATACTAAGTAAATAAATTGAATGTAAATAAAAGAACGGGATATGATGAGAAACCAATTGAAAGAAACACATAAGTTGGACGTATATTATTTTATTTTATTCGCACAACGGTTTGATCCATATTCGAGTACATGGTTTCGAGATGATTTACATCGGTCCGAGTTGGAATTTTTCACTCGATTCTCGACGACGAACACTAGATATGGATTTTTGATTGATCTAGGAATTCTCTATCACAGTATAGCGTTATGCAAGGAGAATGATGGTATATGATCAAGGAACTGAATCTAAGTCCGCACTAGAGGAGTCAATTGGACGGACTAGTTTGAAAAAAAAATTTGTGGTTGAGTGAGCGGTCAGATTTGATATTGCGTGGATGATATATGTACATCATATGGGCTTTAGTAAAGTAAATCTAGACAGCTAAAAATACAAAATAATATGATTTTGAACTATATGTTTGGATATTTTTGGTAAATAAGATGTAGGTATATAGAAGCCAAAGCTAGTTTGATGCCTTTGGTTTCATGAGTAGAATTTGATTGCTCGACAAAGAGGTACATATTTATATTATTATTTGGTTTGATGTTTTTATGTTCGAATCACTTGTCTTCTATTTTCTTTTATTGGTTTGGGCCGCAATGGCAATTTGTAGTTGTTTCGATCTAGCCGCGGAAAGCAGACGCTGGTGAAATTTTCTGTAAATGTAAGGCATTAGAAAATTTTAAAGAAATTTTGAAGAAAATTTTGATAAATAAAATTTGATTTTTGGTGTTATGACTTAGAATTGTATTAGTTAGACTTAGAAAAGGTGATAGCAAAATTTCAACTAACTGATTTTGAAAACATAATGGGTTTGGTCATTTTTTTACGTGGTAATTTCGGGGACGAATTCTTTTAAGGGGGAGAATGTAACCACCCAAAATTTTAGTCATTTGATTTTTGAATATTTAATTGATTTTAAATATTGAAAAGTTAATTTTATAAGTTTAGCAATTTATTTGATAATTAAATGTTGAATTTAATATTTGGAATTACTTGAATAATTAAATCCAAAATTTAATATTAGTAAAAATGATTTTGAAAGTTGATTTAAAATTATGTTTAGATAAGAGTGGAGATAGTAAACTTTTAATTTGGATTTAAAAGTGGTTGGAATTATTTTAATAATTATTCGATTTAATTAACATGTGGAAATAGCCTTCCGGGAAATTGTCTCGAATTTCGACGAAACCTATTTCATTGGATCTGTAACAGTGAGTTGCTATATGCCGTCAGATTTCATGGCAATCAGACATATTATTTGCGTGCGAGATCGAAATGCATAGAAATTAATTTCTTGAATTTATATAATATGATTGGGTTTGAAAAGATATCTTCTATATATGATCAAGTTGGATCTTGAGACTAGTTCAATTGCACTCAGAATAGGAATATTACATATAGAACGCCAGGCAGCACATCACGCTCGGAGTTCGAGATTTTTGAGTGCATGGGGATGGATACTTTTGAATATAAGATATCTTTATATATATATATATATATATATATATATATATATCATCACACCACTAGCCCATACCCATATCAACTCAGCCGCACCCTATCCATGCTAACATACACTAGGCCATAACTCCCTCCCTTTTTAAAAGCTTTTGCTGCCTTCCATCTTTCGTACCAGTGAGCTAAAAGGAAAAAAATAATTGAAATGTACAATCTAATGGCCTGCAAAGATTTGGACCATCAGAGGCGACGACAGACTATGAACCCAACTAGGAAGTTGATCATGGTAGGGAGGCGGACCTATTGTATGGTCAAATTGTCATATTTCACTACGTGGTGGCAGAATTTCCTAGATGACTGTCGAGATGGACTTTGAGCACGACAGCTAGCTATAGGCAAGGTTAAGGGGCAAGGATTGGTCGTTGGATCGGGGGAGAGGAGGTGGTGCAACAGTGATGGGGCGACGGTGTTCATGGTCAGTGGCACCGTAATTTTAAATATGAACATAATTCATTCGTAGATTTTTTTTGTCGGCAGTGTCGGCGAATGGAGTGGCGAAGCCAGTGGCGTGGAAAGAGCGAAGGAAGGGCTATCGATGGGAGCAAGGCGGCGGCTGGACGACCGTGGTGGTGGTGATGAATAAGAAAGGAGGCGGCCTGGGTTGCGTATTTCGTGAAGATGAGAGTGCGAGGAGAGATTAGAGAAGCGGGATTTAATTTTAAACAAGGTTTGTTAAGTTAATTGATGGTGATTAGTGAATAAAATATTATTTAAATTGGCTTCGTGTTGTAAATTAAATAACTCATTCACTTTCGGTAAAAATTGAACTGGATGAGTTGCGTTAGGATCATATCAACAAATATTATGTCATGGAATTGGATTGGAGATGATTAGAGCTTGTTGAATTTAATGCTGAATTCGAACATCATTCGAATTTAGATGGAACTAGAATACTACGGCGATAATAGGAATTTTGGTGAGTTAAACTCATCTTTTTGGTTAACCAGAAATGTTTTATAGTTAATAAAAATTGTTGTTGGATATTTGGATGATTTACTGCTTTTTCAGTTGGATTGGGTTTATTCCCGCCCCTGGAGCCAGTGACCTTTTATATATACCCACCTAGAAGCGGATCACCTATATTATATAATTATATATGGATGGGTTGGAGGGATCCAACAGGATTCCTCACCGCTATTGATTTTATTTTTGCGTGTATGTGAGTGTGTATATCTATGTATATGATATATATGAGTTCTGATATAGGGGACAAGTTGGAGGGATCCAACAAGATTTCATGCCATTTTTGATTTTAAATTTCAATAATATATAGTTATATGATTACCGAATATGAAACCTGATTGTGGACATGATGGTTTATGACATTATTATATGTTCAAACTTAAAACCCTGTAGTAATAGAAAATCGATATCAATATTGGTTGAGCGTTGGGTCGCTATTGGCTTCGGAATTAGTATTTTAAAATATACTATAGATTTCCATTTGAGTGGGAATGGGTTCTTGAGACGGGAAATGATTTCTAATACGAAATTAGGTTTCGAAAACATTTTGTTTTAAAGGATCTAATTTCTATTTTATTCTAACCCATTTACCTATTTTTTTAAAGTTATTTATTTATATTTATCATTGTTTTAAAAAGTTATTTATTTGTATTAATTTTATTATAAAGTTATTTATTTATATTAACTTAGATTTAAAGTTATTTATTTATATAAATATTGTTTTAGAGTTATTTATTTGTATTTAATGTTGTTTTAAAGATATATATCAATAATTACTATTTTGAAAAGAATTTAATTATTCAAATAATTAAGATGGTATGAAATTGATACTAATGATTAGTACTAATATTTTGGAAGTTAATTACTATTATTTATAGTAATGATAAAGATTAATTACGACTGTTTTATTAATAATTTTTTAATTAATAATTTTTATTTTTAAGATTATCCAAAGTTAATAATTATTTATAATGTTTATTGCTAATTATTATTATTAAAATAGTGTTTTAAAGTAATTGATTGGAATATATTTATCAATGTTTTCAAGAATTATAAATAGGGTTGTATAAAAAGATTTGAGATTTATAAGAGGAATCTTATAATATGGTTTGGGAAACTTAAAGGAAGATTAGTAAAAGGGTAAAAAGAGTTCTATAAATAGCTTTATACATTTATAAAAGAATTTAAGAAAGGAATTTATAAATCTATTAAATGAGTTTGTAATTAATTTTATGGATTTATAAAGGATTTATAAATGATTTTAGAATTGTACAAAAAGAATTTTTAAGCGATTGAAATTTATAAAAGAGATTATAAATGATCTTCATAGATTTACAAAATGATTTAGGGAATTATAGGATTTTAGAATCGAATAAAAGAACCTTTTTCTCGATTTCTTAAGCATACTTATACCGTTGAGATAATTATATAATACAGGTCATCACCTACTAGGCGGGTATATATAAAAGGTCACCCACTCCAGGTATGGGAATAAATCCAAACCAACGGATAAAGAAATAGATCATCTAAACATCCAATCAACAATTTTTATCAACCATATAATATTATTAATTAACCAAAAAGATGAGTTCAACTCACCAAAATTCCAGTTGTCGTTAAGACATTCTGGTTTCCGTCTTTGATTTAGTGTGAAGTTCAACTAGCCCCAAATCCTCCAATCTAACTCTCTATCGTAGAATTCGCTGATATGAGTACAATGCAACTTGTTGCGCTTGATTTCAACCTCGTACGAATTAGATACAAATAAACGAATGTTGAGATATTTTAAATTTTTATTTAACTTAAACTAGTTTAGTTTTTAAATCAATCAACTTCCCTCCCCCTTCAGTCTTGTCTCCCTCTCTCGTTCTTAGGCAAGAAGGAAAAACATGACCTTTAAATCATCGATGCCACCGCCACATTATAGCTCCGACCACAGTGCCTTGCCAAGGGATAGCCCCACCTCAATTGAACCCATGCCTGAAACCCCGTCGTCGTTCGTGCCCTGAGCGTCGCCACAAACCTATAGATGCCCCAATGTTTATCAACAAATTCGACCAACCACAACCATGATAGCTTACTAAAATTTGGTTGTGGGTAGCTCTCAACCCCCTCTACATTCCCCATAAGACCTCGCCACCCTAGCGCCACCGATGTTGAGAAATCATGTGAAAACCTCCACGATGTTCATCTACAAACCAGTTACACCTCGCTATGTTGCAGCCTAATCTAACCGTTGATCTTCCTCATTTCGATGCCGTGAACATATTCCTAGTTGAACACTTAGCCTGAAAACGCCTCGATTGGCTCTGATGATCCATGGTCGTTTGATTACGCTATTGTTTGATTTTCGAAAATTGGCAAACTTGCCTTCTCTGGTTGAACGTGAACCATATAAAGGAAAAGAGGATGATTGAGCATGTATAGAGAGTATGGTGAACTATTGGCTGAATAGTAGGGGTATGGGCTTGAATATGGTTATATATTTTTTAATTTAAAAATATTCATTCAAAGTACCTCCAAATCTTGGACACCAAACGAGACTTGCCACCTAACGTTCTATACTAAGTACCCATATTCCGAACACAATGGAACTAGTCTCGAGACCTAATTCGATCATATACCGAAGATAGCTTTTTAAACCCAAATATATTATATTAATTCCTAAAATTAATTTACATGCGTTTCAAATTCGTATGACCACACGATGCATCCAATTGCCACGAAATTCGACGGCATATAAAAATTCACTATTATGGATCCAGTGAAACTGGTTTCATCGGAATATGTGATAATGTACTCGGAAGACTATTTTCACCCGTTAATTAAGACGATTATTATAAAAATAAAATTAATCGCTTTTAAATCTAAATTAAAAGTTTATTATTACCATTCTTATTCAAACAGAATTTAATAAGCTTTGAAATCATTTTTATCCAAATTGATTCCAAGATTCAATTATTAATTTCCCAATTCATTTATTCAGATGAATCCTTATATTTGAAATTTAAGATGTTCAACTCGTAAAACCAATATTTCAATATTTAAAATTAATTAAATATTTCAAACTAAATGCCTAAAATTATAGGTCATTATAGATGGCTTCTCGAGATGCTCCAACCATCATTGGTCAAGCCTGGGCTCTCCCTCACTAGTGTTTGACCATAGCCGACAAGTCCGGCGTTTGGATAGTTGGAGCAAAAGTGGCGGTCGTGCTCCACCTTACGTGAATGGTCCAGTTACTGTCTATGGGCGGTTCCATGCCTTCTCGGCCCAACATCCTCTCGATGTATCTCACATGCATTCACTTCATCGTTATTTCTAGGAGGCAATTAGTACGCATCCATCTGAACGTCAAAATCCAAATCAATCGCAGCAGTTCCAGCTTGGGCTCCAGCATGAAAAGGTAGGCTCCCTCCACTGGAGGAAGGATTGGCACCGATCGATCTCTACATATTAGGTAGGTTTTCTTGTTGATGTCTTGAATCATCTGCGTGATATCCATCAGTTCTGCGATGCCTGTGCCTATGATAATCATTTAATAAACTAGAACTCTCCGATGTAGAATAAAGGGTAGGGTCCCTCCTAGCTTTCCCATGCCGTTGTTGATTGATTTGGTTCATTAGATCAATATTGGCTTGAATCTACTGATTCAACTATTGACAGCTATCCATAGCTCTCTCATCAGATTCTGGAATTCTGCACTTTTGATGAAAGCAGCCCGGTTCTGGACGTCAACTGGATTGGTAGCATTCATATCTACTGGTAGATTGCTAAGCCTCCTTGTTGGATAGTAGCGTTCTCGTTTCCTTCTGCATTTTGAGATGTAGATCTGATATTCCTAACCATTGTTGATAGTTTCCCTTGTACTTTTGTAAATATAAATAGAACAACAAGCTTCTTTAAGATAATTCCAGATCTCTTCGGGGGATTTATGCAACCAGTAGCAACAAAGGGATCCAAACGGGACTGAGAATTTGATTCTCAGTGAAAGCACCAAAATATTTTACCAAAAGTTGGCACAGACACCTAATAGAAATTTTAAATAGAAATAAATGAAGAATATAAATTAAAAATAGAGGAAAGTAAAATAGCAGTAAATCAGAACAATAAAAAGAACATAGCGATTTATAGTTTTCGACGTTATTTACCTACATCCACTTTGAATAGATTGCTTTATTAATCACTTTGTAAACTTAGTACAATAGGGATTAAATATCCTTAATTATAACAGAGTACAAAGTAATTAGCAACGTAAAAAAATCCTGAAAAAGAACAACCGAGCCTGTATTTATAGACGAAGATGGCAGAATATCTCCCTAAAATTTGACAGAAGGATCTTCAAAACTACATGGACCCATAAGAGGGATCCATGGCTCAAATCTCAAGGAATAGGGATCGTGCTAATCCCTATTTTGGGGGAATTTGAGGGTGCGATCCCTATGGTAGTTTCCCTATGATGTAATATGCTCTGACTCCGAGTTTCATGCCAATTAGATTAGTAGAGCTTGAGTTATTGTTCGATCTTTACTTCAATATGAGTTGTCTTCTGATTTAATATGATCCCTATTAAGGGAAGGGCCGATCCCTCTAATTTCATCCTTTTAAGGTGCGATCCCTAGGGTAAGTTCCCTAGGGACCCCACATCTTGCTCACAAAATTTCATATGCATTGGACTAATGGATAAAGTCCATCAGAAAATAAAAACCATTTAGAGTTCAAGCACACTAACATACATATACACAAATACGTATATACATGTAGATATGTATGTACATGTAGATATGTATATACATATATGTGCAAGTACATGGACAAGGCCAACAATACAACAAGGCAGTGCCATAAATTAAAGCAAGGTAGTGCTACAAATAGCAAGTGCCATAACTAAAACAAGGTTGCGCCACAAATTAAAACAAGGCAGTGCCACAAACATTCACACATATATACACATGTATGTATGTACATGGAAGTTCCCAAAATCGAACAATGAAGTGAAAAATCATAAGTGCAAGGGCAACAAAACAAGCAAGGGAGAACCAATGAAACAATGAACTTAACAAAGTCGAACAATGAAGTGAACAAGGAAAGCAACTCAAAATCGAACAATGAAGTGAATAATGGTTCAAGTTCAAGTCCATAGGCCATGGATAAGTGCACAAATAAGTCCAATGTGCACTGCCTTGAACAGCCAATTCAACAACCAAATAAGTGCTAGTGTCTTGCGCAACTCTTATATCGCCAACCAATTCAACAAATTCAAGTCAGATATACAAATTCTGGTGAACAAGGAAGAAAACTCTAAATCAATATATTCAAACAAGAAAAAATATATTCAAGTTTATCATAGAACTCAACAATTAAACGAGTCAAGGCCATAAAGCAGAAAATCAATAAACAAAGCAGTTAAAAATATACGCAACAATACAAAATCAACATCCAATTTTTAAAATCCAAAGTCAAGTCTAAATCGAAAGTACAGGAAATAAATTTCTATATGAACCCATCTTATCATTGGCTCTTAAAATCGAAATCGAGATCAATACAAAATTGAAAGGGGCAGAAATCATACCAAATATCAATCGAAGAATGCTCGACAAATTGAAGTAAGCTTGGACAAAAGTGGCCATAAAATGGAAACCAATTTTTTTATCAATCGTTATCGTGTGTCTTCTTCCTTCGTCCGAAAATCGTTTGAGAGTGAGAGAGTATCGGCAAAGTGATTTCATTATCAAACTGATTTAAAACACTAATTCCAGAAGATGGGTCAAAGATGGGTCGAAGACGAGTTTAAGTTTAGGGTTCCGTCGATTTGATTTTGAGAAGAGAAGTAAATTTTGAGAAGGGGGAAATTTTGAGAAGGGGGAAATATATTTTGAGAAGATGGAATGGAAAGAAAGTGAAGAGGGAATAATTAAGGAACACGTCCACGAAAATATTGAAAGGGAAAATATGGAGCAAAAACTAAATTTTTTGACAACTTCAATCAAACAACGGATAAAATGTTGTCTGAAGGACAAGCATGAACATAGAGATTTCGGGGCTATTCAAACAACAGATTATTTTATCCATATGTTGTTTGAAACAGTGGTAAATAGTGGGATAATAGAAAAACTACCTTATGTTGTGTGATCATTATTGTCTGATTCACTTTGTGGCATAATGATAAGATGACTATCATTGAACAAGGATCTTCTAAATCTCAAGCAAGTAGGATAATCTACCTAGTCACTTCTGACCCACCGTTTTATGAGGAACAAGTCCTAAGGATGTTGGCATTGCAAATAATAGAAGAAAAGAAACAAATGACACCCTATGATCCTAAAAAATAAAGCTCGAACCCAGTCCATGTTGGGCTGACTCCAATCTTTACTTTGGAAAAAGAGATCCTGAAGAATGATGGTTGTTTCTCAAAGATGAGGACGGCCATATAATGCCAGTCAAAGGGGACCATCTTCAAAAAATAATAATGAACAATTTAGATAAGTTTTCCAGAGATGGAAAAGAATAATAGGCCATCCTTCCACACCAATCAAAGCTTAGAAGAGAAGGATTATGGATGATCCTATTATGCCAATCCAATGCCATAAGAAAGCTAAATGGGAATGAAAGGAGCTATATCCTAAGCATTCTTGGATCCATTCACTCACCACTTCTTATGAAAATATCCATCTTTTAACCAAGAGAAAGCTTTATTGTCCTTAAAAGAAAAAATGTCCTAAGAATGAAAGGAACATTGGAAGTGCTTATTACCAATATCATCAAGCAAATGGACATGAAACTAATCAATGTCGGGCTTTAAAGGGAATGATTAGAGATTTCTTAAGAAAGGTAAAGCTAAATGAGTTTGTAAGTCAAGTTTAAGCAAATCCTCGATAAAGTAAAATTCTTAATGGAAAGGGTTCATAAAAGAAAAGGCGTAAATCATTACCTATAAGGCAATAAGAGGCGAAGAAAGACTTTGAACCTACCACAAGGGCCTGTCAAAGCATCTCCTAAAGGGTGGTCAGAGTAAGCCTCTGATCTCGCCTCGAAGGCCTGGCCAGAGCACTGTAAGCCTTCAATCCCGCCTACCTAGCTTGGCTTTTTAGCGTCTCCTAGTGAGAGGATGAAGTAAGCCTTTAGTCCCGCTTCAAATGGTCTTGCTAGAGCACCGACCAGCCTTCAGTCTTGCCTATAAGGCCAATTTGGAGTGCCTCTGTAATGATCCACTTCTCCGTATAGTTTAAGCGACCAATTAACCATACATGTCCCATCCAAATTGAAGGGAAAGGTGAATAGTTAGGGAAAAGAAAGAAGGAAGAAAAGGAGAAGAATAGGAAAATAAAAATAATAACACAGAATCTGACAATGCAACGAATAATATATATAATATGAAACAGATCTTTACAATGAAAACAAAACTGTATACACACACACGTACACACACACATATATCAATCAAAGTATACTAATCTATTTCAGCCCGAACAGTTATAACAACCCATCCTTACAAGTGCTGATAATACAACCACGAATGTAGCGGAAATTAACCATAGTGAATATATCACTGGGCCTCAAGCTCCTCTCCAGAAGCTCCAAATCATCCAAACTAATTCTGTAATATTCTCGGTCTGACCCAAGCATTATAATAAAATAACATCCGACTTAATCTGAAAAATTAGTGTGAGAAAAACACACCCAATTGGAATTTTTAAGTTATAAAAAATCCTTGAAATCAAAATATCTTGTAAGAACACGCCACATATAAACACGGGTGTGGTTTTTACCTTACTATAACCAAAACGTTTTCTACAGAAAATTCATTAATATTATAATAGTGGCTAGAAATCAAAGTAAAAATATAAATATAACTGAAATGCTTGCATCTCACCTTTCAGCATAGTTGGGCACAACTAAGTCCGTAGGTTCGTATTGGAGAATGGATTCCATACTATGACAAGGTAAGGAATAGTCTTTTGATGGCACATCTCTAGATAAAATACACCGGGGTCTGACAAGAACATCTTATACCCCTGCCACACAGGACTGGTCTACCACTTGACTAGTAACACCGAATATGATCACCCTTTTGTTAATGGGCCCTAAAGCATACATGTGTAGATAGTAATTGGTCAAGATTTGAAATGACCATACCCTGATGGCAGCGACCCTTAAGTCTCAAAGACATTTACAAATAAATAAATCATTTACTTCAAAACACTATTTTATAATAATAATAATCATTAACAATAAACACTATAATTAAATAATGATTATTAACTTCATCTTAAAAAAATAATATTTAATAATTTCAAAACATTATTAAATAAACAATAATAATTAATCTTTACCATTACTATAAGTAGTAGTAATTTATTTCCACAACATTACTAATAAATCATTATCATTAATTTCAAACCATATTAATTATTTAAATAATCAACTTTTCAAAATATTAAAATATTGATAAATAACCTTAAAACAATATTAATTATAACTAAATAACCTTAAAAAATATTATTATTAAATAAATAACATTAAAACAATATTAAACAATAGTTGGAAAGTTTAAACCATTTCTAAACAATCCAGAAAGGACATAAAAAGGTTGGAGTAAAATAGAAATCTAATTTATAAAAAAATAAAAATATTTTCGGAAACAAAAATTTAGGTTTCAAGTCTTTCTCCGTCTTAAAAACCCATTTCCAACCTAAATGGAAATTTATAGTATTTTAAAATACCAATTTAAGGCCAATAGCTACCAAACACTTAACCAACATCGATATTGATTTCCTATTACTACAAGGTTTAAGTTGAACATATAACAATGTCATACCCAATAGAGCCAATGATCAAGTTTACTATCCAATAATTCATATGACAGGAATGTTACTAAACTTAAAATCAACAATGGGGAGGAATCTTGTTGGATCCCTCCAATCCGTCCTCCTGCATCACAACTCATATAATCGTATAATATGGGTCGTCCGCTACTAAGATGGTATATATAAAAGGTTATCTGCTCCAGGAGCGGGAATAAAACCAAACCAACTAATAAAATAGTAAATCATCCAAACATCCAATCAATAATTTTTATCAGCTATATAACATTATAGGTTAACCAAAAAGGCGAGTTTAACTCACCATTATTCCAATCGTCGCCATGGCGTTCTGTTTCCTTTGAATTCAACATAAAATTAACAAGCTTCAATCGTCATTCAACCAATTTCCATATCGTAGTGCTGGACAATATGAACCTAATGCGACTGACCGCGTTTAGTTTGGACCTAAAACCAATTAGTTATTAGTTCACAATATTCTATAATTAAATACTATAATTAATTATAAATTGCATAATTAGCTAATTAAACTTTACCCTAATTCTTCTCCCCTACCAAACATCATCCCCTTCCTATGCGTGAAATATAACAGCACCAAGATCGTGCACGATAAGCAAGGATACAGAGCTACGCTCCGTCAAACTCCATTTTATTGATTCCATCGAACTCCTAATCGCGACCACCACCTGCCTGCCCCAATGTCATCATGCCCACACCGTCGAATCGAAAAGTGACACCCCCTCCTTTACGTTACCGTAGCGATGCGATTCACCAACATCCACCACCTCCCTCCAAACTCCGATCAAAGATGCTAAGAGACATGCTAAATCCAATTCTAAGCTTAAAATTTCAAATTGTTGCCTAATTTGAATGGAAACCTCAACCCTAGCTTGCTTCCTCAACCTCGGCCTCCACTCAAAATACGATGCACTCACCCATAAGCATGCTGAATTGAAGCTCTCATCAAATCGAGATTTTTAAATCTTGTTTCATGAATTTTAGTTTAGTATTTTACTTGTTTTTTCTTAAAGTGAAAATTTTCAACATAGGATATGAAAAGCAAAAGAAGACAGAAAAGTGCATTTAAATAGACGAGGGGGTGTGGTTTAAGCTTTTATAACTCTTAATAATTCCATAAAACTAATTACAAAACTCCTCTTATAAAGCCTAAGTCTATTTATAAACTCTTTTTATAAGTCTCGGAGACATTTATAAATAAATAAAAATCATTTACTTCCAAACACTATTTATAATAATAATCATCAATAATAAACATTATAACTAAATAATAATTATTAACTTCAAAACATCTTAAAAATAATATTTAATAATTTCAAAACATTATTAAATAAACAATAATGATTAATCTTACCATTATTATAAGTAGTAATAATTTATTTCCAAAACATGACTGATAAATCATTATCATTAATTTCAAACCATATTAATTATTTAAATAATTAACTTTTCAGAATATTAATATGTTGATAAATAAACTTAAAACAATATTAATTATAACTATATAACCTTAAACAATATTAATTATAAATAAATAACCATAAAACAATATTAAACAATAGTTAGACATTTTAAACCATTTCTAAATAACTCAGAAAGGATATAAAAAGGTTGGAGTAAAATAGAAATTCTATTTATAAAAAAAATTATTTGAAAACTAAAATTCAGATTTTAAGTCTTTCTCTGTCTCAAAAACCAATTTCCAATCCATATGGCAATTTATATTATTTTAAAATATTAATGTAAGGCCAATAACTGCCAAATGCTTAACAAATAATGATATTGATTTTCTATTACTATAGGGTTTAAGTTGAACATATAATAATCTCATAACTAATAGAGCTGACGATCAGGTTTAATATCTGATAACTCATATGACAGGAATGTTACTGAAATTAAATTCAACAATGGCGAGGAATCGTGTTGGATCCCTCCAACCCGTCTCCCTGCATCACAATTCATATAATCATATAATATGGGTCATCCGCTACTAGGCAGGTATATATAAAAGGTCATCCACTCTAGGGGTGGGAATGAAACCAAATCAATTGATAAAATAGTAAATCATCCAAATATCCAATCAATAATTTTTATCAACTGTATAACATTATCGGTTAACCAAAAAGGTGAGTTTAACTCACCGTTATTCCAATCATCGCCGAGGCGTCTAGGTTTCGTTTGGATTCGAACGATGTTCGAATTCAACATAAAATCAACAAGCTTCAATCATCATTTAACCAATTCCATATCGTAGTACTCGACAATGCGAACCTAATGCGACTGACCGTATTCAATTTGGATCTAAAACCAATTAGTTATTGATTTCAAAATATTATATAATTAAATAATATAATTAATTCTAAATTACATAATTAGCTAATTAAACCTCACCCTAATCCTTCTCCCCAACTAAACATCATCCTCTTCCTGTGCATGGAATATCATAGCACCGTGGCCATGCACGATCAAGCAAAGATACGGAGCTACGCTCTGTAAAACTTCATTTCATCGATTTCGTTGAACTCCTCATCACGATCTCCACCTGCCTGCCCCAATGTCATCATGCCTGCACTGCCCGATCGAAAAGTAACACCTCCTCCTTTATGCCACTATAGGGACGCGATTCGCCATCGTCCACGCCTCCCTCCAAACTCCGATTAAAGATGTTAAACGACATGCTAAATCCAATTCTAAGCTTCAAATTCAAATCGTTGCCTAATTTGAATGGAAACCTCAACTTTAGCTCGCTTCCTCAACCTCGGCCTCCACCTAAAACATGACGCACCCACCCATAAGCATGTCGGAATGAAGCTCTCATCAAGTCAAGATTTTTTAAGTGCTTGTTTCATGATTTTTAGTTTAGTATTTTACTTGATTTTTTTGAAGTGGAAATTTTTTAGCAGAGGAAATAAAAAAGAGAAGAAGAGGGAAAAGTGCATTTAAATAGATGAGAGTGTATGGTTCAAACGTGGATAGGTATGGGCAAAGGTATGGCCTAGGGATGGGTTATAGTAGAGTACACTTGGTTTATTATAAAATATTAAGCTTAAAATAACCAAAAATCCCGAACTCTAAACCAAGCGTGCCAACTGATGTCCTACATGGAATACCCCTATTCCGAACATAATGAAAGTAGTTTTAAGACCAAATTCGATCATATACATAAGATAGCTTTTTAATCGAATTATATTAATTTAAATTCCTTTAATTAATTTCTATGCATTTCAACCTTGCATAACCACACGATATGTCCAATCGCCACAAAATTCGACGGCATACAATAACTCTTTATTACAGATCCAATGAAATCGGTTTCTTCGAAATTCGAGACAGTGCTCTAAAAAGATATTTTCACATGATAATTAAAATGAATTATTATTAAAATGTTTCAAATCATTTTTAATTTAAATTCAAAAGTTTACCATTTTCATTCTTATTGAAATATAAATTAATTCAGCTTTCGAAATCATTTTTATTCATATTAAATTCAAGATTTAATTATTTAAACAAATTCCAAATATTCAATTTAACAATTCAATTATCAAATAAATCGCTATATTTGAAATATAAGTTATTTAACTTATAATTTTCTTTTCGATATTTAAAATCATTTAAATATTTCAAAATCAATTTGACTAAAACTCTAAGTCATTATAGCCTCCTAGTGGGGGGACGGAGTAAGCCTTTGGTCCCGCCTAGGATGGCCTGGCCAAAGCACCGAACAAGCCTTTGGTCTTGTCTATAAGGCCTGGTGAAGTGCCTCTTAGAGGAAAGTCGGGTAATACTTTGGTTCTGTTTAAGATAGCTAACCAAATGCACATAATAAAAGACCTAAATCATCACCTAAGAAAATGATAAGTGGTTCGATCCAAGTTGGGACCATTACCCAAAGATGGTAATAAAGAAATCAATCAAAGCCTAAATCTCTACCTAATGAGTAGTAAGGGGCAATCTTCTAGAGGAGGATAAGATTGCTCAAACTTGATCCAAAAGAGAGATCAAGACAGTCTTCTAGAGGAAGATCAATTAAATTAAAAAGCAAACCAAACTTCATCCTAAAGAATGGATCAATAGCAATCTTCCGAAGGAAGAACAATCTTCCAAAGGAAGAACAATCTAACACATTCCGTTATGCATCAAGGTAAAGGGTCAAGAGTTATCCATTGCCTAGAGTTGAAAATTTAACATCAAAATGTCTAAAAAATTGATTTATTATCTGGACTCAAAAGCTTTGCTCTTCAAAACATGGAATTATTTCTCAATCCTAGATTAGAATCCATTAGTATTCGAATTATCAAATAACGGGAATCTTCGTTAATAAGTACTAGAATTTATGGTCTTCTTATAACTGAGTTTCTTATTATTTGCATAATTGGTTTTCTGGTCTTCTATTCAAAAGATTTATTAATGCCAGATTGGTTCTTTGGTCTTCTACTACTGCCAAATTGATTTTCACATCATTTATTAAGAGAACTATGATATTATTAACAAATGGGTTTCTAGCCTTCTATTCAAATATTATCACCTTATTGGTTTCTGGTTTTCTATTTAGATATTATTACAAGATTGATTTTCTGGTCTCCTATTAATACCAGATTACTCTTCTTGTCTACTATTAGTGCTAGATAGTTTTTTGGTCTTCTATTCAAGTGATATTTTTAGCAGATGAGAGATTTTATGTTCAAATCATTATTGCCAGAGTGGACTTTTTGTCTTCTATTTGGAATATTATTATGAATTTCTGGTCTTCTATTTGGAATACTATTATGGATTTTCGGTCTTTTATTATATTATTATAACCAGGCAATTCCTGGCCACCTATTCAAATTATTGCCGAATGGATTTCTGAATTTAAAAAAAAATGATCTTATTATCGTCAAATGATTTCTGGTCTTCAGTGTAGAATTAGCAAGTGGACTTCTCGATAAATACTCTATGAAGATTAAAGCTTTAAACATCAAGCTCCAAAGTTTAAAGTGATAAAGCCTAAAAACGAAGTTAGTAAAAGCTTCATTCCTTAAAGTGATAAAAATTCTCCTATAATGAAGTACTAAATGAATTTCTAAAGGGGAGATTATTCGAAATTTATGATTAAATGAATCACTAATCTTTTTGTCAAAACAGATTTCAAGGACAAGATCTATATCGAGAAGACAAATTGATACTTAACCAAAGGATATGCACTGTATAGCATCAAAAGCAAAATATGGATCACAAATGACTCAACAGATTCAGAAAGAAGAATACAAAATTCATCTAAGATAATGATTATTCAAATACAAATTTGATTACTTTACACTGTATACAAAATTACAGGTAGCCAAAAGAAGAATCGCCCAAAGACTTATAAGCGATTCTCCATTAAGGGACAAACTTTTGCTTATCCTCTTTTAAAATTTCAACAACTTGGGAAGATAATGAATTTTTAAGAACTCGGTGTAATACGTCTAATTTTAAATAACATTATTTAGGAGATTTAATTAGATAAATTAAACAGAATAATGTAAAGACTAAAGTGGTTAAGAGATTGAGATTTATAAAAATATAAGGTAGGTGTGCCTTAAGTAACGGATAAGCAAATGGAAAATTAAAATGAAATAAGGGAAGGTAAAAATAGCAATGTGTTATATTCTTATACCCTAAACCCTTAACTCATTCTCATTTTCAATATTCACAAATTAAAACTAAAACAAGAAGCTTGGACGGCCACTAGTAGAAGAAAACAAGAGGAACTTAAGCAAGAATTCAAGAAGGAAGCATAATCAAATTAGTTCAAAGGCAAATCTCAACCTTCTAACAATCAAGCTAAAGTAAATAATAGATTACATCTCATTTTTATTGCTTTCGGTTTCTAGATAAGATCCGAACTTATTTGCAAGTAAAATGCCTTGTTTTGATTATTTAAATGGATATATATATATATATATATATATATATATATATATATATATGATTTTTGATGATTTATATTACTTCACATTGATTTTATGATAACATATGATTTGAAAAACGTATCATCCAAATGACTTGCCTTTTTTGTATAAGGTCGGAAACATTATTTTAGAGTTGGATTTCAAGTTTCATAATTTTCTAAGTTGCTGCGGATTTATTATGAATTTTCTGGTAAAGAAAATGGTTAAATTGAGTTTAAATTATGTTCGGCTATTATATGTTAGCTTTGGGTCAGAAATTTAAATATGTTAGATAACATATTAAAAGTGATTTATGATTTTTTTTAAGAATTTTCAAAGATATAAAATTATTTAAGATATGGAGAATTTTCAAAGATATAAAATTATTTAAGATAAAAAGACCATCATTAAATATGTCCCTCCCTAACTCCTACCATGGATTGCCTTCATGCTCACTATCCACATTCTTGCCTCCGTCGATGTTGGTTGTTTATGGTGAAGTTGTCAAATTTTAAAATCAGGGTTAGGGTTTTGAGATTCTGGCCATTGAACAAGTTTTCATATATGTTAATAATACTCTACTTCCATGTGTGTGTATAAATCGTTAATTCGTTACACATATATGTACACACACTTATGTGTTCATATGCCTCTTCAATTTTGCCTATTCCCTTAACCCAATAATTCAATTACTAGTTTTCAGTTTTTATATGATAATACGATGTAATACGTAAGATACAATAAATATTTAAATAAACATTATCGGTTGAAATCAGAGAGCTAAGTAATGTTAAATTGAATGAGTTATGGATTCCTTTTGATTTTAACCCCTTTAACATATACATACTCACACAACTTGGTTGGCAGCAACTTGTACCTTGCACAAATATTTGTATACATAGATTAAAGATGTAATATTATGGTACAAACACAGAAATTTTGTTGGATGACTGTCTTAATGACTATCTTTGATAAAGAACTCTAAAATACGCTTACAATCATGGTCTTTTAAGAGATGTCTTTTCCCTTTAGTTGCAATGGAATTGAATCGAAAATATCTATCAAAATATAATGAAGTCGTTTTGTTTATATAGTGACAATCTGATCAAACAGAATAAACACTTGGCTGTTTTAATAATGATTTAGAGATAGAGTGACTTTTTGTAAACGAGTAGTTAACTTTTTTCGAACTATAACAGTCACATCCAATTATATCATATATTGGTTTTGAGATTGGACGCTACTCTTCGAACTTACACAATCCGGTCAGCTAATCAAATGTATTTCCGTCCACACCTAGAAGGTTGTTTGAAAACAAAAGAAAAAAGAAAAGCCATACCAGTGGCATAGCCAGGGCATAATACTGGAGTGGGCACAAAGTGATATGTGATTCAGGGACAACGACCATTTAGTGTATTTTTTATGTCACTGATATTTAACAAAATTTGCACAAGAAACTTATATGATTGAAATAAGACAAATAATAACTTTAACATAATAGACTTCAGATTCATTACAAAAACGATCAATAATTGATCTTCCAAAGGAAAATTAATCATAACATACATATCTTAAATTTGTTCCCTACGAGTTCTCATATTTTGAAAACGATCCATAATTGCATTATTGTCAATGATATCAAAGACATCTCTTTCAATATAAGTGATACAACTATCATTTAGTCATTCATCCCCCATTCGATTTCGAAGATCCGTTTTCACTATATTCATAGCTGAAAAAGTTCTTTCAACTGTAGCGGTTGAAACTGGTAGAATTAAGGATAACATGATGAGTTTATAAACTAAATTATAGACAATATGCTTTCCCGTCAAGACCATCTTCTTAGCTAAATCACTAATGCTTTTCACTTCTTTAAATTCAGTATTAGATGTCATATCCATCACATAAATCTCTAATTGATTGCAAAGATCCATACGTTCCGCTTCGGAAAAATCATTTGGATAAAGTTCAGATAGACGAACTAGTTTCATGACATCAAAAGAAGCAAATAAATCATTAGGATTCAAAGAAGTGTTAACCTCATCAAAATGATTATTAAACTCGACAAGTTGTTTATCCAAACAAACGTAGAACAAATCAATTTGATAATGATGCAAGTTTGTTAACTTTGGCCATCGTCTTGATCTACCTAAAAGAAGATAATTATCCTCCATATTTGGAATAAGAATATTTTGCTTCGTGCAAAAAGAACTTACTTCAACAAATAGGTTATCTCATCCATCATTTCTCATTTTTTGTAGTCGTTCCTTAGATAATTTAACCAAAGTTATAGCATTGACGATATCTTGATCTTTTCGTTGAAGTGCTTTTGAAAGATCATTGGTGATTCCAAGTACATTTTTCATCAAATATAATGTGAATACGAAATCAAAATTTTGCATCACTTTTATCAAATTTAAAGATTCTCCTTTTTTATCTCCAGAGACATCTTCTACCAAATCTGTAAGAACATCTATTACAGAAGAGAACATAACAATTAAATTAACTAAGGTTCCATAATGTGAACCCCAACGCGTGTCTCCCGGTCGTTTCAAACTTCTCTCTTGATTCAATCCTCGGCCGCTACATAATTCTCCACTCTACAATTGATTGAATACCCTTTCTGCTTCTTTTTCTCGTAGGATATCTCGACGCTTACATGACGCTCCAACAAGATTCACCAAATTGTTAACTAAGTAAAAGAATTCAGCAATGTGGTTTATATATTTCGCGACACGAACAAGTGCTAATTGAAGTTGGTGTGCAAAACAATGCACATAAAATGCAGAATCGTTCTCTCTCAATATAAGTGTTTTGAGGCCATTGAACATTCCTTGCATATTACTTGCCCCATCGTAGCCCTGACCACACAACTTTGTAAAGCTAAATTTGTGTTTGGAAAAAAAGGCTTCAAGTGATGTTTTAAGTGAAATTGCAGTTGTATTGGGAACATGTGTCATGCCCATAAATCGTTCGATGACACAACCATTTTTATCGACAAATCGTATAACTATAGACATTTGCTCTTTAATTGAGTTATCACGTGCTTCATCAATTAAAATTGCAAATAGGCCACCATCAAGTTGCTTCAAGATAGCATTGACAACTTCGATAGCAATTGAGTTTACAACATCCTTTTGTATATCGGGTGATGTCATTTTGGAATTTTGTGGAGCATTTTCCAAAACAACGGCATTAATAGATGAGTTTTGATTTGCAAGCCATTGTAGAAGTTCTAAAAAATTTCCCTTATTCATGGAGTTTGCAGATTCATCGTGACCACGAAAAGCTAGTCCTTGACGCAAAAGATATCGAATGCAATCTATGGTAGCATTTAGTCGAAATCGATAGTCAATTCGGCATTGTTCTGTTTGCCTTACAATTAGTGGTTCATGTAAGGAAATTTGATCGTTTTGTAAGGAAATTTATGTGGTTCATTAATGGACCGTTTCCTTCCTCATTATGTGGTACATTAATGGACCGTTTCTTTTCTCAAACGTTTCCTTCCTCATTATGTGGTCAATAGAATCTAAAAGGTTTTTCCTATTAATATGCTACATAAATAAAACGGTTACAATCTAGAGCGTTAATTTCTCTTATCTTGATCTTGATGGACGATCAAGATTAAGTCTACAAATCTGGAAATTTGGTCCTCTCTCTACCTATAAATATTAACCTTTGCCCATCACAAAGGATATATAGAAAACACATAAAGAAATATATAGGAAAAGAGAGAGAAACCATTTTCTTTCTCAATTGAAACAACTTTCGACAATATCCATTGCTGATTCGTATACAAGATGTCTGGAGGTATGTTTTATTAATTCTTTACATATGTGATAATCATGTAATTCTAGATCTTAGGGTTTATGTTACTCGCAAGATATAGATTACATGTGGTATCAGAGCAAGATTTTAGAATTCATGATTATCCATCAATATATAAAACGAAACTGCCATAGATCTTTGATATGATGTTTATAATTTTACTATGATAATGATAATGATTATTAATGTTAATATAATTCAAGTTTATTATTCATATTATTTAAGTTGCTACAGTAATCATGATTATCAATATTGTTCTATTTACTGTATTCTTAAATCTGGATCTGCAAAGTTTATATTTCCGCAATGTTGATTTTTTTCTACTTTAATATTTGACCTACTGTATAATATGGAACAACTTATTGTATGCGAATACATTTCAGAAAGTATACATATTGAAAACAATTATTTTCTAGTTTGACATTAAATTCATGACTTGCAACTTGCAAGATAATTGTCTATATATGATTTGCAAAATAATTATTTATATGTTAAATTCATGTATGGAATTTACTTGGAGTTACTAGACATTAATTATCCTTGTTGTGGATTACTTGATAGAATGACAAATGTTTATGCAAAAAAAAAAAAAAACATTAATATTTATCTCTTGTTTTATTTTACGCTTCCGCGCTTAATTTCCTTGTTTCCTCTGGTATGATGCATGCAGTCCCGTCCACAGACGGCTGCTGCTTGCACAATAACGCATGAAACATTAATGTTTATTATTCTTTCATGAGTATGGTTCTACTGCCTACCCACAGGAGGCGCTAAACCTAACCTCTTATTATGACATGTGTTTTATTCTAATAAAGAAGCCTACATTTCTTTTATATCTGCAGTTGCAATGCCCTCAAAGCTTAATTCGTACGCTATGTCTATCGTCAAACTCAATGGAACCAACTACTCAGAATGGAAAGAGCAAGTTGAGTTTTCTTTAGGCGTACTTGAACTGGACATGGCTCTCCTTAAGTAAAAGCCAGCCCCACTTACTGACACAAGTACGCCTGAGGAAAACAAACTCCATAATGATTGGGAACGATCTAATAGGCTCAGCATGATGTTTATGCGAATGGTGATTGATACCAACATCAAAACCTCCCTACCCCAAACTGAAAGCGCAAAAGAATATTTGCAATCCATTGAAAATCGGTTCAAGACTGCAGACAAATCCCTTGCTGGGAAACTTATGGCAGATCTTGTAACCATGAAGTTTGATGGTTCTCGCTCAATGAGCGCTCATGTCATTGAAATGATTAACCTTGCTGCCAAACTTAAGAATTTGGGATTGGTTATGGACGATGCTTTTCTCGTCCAATTCATTCTCACTAGCTTACCTCCTCAGTATGAACCATTCAAAATTCATTACAACACTATTACGGAAAAGTGGAGTCTGAATGAATTGACTAACAAACTGGTTCAAGAGGAGTCTAGGCAAGGCTCGCAAGGCATTAAAGTTGCTTATTTCACTCAAGGGGTTGGAAAACAAGCTGACAAAAAGAACAAATCACAGCATAAAAGAGCACCACCCAAATCTGATGACGCCACTCAACCATCCAAGAAGAAAAAGAAGGATGATGTCTGCAAATTCTGCAAGAAACCTGGACACTTCCAGGCAGATTGCATTAAGCGCAAAGCATGGTTCGAAAAGAAAGGTAACCCAATGGGTTTCGTAAGTCATTTCGAATCAAATCTTACTAATGTACCTTCTTCTACTTGGTGGATTGATACTGCTGCTAACGTTCATGTTTCGAATTCTATGCAGGGATTCATTACGATCCAAACCACAAACCCAAGTGAGAATTTCATTTTAATGGGGAATAAAGATAAAGCTCCAGTTGAAGCTATTGGAACTTTTCGTCTTATTTTAGATAGCGGTTATCAGTTAGATTTATGTCAAACTCTTTATGTTCCGTCTATTTCCCGTAATTTGATTTCTGTAAGTGTACTTGATAAATTTGGATATTTTTTTGAAGTTGGAAATGGAAATTTTAGTTTATTTAAAAATTCTAGTCTTATTGGTTCTGGAATATTAATTGATGGACTTTATAAACTTCATCTTAAACAAAATGCTGAAATCCAACTCACCCTGCATGGAAAAGAAAATAAAAGAAAGTCATCCAATAATGATTCTTACTTCTTGTGGCATAAAAAACTGGGTCATATATCCAGTGAAAGAATCAAAAGGTTAGTGAAAGATGGTGTCCTACCGGATCTAGACTTCGCTAACATTACAGCATGTGTTGATTGTATTAAAGGAAAAACAACAAAAACACAAAGAAAGGAGCCACAAGAAGTACACAACTTCTTGAAATAATACATACAGATATTTGTGGACCTTTTGATGTTCCAACTTTTGGTGGAGAGAAATATTTCATCACTTTTATCGATGATTTTTCACGTTATTGTTTTCTTTATCTGTTGCATGAAAAATCTCAGTCAGTGGACGCTGTACAAGTGTTCATTACTGAAGTCGAAAGGCAATTAGAAAGAAAAGTGAAAATCATTAGGTCAGATAGGGGTGGTGAATTCTATGGAAGGTATGATGAAACGGGACAACATCCTGGACCTTTTGCCAGACTTCTTCAAAAACTTGGAATTGTTGCACAATACACAACGCCTGGATCTCCATGGCAGAATGGTGTAGCTGAAAGGCGAAATCGTACATACATGGAAATGGTTAGATCCATGATGAGTCGTGCAAATTTACCTATATCATTATGGATGGATGCATTACGAACAGCTGTCTACATCTTAAATAGAGTTCCAAGTAAGGCCGTTCCAAAGACTCCTTTTGAACTTTGGAAAGGATGGAAACCTAGTTTAAGACATCTCCAAATTTGGGGTTGCCCAGCTGAAGCTAGACTGTACAATCCAAATGAAAAGAAATTGGATTTTAAGACAGTCAGTGGTTACTTTATAGGTTACCCAGAAAAATCTAAAGGATATAGATTTTATTGTCCTAACCATAGTACAAGAATTGTTGAAACCGGAAATGCCAAATTCCATGAGAATGGTGAAATCAGTGGGAGTACAAAACAACAAGAAGTGGTCATTAATGAAATAAGGGTACCCATTATCTTACCCTCTATTTCGAAAGATATTGGGAATCATCCCATTGTTGAACATGTTCACAATGAGGAAAACCCAATAAATGATCAACAACTCCATAATGAAATTATCACCAATCATAATGTTGATGAAGTACCACAGGAACTAACATTAAGAAGATCTCAAAGACAAAAAAGATCAGCTATTCCTGATGATTACATGCTTTATCTAATAGAATCTGAAGGAACTACGGACCCAATTTCTTATTCACAAGCCATTAAGGATGTTAATTCTATTAAATGGATTGATGCCATGAAAGATGAACTGAAATCTATGGATAATAATCAAGTTTGGGAAATCGTTCAATTACCGCAAGGACATAAAGCAGTCGGTTGTAAGTGGGTTTTCAAGACCAAACGTGACTGCAATGGTAAAATTGAACGATATAAAGCTAGACTTGTTTTCAAAGGTTTTAATCAGAAAGAAGGCATTGACTATAATGAAACTTTTGCTCCTGTTTCCAGGAAAGATTCTCTTAGAATTATCATGGCATTAGTAGCTCATTACGATCTCGAGTTACATCAAATGGATGTGAAAACAGCCTTTCTAAATGGAGACTTGGAAGAAGAGGTCTACATGCGTCAACCTGAAGGCTTCATAATTGAAGGACAGGAAGACGTGGTCTGCAAACTTAAGAAATCAATATATGGACTGAAACAAGCTTCTAGACAATGGTATCTAAAGTTTCATGAAGTCATTACCGTTTTCGATTTCATAGAAAACATAGTTGACCCTTGTATATACCTCAAGTTCAGTGGGAGCAAGTTCATATTTTTAATTCTGTATGTTGATGACATATTATTAGCTAGCAGCGACCTTGGTTTATTACGTGAAACTAAGGATTATCTCTCAACGAACTTTGAAATGAAAGATATGGGTGAGGCATCCTATGTGATAGGAATAGAAATATTCCGTGATAGATCACAAGGAATTCTGGGATTGTCTCAAAAAAAAAGCATATATTGACAAAATTCTTGAGAGATTTGGCATGACGAATTGTTCCTCTAGTCCTGTCCCACTGCAGAAAGGAGACAAACTTGTTCTTGAGCAGTGCCCAAAGACTCCTATGGAACGAGAAGAAATGACCAAATATCCTTATGCATCTCTTGTAGGGAGTTTGATGTATTCACAGGTCTGTACAAGACCTGATATCAGTCATGCAGTTGGTATGCTGGGTAGATTTCAAAGTAACCCAGGAATCGCTCATTGGAAAGCTGCAAAGAAGGTACTAAGACACCTAAAGGGAACAAGGAATTACATGCTCACCTATAGAAAATCAAGTTACCTACAGGTAACTGGTTATTCTGATTCAGACCTTGCTGGATGTCCTGACACTAGGATCTGCACTCTTGGCTATGTGTACCTCTTATGTGGAGGTGCAGTATCATGGAGAAGCCAGAAATCTGAGATGCTTTTCGGATCCACCATGATGGCTGAATACGTAGCATGTTATGAGGCTTCAATTCAGGGAACATGGCTGCGTAATTTTGTCTCACAATTTGGCGCTTTAAGTTTTATCTCTAAGCCACTAACTGTTTACTGCGACAATGAAGCTGCAACCTTTTTCTCCAAGCATGATAGGATAACCAAAGGTTCCAAACACATGGACCTTAAATACCTACTACTGAAGCAAGATGTTAAACTAAAGAAAATTATTGTTGAATCAATAAGTACAGACTTACAAGTGGCAGACATATTCACAAAAGGACTACCTCCAAAGACATTTCAAACACATACTGATAGCATGGGTCTTGCAGATAGTTCCTAATTATCTTCTTATTATGTCATTTATTTTGTACTTATCTAGACATAAAAATTATTGAGCTCTTAATAATTTGAACATCTTTTATTTCTGTTTTATAATGTGTACACATTTATATTTACATAAATGATAACAGAAATAGTCTTTTGCTTCAAGACATTATGTGACCATTAAGTTATGCTCATCTACGGTCTAGCTATGAAAGTTGTCAATGTCATAGTACATGGAAGTAAGCATGTTGCAAAATAACGTGCACACGTCATGACTTCCATTGATCACTAGATTAGCCAAGACACTTATGATAACCGACTAAAGAAAAATTTAGCATATCATGCGCGCCTTATGACCTTAATACGAAAACATTAATAGATTTTACTATTGACCAAGTGGGAGACTGTAAGGAAATTTGATCGTTTTGTAAGGAAATTTATGTGGTACATTAATGGACCGTTTCCTTCCTCATTATGTGGTACATTAATGGACCGTTTCTTTTCTCAAACGTTTCCTTCCTCATTATGTGGTCAATAGAATCTAAAAGGTTTTTCCTATTAATATGCTACATAAATAAAACGGTTACAATCTAGAGCGTTAATTTCTCTTATCTTGATCTTGATGGACGATCAAGATTAAGTCTACAAATCTGGAAATTTGGTCCTCTCTCTACCTATAAATATTAACCTTTGCCCATCACAAAGGATATATAGAAAACACATAAAGAAATATATAGGAAAAGAGAGAGAAACCATTTTCTTTCTCAATTGAAACAACTTTCGACAATATCCATTGCTGATTCGTATACAAGATGTCTGGAGGTATGTTTTATTAATTCTTTACATATGTGATAATCATGTAATTCTAGATCTTAGGGTTTATGTTACTCACAAGATATAGATTACAGTTCAATGTGTCTGGCTTGAATCATTAAATTTTCAGCTTTCATACAAGCGGTATTATGCGCTTCTGATTGAGCGTGTTCTTGGAATCTTCTGCAAATTTTCCAATTTTTGTACCCACCCGTTATAAAAACCTCACTCATATTTCTGTTCACTGACTCTGGACGAAATAGATAACACTTCAAACAAAAAACTGAATCTTCTTTTACACTATATTCTAACCAACTCCCAAATTGACTAAACCAATTTGGATTAAAGCGACGGGCTTTTTCTCCAATGATAGTTTGTGGAAATACTAATAAAGAAGGTTGACATGGACCTTTCTGTAAGTAAGCTCTTCGAACTATATCTTGATCATTTGGGTCAAAATCTGAAATTCGGTTTTGTAAGCTTGGATCAGAAGGAAGATTTAACAAATCAACATGAACGCGATTTCGAATCACTGTTTTTGGAATAGCTTCATTTTGAATATCATTATCTACAATGTTGGAAGAAGATCCCACATTGTCCGAAATAGTATCATGAGCTCGTTTATAATATTTATGCAAATCTGAAAAGAGGATTAACAATAATTAAATATATAACGATTACAAAATAGTCTAAAGTATATTCAATTTTTTTCAATCTTTGATTTGCACAAGTATTTCTCAAACATTTTGTTGTTGAAGAATACTTTGATGGGTTTTTTTTATCAACAAATGTGTTAGCAATGGTTCACCGCTAAATCAATTATGAAATCAACTCTTTTCAGCAAGAAATGTGTCCAAATTAATCAAATTAAACTATCTAGCTTAATCCCTAAAATATGCACATCACAAGAAATCAAAGAAAAACCAAAATAAGATTACCCATTTTGCAAAATTTCAGATCTAGGATTTTGCTTTCACAAAATATATCTCGGCTGAAGTTGACGTTCTTAGCTGATGGATCTGTGCTTGATGAAGTTTGGAGGAGCAGACGCTCTTTTTTTCGTTCTTCTTTATTTATTTTTCCGTTCCTTCTTTTATTTTTTCCCCCTTTCTTCTTTCTTCGTTTGTTGCTGCAGGCTGCAGCAAAGCAGGGGAGCCGTGAGCGTTAGCTTTGTTACGCATCTTGCTTTAATTTTTTTTTAAAAATACTGGGGTAGGCACGTGCCTACCCCATATACATGTGGGCTTCGCCCCTGGCCATGACATATTATTAGTTGAGCAAACTTATCAAAACCTAAAAAATGCTGGACAAGTTTAAATTAGCTCAAGGCAAATCAAAATTTACAGTCCGAGTTGAGTGAGTTGAGATCCTCTATTTCCAACTTCCATGCCCTATGTGTCCACTAAAATCCTGATCAACTAATTGATGTATCCTAAGTGCAAAATAAGTACGGTAGATTTGATGTGACGGGGTCGGTCACAGCTGGTACAGAGGAATTGACGCCGAGTTGAGTTAAGCTGTTTTGGATTGCTTTCCAGTCCTCACCACCTCACGCTAAGCAAAGGTGAAGTAGCGCACCATATATTCTCGTTTTTGTTCCTTATTTTAACCTCAAAAACAAATTAATGGCAAACAAGCTCCCACGCATTATCTCATCGTCGCTCGTTTCCTCCCCGAAAATTTCCGTACCGTTTCACCAACAATCGAAAGCGATTCTCCTCAACTCAATCCGAAATCTCAATTCAGCCCCCCCACAAGATGATAAACCTAACGACGATGCTATCAATCAACTTGATGCTAAAAAGGGCAGAAACGAAGAAGAAAGTGACGAAAGTGAAGAAGACGAGGAGGATGAAGATGTAAATAAGGTGACTGGAGAGATCGGTGGACCAAAAGGGCCTGAGCCTACCAGATTTGGTGATTGGGAACGTAATGGCCGATGCTCCGATTTTTAATCTTTAATAAAGGTAAAATTTTGTGTATCTTTTAGCTGTATGTGAAACTAAAGTTTAAGGTATAGTTTGTTTGGACAAGTGATCGCTTAATTGAACATTATAAACTAACAGCATCTCCAACCCATTTTTTACATTTTTTAGATGTAAGTGAATGACATATAGATACGAAATATCGTATTTTAACTTTCAGTCTCTAAGGCTAATGATTAGAACGTGGAATACAAGGAGGCACATTCTTTTTTAGACACTGGATTAAAATGTCTACTTTTAAACATTGTAATTCACAATGTTAAGTGATAACTACCGCTAACTTTTTGCCATCTATGCAAAAGTTTTTGAAGGCCTGTTTCGAAAATCATATTTGCCCAATAATTTTGGGCTATACATTTACATAATATATGGGGTATACTTTTGAAATTTCGACGTATAATTTTGGAACCCAATGTATAATTTTGCTCAAGTTCATCATTTTAATAATTATCTTGCAAAAAGCGAACTCACATAAAGTGCGATATTGTCAAAACAACAAAATATTCAAATCTAATCAGAAACGTTAAAAATATAGACAAACAACTATTTATAATTCAATATTCAGCAGTCAACCATCAGAATTCAACATTCAATAATAAACGTTCAACATTTTTTTTTTTGAGAATAAGAGTGATACTTTATTCAGACAGAGCACTCATTTTGATGCCTCAGGATTCAAATCCATGATCTCTATAATCTTAGTCTAAATGGTCATACCACTTACAAACTTGAGCTAGTGTTCATTGACTAAGTGTTCAATATTTAGTTTCAACATTTTAAACAACCGTAGCCTTGTTCAATTTTCAGTTTTCTCCTCGTAAAATTTATAGTCATCGTCTTTTGGGATCCAATAGAAAATATTTGACTTAGATTCTTATTTGAGGCTAATAGTGTGGACTGAAGTATTGGGATGAATATGAACTGTGCCATAAGACCCGTAAGAGAGAGGCCAGGTAAGTAAGGGCAGCGATTAAAAATAAAGGTTAAAAAGCAGGAGTTCAGGTGTTCAATAATTTTTATCTCTATGCCTGGCAAAATGACCTAAAAAATTTCGGTCCTTTTAGTTTTATTTGATGATTATTATGTCATGTGGAGCGTGAATAATTCAAAATAATAGTAGTATGCATATCATAGCGTACCTGAGCTTTGTTAATATACATTTTACACTTTGAAATGTTCATTCTGATGATGGACAAAATGATATCAACTTTCATGTGATTTTAGTCTCCTAGTAATGTTGTGGTTTTGAATACGTGCTGCATTAGTTTACATAATTGTATATCCTAGGCTATAGCAGCTGAACTAGGGAATATCAACATAAAATTGCTAATTTTTGAATAGTGAGTGTGATTATTGACAGAATGAAGTAATATGTTGTTGATTATTGAAGATTTTAAAGATTGCTCAATATGTGATGATGAAAGGTCTGTGAAGGTGAAATTCTCCTCGAATAATTATTTATATGATCAGGGTGTTTACGTTATTTGTGTAAAGCTCTGTGCGATTAGAAAGAAAACAACGAGCCTCAATTTTATAATTTTTTGATCATTATCTCTGAAATATAAAAATCAAATATCTTGAAATGTAGAGAAAAGTTAGTTAGAATTCTGGAGTCTATTCATATGAAAAGACGTACCCTTTTTGACGCAGCGTGGGAAGCGAATTCGACGATATAAATCGAATCCGTCCAGGATCTCACACGATTAGCGGAAATAATCGGTGAATCAATG
Source organism: Allium cepa (assembly GCA_030765085.1). Classification (NCBI taxonomy): domain Eukaryota; kingdom Viridiplantae; phylum Streptophyta; class Magnoliopsida; order Asparagales; family Amaryllidaceae; genus Allium; species Allium cepa. The sequence goes on from CM060929.1 coordinate 1,003,153,055, forward strand.
AAGAATCGATGGAGTTATGAATACCGTAAGGCCCAAATCCGTTGATCACGAAGATACTGGATTTTAGCAATCTTCGACACGTTGATCGCGCACGATACCGTGGAGAAAGATCTACAATTCTTGAGCGTTGATCAAGCGCACTTGATTTCGCGAATTGGCTTCAACGTTCGTTGATTCGAGCGCACTCGAATGCCGAAAGTGAAGATAGGAGTTAACACTCGACTACCAATTTAATGGAGGCACAAAGCTTCACAAACGAAATTTTATTCAATTTTCAACCTCTCTTACAAATGACGCATACACTCCTATTTATAGTACAACACACTCCCGACTTAACAAAATTATAACACAAATGGTTTTCATAGCCAACGACTTAGGAAAAATACAATCAACGACTTAAAGTAACTCGGCAACGACTTAGGAAACTCGGCAACGACTTATGAAACTCGGCAACGACTTATGGTGGAAACCCTTCCTCATCGCGACTTAAGAAATAAGTCGTTCGCGACTTATCAAAGCTCGGCAACGACTCAATAATGTCACGCGAGTTAAGGAGGCGGTAATGCAAATTGGGGGGAAAACGATTCAGTGATGGATTCGCGACTTAGGGCTTGTGAAGCTTGCGGCATAGTCTCGTTCGCGATTTAAGGCGGAGATAAGTCGGCCGCGACTTAGGGGCGGAGATAGGTCGGCCGCGACTTAGGGGTGGTGATGGGTCGGTCGCGACTTAAGGTGAAGATCGGTCGGCCGCGACTTAGGGTGGTGATGGGTCGGTCGCGACTTAAGGTGGAGGGCTGCAGCGAGGTGATAAGTCGGTCGCGACTTAAGGTAAACGCTTCATCATCCTCCCCTTGTTGGAAGGAATTCGTCCTCGAATTCACATTTTCGTCATCTTCGTCAAGTTCCTCTCCATAATACGGAATTAAGTGTTTGACATTGAAAACATCAGAAGTATGAACCTCTTCCGGCAATCTTAACCGATACGCATTATCATTGATCTTCTTCAAGATTTCTACTGGAAAACGATCTTTCATCAAAACGGCATATACAAAATCTTCTTCTTTGAAGACAACACTTCTTCGTTTCTTATCCGCCATTTGTTTATACTTCCCATTTGACTTAAACAATCGTTCCTGTACAACTTTGTGGCATTCCTGTAACTCATTCACCAAATCACTAGCCTGCTTAACAACTCCCTTTTGATATGGTACTGTCGTTAAATCCAACGGTCCCTTTGGTATGGCTGAATATACAACTTGAAATGGACTGAAACCTGTACTCCGGTTAACTGCATGATTGTGTGCGAACTCAGTTTGACACAACTTCAAATCCCAACTCTTCAAATTGTCTTTCACAAGACATCTCAATAAATTTCCCAACGATCGGTTAACCACCTCCGTTTGTCCATCAGTTTTCGGATGATAAGCGCTACTAAAATTCAGCTTCGTTCCGACCATTTTCCACAAACTCAACCAAAAATGGCTTAGAAATCTAGTATCCCGATCAGAAACAATAGATTCAGGTAAACCATGCAATCGATACACCTATTTAAAGAATAATTGAGCTACTCGAACTGCATCTGCTGTCTTCTTACAGGCTATAAAATGCGCCATCTTCGAAAATCTGTCCATCACAACAAATATAGAATCATTCCCCCTTTGAGTTCTAGGCAAACCCAAAACGAAATCCATGCTGATATCAACCCATGGTCTGGTAGGCACATATAACGGCATATATAATCCCGCATTCGTCGCTGTTCCTTTCGAAACCTGACAGATATGACATCTCTCCACAAATCTCTCTACCTCTTTCCTCATTGACGGCCAAAAATAAGACTGAGAAATCAACTGCAGTGTACGATCTCTGCCTACATGGCCTTCTTCATGTAATTCTTTGATAATCTTCATTCTCAAACTGCAATCTGGTATACATAATCGATTTCCTTTGAACAAGAATCCATCAACCGACACAAATTCATCAGTATCATCATCCTTAACTTTCTCAACAAACTTTGCAAAGTAAGGATCCTCCTCAAACAACTCTGGCAATAATTCGAATCCTGTCACTTCAACCTTCAACGTTGTCAACAAGTGATTTCTCCTGCTCAGAGCATCTGCTACACGATTTGTTACCCCTGATTTGTGTTTTACCACGAAAGTAAATTGTTGTAGATATGCTATCCACGAAGCATGTCTCGCTGAAATCTTATCATGTCCTTGTAGATGTTTCAATGCCTCATGATCGGTGTAAAGAACAAACTCCTTCTGAAACAAGTAATGTCGCCAGTGCTTCACTGCTTGAACAATCGCGTAAAATTCTACATCATAAGTGCTATATCTCAACTTGGCTCCAGATAATTTTTTACTGAAATACGCAACTGGTCTTCCATTCTGGCTCAATACTCCACCAATTCCCACTTTCGAAGCATCAGTATGCAATTCAAACAACAACTGGAAATTCGGCAGTACCAGAATTGACGCTGTCGTCTATAGTGTCTTGATCTTCTCAAAGGCAACCCCTGCTTCCTCTGTCCATACAAACTTCTTTCCTTTCATGCAATCGGTTACTGGTGCCATCACACTGCTAAAGTGTGGAATGAATCTTCGATAAAAAGATATCAATCCATGAAAGCTTCGCACTTCAGTAATTGTCTTTGGTTGTGGCCAACTTCTGACAGCTTCTACCTTATTCTCGTCCACTTGAATACCTTCCTTCGACAGAACATACCCCAAAAACAAAACACTGTCCGTCATAAGCACGCACTTCTTTGTTGCTGCATAAAACTGCTCTTGTCGTAGAATTAACAATACTTATCGCAAATGATGGATGTGCTCTTCCGTACTCCCACTATAAATCAAAATATCATCAAAGTAAACAACCATGAACTTTCCAACAAATGGTCTGAAAATCTGGTTCATCACTCTCATAAAAGTACTAGGAGCGTTTGACAAGCCAAATGACATAACCAACCATTCGTATAAACCTTCCCTGGTTTTGAAAGCAGTCTTCCACTCATCACCCGGTCTAATACGAATTTGATGATATCCACTCTTCAGGTCAATCTTAGAAAACACAACAGCTCCACTCAACTGATCAATCAAATCATCAAACCTTGGCATAGGAAATCTGTATCTCACAGTGATCTTATTTAGAGCCCGACTGTCCGTACACATCCTCCACGTTCCATCCTTCTTCGGCACCAATAAGGCTGGCACGACACATGGACTCAAACTCTCCTGAACGCGCCCTTGTTCTAACAATTCCTCCACTTGCCTTCTTAGTTTCTCATGCTCCTTGGGACTCATCCGGTAATGTGGCCTGTGAGGTAATACATCACCTGGCACTAGATCAATTTGATGTTGTATGTCTCTCAATGGTGGCAATTCCTTTGGTAGCTCTTCAGGGAACACATCACTGAATTCTTCCAATATCGGTTTTACTTTCTCTGGAACTTCCACGGATTCAGTAGCTTCATGTCCAATCAACAAAAATATTTCTGGACTCTCCTCTACTTCTTCAACAAATTCTTTCAAAGTCAATAAAGTTTTCAGCTCCTCAATTTCCTCAGATTTACTCTCTTCCTGCTGTCTCTTCTTTGGAACTAAAATAATCTTAACGCCTTCAAACATAAAACTATAACTATCGGTTCGACCGTCATGCTGCACTGCTCGATCATACTGCCACGGTCTTCCCAAAAGCAAATGACAAACATTCATCTCAACTACATCACACCAGATTTCGTCTTTATATTTCTTCTCAATAGAAAATGGAACTCGAACTCGCCTATCCACCTTCACATCTCCTCCTTTTTTCAGCCATGCTAACTTGTAAGGATTAGGATGTTTCTCCGTTTTCAACTTCAACTTTCTCACAGCTTCAGTAGAGATAATATTGTCACAACTTCCTGCATCAATCAAAAATTTACAAACTTTTCCCAGAATAGTACATGTAGATTGAAAAATGTTGCTCCTCAACCAACTAACTTCATCTTCTTGCTTCGGTGTTAAACAAGACATTCTCATCATTAGATTACACCCTTCATCTCCCGATGCGATGTCCTGTTCATCTTCCTCCACTGGACTAGAATCACCTTCACCAACATCCTCACCTTCAACTTCAGCAATCATCGTTCTCTTCTTTGGCTTTGGACATTCATTACTCTTATGACCCACTTCTTGGCAGTTATAACACTTGAAACTATTAGTAATCTTCGCCTTTGCCACTTCATTCACAACTGGTTTATTGACAGCTTTAGTAACATTGGAATTCCCACTGGCACCCTTCACTTGATTGTTGGAATTTGTAAACACACCACCTCCTCGTCTTCCCCGCTTCTCCCAAGCTATCGCTTTCTGGTGTGCTTCCGCCACAGATCTTGGATCGAACATATTAACCATATCCTGAATCTGCATTCGCAAACCTCCAACAAACCTCGCCGTTAACTGTTCCTCTGTCTCCATGATGTCATTTCGAGCAATTAGTTGATAAAACTCGTCAGCATAATCATTAACAGTCTTCGTCCCTTGCCTCAAGTTTTGCAACCTCTGATACATGAGTGATTGATAGTTGTAAGGTAAAAATGTAGCCTTCATCAATTTCTTCATTTTCTCCCAATCAACAATCTTCGACTTCCCCATCCGTTCTCGTGTAAGTTTGGTTTGCTGCCACCACGCCATAGCTCTCCCTGTCAACCTAGTAGCAACCAACTTCACTCGACGATCTTTCGGAACCTCCTTGAACTCAAAGATCTCCTCAACATTAGACAACCAGTCTAAGAATTCTTCTGCAATCATTCCACCTTTAAATTCAGGAATCTCCATCTTCATTCCCGATTCCCATCGACGATCATCATCTACATCTAAATACTGTCGTCGTGTTTGTTCTCTATCTCGGTAATGAACACTTCCCTTATCGCCATCAAACTCCTCATCAAAATGTGTAAGTATATCGATGTCGATCACGACCTCCAACATCTCTACTACCACTCCTTCGATCAACATTCCTATCACGATTATCAATACTTTTATGATCTTGATCTTCTCTTCTCTTCCGATCTGAATGTATCGAAGCTCTACTTCCCCCATGGTTCGATTCAGGTGAAACTCTTATTCGATTTTGATTCATTTCAAGCATCATTCTCTCTAATCGACCAATTCCTTCATTCAACTTTTCAGTGAAATTCTCGTTGATTCGTTGTTCCATTTCATCGCCCTTTTCTCTTCCATATAAAGCATTAATATTGCGATGACGTTGACCTCGCCTCGGAGGCATGATTGAACTTCAAACAAACTCAAAAAAATAAATTTCAATCACTTTCCGAACTTTGCTCCAAAGTGAGATGGATCGAACTCCCAACTTGTTGTAACTTCACGATGAACACGATGAACACTAAACTTCTCAACAATTGCAAATACGATATCCAAACTTCAAATTCTCGACACCCAAGTCTCCAAATGATGCAAACTTCTTGCGATCTCGCTTTGATACCAAACTGACGCAGCGTGGGAAGCGAATTCGACGATATAAATCGAATCCGTTCAGGATCTCACACGATTAGCGGAAATAATCGGTGAATCAATGAAGAATCGATGGAGTTATGAATACCGTAAGACCCAAATCCGTTGATCACAAAGATACTGGATTTTAGCAATCTTCGACACGTTGATCGCGTACGATACCATGAAGAAAGATCTACAATTCTTGAGCGTTGATCAAGCGCACTTGATTCCGCGAATTGGCTTCAATGTTCGTTGATTCGAGCACACTCGAATGCCGAAAGTGGAGATAGGAGTTAACACTCGACTACCAATTTGATGGAGGCACAAAGCTTCACAAACGAAATTTTATTCAATTTTCAACCTCCCTTACAAATGACGCATACACTCCTATTTATAGTACAACACACTCTCGACTTAACAAAATTACAACACAAATGGTTTTCATAGCCAACGACTTAGGAAAAATACAATCAACGACTTAAAGTAACTCGGCAACGACTTATGAAACTCGGCAACGACTTATGGTGGAAACCCTTCCTCATCGCGACTTAAGAAATAAGTCGTTCGCGACTTATCAAAGCTCGGCAGCGACTCAATAATGTCACGCGAGTTAAGGAGGCGGTAATGCAAATTGGGGGGAAAACGATTCAGTGATGGATTCGCGACTTAGGGCTTGTGAAGCTTGCGGCATAGTCTCGTTCGCGATTTAAGGCGGAGATAGGTCGGCCGCGACTTAGGGGTGGTGATGGGTCGGTCGCGACTTAGGGTGGAGATAGGTCGGCCGCGACTTAGGGTGGTGATGGGTCGGTCGCGACTTAGGGTGGAGATAGGTCGGCCGCGACTTAGGGTGGTGATGGGTCGGTCGCGACTTAAGGTGGAGGGCTGCAGCGAGGTGATAAGTCGGCCGCGACTTAAGGTAAACGCTTCATCACTTTTAATGCAAAGAGATCACAGTTCCATATATACAGCCAGTAGATGTGTCTGCTGTTGTTGCCATTAGTACTGAGATGATATTTTTTTTATCCTATATCAAACTAATAATTTTTTTTGAATATACATAGTGGTGTAATGTACGGATTACATGTTTGTATTCCTCTAGTTAACATCAAACCAGGTATTGTTGTAATTTAAAGAACAGCATAAATTTGGTTTCATAGTTCCATTAGCTTGATATAGCATCCTTCTCTTGACTAAAAAATGTTGTTAACATACTTTTATAGGTTTGAAATGTGCTTGCTTAACAGCACATAAAACTTCTCAAAACTTATATAAAGGATAATTTAGTGGCCACACATATGATTGAAAAAACGACCGATCTTTTGTGAAATTGTTGGTCCACTTTTCTTTTTGCATGATATTTTGATGCGGTACTTGTGGTTCGAGGTATCAGATGGTACCTCAAAATTCCAGAGTATGAGCCATTGGTAGGCAAACCGAAACCGAACAAAAGATCGATTTCGGTTACGATGTATAAAAAAAATCAATGAAATTAACGATCGACCTCAATACAACCGAAATCGAAGAAACAAATTACCCGGAGCAAAATCAGTTATAGTCTCCTCAGCAAGTTCGACCTCGTAGATTTGTGTGGTAGAGAAGATCGAGCAAGATCGTCAATGAAGTTTTCCTCTTTTTTTTCTTTCGATTTTCCTCTTGTTTTCGTCGACATGGGATTTGAGTGAGCGATGAAAATTCTTGCAGCAGATTTTGTCCTAGTTATTGTAATACTCCTAATTTTTAATAACATAATTCAGGAGATTTAATTAGATAAATTAAATAGAATAATAGATATCTTAGAATGATAAGGGGATTGAGATTTGAAAATTCAAAATAGAGGTGGAGCTTAATTAATTATATAAATGGGCTTATAAATGGCTTTGTACGTTGATTAGGAGAGTAATTAACGCAAGGGTATTTAGGGTAATTGCGCATCATATTCCCATTACCTTATATATTTTTGTTTCCTATCCATTCACACTCATTTTTTCTCAAAACATAAAACGCAAAAAAAAAAGAGAAGCCGACCATTACTTAAGGGAAAAAAAGGAGGAAATCAAACTAAAGCTAAAAGATTTAAGCAAGGGGAATTAATCTCAATCAAATTCAAAGTCCTTATCCTAATCAAGGTGAATAATAACCAAAACTATATCTATTTTGCTTTTATGATCATTTGACTTTTGGGTTTAAGATTAAATCCATTATGATGATTTTTGATGATGATATGCTTGAATTTTATAACATAATCGATTCAAATAAAATTGTTTATACGGTTTGAAGGGTAAAACTGATTATTGAATTTCGAATGCCATGAGGAATTTATATGTCTTGCAAAATATTATTTAAGAGATGGATTTCAATTTTTATAATTTTTCAAACTATGGAAAATTTATTATGATTTTTTAAAGGAAATATATGAACAATTGGGTTTAGAAATTAATTTCGGTTATTTTATGAAGATGGATATGAAATTTTTATATGTTAGACAACATATTGAAAGTGAATTTCTGTAATTTTTGGGGATTTTTCCTAAGCGATTTACTATAGAAATTAAATTATTTTAGAAGGAAGACTTAAATCATTTATTTTTTTTGCTTAATGGAAGAGCTTATTTGTTAAATTAATCCTTGTTTAGATCTGAAATTATACGGCAGTTATTTTTGTAAAAAATTTGAAAAGTTATAGTAATTAGTTAAATGTTTACAAATAGGTAAGTTCGTTGTAAAGTATTTATTTTAAATGACATTAAATCCGTCTTTACCAAGAAAAATATGTTCCGCCTTTTTTAGAAGCAACCTTTCGACCTTATGCTTTCGTCTTCAACCAATTTGAAAATAACTAAGCAGAAACCAATACAGAAAGTACCGCAATGTTGGTACGTAGTGAATTGGAGAAGAACGGAAGGCATGTATCGAAATATAGCTTTCGATGGAGTCGAAACTTTTTTTCTATTTTACAAAAGAGATGTGCATGCCTGTTTTACTAATTGCTTTCGAAGAAGTCGAAACATATGATGTTGAATAGGTCTTTTTAAATTGCTTTCGAAAGGAGTTGCCGCTTCTTGTTTAAATTGTAGTTTCGAATGAATTATTTAATTTTAAAATCAATGTTTTCGAAAAGGGTAGTTTCGACCAAGTCGAAACCCTTTTGCCGTCCCTATGCTTTTTGTGAACGTATTGAAGTCATCAGCCAATTCGAAAGGTAGCTTTTGTTTTAACATGTACTAAGCCACTTTCTAAAGCCTTCGAAAGGATTCAAGGGTTTCGAAGGCAATGGCTTCGAAAGGGGTTTTGAAGCTATCCTTCAAATGTTTTGAGCTTTCGAAAGAATGGTGTCGAAGCTATCTGTTTTTTCTCAAACTCTTTTTAATGGTTTCGAAAGGGGTACTTTCGTTTGTATTTATTTAGACCCAATAAGATATGTTTTAAATTAAACCCAATGGTTTCGAAAGGGGTGCTTTCAAATGGTTTTGAAGCCATGCTTCTATAATTGAACGGTGATACTTTAATGCATTCGAAAGGTTTCGAAAGAAAGGTTTTAACGTGTTTCAAAAGGCAGGTGCCTAGTGTTTTGAAAAGTAGATTTGAATGCTTTCGAAATGTAGTTTTCCGATGGTTTCGAAAGTAAAGATTAAAGGTTGCAAAGATACTAGTTTTCAAAACAAAAAATTCAATCTCAATTTTTAAAGATAAAACCCATGACATTATAAATGAGCTTTTAAATTGGAGTTTTTGGAAGAAATTTGCTTGATATAAATAAAGGATAAAAGGGGTTAATCAAATTTTCAAAGGGAAATGATTTAGAATATATAAAACCAAAGGGGTCGGTTTATGTGTGCTTCTTTTATAAATATATTCACTAAGTAATAGATCCATAACTGAACTTTGGGGAGTCAGGGCAGAAGAACCAAGTAGGTTTGACCCAGTAGTGAATATAAACTAAGTAACCCTGAATGAATAGAGTTGCATCCAGAAGATCAGGTAGATCAAAATATAGGATGCCTAAATACTGATTAAAGAAGTTGTCAGATAGACATGTTCATAGTAAATCCATGAAAACTATGTTTAGAAAAAGTTATTGACAGATGTCAATAGGTTCATACTAAATCCATGAAAACTATGATTAGAAATAGTTATTGGCAGGGGTCAATATATTTGTAGTGAACCCATGAAAACTATATCCGAATTACCTTATTGACAGATGTCAATAGGTTCCTAGTCAACCCATGAAAACTAGAATAAAAGGAAAATTATTGGAAATACCAATAGGTTCAGGAAGGACCCATGAATGAAGTTATTGGCAAAGGCCAATAGGTTTTTAGTGATCTCATGAAAACTATGAAACCGGAAAGGAAGTCCATAAGCTTTAAACATGTTATTAGTCAGCCCATGAAAACTAATAGGTTAATAATGACCCTAATAACTGTAACTAAGACGGATAATCAAAAATGAATGGGGATGGATAATTCAGAATTGATTTACTTGTTTGCATATCATGATAATATTTTAAATTGCTATATTTTAACGATTGTGGATCCAGAAGCACAATATATGGTTTTATAAAGTTTTGGATAAGATACCGGTGAGGGGAAAACTCGTTCCGCTAAGCAGCATGGTCTCATTAGATATTTAAATGGTTTGAGATGGTGGATTATTATTCATACCAGGCTTTTTGTCTGATTCAGAGTTTATGTTTACCCTTAAATTCTCGAATGTTCAATTGATTTTGAGTAGTTTGAGAGTTGAGGTTTTCAGATAGTGCTTTAGAAGAACAAGCTTTCGGAGACGTGTATGAGGCATGCTAACTATTTAGAGTTCTTTATATTTTAGACTCCGCTATGTTTTGTTGTAAGGCTAAGATGTTTAATTGCCTAGTTATATACTCTAATCATTCAAGGGGCATCTTCATATGTCACTTTTGGCGTATGTTGTAATAACTATATTTTCTCTGAACGTGATTCTCATATTGGTAATTTGTAATGAATTTGAAATGATTTGAAATAGAATGATAAAGTTGTTTGTTGATTTTAAAATTTTCCATATTCATGTGTTTATGTTATATCAATGTATCGAACATTACCATATTTGGTCGTCGATGATTAATAATTATGGATGACTGCAGCATCCGTAGCTGTTAGTTTTGAGCCTCCAAGTGAGAAATATTACAATTATATTTAATCTGATGTGTTTTGTGATCGGGTATGTTTTGTTATATTTAATTTGCCGTGTTGTGTTTGGCTGTGTCGGGCTATGTTAGTTCCGTTGACATTAATTTAATTTGCCCTAATTTAACTATTTTGGGTTTAATTATATTTAAGTTATATTGAGCAGAAATTTATTTTGACTTTAATTCATATTGGGCTGTGTCGTGTAGTGTTAAGTTTTAATTTGGTTCAAGTGTTAAGTTTAATTTAATTAGGATTTAGCACAATTTAATCTAATTGTTAAATTTAGTTAATTCAATAAATTGCTCAGAAAACGAAACCGGGATCGAAACTGAAACTAAAACCAAAATCAAAACTTCCGAAATTGTCTGAAACTAACAAAATTTCAAATGACCAAAACCGAGTTCTCGAACCTTGACGGTACTTTTTTCAAACCACCCCGTTAGCACTTCCAAAGTATAGTAGTCGAGATTAATTATGTAGTAATTTGTCACTCTTTGAAAAATTAGTGTCGTGAGCTACTTTATTCATGTAATCTTATTCTTCCTCATAAAATTCTTACCTTCAAAGTACATTCAATGCTGAAAAAAATATGATTGGCAAAACGGAAATTCTGCACAGGCACTACTTTCCTATCATCTATCATATGCTCACTTTTCGCATCATTGTCACTTTCTTTCGTGTGTACGAGTATATATGCACGCCCAGGCGGGCCTGCATCTTATCACATAGATAATAATTCTATATAATGTAATCAATGTTGTACAAAGTACATGTAGGCTGTAATTACCTATAACATCACATTTCTTATGACGCGCATTCTTATGATGCACAAAAAGAAAATGCAAGTGAATAATATCACAGCTCTACATTACTATTACATGGATTTCATATTGTGGATAATTTCATCATTTTATGATTTCTAAACTTCATATCATGTGTTCCGTCGAGTGATAATTTGTAATCTTTGGTTATGCTTCATGGATATAATGAAGTAATATGTAGTCTCTAGATATGCTTCGTGGACATGATGAAGCTTTAGTCCCCAAAATTGTAAATGGAAGACAAGTTACCACAAACCAATTGAGATAATGTTGTCATAAGGTGTTTGCGCAAAAAATGGGCAAACACCCTAAAGTCGTACGATTTAGTTGATTATATGTTGTTCTTAGCGATTTGGGTGATTTATGCAAATATGTAAAAAGCAGGGGCTAAACTGTAAAAGACACACAGATTTATAGTGATTCGGCCGAACGTGCCTACGTCCACTTTATATGTCATTCTTCTTTTCTCTTCAGATTACAAGTACAAAGCTTTGTATATAAGTATATGAAAGTTGTTTGAAAGTTCCTTCCGTGCTTGAGCTCTCAAACTTGTCCCCCATTGTTGTACCCCTGCCCCTCTATTTATAGAGTGAGGCTGGGGGCAGGGGTCCTGAATGTATATAGCTGCTGGCGGGCCTGGGCTGAAGCAATCTGGTCTGGCGATGTTGGTTCGGTATCCACTTGGTCCGGTAGTGGTTGGAGTGAGTTGGTTCGGCATGGCTTGGGTGGAGAGTTGGTTCGGTGGGACGTTGGTCCGGCAGTGGCTAAGTGGAGTTTGGTTCGGTGATGGAGGAGAGGGGATCTGGTTCGGTAGTGGTGTGGAGATGGAGTTGGACCGGTGGCCTCCTTCTCCTGGATCGGTGGTAGGGATGGAGCTTGGTTCGACTATGAGTTGGGAATGCCGAATGAGCTCTTATATTTGGGAGTGCCGAATGAGCTCTTGTATTGGGAACGCCGGATGAACCAAGGCATCTTGAATACCGAATGAGATTTCGCTCTACATTGCCGAATGAAACTTTAAACCTTTGATACCGAATGGACTTTTATACTTGAATCATGAGTGAAATCCCAGACTTATATACGCTTGCTGGCTGCTTCTTCTTGGTTCGGTCGTGGTGGAAACGCACATAACATTGATGTTTCAGTTTTGACCAAAAATGGGATAACATAAGACATTGAGAACCAAACAATAAAAATTAATAACAGAGTCGGTATTTAATGCAGATTTCAACAACATTATATGCTTAATGGAGACTTCAACAAAAGTATACAAACTCGTTGACATATTATATGAGTTTCGACGAACACTACATAATTTTTTAACCAAACTTGGCATTAAATAGTGCAAATAAATATACTTTTACCTTCTCAATAAACTTCAAGTATTCAATGCTACAGGTAATTATTTGACTTGAAATTTGGCTTTAGTTATTTATTAGCTCAATTATTCAAATATTTACAATATATTCATTCTCAAGTATTTTATAAAACATGCCCAACATTCTCAGACCAAACAAAATTTTCAAGCAACAATAAATCAAAAACATAATCAAACTTAGAGGCAGCTATACAGTGGTAATAAAAAGAGACAAATACACTTGCATTGCCAAAAGTAATTTCTGAAATTCATCAAGCTCCTTCTCACCTTCCCGCAAAGCAAATATTCTAGTAACCTCGAAGTTCTTGTTTGTCAAAGTTGCATCCATAGTACGTTTAAAAATTCACTATAAATAAATGGTTGATTTCATGGGCTTTTCATGGGCTATATACTGAGTCGATTGCCCAGATTTAAAAAAAAAAACTGAAATATTCATCTTTTAACAACAAATCTAAATGCAATCAATAAACATTACAGTTTTGCTTACCATAAATTAATTAGAAAAGAAAAAAATGTTAGACTATCGTATGGGGTTACAGCCATTTTACTACTACACCTAGAGCAGTAAGACTACAATTGCCTATAGTTAACAGATTACCTAGCTTCCTTCATGATCAAATATTGAATCAAATAAATCTGTAGTGAAATATTGTAAAGTACAATAGGAGGCCTGTCTAGCTTAGTTAGTGGAGTGCAATTAACAGATTACCTAGCTTCCTTCATGATCAAATATTGAATCAAATAAATCTGTAGTGAAATATTGTAAAGTACAATAGGAAGCCTGTCTAGCTTAGTTAGTGGAGTGCAAGGCTTTATCCTTATGCTCATGGGTTTGAATAACAGTTTTTTTTATTTATTTTTTTCCTTTCTTAAGCTTGAAGCCAATCATACAATTGTCAATATTTCCTTGATGATGAGCCCATGAGCTCAGGTAACTTCATATAGTCCGTCGATTTGCAAATTACTTTCCATATGAGCTTATGAGTGTATAAACTACAATATGTCATGTATTATATTGTCAAGAGACAATGTGAGTGTGTTAATAATATATATAGTCGTTAATCTGGTTCTTAATGAATCCAAAATTTAATTATCAAAAATATTATGCTATACTAAAATTTACCTTTCTTACATAATTTACCAAATAAAAAAAAATCTATTTGGATCCCTATCTGATGGTATAATACATAGTCATCTAAATTGTATTGCGAAAGATGTAGTTGGATTCATATTTGATACTGGATTCTATCTATAAAATCAAAATGGCCGATAGTAAGGTCAACAACAGATACGATTTTCATACTTACTATTTTATGCTTTTCCATGTTCAGTACTTCCAATTGACAATATATTCGGATAGCTCAAGGAAATTCTTGAACATTGTGACTTAATACTTATAACTTAACATCTAAACATGCAAGAAAGAATTAAATTTAAAAGAGTATTATTACCATTTAAAAATTATATTACTTCAATAAGAGCTATGATAAAACAAAAGCCACTATATTAAAAGCAAAGAAAGAAACTGAATCTTTGGCCAAGGTTGAGAGGCCTTCTCTATGACTTTCTATTCCTTGAAATTCTCATCAACAACAACAATTAAGCCATAGTACATAAAGGATAGCATTATGTACGGTGTGTGATAGCATTTCCTGTGGGTTATTACGATGTGGGAGTGTCCTAATTGTGTGTTAGTTGCTCCTAAAGGAGTGGTATCAATGAGTACCAATATGTCACCTAATGGGGTATAGACATGAGCATTAGTGTCTTCACGGATGCTTCTACTTTGATCCATCGGCTTATGTTTCATTTATTAATTTGTAAGTGAAGGATAAAATAAGAATTAAAATTAAAATATTATTGTTGCCATTAAAAAATAAGATTAAAAGTAAGACATAGTACTTAAAGGATGTAGCAAGGTAATTGATTTAATGAGAATGTGGTATGTGCAATGGCATAGGAATATCTCGTGCTACTTACAAATAATTATTTATCTTTAATTGTTTAAAAAATCTAATTTTTTGTAGTTTTTAATAATTACAAATGCTATATTCAAAACAAAAGAAATGATCCTTGCATATCTTTAATTCAATAAGGCAACAATATTATACAAATCATGCCGATGATTAATTTTTTTCTATACAAATCAGTGAACCACACATATATAATTATATTATTTGAAATGTCAAGTCAAGTACCACTTTTATTACTGTATATCTATTTCCTACTTAAGGTAAATATAGAAGTAAATGTATATTTGGAATAATACAACTTTATTGAACAACAGTACTACTATCGTAAAAATACAGGTTTATTACCACTTTTATTGTTGTAGTATCTATTTCATACTTTAAGTAAAATAAAGCAAATGAAATATATGTATTACCTATCATAATACTATTGTATTTGATCAACAGTATTGTTATCCTTGGACCGAAGTAACATATTTTTATTTGAATAACACCATACTAATAAGTATTACATGAGAATATGTATCAAAAGCAATTAATTTAACTGAGAATGTATATGAGCTAGAAATATAGGCCAGACACACGATAGATGTCAACTTTAATTAGATAGCCTTGTTAATTGAGCAGCTTAATATTTTAACAACTAATTACATAATCAAACATGTACGATAAAATTATCAGGCTTTGCACTTTATCTACTTATATCTTGGTAAAACATATTGAGTACCTTATGTATGTTGGTTTGTTCCATTTTCATCCCTTTAAATATGAAATTGAACGAAAGAACTTAGTTCATGGATTTTTATTTCTAAAATAAAACTAAATATATGGTGCATCTTATAATAAATCACTTATTATATATTTGGGAGAAAAAATAGCCACCAATGTATAATGAACATGAAAATGGTTAACAAAGTTGTTATCATTACCAATGCATCTAATCATTTATGAAACCACAAATGCAATTATATATTGCAATTTAGCTTCTTTCAACAAATTGAATTGATGAAGAGTAACACAATAATTGTTATGTTTTAATACTGACATTAACACTATATATAATAATATAAAAAATATATAATTAAACTGACGTGTATATTGCTTCAAAATTTGACAGTGCATCTTAAGGTTTTGTTCATCTCCTGACATCGTTGCTCCTTATTCTAATTTGCATCCGATAATGTGCATTTTGTACTAACCAATTTTTAATCATTTCACTTTTCAATGCAATTTATGCTCTGTGCATTTAACACAGCAGCTGATAAAAATTGGGCCAAGAAATAAAAGTAGATAAAAACAGTAAAATGCACATGATATATCAACGCTGATATGCATTTTATCTTTTTTTCTAATAAGACGTAATGATTGATTCATTTAACATGAAAAAGCATTTGTACAAATATGCTATGTCATGTGCAAAGTCTGTGTATCATTGCAGTAAAGGAACAGATATGTTATATCATAACTGAAGTAGATAAATTTGGATTAGTAAGTTTAAATTCACTTATATTCTTGCATGATTTCATTTTGATATCTCATTATGAGTTCTAAAAAATATGTGAAGGTTCATGCCTGTTAACATACAACATGTTATTAAATCTGTGTATGCATAAACCTGACATTTATAAAATTTGGTTAATCGAAATGAAATGTAATATATCGTAGGATATCACTTCAAATAAAAACAGAAGGTTCTATGCTATTTATGAATATCTTAAGTGTGTAGGTATATACTTTTACCACTTATCATCAACAGCTGATTTCAGTATACATGTATCAGACAGTGCTTAGCAATGCCTAAGACAATATGCACTGCAGTTACAATTTTATGTACCACTATAAGATTCATCAATAATGATATGTTTTTACAGGAGACGGGTGCATCAAATGAACTTAATAATTGATTAGTATAGTACAATGATTAAATGTAAGAAAAGGAGGAACAATAGTCTAAATTCCAAATTGATCGATCGAATTAAGCATGAGAAACATATTATAAACAAACAATATATGTTCAGTGGACTAACCTTAATTGATCATCTATCGATCCATAAATCGTTAACGGATGACCGATGGATGATGATTTATGATGGATGATCGTAAGTTGATGTCGGAGAAGATGTTGGATTTGGAATCCCAATGAAGTAACCTTAGTTTGTGCGGCTTAGTGGACTAACCATCGATCAATCCATAATAATCATCGATTGATGATTTTTTTCCCAGGATAATTGATTGGTAATTGAAGTTGGAGAAAACATTGGATCTGGAATAGCCATGGACCGACCTGGAATTGCTTCTAACTCTTTATGCAGTGAGGGAGATGTGAGAGGGCTTTTCGGTTTTTTTGAGAATATAGGTGGCAAGGTGAAACGGAGGGCGGAACAGAGGAGGGGCATTTTAGGATTCAAAAAGACACGGATGAATTTGTATTCATTGAACTATTATTATTAATAGTAGAGATGTGTTCACACATCACACATGAACACATACACACAAGCACCTAGGACCTGCTCCAGTGCTAGGCGGTCGTATGGGACAGTCCCCTTCTTGAAGGCAATCTCCATCGCCGAAGCTTGTATTGGTATTTGAACTATTAATGCTTTGTATTTTGACTTCATAGTGAAGAAAGAGAAATAAATTGGAGTGAGATGAAAGAATAAACTAGGTGTGACCAGAAACTGAATCATAACCAACATTAAATCTTTTATTGAAATTTTGGTTATATATTATAGTTTGTTTGCTGAGAAACATGAAGATGGTAACTATTGAAAAAATAATATCATACTTCTTATTTGTTACTCTAAGCATTGTTGTTGTTATTATTATTATTTCTTTCCTTTTTAAAAAACTTCCTTATTTAATTTTATTTTGATCAAAATAATTTTAATACCTTATGGTTATGACTTATGGGTCTACTCATATTATTATGTTGAGATTTTGTTAAACTTTAATCTGCGTATATGTATTGTTAATATTTGTCCGTTATTTGTTATGAATAAAGTTAGTTTTGATTTTTTTTTTCTTAACAAAGATTGGATTTGGGTTCCTCAATCTTGCTGGATGAAATTGCTTCATATTGTTTGATCTCTCATAATGAGATTTACGTAAAGAAATATGATTTGCTTCATCAATTAAAAGATATATTTAGTGGGCAAAAATAAAATTGACGCACAATCTCTTTAAGTGGCCCGCACGTGCCACTTGTTTGTGCATGTGTGTTTGCTTATGTTCACGTGTTACTAATGGGATGTCCAAAATTTCAAATATTGGATTTTGATCACTTTTTATTTTGCGAAAACGTTTAAGGATTTTCTACATGATATCTCGTATTGAATGTGATTTCGGATGAGATGGGTGTATCATGAGTATACAATTTGAATTGACATCTGTGATCCTAAAGTGAATTTCAAAACCATCTTGGAATTACCTATGTGTTAGTTATTATTAATGTTTTTTGTTCAAAAAGTAAAAGTAAAAATTGTAACATAATTGATTTGCATAGAAAAACGAGTTGAAATGAATATTTTTTGAAAAAGAGCAGTAGCTTGATTGACGTGGCAGTGACCGACTGGTATCCTCTTAATTAAACATTGGAAATAACGAAGTCTTTTGTTGTGGCTCATCGGATAAAAGTATAATGGGGGTTGTACATAGTAATTAAATTGAGCGCTGAGTAGTTTTTTTTAGACCTATGTGAAAAGTAGAAAAATGAAAAGGAATATATATAATGCATGATGATGAGATCTCAAATTAAAATTTCTATCCATATTTCGTGTGGGATGTAAATATTTCTGATGAAATGAGTGGCAAACGAGATATAAGCATGATTTGTTTTTGTGAAAATTAGATTTCAAACACCATAGATGGGATTTAAAACCATGAAATTGTCTGCAGAATATTGATTAGTTTACTAAAAGACTGGAAGATGTGTAGGAACCTATAGTTTGGATTTTGATGACAACAAACACATAGATTAAGCTACTGACATGTTTATTGAGAAATACAAAATAACGAAGTCTTTTGTTGTGGCTCATCGGGATAAAAGTATAATGGGGGTTGTACATAGTAATTAAATTGAGCGCTGAATAGTTTTTTTAGACCTATGTGAAAAGTAGACAAATGAAAAGGAATATATATAATGCATGATGATGAGATCTCAAATTAAAATTTATATCCATATTTCGTGTGGGATGTAAATATTTCTGATGAAATGAGTGGCAAACGAGATATAAGCATGATTTGTTTTTGTGAAAATTAGATTTCAAACACCATAGATGGGATTTAAAACCATGAAATTGTCTGCAGAATATTGATTAGTTTACTAAAAGACTGGAAGATGTGTAGGAACCTATAGTTTGGATTTTGATGACAACAAACATATAGATTAAGCTACTGACATGTTTATTGAGAAATACAAAATCTACTGAGATAAATGGAGAAATATACAACAATGCAAGACAAGAAGATACTCGATACATACAAGAGCAAAGAAAAGGGATAAAGTGCAATGTATACAAGCATGTAATTTTGTCTTGGAATGTTACTGAAGATCCTAAAGTAGCCGACCTTTTAACAAAATATTCAAATCCCCATAAAGTATGTTTAAATATTTTTGAATGGTTTTAAGATTTTGTAACAGTCATTAGATGGTCAAAAAATGAGAAACTACTTTGGTTTCAGTTTCCAAAAAACAATTTTTTCTTCTGACAGATCTTCATCTTTTGATAGATGCATTTTGAATTTTTTTTGGAAATTGAAACCAATAAAAAAGGAAAACCGTAAAAAATTAGCATTTTGAAATTTCAAATTCAAATATTTTTGGCTTAATTTTATGAATGGACACTGCCTTTCATCTCTATAAATTGGCAGTGAGACTTAACAATAATGTGATGGAGATGGCTTAATGAAAGTTTATTCTTAATTCATAGTTTTCAATCTTAGCATTTTTAAATTAAGAATTTTTCATTCCAAATCTACTTGTGCTTTCACTCCGATTCTTCGCAAAATTCGCAAACCATATGTGCTGAGTTGATATGTGATATTTTGGAGTTTGGAACATTAGTCCAAATTATTCATTTTGTACTACCCTTGTTGGCGTTATCACTTGCCAGGTCCTCCTAAAAAATAATGTGTAAATAACATTCTTTCACATTATGTGATAAAATAATTAAGGAAATCGTATCATGCAACCAATTATTACAGTTGGCTATGCTTGTTTAGAGGCCATCAGTGAGAACTTATGCACAGCAGTTAGTATGCTTTTACTGCATAGAGAGACAGGGACTGAGAAATTTTGGATTGGATTTTACTTTTGTTCCACTTATTGGTTTATTGCAGCAATTTTACCTGTCATTCTGTGAATATCTTATAATGAAACGTAATAAATGTTTTGCTTTTTTTTTTAAAAAAAAAAAACCGTTCTCCTAAAATTAGGTTCTCTCACACCTCCCCCCACCCACACACACACATACGCCCCCTCTATGGGAACCCTAGGCAGCTGCATAAGCTAAATGTCTTCTATTATATTAATTGCATACTATAGGTCTACTGTCATATTAATCCAATCCCAGTTAAGTTCCAACGGCTCTCCATCTCCCTCATAAGGATTGCGAAGTTGACATGCAAATGATTCCATGCTAAGAATGTTATTTTATTTTATTATGGATGTAATATATCGCACGTTGACATCATTTTTACAAACTATAAAATTTATAAACTTTCATTAGTTACCCTGCCTTTAGCATGCATAGGTATATTTAACACCTGACCAGTGTCCTACATTTGTTTGTCGTTTCGTATGTAAAAGAAAATTGATATAGGGATGCGTAATGTCAAGAAAACTCTTAATCATAGTATTATTTTGGAAAATTTCCCCCTTAAAGCATGGAGGAGAATTTTACTTTATGGTAGGTATGCTACGGTAATACCGAACCATTTGTAATAATAAACAAACAAAATCGTTATCATCATTCATTCCATATTCATATTTTATTAACCTTGATCAATTTATGCAAGTAACACATAAGATAATAGTTTACCATTTTATGATTTTATAATCTTTCTTATCTTCTTTTTCTTTCTTAATGAAATTTTTCTAATTCATCCGTAAGTGTACTTCAGAAAAGTCGAAAACCAAGATATTTTTTTTGTTAAATCTATTAAATAGCAGTAAAGCAGAAGAATTTGAAGCTCTTTCATTAATTCTAGGAGTTATCTCTATGCTCCTTAATTCTCTCCAAGTCTAGATATTTTACTTTCAAAATCCCATAATTTACCACTGTACAATTATTCTACTAAACTTCTCACATTATTTTACATTCAAATACCTACTTTTTTAAAAAAAATCTACAATTATTTACAAATCTTTGACAATTCTCTCCTAAATTTTTACATTAAAGTCCACACATTTAAATCAATTACATAATCTAAACTTTAAAACTAATTGATAAATTTAGTCAAGTAAAATTTATTAATAAATCCTAAAAGATGCAAGTTTAAATACGTATACTACTTGTGCAACAACAAATTGGTATATGAAAAAATCATTTGAATGCAAATATATATAAATAACATAAGATAAATTATATATGCATTGATGACAATAAAAAAATTATTTTATAATTTGTTTACTGAATGAATTTATCATACATTGCAATGTGAAATTTGTTAACTTCAAATACCTGAATTTTGTATTTTGTACAATTACATAGAAATCCGTCTCAATTATCTTCTAATATTTTACATTCAAGTCCATATATTTAACTAATTATGTAATCTTGAATTTAAATTATTTTAATAAATATGATTAACTAACATATATTTATTAATCCATCTAATAGATCTTAAATACACGGGAATTTCGATATATATAATATTCATATATATGAGAAAAATAATAAAATTATTCTTTATTTAGATATAAAGATATTTAAATCACGACAAACATCATCGTCCAAGTGGTTAAGTGATTCGATATTTAAATCGTATAACATAAAATGTACACATAAATAGTAATAACTATTCTTATTTCTAATTCATTTACCTCAAAAAACTTATCGTACATTACATAATATAATTTTATTTTTAACAGCCTTTAAAAGATAAATTTATAATCTACAACATTACAATGTGAACGCACATATTACACCGATAAAAATTGGATTATATAAGCATTCTCACCTTCAACATTTTATTAAACCATACTCAACTCACAGTTCAACTAAATGCTACGTAATCTTATTTTGCAATTATTAAAGTTGTAAGCATGACCCTCCTACAACAACATGAAATCTATTGTTCACATAGATAAAATAACCATAATATGCTCTTCTCAATTACCAATATGTAAAAAAAACTCCTTTTAACTTTCTCCAACTTTTTTGCATTCAACTCCTTATCTTTAATTAGTTACGTTGATCGTTAATTCAATTTATCTAAATTTAATTATTTAATGTTCAATAATCCATTTACAATTCCTTTAAAAAAATGACATTTAATATATAGACAACAATCATATTAACAAAAATGGTAAAGTTATTTATTCACTTATACATATGAAAATGTATGTCACATAACATAAATTATTTACATATACAGTATTAACAATTTTAGTTCATAATTTTTTTTTGAGTTGAGACATTGAATTTTAACGAGATGTGTAGTTAACGAGGATTGAACCATCAACCTTATATCCGAGCATTGCATGCCATTTTAATTTATGATTAATATATCACGGTAAATTTATCATATATTCCATAATAAAATATATTTTCAGCAATAACTAAAATATAAATACTATTTTTTAACAACATTTTTATGTGCAACGCACATGTTACACACTAGTTTTCTAGGATGTTAATTGGTAAAAAGGTTGAAGTTGGTTGCATGTATTTTTTTATAATAAACCAGTCATTTTTTTGATAATTGTAAGCTATAAATGCTGAATCAATCCAAAATTTCAAAGTATTTCAAATATATTCATACAATGAAATATGTATTGTTAGATTTAGTATTGATTAAGATAAATATTAGCAATCCATTCTTTAAACTGTAAATATTCAATTTTTATTCACCTTCACTTGATGATAAATTAACCAATTTACCGGTAACCAATTTTTATATTGCTGACAGCAGGTATAAGGTACAAAATTAAGTGCAGCCTACATCTAAACCTGCTCTCATGGATTCAAAATTTTGAATCCACATCCTATATTACTGCTAATTTCCATGCCTTTTAACCGGTCAAAGTAGCAAATTCTTTTAAGTTTAATAGTTTTTCCTTTTCAATAAAGGAACAGTTACCATGAACGGTAAGTGGATATTCAAACATAGCAGGTTAATGCTTCTATTAGGCACCAACAACTGAAATAATATAACTTCTGCAGTAATTAACTGATGGAAATTTGATTTATTTAAAATCCTACTGTAGGCGTAAATCTGCCTACTTAGGGCATTCCCAGCAGTGTGGAGAGAGCAAGAAATGGGAAGAATCCCCATTTTTATTTTCTTCCTTATGCTCCAGCAGCGAGAATTTGAGCGTGGGAAGGAAAAAAGTGATGATTCTTTCCATTTTTTTATGAGTGTGGATTCATAAACGGTTTTTAGAAAACTTAGTTTCTAAGTGGTTTTCTGAAAGTTGTTTAGGTATTAATATTTTACTTTTTTAATATTCAATATGCTAAACGGTTTTTTGAAAACCGTTTAGGGCATTCCTCCATTTTTTTTCTTTTTAAAACCAAGTTCATTGCCGGGTGAGTGGGAATTCTTTCCAATTTTTTTTCTTCCTCCTCCTCTTGAATTTATCCCTCCTGCTAGGAATGCTCTTACAACAGCGATTAAAATATAAAAGCACTTCCGTCACAAGTGAAATGAAGAATTTAATCTTCTCCTGCTTCTACTTTTATTAGGATTGTTGAGACATGATATTAAATTATTAAATTTGTTAGTGTCATCTACTAATCTCCTACTTATAGCTCCATGTTTAATGGATTTATTTTTATCTATTTTTTTTTTTTTTTTTTTTGACCGCAGGTATGTGCTGCTAGAAAGAATGCGTACTGCTTCAGATGTCGATGGAAGGCGTTTAACAAATTTTAGATTGAGTGTAAAACAGATACAGAAATTTGTTTCCTAGCTGGGGACCTCCTGGAAAATATAGTATTTTGTCATGTATTGTTCAATAAAAAACAGTGCTTTGTTTGCATGGTATGAACAAAAAATGCATTCACTGTTTAATATTAAAATATTTTATATTTCAAAACGTAGTGCAGTTATCATTTCATTTATCCTAGTAGAATTACCTAGGAGAACTAGCTTTTTATACCTCAAATAAGTTTGAAGGAGAAGGTTTTCGCTGCTTTTCAATGAATAGCTCTCGATGTAACCCGGTCCAAAGAAAAAGGTCACTAGACAACAGACACGAGTCAACCTTACAATGTGCAGAAATAAAAATAATGCTTCAAAATCCATTATACATCTAAGACTCTCTCTATTTGGCATCTGTTATTTTGGCACAAATTTATTTTATTTCTTCAAAAATGGAAGTTTGAAAAGGTTTGGTTATATACCCAAAAGTGGAATTTGTTTGCATCGAAAATAGGTCCAAACGTCACGTAAATATGAGGATTTTGATCGTTGTTTTTGTTGATTTATTTGTGTTGATGTAATCACAGAGATGAATTAATGCATAACAAAAGAAGAGCATAGGTAGTTTGATATATAAAATGGTAAATAAAACACTGAAGAATAAAAGAGAAGGATTTTTATAGTCATTTGATGGTAAACAAAGCCTATATCCACTTCTTCTTTTATTGCTTGCCGGTTACAATTGGATTTCGGTTACAAATGATTATCGATAATGAAGCTAGAGTATGCTTCGGGTCTTGCTTTAAAGCTGACTCCAAATCCAATCTTGATTTACTCGCTCTTTGGTTCAGTTGCTACGTCAAATATCAATTACTTTATGCCCTTTTTCAAAGCATTTCTAAGTGGAATCTTGAGCTGAACTTCAAAAGAAACAAGTTTGGCACTTTAAACAAGTTTTTGCCTTGATTTACCTTAGTGAAAAATTATATATAACCCCCGCGCTCAAAAATTCATTTGATATCAATGAAATGAACTTTTTAGAACATAAATGTCATATATCTTCGATACTCTTGAACCCTTCGATCGAAGTCCAATATTTTATTGGAGTTGTCTTTAATTCTTGAATATTACTAGTACATGGCGCTATCTAGCAGCAAGCCGTGGTAGGAATCTTAATATATTGTATTCTTCATATGCGACTACACAGTGTGGAACGTGCTATAGTGGAGGACATCACTATATAGTGCAGAACATGCCTTGTGCGATTGGACGTTATTGCATACTGTAGATGGTGCTACAATAGGGGAATGTCACTTCATAGTATGGAACATGATATAATGATGTTGTGTTTCTGCATAAGCAATTCTCCATGCTATAGAAACATAAAGGCCATTGTATAAAGCGAAACATCGTGCTAGTAAAGAAGTACGTTGTTGCATTGTGTAGAACATGCTACAACGATATAGGCAAATACTATATAATGTGGAACATGATACAAAAACAGAAGTTTACCGTCACTACATAGTGCAAAAATGTATGTAACGTCTCAACTTCGAAGGCTCTCAAAAATGAATGTCTCACCAGTATTATTTTTAAGCAACAAAGTGAATCGATATTTTTTTTCACAATATTAAATAAATATAGCAGCTAAATAATTTTATTACATCAAACTGTTTTACATAAGTCATTGCATAATCATTAACCCATTTCATTCCGACATAAAGGTAAATATACAAAATATCAATATTGTGTAATGCCCAACATGAGCATATAACCGATTATAAATTCTAGTTTTGCATAGTGGAAATTCGAAATAACTTTTATTTGCAAACAAGCTTCCGGCTTCGTCTTTGAAGTCTTCATTTGTTTTTATTTCCAAAAGCTACCTGTCTATACGATAAATTCGAATTACTCGAATAAGTACTCATGAGCCAATGAGATAATAAAAACGCGGGTCGGACATAAAGTGCGGTATGAGTAACATTTTATCCTAAAATAAAAAATATTGGGAGGCCAAGCCGTTGAAGCACATAATGAGTTTTTCCCTTATTATTCAACCAATCGTTAATTACATAATACTATGTAATAAATATCAAGTCATGATCAAACAAAGTCAACAAATTCATCATAAGTGTGAGATTTTCTTTCACAACATATTCTGACTTATCTTGCAAGGTTATGCTATGTTTTTGAATGACAAAATATTTATATATGTTTGTTGATGACATGTGCTTATTCATATAGCTTTTATAATAACCCTATTAAATAACATCCAAATAACTTGCAATTTTTGACTTAGATGAGAAATGATATTTTAGAGATGAGTTTCAATTTTTATATTTTCTAAATTAATGTGGATTTAATACTAATTTTCTAGTAAGGAAATTGATTATTTGGGTTTAAAAATTATTTACGCTAAATAATATGTATATTGGATCTGGAATTATTATATGTTAGAAAACATATTGATTTCTGGAATTTTTATAGAATTTTCCTAAGTCTTTCAAAATTATTTAAGGTATGGAACTTAAATGTTTTACATATTTAGAAAAGAAGAAGAGATATTTTGTAAATAAATTAAATTGTTTATTTTTAAATATTGGTAGCACTTACAGAAAAGAAAATTAGCAACCAATAATATTTTGACAAACAAAAAAGGTTACTTGAAAAGAATTTCTTTTTAAAGTGAAAATCGGTTTTTATATGCTTTTAGCATGTTTCGCCACTTTCGGCACCAGGGGTTCCGACTTAGTAGCTCCGCCACCATCAACATCGAAACCAATGCGCTTGGCATCAAAGACTTGGTGCACATCGAATTGGATATAGGCAGAAGGTATTGGGTCGAAACCAGGGGTTCCAAATGGGTCGAAGTGCTACTATACTTTTAAATGAAAACGTGCTTGGTCTGCTTTCGAAAGTAATGCTTTCGACTAGGTTGGCTTCAAACTGGGTCAAATTGATTTAAGGAATGGTTTCGAAAGAGGTTGCACCTTTGTTTTAAATGCTTTCGCATGAGTTCGAAGCCCCTAGCCGCCGCTTTTCTACCTTTCGAAGCAAATGGTTTTAGAAGGTATACTTTGTTTTAAAACCCAAGTCGCTTCTCCAACATTTTTGGAAGGTTGGTTTTGACACTGTCACTTCTTTACTTAGAAATGCTTTTGAAAGGAGTGCTTTCAATTTAAATGTTTTATGACCCTTTTTCTCCGTTGAAGGTAGAATATGAAGGTTTCAAAAGAGATAATTTTAAATGGTTTCGAAAGGTTATTCCTCATATTTTACTTGAACCCAAATGCTTTCGAAAAGTTTGATGTTTTAATGCTTTCAAAAGGTTTTAAAGAATGGTTTCAAAGGGATAGCTCCCTAATGGTTGCGAAAGGTTTAAAAGGAAGGTTTAAAAAGGTTTGAAAGGAAAAGTTTTCCAATGTTTTCGAAAGGCAATGTTTAAAGGTTTTAAATATAGGGTGTCTAAGGTTTTAAAGCTTTCGAAGGAAATGTTTTTCAATGGTTTCGAAAGGAATGTTTTGTCCATTCAGCCTAGGTGAAAGGAAGGGCTTTACTTGGTTTCGAAGGGGTTACTTTCAATGGGATTGAAAAGGGTACTTTCAAAGGTTTAGAATGTTTTCGTCAACAAAGATTTGAGTAAAGTATATATAACATGATAAGATGATTTGAGTAAAGCATAGAGTATATTTTTTCCTTGTTTAAGTCTGATTTAAAGGTTTTAAATCAGTTTGAGATGAAAAGGTTTTCAAGGAAAATTTAAGGGAAGATTACCCCAAGTAAAATGTCTCAGATATTCGTATACCAGATGGGACTGGTATAGGGTCACGTATTAGCCCCCAGCTAATTTAGTCCAAAATTCCAGTGTGTAGGCTTTATCACGGGTAAGACTAAAATGATGTTACACACTAAAAGGAATATATTTGTACAGAGGTAGGTTATTGGTGAGCCCTCAAAACCATTAGGATCAGTTGACCTGGAGAAAGTAAGTTAGGGACAGATCGTCCAAAAGAGCAGTATCTAACAAATGCTTAAAAAAAATAGATTATTTGTATATATTGTCTGGTAGGCCAGAGTCAGCCAAATGTTAGTAGTTAGCCAAACAAAACTATAGTGTTCGGACAGATAGTCCATTTGTTACTTGATATGTATGTTTATATGATAATGCTTTATAGTTTTAACAGTTTTGGTTGCAAGATTATGATTGCAAAAGATATTTTTTAAAATGATATTACTGAGGGAAATCCATTCCACTAAGCGGCGTGGTCTCACTTAATATCAAATAATCGAGATGTATAGTATTATTCACGTCAGGCTTTATGTATGACATGAAGTTTATGTTTTCTCCCTTAAATTCTGGGTGCTAAAACTTGATTTGAGTAGGCTGATGGTTGAGATTTATAGGTTTTTAGTAGGTTGGTTAATAAAGCTTTCGGAGACGAGCAGTTGGCTGACGGATAGCTATTTAGGAGTTGCTGTTATTTTGTTTGATTCCGCTATGTTGTATTATGTTAGTTATGACTATATAGTACTATGGTCATCCCGGGGGCATCTTCATATGTTGCTCTTGACGTATTTTGAAATAATTATATTTTATCTGAACCTGGGATACGATTGAGATTATGTAATGGAATATGAAACATGTTTTGTAAAATGTAATCAGAAAAGTTGTTTTTTATGGAATCTGTGATTTTGTTTCATATTCATGTGCTTCTATATTATGGTTACCATTCACATTACCGTATTTGATCACTGGAAGTTAATTCTATGGATGACTGCAGCATCTGTAACGTTTAGCTTTGGACCTTCAGATAGGGGATGTTACAGAGTGGCCTCCTATATAGAATCGTGCCTTAAGTGGCTAAGTAAATGTTGTTGTCTATGTTGGTGAAAGCGGTAAATGCTGTGAACTACAATGGTCAAGAAGCATTCTAGTTCCGAGGGCACTTGTCGTGGTTATGTTTTTCATTGACTTTGCATTTCACTTTGGTATTAATTGTCTTTGGCATACTAATATTTGGTTTGTTAGGGGATGAATATTCAGCTCGTGCTCCTTCTAAGCGAGTTAAATTTTTAGTCCGATTATTGAACTCTCATAGTTAATGGGTTTTATTCATGATGAAGTCTTTGATAGTCTACTTTTTTATAGACTCCAGTGACCGTGACCAGGCCATGTGGACCATTCAGGTATCCAATTGTCTGATGCAATTACTACGACATTGAATCATATGATGTATTCTTTTAGACCTCCCATCTTTTTGATTGATACTATATATAGTCATAACATCTTGGGGTTTCTTCTTGGTATTCGTAAGTACTTTCTAAACTCGTGTGCCATAGTTTCCTATAAGATAGTGGATTCGATGAGTAGTTGGTTGTGCTAATCTACAGCAGTTCGGGTCAAGAAGACTGAAAAGTTTCATAGCATGAGTTGTTAATAGGGTTGATGCCACTCATTTGACTTATATTTTTCCTTAGTACTGCATGAGTTATTAATAGGGTTGATGCCACTCATTTGACTTATATTTTTCCTTAGTATTGTGACCAATCATTGGTTGAACCCGTGATATCAAACCTATATAATTCACGTCCCAAGCATGCTATGTGTATACAATAACAACAAATGTCATATGCTATTTGATATTCAAGAACTATCTACTTAATTTTATGACTTGTGACTTTCTAAAATCTTATATATTGTTTCCCTTAGATATCTTTCCACGTAGTTCAAGTCTAGTTAGTTGAAATGCTTAACTACTCGAGACTGGTTATCTAGCAACAAAGTATTTTCCTAGTACGTGTTTAACACTAGACTAAAGGATTTGCCTGATTTAGGTCTTGTGTTAAGGTAATATCAACACTCTATTTTATGGTTTCTTCTCCCTTCTAGCATCAACCTAATTCTCGAGATCTCTAAATAATCTATTACTTTATTACGAAGTATCACGTAAACGATCCACTGACCCAAGTGGTTATCTATCCATCTTTACATTCTAGAATCAGGAAAACACACACACGCGCGCACACACACATAATATATATATATGATACAAAGTTTTGTGGAGATAAGTTCCTAGTATGTAGTCAACCCCGAACAGACAATGAGACGTTGGAATATTAGAATCATACCTACCATTTATCTATATAATGTAGATGTAGGATCTAGATAGTCGATTTGGGGCCAACTCTCCATCTTTACACTTCTCATGTCAATCTCATCATCCATTAGCATCGTATTATGAGTCTTGGCCTTATCCTCTCAAATTCTAACTAGCTTTTTTACGACATCATTCAATTATTATAGCACTTACATTTGTGTAAAAATGCAAAATATCTAAGTCTCCACCTAATATGTTGTGTATTAATGTACATAGTAATTGATTTATTAATTCATGAATATTCTAAAATAAAGAGCTTGAAAAAAGCCCTAAGAACATCAAAATGGTCCCAAAATGTGGATAAAAAATTTTCCAAGACCTTTTATTATACCGTCGAATTTCCTAATTTATTACATTATGTAATCACTTAAAAATTTGGTTGACTTTCACTTCTAGGGTTAGGAAAAAACTTACCCAACATCAATTTTATGTCACTCAAAATTCTCGAGTGCCCTGCACTCCTATTAGTCCAAAACCCTAACCAATAGCATTAAGGATACGCCTTAGAGGCAATTATGTAATTTTATTATATACCTTAATTCTTAAAGAGAATCTTATTCGAAGTGAAGTATCCTTCTAGTTTTTTTTTTCAGTTATGTATTTGGTTATATCGAATATAAGTAATGTTTTGTGTACATTAACTATATATAAATAGAAAATCCTTAGGAAATGTATCTAATGATCGTAGTTGCGAAGGCTTTATAATCTGAGTATTGAATTATGTTTAGCAAATATTTATCCTTAAATGGGTTCCTTGTTAAGATTTATTGACAAAATAAAACCAATACATCCATCGAAACTAGTGTATGTAATGCTCTCCAATGGGATGGTGAATTATTCATGACTATTGTCGGCACCAAGAGATTATATGTTTGTGGTCATGTGGAAAAATCATGAAAGATCTTGTGAAATGATATGGAATAGTCTTCAAACATGAGAGTACCGTTGATCTTAAGTAACTAGAAATACTTTGATTATGGTCAACCATATGACATCATGATCATGTTATAATCATAAATGGGTACACGTTGAACTACTTGAAGTGAAATACTACTCAGAGGATGATGTCTCCTTCATGGTGGAAGGTTAGTTTGTTGGATCAAGTGCATCAGGAACCAAGGTAAAATGAGCAAATTTCGAATAATTTCCTTTTAATTCATTATGCCTAGATCTTTTATAGTGCTATTATGAATAATGTCGTCGATATTAAATCACATTTAATGTTTTATTGGATGAAATTTGATTTGAATATTTAAGTTACATCATATTACCATTATATTAATAATATAAATTTTAGTTACAATATTATTATTTATTTAATATTTAATAAGAGAGTTTATTATCAACTTAAATAACATTTGTTCAATTGTGAATTTAATAATAAAACAATGATCATATATAATGAATCTATAGATATAATTTTAACTTTAAATAATAAATGTTTGAATAAAAATAATTCATTAAATAATCTTATTTTAAATATATATAGTGCTTGTTCAAGTTTAATGGTGCATTAATTGATATCAAACATTTAAATGAATATAGTCTGTTTTAGTTGAAATATCAAAAATTCAAACCGAACAAATAATGTTTTAACATATTAATATTGATTAATAGTATTGATATGCGAATATTTATTAGGAATATTAATATTAAATTGTCTTATTTACAACATATAATTTAGTATTAGATAATATCTACATTTTCATAATTTAATTACGAACACATCGATGCGATTTGTGCATTGGTAGGAGCTCGTATGTAAAAGGTATACTAATCTAAAATTAAAAGGGCTTAAATGTAACAAAAATATAAGAAATTATTAATAATTTTACCTTTCCGTGAAGATAACCATACCTGGCACGACAGTGGGTTTGTCAATTTTTGCCACCGTCATAGCTGATCAGAAGATCCGCAGCCATCGCTGCTGTGCTCCTCGTGATTTGAACTTCTGATCGATGCTTGTATTTTTGATATTGACATCCATTTGTCCAAACCCTAGTTTTACCATCATCTTCAACTCTATGTTTGTGACGTTATCAATACACCTGGAATTTCCATCTTCTTTCGTTGACGTCGCTGGCGTTGAGTTGATCTTGGGCGAAGTGATTTTGGGTGCACTCACTAGCCGAAGACAATGGTGATGATTAAAATCGACAGTGGATAGATGTGCGTGAAAAGATGTACACTGATTCTCTGATTTGTAGTTGATTGGGTTATTGTTTAAAGTTTGAATCTTTGTTTAAGTTTAAGATAATATTACTTCAGATTTTACTTAGCTTTTGCTTGACGAAATTGAAATGAAGAAGCTGATATATATAAAAGAAGCTTACAAGGGATTGTTTGTACAATAGGGTGACATATTATTTTGTTTGTACAAATATATCAGAGATATTTTTTTTTGCTTGACTAGCCGATCTTTCTTCTTGCTTTGGTGGCTGATAACATTGTTTTGGTGGCTAAAAAATCTTATTATTTCGGTTGATGATTTTATTTTCTTTGTGTTCTTTGACTAAGGTAATATTATTTCGGCTGATATGATATGCTATGGTGTGCTAGCATTATTTGTATTAATTTTCTTTGCCTTATTTTATAAGCGTATGGTTTTGCAGATTTTTTTCTTTTGTTTTATATTTTCTTTCTTTTCTCTACATACATATCCTATTTTGTTTGAATGTAGTTGAATGTATAAAAATTTTCTTGTCCTTAGTCTTGTTGCTTTGCAATATAAATAAAATCCTATAGTTAACATGATATTAGAATTTGTCTAATGTATTCACTTTATATTTTATAATTTATCTTATATATTTTCATTTCTATTTCTAATTTAAATATTTATTTTTCACTTTAATAAAATATACACACACATTTTATTCGAATTCAGAAACTCAAATTAATTTACGAATTAATGTCACAATTTCTTATTCAAAAATTAAACTAATTATCAACTTAAACTTAGTCAAAATCCGGGATCGCTACAGATTCCCCCTTTAAGAAATTTCGTCCTCGAAATTTGCAGGCACGAAAACAACAAAGATAGATACACAAAGACAGAGAAACAGTTTTCCAGGTTAAACTGGATACCTATTCTGTATTTGGCTCACCAAATCAGAATATCAACAATATGATAACAAACTCATTTAACATTGCATAAGATATTCGGGTCACCCAGATCTACGAATACGCAGGGACACTAGTTAGTTCGAAGGGATAACTAACCATTTGTAGAATATATCAGACCCCAGAGAAGAGATAGATAGATTCAATTTTCTACAATTTATCAAACACAAGATATGGAATCCAAATTCAAGTCGGAATACTCCAAAATATATACCAACTTGTCCCTCTTCGGACTTCGATCTACACAAGAAATTACATTAGAATTTCAAATTTGGTTTTAAACAAAATCGTTTTGTCGATTCAATTCAAATTTGGCTTTATATTTGTTAACCAATTTAACTTAATTTAAAATTTCCAATTTATTTAAAATTTCCAATTCATTAAAGTTTTAATCGAAAAACCGATAAGAAACCGATGAAGATACGAAGTAAGGATTTTCTATAACGATTCGTAGGGCCACCATCACACCAAAACTTCTTCTGGAGCTGCTACAAAGTAATCAAATGAATTTAGAATCGAATCAAAGGAAATTGACATAGAAAGTTGTTTCCACTGTTGCAGGGTATTGACCATTTATAGTGGCATTCCCCTGTCCCCTACCTCGTCCTCTTCTCGCCCTCGTACTTACTATCAGTGGATAGTAAGAGAATTCACTGAGGCATTCGAATGGATATCTTAGGGATATACTCATTCTAGGGATACTTCACCCTATCTCTAATGAGCTACTTAATGTGTTATACTCCTGAGCTAAAGTTTTAACCTTCTGCTCTGATACCAAATGTAGCGATCCTGACTCGACTTTCGAAAATCGGCACCGAATACGACACTCATATTCAAATGCCGCAAATTCAAACGTCGAATCTGGTTCACCGGAGCTTATAACACCATTAAGTACAACACAGCGGAAGAAAAAGAAATGAATATCATATACAACATCGATACAATGCTGATACAATGAATATCAATATACATCAGAGATATAATACAAGACAATAGCAGCGGAAAGAAAAGATAACACCAGCAGCGGAACAATATCCCAATATGGTCTTCAAGAGAGAAAGAGAGATAGAATCCAAAACTGTAACTCCATCTCCAAAGCATCAATCCAGAAATAGCTCGAACTCCCAATAACGATGCACTAAGCTAAGCAAGGTCAGTCTTGATCCAAAGACTGAACTAGCTCCAGAAAATCTACTAAACCTGACTATCTGAAAAACCCAACTCTAAACTGCCCGTGTGGAAAATTGTGGGCACCCAGAGTTTAGGAAAGGAACAATAAACTCCAGGTCAGTCATGGGACTGGTATGAGTAACAAAAACAGTTTATCTTTTAAAACAAACAACAAAAGAATTCACTTTTCAAATTCGCAATGCTTTTTAGGAAAACGAAACTACCATAAGGCCTCCCGCCAGACACACCATGCAATCGCACACTTGGGGGAGATTTCTCCTTATGATAGTCAAACATGATTGATACGAGAAATTTTTTTTGATATTATTATTAGTGCATAGTGCAGAAAACATTTTGAAAGTATAATATAAATCTTAGCCAGCATAGGCATTTCGCACTTATGCTTACTATAACTACCATATTCAATAGCAGGCTACTGTCACATTCCATGGCAGGTTATACAACTAAAACCATACAAAGCGCATATTGTTTTGTTTAGATTTTCAACAAATGGCCGAGCAAAGGAACTTCTCACATAAAATGGAACGCCTCTAGAAGGACGTCCCCGAGAACCTAACCGGATCTCTACCAAACAAGGCCGACGTTACCTCACGCTTTAACCAAGCTGTAACTAGGTAACTAACACATGAGCTATGCCATCCCCGGTCGTTACCGACCTTTATCCGAGCGCTCGACACCAACAACCACAAAGTAATAAATTTGCAGTAACCACATAGGTTCGATATCTGGGCTCTATACCATGATATCACCTTTTATCCAGAAGGAAATGGACATACCCTAGGGGCTCTATCCCTAAAAACCTTGCCGCAACATTCCTATTTAGACCATTTTCGGGTTGTGAGGCTCGACGAAGTCTCATCCACAAAGCTACGCTTTTTCACCAAGTCATGATTCGATCAACAAATGATCAGCAGCACTTCGTATGCCACATTACCAAATTGGGAATGTATCACTAGTAACCATCAACTACATAACCTATGAGCTCGTACATCTCAGAGAAGGGTGTTAAGCTAAGAGAATAAATTCTCCGCCACCAACAGAAATGTATTTGATAGAAACCAGCTTTACATCTCAATTTGTAGTGTCAGACATACAACCATACAAGTCTGTTCCAGGTTCGAACAGAACTGAAGGCACTTCAAAAAAAGCCCTTACAAATCCGGGTATTTACAATCCCGGTCGGACTTCCCATCACTTAGGGAATCTCTATACCAGAGCCATGATGTAGAGAAAATCGACAAGTAATCCTTTCGTTTTCGAAAATACCCGGTCTTCGCCACCTGTCTTCGATACTATCCATATACGTCGTATCATTATTCGGAATGGGTTATATGACACAAAGGTCCTCTCCCGGCTAAACCGAACAACGAACGCAATATTAAAAATCATATGGACTGGGGTCTCAGTTAAATCACAGCTTAAAGCCCAAAACCTTTCATTCGAATGGTTGAAACAAATTACCATTTCCAATCTTTTAAACAAAAAGATTCAATTCACAAAGTTCACCCCATTCACAAAGATCCATTCATGGATTTCAAAACAATTTTCATTTCAATTGGATTAACTCGTTAAATCTTTAAATCAAGATTTAACTATAGCTTTCAAAACTAGTTTCCAAACATTCATTCATAGCCATTCAAAACAATTTCATTTCAAGTTGGATTAACTCATCCGGTCTTTGAATCAAAGATTCATTCCATAGCTTTCAAAAACATTTCAATTCCATTTCAAACTTGAAACCTTTCAACACAATTTGGAAATCCTTTCTTTAAATGAAAGCTATTATTATTTGAAAACAAGTAGTTTTCATTTCGGGGAAATCCGATTACATTTGCTCAAGTTAAAACCCTTCAATGATAAAACTTGGGTTGAATTCAAATTCTCAAAATAATACTTTTAACATGGTTTAAAATCCATATAAACACATTTATAACTTTGTATAACATTTTCAAACCATAATTCCCAAACAAAGATTTCAATTCCAACTCTGGAGTTCAAATTTAATTCAAATTATTTAAATTCCAAAACTTTATCAAGTTATTCAAAATAACTTTTATCCTCAAAAACCCCTTTTCAAAATCTTTTCATATTTAACCCAGTTCCATTTCCAAACCATTTGAATTCAAAATTCAAATTTTCAAAACCATTTTCAAAAATCTGTGACTTAACCGATTTCCTCGTGAAATCCATATTTGTGTGTGTATGGTGTAGTCCAGGGGTTTCACACAATAGTGCAACATCATCAATCATCACAGATTCAATCATATTAATATCGATAAGCGGTATAACCCATAACGCTTATCTTCATTCACAGATTCATAGATAAAGTAAATTTATCAATCACAAAGATTTACCATTATGATTCGATGTGAGATTCGGATAACCAACTGGAATCCGACTCCCTGTCGCATCGAAGTTTAAATGCCGTTTACGGGCAAAAAGGGTTTTCATATACACATGGAAACAAATCACAAATCACAGTTCAGCACAAAGCAATTCACATCACACAGTATCACAATCACATCAGAAATACCAATCCAGTACACAATATTTGACAATTAACTTGAATTAATCAAATTAAACTCAATTAATTACAATGAGCAATTAATTTCTCAATTACTTTGATAAAGTAATTACGCTTGCACAATTTCATAAATGATTATCATTAATTAATTAATTATTTAAATAATCTTAGTTAATGACCTTCGTTAACCAAAAACGATTCTTTAATTACTTTGCTAATTAATATTAATCTAAATCATTAATTTATAAATTAAATAAATAAGTCATTCCTTAATTATCTTATTCATTAAATCATTCTAATACCTTAATTATTTCTAAGGTAATCCATTTCTTCATTAATGATTTCATTAATATTAAAGTGTACTTAAACCATTAAACTTCTAAATTTAGATTCAAAGTTCATTTTGAATTTAAAATTCAAAATGATTATATATTTAAACATTAACCAAATTTTAAATATCAACTTATAAACCTATATAAGAAAAGTTCTAACTAAATTACTTAAATTTTAATTTAAAATTTAAGCTTTAAAATAGATTACATTTTAACTTGCAAACTCAAGTTAAAACAAATTATTTAACTTTCATTCAAAATCCTTTTTATAAAAGAGCTTTATCAAAACCCAATTCAAATGTTTATTTGAAAACAAATTACTTTAAAAAGCTATTTGATTTAACCTTGTTTAAAACATTCAGATTTAAAACTGGTTTAAATCACATATTTGAATCCCAAAAACTTGAATCCATATTTAAACATTTGATTTAAACTTGGCTTAAAACTTTGATTTAAAACTTTGATATAAACTTACTTTTAAAACCTTGATTTTAAATTCTTGATTCAAAATTCCAATTCATTTTAAATTCAGATTTTAAACTGGTTTCAAACCTTCATTCCAAAACTTGCTTTACACCTTTAAATTTAGTTTATGTCTAAAAACTCAACACTATCAGGTTTGTAAACAAAAACCTGTAGAAAAACAAAGCAACGCGAGGCAACTCTTTTTTACTTCGAGTTCAACAGTTAAAGATTTCGAGCCAACAAACCATTTACTTCGAGTCAAACTCGCGTTCACTCCTGCTTCCTCCCAACCCATAATTTCTAGATTACCAATACTAGTGCACGGTGCACATGCACATCGCCGACGATCAATTCCAGGCGACTCCACATCATCGAGCAAGTCGACAATCACCCTCGACCCAATTCCAGACCACCAGAACTCCATCTTCCCCTCGAAGCCGAATTCGAGAAAAAAAAAACCTAAACCTGGTAACACGAGCAACACTACCTCCAAACTTGGAAACACGTCATACTCCAAATTCCGACCACCTGAGAGCCATCACCGTCGGCCATAGCTTTGAGTTCCACCCCTCTTCCATCAACCCAATTCCCATCGCACTCGGTCAAGCATAGATGACAAATGAATTGAAAAACCAAGCCACGCCAAAATTAGGTTTACGAACAAAAACAGCTCGCCGCTGTCACCACCGGACACGTGAGTATCTCCGAGCATTTTTCCGACCATCGTCGTAGGCCCCTCCACCTCCAAGCGAAGCCCCGACCTCAACACATTAGAGGATCACCAGAAATCACCAAAACAATGAAATCTCGGCTAACCCAAACTGCTCTTCCTTCTTAACTCTAAAAATTATGATTCTTGCTTTAAAAATCATGTTAAAGCATATGAATTCAATCTGCATACCTGAATTCGAGAATTGAGAAGTTTAAGTTTTGACTCTTTAAAAGCTATGCTAAAGTTTCTTGCTTTCCAGAGACTTCAACAGGTTGTTTTAACTTAAATATATTTTTAAAACCTAGTTCAAGAACAGACAAGCGACATTTGTTTTAACACTAAGTCCAAACATCAAGTAGAACAAGCGGAAATGATTTTTGAATCAAAAATCTGGTGTTTATGAACTCAGAACAAAGACAGTTACAAACATCAGCCTGTACAATATATCCATCATTCACAGAGAATTCATATATAGATTCAAACATACTTATCACAGATTCAACTTGCAACAGGTCCATAATTTTAGATTTTAAGAAAATGTTACTCACCGTTGTTTCCAGAAATGACAGAGTCTCTTTGACACAGGTTTTGAATTCCTAGCTGAAAGCCTCTCTTGATTCTTTGGTTTGTAGTTGATTGAATTATTGTTTAAAGTTTGAATCTTTGTTTAAGTTTAAGATAGTATTACTTCAGATTTTACTTACCTTTTGCTTGACGAAATTGAAATAAAGAAGCTGATATATATAAAAGAAGTTTACAGGGGATTGTTTGTACAACAGGGTGACAAATTATTTTGTTTGTACAAATATATCAGAGATATTTTTTTTTGCTTGACTAGCCGATCTTTCTTCTTGCTTTGGTGGCTGATAACATTGTTTTGGTGGCTAAAAAATCTTATTATTTCGGCTGATGATTTTATTTTCTTTGTGTTCTTTGACTAAGATAATATTATTTCGGGTGATATGATATGCTATGATGTGCTAGCATTATTTGTATTAATTTTCTTTGCCTTATTTTATAAGCTTATGGTTTTGCAGATTTTTTTCTTTTATTTTATATTTTCTTTCTTTGTCTACATACATATCCTATTTTGTTTGAATGTAGTTGAATGTATAAAAAAATTTCTTGTCCTTAGTCTTGTTGCTTTGCAATATATATAAAATCCTATAGTTAACATGATATTAGAATTTGTCTAATGTATTCACTTTATATTTTATAATTTATCTTATATATTTTCATTTCAATTTCTAATTTAAATATTTATTTTTCACTTTAATAAAATACACACACACATTTTATTCGAAACTCAAATTAATTTAGGAATTAATGTCACAATTTTTTATTCAAAAATTAAATTAATTATCAATTTAAACTTAGTCGAAATCCGGGATCTTTACATTCTGCATTTGCTTGTGTCATAATTTTAAATTAGTTCATATAAGTCTTAGAATCCATTAAACACTATTCACCCCCCCTCCTCTAGTGTTAAATTAGCCTTAAGATCCTTAATACGTTGTCCCTTTCAATTGGTATCAAAGCATAGGTTTTCGTAGTTTTCGTAATCTGAAACTTGAAAATTTAAAAATAGCATTTTTAGAAATTTTGTCAATACTAGTTTGAATTTATTCATTTCATCAAAGTATCATAAGTCTGCATATAGTTTTTATGAAAAATCAAGTTATCTACCGAATTGGTTTGTTATGTAGGGACAGACATGTTACATGGCTTTTGAAGAATCAACAACCAATGGATAAACTGTGCAAATTGAGAAAGATAAATGGATACTTGATAGTAGCTGTTCAAGGCATATGACTGGAAATCCTGAGATACTCAGTGACATTATATATCAAGATGGTGGATTGGTCAACTATGGAGATAACTCAAATTGACATGTGGTTGGCATCGGCAATGTCGGTAATTCTAAAACTCCTCTTATTTCTGATTTTTTGCTAGTTAGGAATTTAGAACATAATTTGCTTAGTATAAGTCAACTATGTGATAAAGGGTTTAAAATCAAATTTGGAAAAGTTAAGTGTCACATCGAAGATAATAAGTCAAATATTATCTTTGAAGGAATTAGGAAGAAAAACATTTACATCCTTAGTATGAAAGTTTCAAATGATAACTTATGTCTTTTGACTAATACAAGTGACCCTTGGATTTGGCATAAAAGATTTGGTCATTTAAATTTCAAATTGTTATCTAGGTTATCAAAACTTTACTTAGTTAGAGGTCTTCCCAAGTTAAACTTTAAAGCAGATAGTATATGTGATGTTTGCCAATTAGGAAAACTTAAGAAAAATTCATTTAAATTAAAAGATATGATTTCTACTTCTAAACCTCTAGAATTACTTCATTTAGATTTATTTGGTCCATCTCAAGTTCAATCAATTATAAATATGTTTTTGTAATTATAGATGATTATTCTAGATATACTAGGACAATTTTTCTTAAACTTAAAAGTGATGCTTTTGAATAATTTACAAAATTTTGCTAAAAGAATTCAGAAATCAACTTTCTTTAAAAATAAAAACTATTCGTAGTGATCATGGTGGAGAATTTGAAAAAGAAAATTTTGAGTATTTCTATAATCAAAAAGGGAATTATTCATAATTTCTCTTTTCCAAGAACTCCACAATAAAA
This sequence comes from Allium cepa, assembly GCA_030765085.1. Lineage (NCBI taxonomy): Eukaryota > Viridiplantae > Streptophyta > Magnoliopsida > Asparagales > Amaryllidaceae > Allium > Allium cepa. The sequence continues at coordinate 1,003,194,115 of CM060929.1, forward strand.
TAGAGTGGTAGAACGTAAAAAAAGAATGATTCAAGAGTGTGCTAGAACAATGCTTTCTGATGGTAACTTACCTAACAACTTTTGGGCTGAAGCAGTCGCTATAGGATTTTAATTAGACCATTAACTAATAAAACACCATATGAATTACTTTACAATAAGAAACCCATAGTAGCTTATTTTAAAGTTTTTGGCAGTAAGTGTTTTATTCTTAATACAAAAGATAATTTAGATAAATTTGAACCTAAATCCGACAAAGGTATCTTTATTGGATATTCTAATAGAAGTAAAGCATTTAGAGTTTATAATTTAAGAAATAACACTATTGAAGAAACAATGCATGTATCTTTTGATGAAAATTTTAAGGATACTGTACAAATAGAAGATGAAGAAGATTTTGTAACTTTAAATAATGAACCTAATGAAACTAATTGTGAAATCATTCAACCTAATAAAAGAATTAGGCTATTAAAAGATCATCCTATAGAAAATGTACTAGGAAATATTGAATCTATAGTTAAAATAAGAAATCAACTAAATAGTATGAGTAATGTAGCTTTTATATCAATTATTGAACCTAAAAATCCAAAGGAAGCATCGTCTGATGATTCATGGATTCTTGATATGCAAGAAGAATTGAATAAGTTCACCAGAAATGATGTTTGGAAACTTATTCCTAGACCTGAGGATAAAAGTATATTTGGAACAAAATGGGTTTATAAAAATAAAATGAATGAATTTGGTGAGGTCGTGAGAAATAAAGCTTGTTTATTCGCGCAAGGTTATTATCAAGAAGAAGGAATTGATTATGACGAAACATTTGCATCAGTAGCAAGATTAGAAGCTATCAGGATTCTACTTGCCGCAAACTACAGTAATTTTAAGTTATATCAAATGGATGTTAAAAGTGCGTTTCTAAATGGTTTTGTAAAATAAGATGTTTATGTTGAACAACCTCCACCTTTTGAAATAATAAATTTCCAAACCATGTATATAAATTAAAGAAAGCTTTATATGGTCTGAAACAAGCTCCTAGAGCCTGGTATAAAAGACTAAGATCTTATTTACTACAATCTGGTTTTGAAATTGTTAAATAGATACAACTCTTTTTATTAAAAGAAGCAAAAATGATATTCAATTAGTACAAATATATGTAGATGATATAATATTTGGATCAACTAGTAACATTATGAATAAAGAATTTTCAAATATAATGACTAAAGAATTTGAAATGAGTCATATAGGAGAACTAAGTTTCTTTTTAGGGCTTCAAATCAAACAATTAGATAAAGGAATTTTCATTAGTCAAGAAAAATATGCTAAGGATTTAATTAATAAATTTGGGTCGACCACTTCTGGTGGGAAACCAACTCCAATGACAACTAATGTAGCTTTAAGTAAAGAAGATAAATCAAAAGATGTTGATCAAAAATTATATAGGGGAATGATTGGCTCGCTGCTTTATATAACAGCAAGTTGTCCTGACAACATGCATAATGTCTGTCTCTGTGCAAGATATCAATCTCAACCTAAGAAAACTCACTTAAAAGCTATTAAAAGAATTTTAAGATATGTAAAACATGCTTTAGATTATGGTTTATTTTACCCTAAAAATGATGTATTTGATTTAATTTCATATTGTGATACTGATTACGCTAGTTGTAAATCAGACCGAAAAAGTACAAGTGGAACTTGTCACTTTCTAGGACATTCTCTGGTTTTCTGGTTTAGTAAGAAGCAAAATACTGTATCCTTATCAACAACTGAAGCAGAATATATATCTGCTGCTTTGGCTTGTTCTCAAGTTATATATATCCAACAAACTTTAAAAGATTTTGGATTAACTATAACTAAATCACTAATTTTTTGTGATAATACTAGTGCGATAAACTTATCTAAGAATCCAACTCATCATGCTAGAACAAAACATATTGATATTAGACATCATTTTCATAGAGATAATGTAAGTAAAGAAGTTGTAACTCTTGAATATATTAATACTGAAAAACAAATTGCTGATATATTAACCAAACCATTAAATGAACAAAACTTTACTAAATTTAGAAGAGAATTAGGTATATGTTCATTAACTGAAATATAAATTATAAATAGTACAAGTATAGTTAATAATCAATATAAATAAAAATTTCTCAAAAATTGCACTAGGCATGTCGACATGACCCATCCCCCTATGTCGACATACTAGCCGTGATTTTCAAATTCAAATTTCCCTCTAAAATTAGTTATTAAGTTATATATTTATATGTTTCGACTTTTACTCCTTTTCTCTGTTCTATTCTCTGTAACGAACTTATAAAACAGTAAATTAATGGCTTCCTCTTCTAATAATGAACCTTTTTCACCCACTTCTCCTCATTCTAGTCCTTTTCAATGATCCACACACATACGAGTCGTCAAATTGCAAGAGAATATGAAAATTTTGCTTCAAATGATGACAGAGATTCAAGTTAGTCAACTGCGAATGACAAGAGAACAAGGTAGGCAAGGCAGAATCCTTAGGAATCTATAAAAATTCCTTATGGATAACCATGCCAATCCCATTATTATTGAAGAATCATCACAAGCCATGGATTCTGAAAAATAAGAGCCTCTAGAAGAACCACAAGAGGATCAAGAAGAAGAACATCCTCTGTCGAATCCGGATGTTCATATGGACGAAAACAATTGCGTGATTTGCATTGGAGAGATCCTTTTTAACGCTAATGGGAACTTGGTTGAACAGCGTGGAAACTTTTGTCTCCACTATCCAAATTGTTCAGTCCATAAATCACTAATAGTTAAGGATCCTCTTTGAGTGTTTTTCGTTTTTCTCTTTCATGATTGTATATTAGTTTGTTAATTTGTATATAAGTGTTATCTTAAGGTTCTTCTAAAAACAATCTTCAATGTATAGAAACATGAATTTCAGTTAGGATGTTATATTATTATGTCATATGTTTGTTTATCGCTTTTTCTATTGAGTTCAAGGTTTATAGGTTTTTTTTTTGTTGATGACAAAGGGGGAGAAAGTTATATAAAATAGTAGGCTTGGAGTAAGGGGGAGTTGTTGGTACGATCGAAGTGGTAAGTATATTTTAAGGTTATCATCATCAAAAAGATGGAGATTGTTAGGAACTGGAGATAGTGGTTTTGATGACAACAACCTTTGTAACTTATTTTATTATAACTTATATACTAACATTATTATCTAGATATATATGAATATTATTATGCAGGATATATATAGGGCAGGTATCGATTATTGAAGACTATACAGTATCAAGATCAAGAATGAAGAAATCAAGTTTGAAGACTCATGAGTATCAAGATCAAGATTTCAAAATATGTATCTAGTTTTGTTTGTTAAAATTTCATAATAGCATGGAAATCTTCCTTCCGAATTTCATTTAGGATGGAACCTATTTCTACCTTCTTAGTGGCTTACAAAACCACGACAAGTAGCTTACAAACCTACGACAAGTGGCTTACAAACCCACGAACATCCTGGTTTTGTACAAGTTCTCGAGTCCTGATATGATGAGATATTCTACAGGAAGAAGCTTGCAAAAATATTTCAAAATGATTTTTCAAAATGATTTTCAAAACTACTTTTCAAAATATTTTAAAAATTATCTTTTCAAATGATTTTCAAAAAGATGTTTTAGCCTTAAAATATTATTTGTTTTTTTTAAAATAAACTCTTGTTTTAAACTTTATTTTCAAAAATAAATTTTACATTGTTTTTCTCAAGGATGTCGACATCATGGGATACCCCATGTCGACATGGTGGCCGTTGAATTCAAAATTTTCAATTTTCAAAAGAAGGGTCTATTCGTTTAAATCTCTTCACAAATGGTTATGACCGTTGGTGCCTTATAAATAGGCTTCAAAAACGAATTTTTTAATCATCTATTTTCATATTTTCTTCGCTTCTTCTTCTCCACAAATCCACATTCTATAATTTTCATATTTTTAAGATCATGCCCAAATTCTACCGAATTCTTAAGTGAATCAAATTAGAATCCCGTTCTTGTTTGATTCTCTGCCCTCTCTCGAAGATCAAAGTGTTATTTAGAGTTATAGGATCATTTTGTAATCAAAAGTTTATCGAGTCTCTCTATAAGGTGTGGTTGTGTCTGGAAATCGATTAGGTAATCTTGTGGCTCGTAAATCAAGAGAGTTTGCCACGGACTCGTGAGACAAGAGAGTCCCTCAAGGCCTTTAGAAATTGAGAAATGTAATCTCGACATAGGTATAATAAAAATCTATATGAGGTGGTTTGCCTTGGTATATGACTGGATGTAGGGTAACTCTGAACCAGTATAAAATTCAGTGTGTTCTTTCCCTTTACTGCTTTTTATTTACTTTTTGCATCTGTGTTTGATTCTATGATTGTTCTATGATTAAATTCTGCATTTGTTTATGTCATAATTTTAAATTAGTTCATATAAGTCTTAGAATCCATTAAACACTATTCACCCCCCCTCTAGTGTTAAATTAGCCTTATCCATTGTCCCCTTCACCCGAAACCCTATTCCACGTTCTATTCGGTCCCCCTCCTATAGCTGAATCAAATCCGTCGAATAATATTTCCTGTTCGACTCCTCATCACCGTACCAAACAACTACCAGACATGATTTCATGTCTGATCCATCACCTCCGAACCAAAAACTATCGGGCATGATTTCATATTCGGTCCTTTGTTGTGAAACCAAGTGCTACTAGATAGGATTTCGTGTCATGTTTTTCCCTACTAAGCCAAGAACCACCGGATATGAATTTATGTCAGGTCTTCCACCACCAGACCGATATAGACCGAGCCAGCATCTTCTCTTTCTTAAGTGAATAACTGGACCATACTATGTCGGTCTAAGATTTATTGAACCGATACTTATAGCTCCTTCAGCACATCAACATCACATTGATTCCATCATTATAGTAAATACTATGACCCTCATGCATCTCCTATGAAACGATACGACTCTAAAAACTTTAAAGCCTACCCGTGAAAGTATGATGTCATGGTTGCTACTTCTAGTTTGCTCCGATAAGCATTCTCAACCATATAATCATATAAACAAACATCATACATATATCAAACAATATTCAAACATGCAAATCACATAATCGATCATTATAATCATCATACAAGGTGTCTACAGCATAGACTAACGTATACTAAGGCAATAATATATCCATATAACATGTCTATAACATCAAAAATCCATTTACTAAATTTTTTCTACATGTAGTGTTTTAAAATAACATTAAAACTTAATTTTGGTCTTAAAAATGGATTCAAAACATGTTAAAGTCTATAAATACGTATATAGTAAGATGAGAGGTGGCAAATCACTCACCAAACACCCAAAAAAGTGGAGATTTGCACGCAAATCCGATAATCAACAACAAAGATCTGGTTTTCCCTTTCCAAAGATGTAGATTTGAAGATCTCTAATGAATCCCCTTGCTAATCTACCCCTGAGCTATGATTTAGACTTCATTGAAGGAGAAAAGAGAAGATTATGGGTGAATAATGGTTTAATGGAAGCTTAGAACTATGTGGTAAAAGTGATTAGAGGATGATGGTTCAGCCTATTATGGCCTCCGGACTTGAAATGGGTTAGTGTGCTTACCACCAAACTCACTAATTACCGGCTAAGCTGCTCCAAAAACTGCCAATCTTCAAATGGCCATATCTCCTAGCCAGAAAGTCCAAATCGCTATTATGACCGCTCTTAGGAAAGAGAATTCATCATATCTTTTTTACGGAAGTAGACTCGGATTCTATTTTGGCTTTTATAAAATGTTGTAGCCGTTACAAATTTTCAAGGGTAAAATCATCTGGAAAAATTCTAAATTAGGAAATATCACTAATAAGTATTTTCCAAAGTTATAAAGTCATATGAATTCATATGAGTTTAAAAATAATATTTTACGACCCTCCGATACGTAAAATACAAGTCCTTGCAAGGTGATACTTCGAGTGTTAAACTTGTTAGATATTTAGAAAAGTGATATCATAAGCATAATCGTACCACCCAAGTTAGATTAGAGATCCGGATGGGATATATGTTATGTTCATTAGGTTAAGGCACTGATCAGTTGGGATGTTCTTAGGTGAAAGAAGGAATATTATAGTGATTAAAGATGTTTGGATTTGTTCGGGTAAGACACCTTCCACTTTGATTTTCATTAGCAATCTAAAAGATGAATTGAGAAAAGTACTATTGGGTGATTAAAGTGTTTCATATGTGCATTGGAAATGGAATAAGAGATTGTAATCGGGGACATTTTTTCTAAGGGTTCCCACTGCTATTCATTATGGCATCATTTATTTGAGATGGTAGCATGGATTACAAAAGTTGTAGACATGCACGTACATTTGTGGTTGATGTGTCAGAATAAGTTTATGCCAATATTAAAGTTTATAAGATTTAGTTAGGAATTATGATTTGGTCAGGGGTATTTGGAAAGTAGAGAAGTAGATTCGATCTTTCCAAATTGACACCTTTTTGAAATGTTTTCTATTTACTTGGTTGGTAATTTAGTTGTTAGTTTAGTTAAGATTTCGGTTTGGATGTTGGTTTTTAAATTCTTAGGAATTGGTTGCTTTGTAGTTGATATAGATAAGTATATTAGAATGTTTGAAACTTTCACTCATGATGTGGTATAAATAGTTGCATCCATATATATTTCATTTATGTTGATATACTAGGATTATAGTGCATAATGCATATATGCCATCTATATTGCATACATCTAAGAGGCCGATTAGTTTACAAGACTGACAACTAAATTGCATTCCTGCATTTAGTTAAGTATTATAGGTCATGATCATGCATTCCTCTTTGTTCATCTATGTGCATATGCATTAATGTGATTTTGGTTGAATTTGTGTGAATTGATTGGCTTGGATTTTGTGTTAGTAATTTCAGGGATGAAATTTCATTTAAGAGGGGAGAGTGTAATAACCCATGTTTTTGATAATTTAAAATAATAAAATAACTTTGATCGAAGGGAAAAATCATCATTTTCTAAACTTTTGAACTTGAAAATGAAACTGGATCCATCACAATTGTCTCACTTTTTTGATGTTTGTCGTATATTCATTTGTCCAAATCGAAGTTCGAATGTGAGAGATATCGTGATTTTCATGTTTCAGAAATTTGTAATTTTAAAATGTGTCGAATCAGAAGTTTTAAAGGAAACCCTATATTATCAATATATAGACAATTAATTATCCCATTCAAAACTTTCTAACTTACATTTTTAAGTACGTATTTGTCTTCCTCTTCTCTTCCTTTAGAAACAAAATATCCCCTTCAATTGCAACATTAAATTATCCCCAATTCTTCACTAAAATCAAAATTTTAAGTATCAGATCAAAGAGCGAGTCAAGGCCTATTCTCTAACACCAATTGGATTGCGAATTCTCATATTTGGAGGCAAAACAATCCTGGACAGCAAGCAATTTGGAGGCTTTATGGATTATGGTCAGTGGTTTATGCCTATTTTGTAATATACTCCCTTCAACCTTGAATAGTTATAACGATATATGGTTTAAGATTAGGAGAATTGGATTATGAATGTAATTACTAAAATATGGCAAAGACTTATAGTAATGTAATTTGAAATAAAAATGAAACTTAGCCGTAGATTCAATATAAAGAAGAATTTGATAGTGGTTGGCCAAACAATGCAAAACAATATAGATTGGAAGTGAATATGGTTATTATATAATCAATAATCATTATAAAATAAAGGAGATAATGTAAAATTGGGTTTATGCTAGTAACTTCATAGATCATTAAATTAAATTTAAAATTATGATTTAGTTATATATTATATTATATATATATGTATGAATATTGTGAAAATGAATGTTTAAAATCAAGCTTTTGTCATATATAATTATATAGTTTATTCAAAGTGATTGTTTAAATCATGATAAAACTTTATAAAAAAATTTGAAATATTTTTTATAACATTTTAAAAGTATCTAAATTATAAAATGTATTTTTATATGATTTATTACAGAATATTTAAAGATATATGCAAAAATTTCATTTTTTTGCACTAGAAATGGAATTTATTAGAATATATATATATATATATATATATATATATTGTATAAAAAAATTGGTGATGTTCCAAATATTATTTCAGTCGATAATATTATTTTTAATACGGATTCACCTTGATTTTGAAGTATATTTTGGTATCTATATACAAGAAAGTATATTTATAAAACCTTAAAACTAGTTGTATTCACTGACTTTGAAGTGATTTCTAAAATGATTTCAACTTGAACTTCTAACTAATTTGAGGCATACATATAGTAGACACTTTAATTTGTATATAGAGGAAAACGGTTTTGAAATTGAGTGAAAAACGAAGAAGTTATGGTCAATACAAAAACTGGAAATAAATATATAACATTCAAGAAATTGTCAGGAGATCGAAATTTCCATGTGCACCAATCAACTTGTGTGTAATACACCATTGCACCTGTGTGAAGAAAAATTGCATAATACACCTAGGCTAATAAGCCCAAGTTTAATAACTTAAACCAATTTGAAGTTTTCCTTTGAGTTTTGGACATCGATTAGTGATGTTCTTTGGTAAATTTTTGACTTTATTTCGTTAGAATGCTTTGGACATAATATAGATGAATGTGCATGTGTTTGTATGTGTGATATACATGAACATATACATATGAATAGTTGACCGTTATTAATGTTTTTGTTAGACTATTGATTCAAAGTTCTCTAGTGGTTAGCATGGTAAAACGATCGCTCGGTATGTGTAGAAAATCTGATGTGCGTGATGTTGTATGGAAATGGGTCTATAAGCTATGTATGGAACTGCATCCATTCGGTGATTCCACCATATGTTAATGTAGTAGGATGGGCTAGGCCTTGACTGTAGGATAGACCATACCATCGACCATTGTAATGTACAGGATTTGAATATGGGTTAGACCAAACCAACCACCATTGTAAATGTATTAGATTGAGACCTTATTTAACGAAGTTAGCCACGTATCATTATATTATTTGACTAACTTATTGTATGCAGGAGAAATAGGATTAAGGCATGATTGGTTACCATAATCATCTTGGTATTATTTGGGAACATCTAGAGTATATTGTGGACGTATATCACTCAGCAGACTCAAGTCTGACCCTCTCCCTATGTTTTTTCCTTTTTGAATCACCATTAGGTTGATGAAAACTAGAATGTTGTATCGAGTTACGCTGGATGCTGTAGATGATGAAGGCATTATATTTTATATAGATCTGTACATGAATAATCATGTGACATTAATATTGTGCGGATCAAAGCATGATTGAATTTGGTTGTGTTTGACTATGTATATACATTAAATCTATTGCTATGAAGTAAAGTGATATTTTGATTTTATATATTATATGTTATTTCCTTCCGTTGTGAGTTCAAAAGGAAATAGAGAGTCTTTATTATCTTGTTTTATCCTTTGTAATCTTAACCTAACGATACGTCGTTCTCGACTTTCGGGGTTTACACACTGTGAGTTATGTTAAATCAGGAGGTTAGAAATGGTTGATTGTTACAGAAAGCTACGTGGCCAGTTGGGATGTTTATTTTTGGATATATTCTTCAAAGTACGATAGCTCCAGATTGTCAACTTTTGATAGCTTGATTTGTCAATACACAAAATTTTTGAAGTATCATCCTTAGATAGCTCATTCCATCAATACATGATAGCCTTAAGGTATTATCCCACAATAGCTCATTCCATTAATGTGCGATAGCTTTGAAGTATCATCACTCGATATCCCACTCCATCAATATATGATAGCTTTAGAGTATTAACTTTCGATAGCTCATTCCATCAATATGCGATGAAGAATCATCTTTCGATGGCTCATTCCATCAATACACAATAGCTTTGAATCACCACCTTGCGACAACTCTTCCCTTTCTTTTATTACGTGCATCATTTGTGTCTACTTTTGGTAGCTTTACTTGTCAAACTGCGATACCTTTTTCCAGTCTATCCCTCGATAGCTTTACTAATGTTCTACTTGCAGCAACTCATAAAATCACCTCGTGATGGCTTATATCAACATCTTACGATAGCTTCAACTTGCGATAACTTTATTTAGTATCATTTTCTGATGGATTTACTAGATCTCAACTTGCAATGGCTTTATTTATTGTTAACATATAATGGCTTTGTCTTCCATCAATCTACGATAACCTTCTTCAAACCTGCGATAACTAGTGATTTTGGGTGTAACAGTCTGCAACGACCCGATTTTTCGAAAATCGACATCAATACGTCCACTGAATTAATGCCGACAATTGAATGCCAGAAAACCAGTCCTTAAGGGAAAGAAGAAAGAGGTAGAAGAAGAGACAACAAACAATAATAGAATCTTACCATCGCAGCGGAACAAAATATAATAGATAATAACTGATATTTACACAAAAAGAAACCATATTTGTTTTAAACATTACATCATCAGAGTACATCAAAATCAAAAAAATTACTGGACAGTTATATTAACTTGTCCTCACAAAAGCTGACTATACAGCTTATATTGCACAGCGGAATATACTTCAAGTACGTGGGATACGTCTTGTCATCCAGCTTGTCTCCTGAGCTCCATAGCATTCCATCCAGAATCTGTATTCTATAGTACCCGGTCTGACCCGAGCATTATAGTGAAATAGCAACCGAGTCAATCTGGAAAACCAGCGTGAGAACACACACTCAATTGGATTATTACAGTTTTCAAAATTCTTTTGAAATCAAAGGTGTCTCGTAAGACCACGCCACGAATAATCATGTCGGGTTTTTACCTTACGATAACCAAAACATTTCTTATCAAATCCTCTGATATTATAGTAGTGTCTATATACAAATACTTATTCAAATAGTTGAAATTGTTACATTCATTAAATTCCAGCATAATAGGTAAACAAACATGTCCGAAGGCACTTATTGGAGATTGAGTTTCCATCAAACCGCCCGTCATAGTACATGGTCTAGATCACCGTGCCGAGGATCCACCCTGATCCCCTTCAACACAAGACCGGAGCTACCCCTTACTGGATAGTCCGAATAAGATCACCCCGTGGTTAGGATAAACAACCACCCATACAGCCGAAATAAAGGGACATCTAGATAGGGATGACCCTACCCTAATTGGTTGCTAACTACTTAGCTTTGCTGCATCTCCCCTGTTTTAGCCACTCCCGGTTGATGAGGCCCGAGGCTATACGTTACCTTTTTAGCACACATTCTCTTAGAATGCCCATCGTCCTCCTGACGATGTTCTGATAGCATTCGTCCATACAAGTCCGTTCCGGGTCCGAAAGTAACCGAAGGCACTACTCCTACTACATCATTTTGGAATTACCCTCAGGATTAGTAGCGATTAGCCCTTACACTTCACTGCTCCATCTTCGACTCCAACCTCTTGTCTTCTTCACGAAAACATTCAAATCGGATCAAAGTGGTATTCGGGAAATTAATCCCGATCCCGGTCTCTTTGAAACGATCAGCGCATTGGTCAATATTGACAATTGGTTATTTAACTATCATATAACATTCATAAAAAACTTTCAGGTCTTAATAATTTTCCAAATTATTTATTTCAAAATATCTTCGCAAGATATTTTTCTACACTTCAACCCTTTGAAAATAGTTTTCAGATCACTTTTCTCTCGTGGAATAAATTCCAAATATTGTTTATTTCCACTTAAAATCATCAAGTCCAAATACTTTATATTTTAAAATATCCAAAAATATATACTTTAAAACACTTAAATTAAAAACTACTTAAAATACTTTATTCAAAATACTAGTTATGAAATTATATACCAGATTTCCAAGTAAAACTTAAGCCATAAACCATTTTAAAAATAAAAGTTTTATATAAGGATAAATATTAGAAAATTTCTTTTAAAAACATAATACTAATTTAACTTTTAAAATAATTACTACTAAAATAAATTTGAATAATATTTACTTTAAAACTATAAAACAATTAAAAAACATAAAAAAAATCTAAAACATTCCTTTAAAACAAATTTTTAAAGCCTAAAACTTATACATAAGAATCTCCTTTGAAAATATACTTGGCTTTACAGGGAAATACACTTCTCATATAAATACAGCGATCTATCATTTATAAATCCTGCTCGATTTATCATAATTTAATTTACGTCCCCATCCCATAAATTTCTTTCTCACACCTTTAAAAATAAACCACTATTTATTTTTAAAACAAATTTCCCATTTCTTTAAAATTTCACTCCATGAATTTATACTTCCAAATATCCACCGATATCTTATTTCTCTTTATAAACCCAATTTATAAATTCCACAGTCTTATCCTCCTTTTTAAAACATAGTTTCAAACACTATATCGATTTCAAAATTTGCTCCATTAAAAAAAATTCCTTTACTTACTCAAGTTTATTTTCAAAACCCGTTAATTTCAGATTTTAGTTCTTTATTATGATTTAAAATCTTAATTAAACTGAAAATACCAATTTCATACTTTTTCTAAAATTATTCTTTATCTTTCTCAAACTATTTCAAACCTTGAATTTAAAAATAAATCCTTTATTTCTTTTAATAATATCACTTAAGTTTAAAAATTCATTTATTCCTATTTATTTAACAATCTCCTTCCCATACTCCGAATTTATTTATCAGAATTTAAAAATCAACTTTTATTCTTTTCCAATTCATTCTTTAATTTATCCAAATTCTCTATAATTATTTTACTTAAAACTACCTCTTTTATTTTACTTTAAAAATTCAATCTTTATATTTTTAATATCTCAATATACCCAAAATATATTCAGTCAAAACATAGCATTCAATATTTTCAATTCCCAATATAATCAATATAATCTATCACAAATTATCAAATAAAACATAGACTGCAAAAATAAATTCCACTACTATGAGGAATCCAGTTGGATCCGTCCAACCTGTTTCCCTGCATCCACAGATGTTACTCAACAAATAAAATACCAATTCCACTTTGAGGTGGAATATCGCGGTATAAAGGGTCATCCGCTATTATGAGGGGCGCATAGGGTCTCGTCCGCTATGTAATGCAAGAATATCAATCACTCCAATATATATATATATATATATATATATATATATATACTACTATATATAATATCACATCCAGACAGATAATAAATCATCAATTCAAGCAATCAATCCAATAATTTTAAATTTAACTATTTAAATTATCCAGTAATCCAAATAAGTGAGATTATCTCACTTTGATTTTATTTGCAATCCCTTTCAACCCGGCTTGTTTCTTCACATTTCAGACCTTGTGTAAACATTATAAGGTTTGTTAATATTTGAATTGATTGAACAATTAATTATTATTTATTTAATTAATTTAAACTAATAATTTGGTTTTAAACTAATAATCTAATTTTAACCTAATTCCTATAATAAATAATTCTTAGTAACTAAAATAGTTAAATAGGTTAATTTCCATAATACATTATTATAAAATAAACTAGTGATTGAAAATATGTATCTTTATTTCTTTTCACCTTGAAACTACATATATATTTTATAAAAATTAGCTATCTAGATGTCATAAAAATCTAACTTATATAAACCTTCAAACATTTTTAAAATTCCTATATATTTTCAAAATATTTCTGTGTATGTATATATATATACATATATATATATATATATATATATATATAAAGTTAAAAGGTAAGTAACGTGCATTAAAAAATTATTTTTATATAAACTTTAAAATCAAAATTTTAATATAACTCTTACTTCAGAAATATCATTTATATATACACACACACACACACACACACACATATATATTTGTTTAAAACCAGATCATCATAAAAATGCTTTAAACTAGTTCACCTTCTCTGCACATATATTTTTATAAATTAAGATTTCTTTAAAAAAAATCAAGAATACCTTACTGCAGATTCCCTAAATCCGTTACCGAAACCCCCATAACGTCGCCTTGAACCCCCGAGCCTCGAACGACCTCAAGCAACGGCAGCTTCCTCACCATCACGCCTTGACTCGTCGATGACACTCCCCTCCCCTTGCATGCGCAAGTGCGCGCACCTTCACCTGGTCGCGATCGAAACCACCCAAACATCAAGTCGCAACGCCTCATCCAATCGCGACAATGTTCTTGCCCTTGCCAACAGCCAACGCCCGCGATTGAATTCGAGCCTCCCTCTATCTTTTTTTTTTGAGGTCGAATTGAAATGGATTTGGAGAGAGTAAAACTTAAATTGCAGCTATATTTTCTTTTCTTTTTTTACTGGGTGAATTGATTTCAGTTGTGAAGGATATACAATTTTTTTTTTGAGAATCCATTACTTTTATTCTGCCATTTTTATTTCTGGTTTCGATTTGAAAGAGGTGATGATATATTTTTCTCGATTTGAACTCAAGAAAAAAGAAGGAAGTCTTTAATCCCTTTTTGATTTTGAAAATCTATTGCGTGTGAAATTAAACAGGGAAAGGGAAACACATGTTCTCAAGGGGTGGACAAGTGTTGGATATGTTTATAGTGAATTGAAGGAAAGACGCGCGCGCGCGCACACACACACACACACACACACACATATATATATATATTTAAATTTAAAATTGAAATCGTTTCGATTTTCGCAACTCCCAATCTCGATCTTCAATCGAGGTGTGCCGCTAGGCGTTCATAATGTTATATCCCTATTCCGAACGCAATGGAAAAGGTTTCGAGTCCTAATTCGAGCGTATGGAGAAGATAGATTTTTGGACCCAGTTATTATATTGAATTTTCGATATAGATTTCAACGCATTTATCTTCCGTATGATCACACCACAACTCCAAAAGCTACGAAATTTGAAATCCGATAATAATACATTATTACGGATCCAATGGAACTATTTTGGTCGAAATCCAAGACTATGCCTTGGAAGGCTATTTTTAAATATCGATTTAAATGATATATTTTTAAAACCGAACAAAACATTTTCAAACTTAAATTTAAAACTTCTATTATCTCCAGTATTATAAATATAAATTTTCTAAGCCTTTTTTTAACCAGCTTAAAAACCAAGATTCACTATTTAAACCAATTTCCAATTATTAAATTTGATAATTTAATTGTCAAATAAACAGTGATATTTGAAATTCAAGTTAAACTAACTCTCAAATATTTAAAATTAATTAAATATTCCGATTTCAAATATCCAAAAATTCCGGGTCGTCACACAGTCATCAATATAAATATGCTCTTGAGGGTCTTGACTAGCTGGAAAGCGAAATTGGTGAATTGATTTGTTTTGATGAATACTGAGCGTAGGGACCATCTTGAGTGTGCTTGAGATTTATTTGAGATCACCATTGATTGGCCTTTGCCTTTTCAGTTGTTTGTTGCGGTTCCGGTAGTAGAACTGCTCATAATTCTATATTTTACTTATGGTAAGGCTCGATTTGCACCAACTATCATTTCTTTTGTCACATTGCATCCACTTGTATTCATTTTTCATACTCAGTGTCTTGGATCCCTTTGAAAATACCTGAAAAGTTCCATTGTAAAAGCTTTAGACTAAGCAATGGAGGGTCAAAGCCTCTACTATCCCTACTATTGATATGCTTGCTCTTGTATCATCTTCTCATGTTTTGCCTCTTAATACCCTAACCAACCCTATTGATATAGCCATGTTGTATGCTTTCCTTTCCACTGCTTTCTCTCATGACAGCTCATCCACTGCCAAATGCGTCGAAGATAGGTCTATTGTTGTTGAAAATAATGCTCAAGCCTCCTCATAGTTTGACCATGCATGATTTGGATGATCTTGATGACGGAATAAAGTATAGTATCATTGATCTATTCCCATCATAGTTTATTGATATTGATTATGTACCATTTTGTATGCTATTAGGCTTATGGGCTTGTTTTTGTATTGTGTGTTATTAGACCTATGGATATTTTTCTATCTTGTGTGAGTTGCAGCTGCTTTGGCATTTCTGTTAAGGTCCTGTTTTAATTGTTTTAATAAAAGGTGGACGGGCTACCTTAAAAAATAGCTTACCTTTCAAAAAAATAATATAAATACATTTTGATGATAGCCTATTTCAATTAAGTCACATATAGAAGCATGAGATTTGGTTAATATAAACTCAACTTGGGCTAAGTTTCTTTTTTCCTATTTTGTTTCAAAATTGTGTTGTCCAATTTTCAACATTCATAAACCCATCTTGGTTATTGGAAAAGCTCGACCCAATAATTAATAACACGCTATCGACAATGCAAAAATAGGGCTATCACATGTTCAAAGCTATCGCATATGTGACATGTCATCACATGTATAAAGCTATCCCCGGTCTAACTAGTTATCACAAGTATAAGGCAATTGCATGTGTTAACCCAAAAAATGGATCAACATGCTAGTTTGAGTGTGAAAGTACCAGCCATGTTTCTCAGAGCAAATAATATAGAAAATAAATGTAAAAAGAGAAGAAATAGTAAAGAGACGAGATATTTTTATAGTGGTTCGCTGTTAATGAAGCCTACGTCCACTTTATAGCTTTTATTGATCGACTTCTACTACAAAGGAGGTTGGATTACAATATGATTCCTCTTTCCTAAGTTAGATCAAGCCACCACAGTTGAGAAACTGGAAGGATCTCAATTTTGCTTAATGGCTATTGTGTGGGAGAAGAAGAGTGAAGAAACAATGATAGAATTGTTGCCATTAGTTCAGCAGAGATTTAATCAGATCCTTTTTCTATTACAGATTGGATGGTAGTTATAGGAGTTGGAGAGCACTTAGGCAAAGCCGCTTTGTCAGAGGCCTGCATTCATCATACAGAGGAAGTCCATAAAGATTGAGGGTCATCGGAGCAAAGTATTTGGATCGGTACCGATCTGAACCAATTTTATTGGTACCGATCCAAATATTTAAGTATTTTTGATTCTTTGACTACTTGGTTGTCTTCCTTTCCTTGTTATAAAGCTCTTTATGTAGTTTTGTATCCTGTTGACTTGTTTTGATGATGATTTGCCAATGGGTTAAATTGAACTATATTCTGAATCAGAGGAACCTTCACTTCTAGAACTAGGTTGCTTGGAATGCTACCAAATTTGTTGGGTGAGCTTAGTGGAGACATAGGAGTATGATGCAAGAGATTTGGAGTTACCCTGAATCAATAATCCAGATCGACATCGATCCATTGGATCAGATTGATGCCGATATAAAAAGTTGACTTATTTTTTACTTGAACTTCTTACGAGTTTTTATGTAATACTTTTGGCCTTTGGACCAAGTTTCAAGTCGTTTTGGCTTAATTGGAATGTTTTGACTTCTAGTAAATTCTGATGGGTTGAAAACTCGATTAACATTTACCCCTCTAAAGTATGCTTGCGTTGAAAACAATGTGTGCTATGGAATTGACTATCTCTAGGTTTTCATTTTAAGCAGTTTCACTGATCATATCTGGCTACCTTGAAAAGCCATCTACGAGTACTAGTTAATTGTTCAGTCCTTAGTATGAATCTCCATTGTTCGTGATTACGAAGTGATCTTGACTTCATAATTTCCAGAATGAATACGAACATCGAGAAGATCGCATAGGGGAAATTTGGAACCATTTGGTGGAATAAATTTAGGTCGGCACCAATACAATTGGGGCAAATCGGTACCGATCCAAGTACCTAAAAGAATTTAAACTCTTTTTTAATTGGTTGGCTCTACCCCTTTTTCCCATTTTACTTCAGAGCCAAATTGATCCAATAGCCCCAAACCCTCACCAATCACAAAGCCTACAACCTCCAAAAAGCCACCACCGTCGATCTTCACCACCAGCACCATCAGCAGTAGTCTTCTGGAGCTACTACCGCCGTTCTAAGTGGGCCCCACCGTCGAGATCACCTCCGTTTGGAGGCATTGCCGATCTGATCCACCTAATACCCTAGTTTGGGTTGTCCTGAACCAGAGATCAAATCGCCCTTTTCAATTTTCAAGGTTAGTGATGTGGATTTGATGTTTTGATGGTGGCTAGTGGTGAATTTGAATTGATAGTGAAGATGACGTTTATTGTGGATTGATTTTGGTCTTTCTAGGAGGTAATAACTGCTTAAGGTAGCATCTTGTATGCAACTCATCCTGTTATCGCCTTCTGGAGAACTAAAGTTGATTAGTGATGAAGATTTTCATGTAGTTTGGATGTATTAAACGGGAGCTGCTTCCACCACAACTGTCCTGTTATTACACACCTAGTGTTTCTGGAATAGGAAGAGCTTTCCATGTCACTTCAAACAACGGATCTGAATGGGTAAGTATAGAAATAATAAATTCAAGAAACTATATGAATCATTTTTCCTAGCATGAATGAGCTGTCTACACATGATGGATTGTTTGTAGTATTCAGGACATCGAACCCATTCTTTCTTAGATTGCACACTACACATGCCCCTAGCTAACACTTAGAATCTAATTGGTTAGGACATGTCAATCATCTTTTGGATTTCAAGTGTCGGCCGCATAAGGTTTTATAGTTTAGAGATTAGGTGTAACTGACCATTTTAAACACAAGCTTTGTTGTGTAGAATGGCGTGCAAATCTTCACGGTGCAAATCGATTGAAGGAAATTCACCTCATTTTGAAGTGGACTCATCAACTATCCCAACTAGGTCTGCCGCTCCTTTGACTGCGGGTCAATATAGCCATCTGATTTCGATCAGGACCGTTATCGGCCGTACTCCTCCTAATTCCAAAGCCCTACTTGATCCTCTGAAGAAGGCTTTTACAACTATTACACATAAGATGTTGTGAAGCATTTGCTCACAATATGGTATTTCGAAGGACGATGTGTTTTTGCACTCAAGCGAAGAGTTTGCCCATAGACCGCCTCATAGGTATGTGGCTAGTCATCGATATGTGTGCATGTACGGAGTGGTATCTCCGTTCAACCACTTCTTGATGATAACCCTTGCAAACATGGGGTTAGCCCTCTTCCAGATTCTTTCGAAGGGATACGTCATGATGACATTCTTGTACATTCTACTCATGCGGACTCTTAAGCACGCCCCAAGCTTCGCTAAACTGTGGTATCTCTTAGTGTTCAAGAAGAGAGAGGCTAATCAATCTCTTGTTTATATTGAAGCACAGTGGAGCCAGAAGCTTATACTGGATCTTCCTAGAAAAGTTCCTTCATTTAAGAATCAATTCTATTTTGCTAAGTGTCTAAAAGGATTCACCCGTTTACGCATAATGGGGGGCTAAGTCTCCTTCTTCATTTTCAGTGTTTCCATTAATATCTATAAATTTTCTGAATGATCGTATATTTCTTGTAGTTCTTTCGAATATTAACAAGGACATGACACTCAACATCGTTCTCGGCACTTTGAAAGTGGTTGATGCTCAAGAGAGCATGATCAGATTCTTACTTATGGATGAAAACCTTCATCGATATGGTCTTTTACACCCTGGGAGATCCGTCGGGTTTGTTAGTGCTCCTTCCCATTCTAGAGCCCGAACCCATTCTGTTTCTTCTTTTCATGACTCTGGTGAGGATGATGATGATGATGATGATGATGGTGATGATGATGAAGAGGAAAGTAGCCCATCCGATGGCTCAAAGGAGATCCCTATGAAGGTTGAAACTCAAATCGGGGCCGACGGTCCACCCAAAATGCCCTCAATTCCAGAAGAGAAAGAGGAAGAATTTATTCAACGAAAAGCAAGGCTTCGTTATTGAAGAGAAGGAAGAAATCTGCAGGAGCATCTTTTAAATGAGGAAGAAATAGATTGGGTCACTAATGAGGGTTACGTCAAATTAAGAAATAAGGCCTCGGAATAAGCCCTGGTCATACACCCTCAC
This sequence comes from Allium cepa, assembly GCA_030765085.1. Lineage (NCBI taxonomy): Eukaryota > Viridiplantae > Streptophyta > Magnoliopsida > Asparagales > Amaryllidaceae > Allium > Allium cepa. The sequence goes on from CM060929.1 coordinate 1,003,214,007, forward strand.
CTTCTACGAAAGGGCCTATCGAGGGAGCTTCTCCCAAGAATGAGCCTGTGCCTAGCTCACTACTGCAAGATGTTGATATTGATTCGGGAGTAATAAGTAACATTTATGTAAATATGGATGAGTTGACGGATGACTTTACTTCAAAAGGGTTGCCTTAGTCTATTCATATCACCCATGTAGGAGACAATGTCCTGACATTAGCCAATGACCGATCTTGTTTGTGTATTCCACTGGGGTCGTTAAATTGCAATACACACTTCACTAGCATCACACATTTTATATTATTTTTCTTTAAATGTTTTAGTCCATCGAACACCTTTTCCTAAAGCCATTTTATCGTTTGCTGTAGAAATCATGTCTTCTGGTCTTTATGACGATCTTGATCGAGTTTCGGAGTCTCAACGTACACAAAGATGCTCTTTAAGGTATTATACTATTCGAAAGACTAACGAGGAGAGGAAAAGGAGGAAGGAGAGAGTGTTAGAAGAGTGTCGCATGTCGAGAGAGATCAAAGCAGAGATAGGAGAGGTTACTACGAAAAGACAAAGAACCCGACTGACCGTGGAGATCCATCGAAGAGAACGAAAAGATATCAAGAACGCGAATCCACTTCATAGCCTTCTGCTTCCACCGGGATATATGTCCCTGCTTATGGTGTCGTGACCTCTTCCACCCATACTGCCTTGACTGCCACTCTCCAGGTTTCTAGTTTACACCAGATGAAATTGCGGGGATAATCGTCCTTTATTCTGATATTATAGATTAGCCCTCTCTTCCTACTGAGCTACCTCCTCCTCACGGTGTCGGATCTACTACTATTATGACCACATCAACCGTTGTTTCCGTACCGGCTCATAGCCTGCTCCATACTCCAATTAAATTGCAGTGCTGGTTGGTTTGGATGACGTCTCTGTATCTCAAAAGGAGGGCTTGGATACTACTGACACACGGAAGCAGCGGATTAAGCTTGCTAGCCAGACAAAGCGGAAACTGAGCAGCCAAAGACAGTGTAGCAGATGGCAGCTGTGAAGAAGGAGAAGGTTGAAGAGCAAAAAAGGTCATTGGAAGCTTCTCACAAATCCCACAAGCACTAAGGAAAAGGAGGGTCTGCCAGTGGCAATGTTTCAAATAGCAAGATCACTCCGAGAGGCTATTTGGAGAAGCTTGAGAAGTTGCCGATCAGAGGCGGGAAAGGCGGTAGGGAAGGTAGTGACAAGAAGCCATTATCTGTCCATGTACTTGTGAAGCAAAGCTTTTTTTTATTGGGTTGCTTTTTGTAGAAGTGCAGAGTCTGCACTTAGCATTTCTTCTTGTTGTTACAACAGTGGTGTTTGTATTTTCCTTTTCTTGGCTGATATTGTGTGGGTTTGGCCCCCGCTATTTGTTTTTGTATATGAAAAATATTATAAGTGATAAAATTGATGAAATTTTGATTGTAATTTCACCTGTCTACTTACCTATATTTCATGCACTACTTCCTTTTATATACCGCTGTTTTTTATTCAGCATGATTTGGTACATGTAAGTAGTCATTGATATTTTTCCTATATTGTTTTATTTAGTCCTGTAATTATTGGAAAAAAAATTGTTTGGGTTAAGGGGACCGTGGAGTATTTGCTATTTCGATTGAGTGTTAGTGTGTGGCCCCTAGTTCACGGGATTGTTTACTCCGAACACCTGATATGAGACTGGGTGCCACTGGTAGTCTTCCGGATGCCCTCCAGTCGAGTTTATACTACAACTCCTATCTTTGGGAGCTTCAGATTTTATTGTCCTCATTTTAGATATCCCATTTTGATTTTTGACTTGAGATATCCGGGAAGTTCTTTAGCGGCCTTAAGGCGAGTGATTTACACACTTAAGAATTTCACTAAGTTATTGGTGATGCCGGAGCAACACAATTACCTGAAATATTGTTAAGTGATTCCATGGCAATGCTGATGTTTAGACTATTATGCACGCATGTTGCTTCTCGGAGTGCTATTTCCTTGGCTTTGAGGTGATGCGTGGCTTTTTGTAATATAAGAATTCTTCATCTTTAGATACGATTTGCTGATCCAGGTAGTGGTGTGTAGCTTACGAAATGCACACGATGGGATCAACGCTTGCTCGGTCGTAGTTTTGTAAACTAAGGAGCGGTGGATAGCTTAAGAGATGCTCAGCCTAAGTAATTATGTTCGCTTAGATACGATTCCACAATCCAAGTGGCAGTGTGCGGCTTATGCGCGGATCTGATTCGGGACTTCTCAATTTCGTAGGAGCAACACCAGTTCTTAAAAGGTAGGGATCATGTTCTATCGATCAGTAGTTTAAGAGTGTGCAGCTTATGAAACACGTAGCATTTATTCGGGCCTTCCTGGTGTGGTCGGAGCAACATTAGTTCTTAAAAGGCAGGGATCGGGTTTCGTCAATCAGCGGTTTTGAGAGAGCGCTGCTTACGAAATGTGAGGCTCTGATTCAGGCCTTCATGGTGTCGCCGAAGCAACAATATCGGCTCTTAGAAGGCAGGGATCGAGTTCCGTCGATCAACGATTTGGGTCGATTTGCTTCTATCAACTTGGCAGGTAGATGGAGCATATTTGAGCGTGCTTCCACTATCTCAAGTAGCAATCAGATGGTTTTGAGTCGATTTGACCCAATCGACTTGGTAGGTTAGTTATGTGAACATAGTTTTATTAGTTTAGAAAGAAAAGTATTTCATTAATTGAAATAAAAGATGGGTGAGTTCTGCCTATTTACAATGCCTTCGGTATCCCAGGATGGCTTATTTGGGGAAATAGGAATACATAAGAAAGTCCTAGATAAAGTAATAACATTGCGATTCGATATTCTAAGCACGGGCAATTCGGGTTCCAGCGACAGTTGTTAGCTTGAACGTGTCATCCCCTAGCTTCTGTCTGATTACATAGAGCCCTTCCCTGTTTGGTCCTAATGCTACTGGTATAAGGTAGACCCATTTGTGGGTAAGATCTTCTAGTTCAAAAGTATGGTTATGGACCTTAGTTGAAATGTTGTGCGACCCATTTATGATGAGTGGCGGTCCTTAGCTCCGCTTCTTCCCACTTCTCATCGACCATGTCGAGCGACTCGAGTAGAAGTTACTTATTCTGCCTTTGATTGAAGTTTTTCCTTCGATGAGAGGGGACTTCCAAGTCGATTGGGATCATTGCTTCTGAACCATAATCCACGACGAACGGAGAGTTCCCGTTGTAGATTTGTGCGTTGTTCTGTAAGCCCATAGTGCAAGTGGAAGTTCATCAACCCAATTTCCTTTAGCTTTAGTTAGCCGCTTTTTGATGGTGGACTTGATGATCTTGTTTACTTCTTCTACTTGCCTGTTTTCCTATGGATGGAAACAGGAGGAACGCTTTTCTCCATTCGAAAGCATTTGCAAAAGTCTTTGAATTCCTCACTTTCGAATTGAGTCCCGTTATTCATGATGTTTTTTTGTGGCACTCCAAACCTACAAATAATGTTTCTAGTGACAAAGTTAATAACTTTCTTTGTGGTAATAGTAGCCAGCTATTCTGCTTCAATCCATTTGGTAAAGTAGTCAACAACAATGGTAGCATATTTGGCTCCTCCTTTGGCTATGGCAATACGCAAATTGCGAATGGCCAAGGGCTGACCATCTATGTTAGGTCTGTTAAATGAGTTCTTTTGATCTGCTATATCTTTAGCATTGGTCGCATCGTTTGGCATAATCTGCTGCATCGCGGTTGAACTTTGGCAAAAAATACCCATATCAGATAAATTTCTTTGCAAGGGTTTGCCCCCCAGTGTGGTCTCCACAGTCGCCTTCATGAACTTCCCTGATGATTGTTCGAGTTTTGTCGTTGGTCACACACCTGAGCAAGAAGATATAGAATCCCCATCGATACAGTATTCCATCATGTATTAAGAACCACAGTGCCATTTGAAGGAGCTTTTTCTATTAATTCCTATCTATGAGGAGTGTTCCTTTGAGCACATAGTCCTTGATCGATGTCATCCATGTCTCTGTTTTTTCAGTCGTTTCGAAAATTAAGTCGATATCCATCTCGTCTATGCGTGGAGCAGTCAGAGTTTCAACTAGGACTAGTCCCATTGACTGAGCTTCTCCATAGTTGGTTAGTTTAGCTAAATAGTAATCCTTCATGTTTTGTTCTTTCAGGATATGAGTTATGGTGTAATGCTCAATGATGTTCAGTAATTCCTGCACTTTGGATACATATGGGGTGAGATTCTCTCCCCGGGATTGATATTCGCCTCCTACCTAATGGATGACCAGTTGAGAGTCACTATATATATGTATGGACTTTATTCTGATTCCCTTTACAATTTTCGGTCCGGTGATCAATGCTTCGCATTCCTCTTCATTGATTGTTGCAAAGAATTCCCAGCGTAAGGCGTAGCAAACGATCGTCCTTCGAGAGTTTCGATCATGATTCCTGCCTCCGATAAAAAGTCATCAGATGCACCATCGACGAACAACCTCTAATGTGTCTCCACTTCTGGAGTAACTTCTTCTTTGTTATCTCATACTGTAAACTCGGCAATGAAGTCTTCCAGTGCCTACCTGTTGATCGTCCTTCGAGGATGGTAAGTGATTTCATATTGACTCAATTCAATGTTCCATTTGATAAGCCGTCTAAAGGTCTCGGGGAGATACAACACCTGCTTCAGGGGTTGGTCCGTTAGCACTTTCATCGAATGCGCCTGAAAGTATGGTCGCAACTTTCTAGAAGCAATGAAGACGCAATAGGATAGTTTTTCCAACTTCGGATAATTCTTCTCGACTCCAATGAAATGTTTGCTGATGAAATATATGGGTCGTTGGATCCTAGCTTCGTCACGTACAAGAGCAGCACTTAATGCATAGGGCGAGACTGCAAAGTAGACAAACAAGTCATCTCCGTCTACCAGCTTGGATAGGATTGGTGGAGTCTCCATATGTCATAGCAGTTCCTCGAAGGCAGTCTGACAAGCCTGATTCCATTTGAAGTTCTTTTTTCCTACCTTTAGTGTGTCATAGAAAGGTATACGTTTGTCGGTTGCTTTTGAGATGAACCGTCTTAGTGCTGCAACTTTTCCTTTCAAGCTTTGTAACTCTTTCTTGTTCCTTGGGGCCTCGACTTCCCCAAAGCGGTAATTTGTTTGGGATTGGCTTCAATGCCTCCGGCAATTATAATGAATCCTAACAACTTTTTAGAGGCTACCTCGAAGTGACATTTAAGTGGATGGAATTTCATTCTACACTTACCGAGTATTTCGAACATTTCGATAGGATTGTCCAAGTGATTTGCCGCTATGCACGATTTAACTAACATATCATCTATATAGACTTCCATAGCCTTCTCGATTTGATGATTGAACATGGCGTTCACCAGTCGTTGGTAAGTCGCCCCAGCATTCTTTAAGCCGAATGAAATCATTTTGTAGCAATATAATCCTTGATTGGTGATGAAACTGGTGTTTTCGTGGTTAGATTCGTCCATCGTGATCTAGTTATATCCCGAGTAGGCATCCATGAATGATAGCAATTCATGTCCAGCTGTCACGTCCATAAGCTTTTCGATTCTAAGCAAAGGAAAGCTTTACTTGGGCAACTTTGTTTAGGTCTGAGTAGTCGATACAAGTTTGCCATTTTCCATTGGATTTTTTGACCAACACCGGGTTGAATACCATTCGGGATAGGTTGCATCGCAAATAAAATCATTCGGAATCAGCTTATCCACTTCTTCTCTTAGTGCTTTGGACCATTCCGATCCTAGATTGTGCCTCTTCTGTCTTACTGGTGTATTCTTGAGATCGATATTAGGTGTGTGGCATGCAATCTCTAGTGATACCCTACATATATCGGAATGCGTCCAAGCAAAAACGTCCTGATTGGCATCAGGAAATTTTATTAGTTCCTGCCGCATCTTGTTTCTAAGACGTGGCCCAATTTTTAGGACCCAAGTTAGGTCTTCCATATCGACTGGGACAGGCACCGTCAATTCTGTCAGTTCTACCCGATCCCCCTGAACACTTCTTTGTAGGGTCCAAAGCCTTATCAAATAGGCTAGTGTCTATGCGATGCAGTTACTATGGTCAAACTATGTCAGTTGAAGAAAGTTAAAAAGGATAGATAAGTTCCTTTTCACCATGCACCACTTGTATTTTTGGGCTGGGGACAAATCGACTCTATATGAAATAATTAAATTGGTTAGAGTCCAGTAATGAGACGGTCCAGTTGAGAGTATATGGGAGCTTGAGGAGAAAGTCTGAGCTATCAATCACAAACTCTTTTCTGATACATTTCCATTTTTGGTTAGAAAAGTATATATTACTTTTATATTTAGGTTCTACTTTAGGTAGAGATCATTGGATGGTAGGAATGGTTGTAAACGTGTCATTATGACATGTTATGGAAGGTGGATGCTACTAGATGTATTGTTTGGATTGTTTTTATACATTTAGGACAGTATATCTTCTAGGTAACACACACACATTCACACTATTTCTTGACTGTTGTTTAGCTTGTAAGATATGATACATATGGATTTTTGATTATCGTTTATCTTATTGAGCATTATGCATATGTATGTTTCATATAGATGGAATGGTTGTGCATACATGTAGAATTTCAAGTACATCAGTTAGGATGTTGCATACATCTTAGATTCATGGCATAAGCATTTGCATAACAAGAGGTCGACTAGATTAGAAGGCCGTTTACTCTTTGCATTAGTATAGGTTCATGTGCATTTCATGTTGCATATAAATGTATGTATTGCATTAGGAAATTTATAAGGACAATGATTACGCGTAGATGATGGATAGATATATGGTTGTGGCTTTTAGTTGTTGTGTGTGTAAGTTGCATTTTTCCATCCTTTGATATTTTGGGGATGAAATACTTTTAAAGGAGGAAATGGTAAGACCATGAAAATTTAACGAAAACTTAATAAGAAAATTTAAAGTTAAATCAAAACAAGGACTAAAATGAAATTTTCACAGACATCTGAATCTGGCTATAAATCTTGCACCATTATGTTCATAGCAATTTTCTGGACAATTTCATATATAATACTTCAAAATCGGAGCTAATACGGAAAAGTTACGGGCATTGGAATAATTAAAAATAGAATAAAAACTTAAAAATAAAATTACACAATTTAACAAGGCAAACGGTAGACCCAAGGGGGTCAAAGGTTGATCGGTAGTGATCGACTCAGATGGGTAACAGTCGACCATAGCTGTGTTAAATTGAGCTGTTTGTGACATGTTCGAACGGTGCTGATGCATTACTTCATTGCCAAGAATTAGATGATCGTGCGTTATCACTGTAAAGATTCACCGACCTAAGTCCAACGGCCTAAACTATTTGCCAACTCTTGTAAATTCAGCCCAACCTAACCCTAAAATTCTCACGAGTGTTACGGCACGCGCTTCCCGCGTGACATAGCACACCTTCGTGAGGAAGTTATTTTTTATAGTACGTTTTTGCGTCAGAATCATGTGTAGTTAGCTTGAAATTTTATCTAAGTTGCATCGCTTAATTTTTTTATTAGTTTGAATTTTTGTTTTCATTATCAATTAATAAAGAGCAAAAATATATAAGGAGCTTACTTCTTAGATCATACTTTTGAATACTACGATATCACCGAATAAATATAAATATAAAGCAAGTAAATATAAATTTTGAAAAAAAATCAATACGTTTGTTTATATATCAGCTTTGAAAAATGGCTTATTAAACTGAATTGATATCAACAAACGTATTGATATTTTTCAAAATTCATATAAATCAGCCAATAAGTTGTGTAACATCCCGCTATTTTGGACCATTCAAATCGATAATAAACCACATATGTCGGACTTGAATAATTCAAATAACAAATTGTTAATAAATTTAGGGCAAATAAAATCAATCACAGAATCACTGACACAGAATATCAAAATAACTCGCAGCAGAATAAAATAAATATAGTAGTTCATGAAGCTACTAGATACATAGTCTCAAAATAAATACATAATACCAGAGTCTGAAAGCAAATACAACTGGAAATCCAAATACATAAGTCCACTAATACATAAGCAAATGACTGAAGGGAAATAACTGATATAGGCAATAGATAGATAGCTAAATCTCCAACATATCTCTAGCTCCAAAGGATGAATCCAAAGCTGTGATACTCAGGCTGACCTGAGTGTAAAGAAAAACACAAAATACTCGAGTCAGGACATACATACTTATAAAATGTAAATCAACTCAAGTGAGTTGTATAAGAAATGCATCAGTAACTTAAAGGATGCTTCGGATCGCCCATCCTTTAAGGATCCGTTAAACTATCTACTATGCAGTACCCATATTCCCTTTAACACATTTTATATAATGTCGTAGTCTACACAATACCGTAAGCTCCACCAAACCAGTGGGATATCAAGGAGCACTCCATAGATACGACACAAAACAAACTCGTAGTGGTCTCGATAATGTAGGTGATATGGCACAACTAGACAATGCTTGGGTTTTTTTTACCAATTACACTTCAGGGCTGGTGGTAACGCATAGCCGCATCTACTGCCCACCTCGATCCACACTACCAAATCAAAGGTGCGCACCAAATCAATCACAAAGTAATAGAATAGCAATCAAAAAAGTGTGTCCGACCGGAGAAGCTACCTCACTTGGCCGTCAATTGCTCCTGTTTTAGCCACTTTAAGCTAACTCACGGGAGTCAGGTCCACGTATATACCTCAAATAGAATGTCGCCAACCACTTACTTCATTCTGAAATCTCCACCGCGTACACAGTTGTTAAAGTAGTTTTCAGTATTGGCAGAGAGTATGACAATTACCGATCTCGGTCTCTTTAACAACCAAACGTTGTTATGACCCGTAGTTATTTCATTTTCAAATAGTTTATATTTCATATCAAAACATATTCATTTCAAAACCATATGAATCCGATATCATCATTCTTTAAAATAATATTCATTTTCAAAGTCGTAACACTTTCAAAAATTTATACACTTAATTATAACACTTTGAAATCATAATATTTTTAGAAACCATAACACTTTGAAAACGCGACCTTTTAGAATCATAGCAATTCGAAAACCTTAAGTAATCATAGCATTTTGGATACATAATACTTTCCACTATAACAGTTTATATATTAAAATAGTATATATACTTACAATTTTTAACATAGTTATTATATAAAATCTATTTTGTTATACTAAATTATTTATTTGGATATTAAATAAACTATGATTTTAGTCAAATAAAATTTATTACTATATTATCCAATTAAAGCTGAAATTTCTTATATTAAGTTAAAAGTACATTATTAACTTAAATTTCATTATAGTAAAGAAGATTATTATTTTTATTATGTAAAATATACTATTACATTAAAAAAAATTATTACCATTTATTTACCTATAAAAAAATTTAACACATATAAAATAAAGGGGTTTTTAGGCTCAGGGAAAAAGTTGGAGAAAAATTTAGTTTCAGAGACAAGAAGTTTGCATTTTAGGCTGAAGGATACCTTTTAGTGTAAATCACATGATGATAGTTGCAACTATCATTTTCTATTCACACTAAATGTTGTCCTTTAGACTAAAAAACAAACTTATTGTCCATGAGATTGAATTCTTTTGCAACTTCTTCCCTATGTCAATTTTCTTGTAAAATAAATATATAAATTTTTATAAAAATCATTAAATTAAATTTAAGTTGAAATTCATATATTTAAAAATCCAAAATACTTAATAATTTTTAGAAAATTATTTTAGAACCAACCACGGAGTCCGTATAAAATTCTCTAACCTGTGGTAAAGTGATACGGATATACATCATTTCAATCCGAAATTATTAATTTTTCGGGTATATATCATTTCAACCCGCAATCCCAAGTCAAATAAAAATCGCTCGAGCCTATCATTTCAGCTCATAACAATTTTTCCTTAATCTAAAGATCGTCCTTGTATGTTTATTTCAACCCATAGTGAAGGAACTTGCAGTGTGAGAACAGAATACGAAGTAAACAGAACAATAGATAACATATCATGGCATATGATCATAACAGGTATAACATCAGGTGGAATAACATTATATAAGCATATATGAAATTACTAACATACACATGCATCTCAATACAATTCTAATGACATCAATTCACCAAAATATAAGTATGTAGTCGAGAGTGATTACTCACCTTCCTTAGTTAGAGAAAATGATTTCAAACAAAACACAACAACTCCGAATAAGCACGACAATCACGAATAAGCTTGATAAGAAGAATTCAAAACCAAAGCTTAGAAAATAAATAAATATATATTTAAATAAATAAATTTACATAGATAAAATAAAATATATACTTTTTTCAAAGAAGCAAGTGGAAATAGGCTAGGTCAAGATGGCTACAAGGCTAGGCCACTTGATTTAGGGTTAGTGTTTGGTTCGGCCAGGGCTTGGGAAGTGGTGGCAAAGGGCTCGGCCAACATGGCTTTGGGTTGGAGTTTGGTTCGGCCTAGGCTAAATCAAGCGTTCGGCCAAGGTTAAGGGGAAGGTTTGGCTATGGCAAGGCTTATGGCTATGGTAAGTGGAAGGTCACGGTTAGAGGAAGTGGTAGGGGTTTTGATTGGTGGATGGAGTGGTTCGGCTAGGGTTTTTGGAAGGTGGAAGCTCCACATGAAGCTTGGTGGTTCGTCCATGGGTTGATTGGCTAAGGGAAGGTCACGGCCATGATTGAGTTTGGCCATGGTTTGGATGATGGTGCTAGATGGGGTCGGCTTTGGGTAGGGAGGAGGTCGGCCTAGGGTTTGGAAAGGAGGAGGTAGAGGTGATGGCAAGCTAAAGAAAAGAGGAGTGGTGATGAAGAAGATTTAGTAATTTTTAGAAAGAGGAGGAAGAAGACTTACTGTAAAACTTCTGAGCAGGAGAATGAAGAGAACGAGAAGTCAGAAGGAAGAAACAAAATATGTACGTACAGTTTCTGAAAAGGTGACTTTCAAATCTAATACCCTTTCATGAGACCAATGGAATTCCTAGCCGAATATTCTAAGCCCAACTACAAAACCAACTAACTAAAATCTCAACCTAATCTAGCCCAAAACCAAAGAATAAATAAGAAAAATAAAATATGAAAACAATTACGTGTAATACGCCAAAGATTAAAGATTTTAAGATGTAGAAATCGGAATTTAACGAAACGAAAAACAGAGAGAATGTTATAATCAAATCCAGCTTCAAAAAAAATCCAAATTCAAATCTAAAATTTTCAACAGGAAGTCAAACTTTAACCAAAGTTGACGAAAAATTGAATTTTCAGAAAAATTTAAATTTCACTAAATTTGAAAAATTTCACATCAAACCCCAAAAATATATATTAAAATTCCAAATTTATCGATTTTAAAATAATTTAAATCAAAGCTTCAAATAAAATTTCATTTAAAATATTTAATGAATTTACGGGTCGTTACAAGTTGCATATTATTAGTTAATATAATTATGAAATATGGCTTATTAAACTGAATTTATGCATTGTAAAAGGTTGAAACACATAACTTAAGGCCCGATCTATATATAAACAAAGTAACGCAAATCTGGTGCTATATATTTTGAAAAATAATGCATGATGATATGTAAATCCAAAAATAAAAAGGGTAACATGCAAGCTAATTGATGCTCAGTCAAATGCCGAAAGCACACAATACCTACATGCCAATTTCAACTCAAATCATAATGTAAGGCATAATGATATATATATATATATATATATATATATATACACAAATTCAAAAAAAAGGAAAAAAAAAAAGTTGTAAGACATTGGTCAGATTAACATCTCAAAGGATGTCATGATGATATGGGTTATTATTAGTTAATATGTTCCATGCTAACATATATAGCATATATTATTATAAGCTTCAACGTGTGATGCATAATGTAAGGCATGATGATATTATATTAGATAAAAAATGCAAAAAAATAAAGTTTGTAACACGTTGGCCAGATCTATATATCAATAGGTAAAGTTAAAGCTAACCAGTTAATAAAATTATGGCTTATACCAGTTAATAAATTTTAAGCATATATAAACAAAATTCAACATTGGAGTATAGAAATCATGCTTCGTTACTGGTCAGAACATAGAATATTCCATGTTAATAAACATGAACTTAGTATTTATACATTCAGAGAAGCCTTGATCTATCTGTGGTAAATTATTGTAATATGTGATAATATTGCTCTTTAACCTTTTTCATATATTCATGTACCAAAACTTAATAAAACTAAGCAAATAAGCTAATCTGAAGCAAGGTTATGCTGGAAAGGAAATGCGGGTGGAGTGAGATGTGATTAGGAATGCAATATACAATAGTTGAAAAGAAATAGTAATGGAGAGATGTTACTGTGAATGAGTAGAGTGATGGTTATTTATAGAGTTGCAGCAGAATTTTCTAGAACACTATTTTTGTGGTATAAAGCTTGAATATTTCTAGGCTAGACCCATTCAAAGTGCTATATTTATTTGGTCCACTACAGTGTGATGGTGAATAATTTTAGGCAGAGGTATGCATATGCTATTTTTAGGGTTAATTATAATGCAAATTTTCAAAGAAGGTATACAAAGGGAAATATTGGTACTTTACGGTCGGACCAAAAAGTTACGCTTTCAAGCCAACTATTAATAAAGATAACAGTTTATTGTACCAAAACTCTGTCCAAATCTAACCTCTCCACTAACTGTAAAATTATTCAAAAATCAAAATAAAGTCAAACTAGAAGAAAACAATCAATTGGATTTATACGAAGTAAGCGTACGGAGGGGCGATTCTCAAGCAAAGTAGTAGGAAGAGATTAGGCTTGAGGTGAGTGAGAATAGGTTTAATAACATGATTATTTACAATAGAATCTAGCATATTCTATTTTTTCTAGGGTGTTAGTTAATAAATATGGAAACTATAAACCTTAATTCTTAGATCTAACTTCTAAACCTGGAATCTGAATTAAACTGGAATTGATATGAATTAGTTAATCTCATCTAAACCTAGTTAAACCCCTTTTTCTCTTATTGAATTGTAATCCAAAAAATTGGTAAACTGTTAGTGATTTAAAATTTAAACTATAAAACCCTAATTTGAAACGTATAATCTATGGTAAAAATTGTAGTTACGGTAATTTGATAAATTTACATTGATGTTATCATAACTCTTAATTATTTAACTAAAATCACTATGAACTGTCAGATCAGATGCTTAGTATACCCTTTTAATTATTTAACTGTAAACCGTAAAATCTACTAATCCTAAACCTGCATGCACATGATTTAATAATTGAAATTAAAATTGAGAAATTTAGATTGGTCGTATTACTGCTTAGGGTTCACTGTAAACTGAAATCAACAATCGAAATTAGCGATGTTAAAATTGACATCAGAAAATACTGGAACCCTAATTATAGTCTACGACTGGTCAACCATTGATCCCCAACGTCGACCGATAGTGGTCGACCGCTAACCGATAACCACCGCTAACTGATGACCGGTCGATAAGTACAATGCAGAATCTAAACCTTGGCTTAAGGCCCAGGTTAGTAAAACAAATTATATGATTTAAGATAAAAATTATATAAATTGTAAATTGTTGTGTGAGCCTTTATTAAGGCTAAGTACTTGTGCTAGAGATGGCAGGGAAGCTAGTTCCCTATATGAGGACATTGGGTCATTGCGGTGTTAGGTAAATGTTTTTTTTTACCCAACTCGGAGTTTTATTATTTGACAGAGGCAATTTTTATCGCAAATGGCACTCGCATGAGGTTCTATGGTGGACGTGCAACACCGACGGGATGCCTGATGAAGTTTAGCCCGACATAATGAGAATCCTAGTATGAACGATTTTTTATGCGACGTGGTAAAGTTCTAATGGAGGATCAGAGCATGTACAAGAAGAGACCAACACCACGATCAAGAGGCGAATATGGATGCGGACGTCGAGACGCTTCAACGAGTCGGCATTGCGGGTCCCCCTCGATGTATGGTTGGGATTACGTGTAGTAGTCGTAATTAGGGGATAATCGGTTCCCTAATAGCCTAGAGGCAGTGTCATTAATGGGGATTAGTCTTCACAGTAGCATTATGAGGTGATACAAGTCGAAATTTATTTCCATGGTAGTCCAATGTTGGTATTTTCTTATTGAGTGGCTCTAGGAGCAATGGCCGATTGTTAGTTGTGAGATTAGATCCGTAGTTCAATCCTTGTAGTAGCTTACAGAAGTTGTAGTGTATGTACGTATAAGACAAGAACTCTTAGGTAATTGACCTTAGGAATTCATGGACGCTTATAGTATACCTTATCTCATTTAGAGTAGAATTAAAATTAACTGCACATGATCATCACATATTAAACTTGTACTAATTCACCGGACTTTTGTCTGGCCCACTCCTTTCTTTTTTCCCCACCATAGGATAAAAGTTTAGCAGATGATTGGACATAGTATGGGGAGGAAGGAGCTTGACGTTGGAGTACTCATATCAATTATTGGTTCTCATGTAGTTACATATTGTATTAAATTTTGGCCAAACATATATTGTACTTTGGAAATAGTATATATGTAAAACAAGTATTTTGGAGACTATTTTTCTAAAATGTCTATTTTTTGTGCTTATATTTTAATTCATTCTGCTGTAAGATCTAAAAATGTAGAATGTCTTACAATTTATCCTTATAATTATACTATGTAATGTTTTAAAAACCCAATGGTTTGTATTTATTGGCATGACGCAAGTCTGAAAGTCACTTTAGGCCTTGAATCAGTGTGTCAGGAGGTGCGAATTGTTAAAACATAAATTTCTATTACTTTCATTCTTATCGTGAAGATACAATTTTTATCAACATCATTCGTTGCCTTCATGATGAATCATTATGTACCGTCTATTTCGAAATCATCTCTATATCAAAATCAAAAGGGCTAACTTTTGTTTATAAACACTTTATTCGAGCTCTCTAAAATCATAATAATTTTTTAGGTTGACCATCGGTATATAATTATATCGTCTTCGTCGTTAGAAACTTAACGGTATGGTATTAACTATTTTCAGAAGTTTTCTAACATGGCTATTAAATACATTTAACAAAATTTTCTACTTCAACGCAACTATACGATATTTGGGACAACAATAACAATTCCAAAATAAAAAAAGGCTTGTATTCATTACCTTGATTTGAGTACATTATTGTGGCCATGGTTGTTCACTGAAAACATTTTTTATGTCGTAATTTAAGTGCTACATATTCCTCAAATATTTTCAACTCTATTTGGCATTTTGTAAATAATCGCAAAAGGATCTTTATTGCTTTAGAAAACATATCCGCATCCATTCATTTTGTAAACTTGTGCAAAAACATTTATCTTGCAACTTTGGCCAAACATGCTTGTCCTATCTAAAAATATGTTTATAGTCATTCACTTAAAAAAAAAATTGCAAAGTAGTTTTGTTTATATTTATTCAATTTACAGGTAATTGTGAAACTATGCATCCTTGTTTTTCAAAAATATTTTGTACTAATTCATTTTGTAAATATTGCAAGAAAATGCATATTTTATATTGTAATATTCCTATATTCATTCTCTCATACGTTGGTGCAAAAAAGATTATTTGTATTGTTTTTATTTTATTTTATTGTTGTATATGTCCTTTTGATTTTACCTATATCTCCTTTATAATACCCTTTGATTTTCTTTTCGATCCAGTTAATCGTTTGAAAAGAGAATGAAAAATAGAAAAAATGAAGTCGTGCGAGAAATAATGACGTATGGGTGATTTTGCATTAATAAATGGATTTAGTGTGAGTTTATTTTGGTAGAATATAAAAGTATATGTGTACGATCCAGTATTTTTCTAGAAGAGGTGATTTATTGATTTTGAATGGTGATAGAGGTGTATGGAAAATTTTTCCTACCTATCATCTATAAATGTTAATCATGTATGTATTACAATCACTGTTCTAAAAATCTTTTTAGACCTCCGACTAGCCCCATCTAGGTGCTAGGCGAGGCTTAGTGCCAAGCAATTTACATAGATTTGCGTAGACAAGCTTTGTTGCCTCAAGTATGAATTTAAACATGTATTTAGACACTAGTTAGACATTATTTAAGGTTCGGTGTCACATACAAGTATCAATGTGATAGTTTTAGACGGTTTTATCATCTTAACTAATCCGAACCACATTCAAAAACTCAAATTTTCAATTTATATCAATCGACACTAAATAAACTATTGAAATTTTATCCAAAATATATAAGTTATCAAAACGTCTAACTCTAATTAATCATCGATAATCTCCATCTAAATGGTTAATTTTTAATCCATGCTTACCGCCTGCTGTCCATCTAGCAATTTTACAACTTTAATTACAACAGACAATAGTCATCCTATACCAAGCAACCGTTAGTTACACTTCTAACGTTAAAAACAATGTTCAAAAGTATCTATGCTAGTTCGAATTCCAATTTCTTATCAAAATCACTAAATTCTATTGAGTGGTCTCGAAGTTGGTAAATAATGTTTAATACGACTTGTTCAAACATAAACCAACAACTGAACAGTACCTAATCGAATCAAACCAATATTTAATATTTATCTTTGTTTGATAATACGAAGCGTGAAGCTGATAAATTGCATAGACATTCCACAAGTATCAAGTAAGACTACATGTTGCCACCTCTCGAGCATCTGGATTGGATGGAAATAAGCATGGACCATCAATTCATCCAAATATGTGTAGACTATCAATAGTTAGTTACACTAAACTGATTTTGATTCAAATTAGCGAGCAGACCACTTGGGTATGGGTAGCTTAATCCAACATGTCCAACCATTGTTATCTCAATGAAACGTACTGAATTCAATTGAGTAAATAATTTAGATGAATTTTACCATCGTCCCATATTTTCCATCTAATCCGTATACTTTGAGAGGTAGCAAAATATATTTTTACATGATGCTTATACAACTCCCATATAATTTATCTACTTAACGTCCCAAATTATCTAATCGGGGCAAATATTGAAAACCCATTCGATTAGACTCACCGCGGTTTGGTTTTCATTTGTATGTTTAAACCAACCGTGTTAATCGGATCGAATAGCTTATTAAATGATTTTGATTAAAAAAATTAAAATTTGAACTACCATAGATCTCTTTGAAATTGTTTAATGTTACAAGTAAAGTGTAACCAACGATTGCTTAGCCTTGGACAATTGTATACATTCCAGATCATCTAACATGATCAATGTTTATAAATAAGTGAAAATTATGTTTACACCCTTATTTTTTCCAAAAATACTTTTTTTTTAAAAAAACCCTAAATCTTATCGCTATGTAAATCGACCCCATGAAAGTTTTGTAAATCTAAAGCGACCCCTGAAATTCCAAACGGTTGTAATATAAACCCCTCTTTTTTCTTGCACTTAATACAACGCAACGTAGCATTGTTTACAGCGCAGCCAAGATGGTGCTATTTCATTCATTGCATTATTAAAATGCAACTTACATAAATATTTTTAATTTACGGAAAATTATTGTCAATGACAAAATTTCACAGCTTTTTAGCCTTAAGAACAGACCTTCAATATTTTATCCTGAATAACAACTTTCCGTAGGTATCAGTTTTTAGTTATTGATAGCAGTTTTTAGGTATCAGTTTGTAGTTATCGGTAGCAGTTTTTAGGTATCAGTTTTTAGCTCGGTAGCAGTTTTGTTGTCCTTACGAATAATTTTGAAAAATGTTTGTTCTTATGAATAAATTTTTAAAGAATGTTTGTCCCTGTGTTAAAAATATTGAGGTCGTGTTCTTGAGGCAAAAAATATACAAATCTTTGTCCTTTAAATTAATTCTCCCTTTAATTTACATGTTTTTCTAAAATAGCTTGCATTTAAACATACTAGTTTTTCAGTAATATTATCAATTATGCATTTTTGGTTCCTTCATGAAAACTTGCATTTTAAAAGTGCAAGCAACTTAAATTGTTAAAGGATGTTTTTCAAAAAGCCTCCATAGATAATCAATAGTGAATATTTGTCACACCCTTTTAATTTCCAAAATCAATAAATACTCCTCCCAAACAAGCAATAAAACAGACGACCATGTTTTCAAATTACCGAGATAAATAAAGCTACACAAAATCGATTTATTAATATATTGGATAATCACCCATGTATCGTCATTTATTGCACGAACTTTTCTCTTTTTTAAGCAATTAAGATCGAGGTCGGTGTGTGTTTATATATATATATATATATATATATATAAAGAGAGAAAGGTTCGATGACACCCCACCTTTAAAGTACTACTGTCATATTTTAAGTTACATGATTTTGAATGTTATGAAATTTTACCGATGTTTAATCCACGTTATGAATATCTCTCTACAAAATATGGGATCGCTTTAAAATTGTAGAAATAACAAGACAACACTAGCCGTCAAAACATTTATTTTATTTCTTGATTTAAAAGATCATGTTTATCATGTTATATGTATCTAAATACGTTCAAATTTTGTGAAGATGGTTTTGAACATATCCACAGAATTTCATGCCATTTAGAATCATGCAAGGATGCTCCAAAAAGGGTACCATTCAACCTCCCTTGTATACACACACGTGTTATATGCATGCACATATCAATTAGTACTAGAAGGGTAGATAAGGTTGAAATCAAAAGAACATAGAACATTCAAGCACTAGATAGCCTTTTTTTCATTATTGAACACAAAAATTAAAGTAGAATTATCTAGCTATAAAACAACCATTTTTTTCTATTTCAAAAAAAAAAAACCATTTTTCTTTTTGCAATATTTGCAACAGGAAATTATTGTCAAGGACAAAATTTCACAGCTTTTTAGCCTCAAGGACAGACCTTCAATATTTTATCCTGAAGGACAACTTTCTGTAGGTATCAGTTTTTAGTTATTGATAGCAGTTTTTAGGTATCAGTTTGTAGTTATCGGTAGCAGTTTTTAGGTATCAGTTTTTAGCTTGGTATCAGTTTTGTTGTCCTTATGAATAATTTTGAAAAATGTTTGTCCTTGTGAATAATTTTTAGAAGAATGTTTGTCCTTGTGGTAAAAATATTGAGGTCGTGTCCTTGAGGCAAAAAATAAAGAAATTTTTGTCCTTCAAATTAATTCCCCCTATTTGCAAAATGAATGTAAAAATATACTTTATTAAAATAAAGATGGTTTTACAAATATTTATTAGAAAAATGCATAATTTATCAAGATTTGTTAAATAAATGAATACTCACATACTTTGCAAACATTTGCAAAACAAAACATGGTTTTCAATGTACCACGTTTTGCAAATATTTGCGAAACAGCTGCAAGTTCCTGGCAAATGCTGACAAGATAATGAATCCACACATATTTTCTATAAAAAAAAGTAAAGCTGTTTTTCACATATTATGAATTGTCCAGCTACAATTAAAGGATTTTTTTTTCCATTTAGCCTTCTTTTTAAAACTAATTATCGCAAATGGTCTGATATCAAAACTAATATCAAACTTAGCCCCGTTTTGACCAGCTCAGCACCAAGCTGGTCAGAACGTACTGACGGCTTTTCAAAAGTCGTCATTATATATATATTTTTTGCACGAATCAAGCAGGCGGCTTTTAGAAAGTCGCCTGCTTGTTTTAAAACAATCTGGACAACTTCTCGAAAGTCGCCCAGATGGGGTTCTGTTACAAAACCAAAACCTCACTTTCTTCCTTCTTCATTGCATCCCTCTCCTCTCCATCTTCTAAAACTCCCAAAAGCATAATCTAATGGATCATGGAGATGAAGTGGAAGAAAGTAAGAGAAAAAAGGCGAGGTTCTTGTTTTGTAACATAATCTCGTTTGGACGACTTCTCAAAAGTCGCCAATGACTTTCGAGAAGTCGCCCAGATTGTTTTAAAACAAGCAGGCGACTTTTGAGAAATCGTCTTCGGACGACTTCCCAAAAGCCGCCTGCTTGATTCGTGTAAAGAAAAATTGTACTGACAACTTTTCAAAGTCGTGGGTACATTTTGGCCAGCTCAAGGCTGAACCGGTCAGTACACAGCTACGTTTGATATTAGTTTTGATATCGAGCTATTTACGATAATTAGTTTTAAAAGGAAGCTAAAGGAAAGAAGAAAAAAATCCAAATTAAAAGCGTTTGAAATCCAAAAATTTGCAAAATTACTTCATAAAGGTTTTCAAAGAGGTACCATAGCCCCAACCTTCTGGATTTCGTTTTGAAATTCCACGATTACCCTGAAATGGTGAGATTAATATTCACCGTTTGATGGACGATCCATGTTGTTGGCACCGATAAATCCATTGTCATTTCAAACATAATCGAATTTACCAAAACAAACAGCTAAATAACATAATTCAAAAGAACACATCCAAAATGAATAAAAACATACCAAAAATCCACTATAAACGAAAGGAAGATAACTTCAAAACTTATTTCAAAAGAATGTAACTCGCAGTATAACCAATTTGATAGGACCTAATACAGTCATACGCATCAACCCTAGGCTCAACAAGTAATTATAAGATTCAACTATCACCGTAAAACTACTTAGTTGATTCCATAAACTATTCTTGATAATGATACCCAACATTAAGCACTAGAAGCCAAACATAACTTACAAGCAGCAGTCAATGCACATGGTACTACTACATTTACGTATTTTAATTAACTTGTTGTCAGAACATAGATATACTGAAATAAATAGTACGGTAACATATACTAAAAACATTTTACTTACACATTATTAGAATTTTAGAATGACTATGAAAGCGGCCACTTTCTTCTTATGTTATGTCTTCTCCTCATCTGACACTGGGTCGCTGTTTATGGTATCAGCAAAGTAATCTTCAACTGCAGCAATATTCTTAGGGATTAACATAATTTACCGATATCATACACACATTAAAAGCATTTATTTTTTAAATGTGTCAAGTAATTTACCCCTATCAGCTTGTTCTGGTGAGCCAAGAAGGATGTCTGAATCAGACGGCAAGAATGCCGAGCCTGTATACTCTCCAAGGGCCCCAAGATCTGTAGTACATTACCAGACACAAGCAATCCTAAAGTCAAATATCCCTTATTGACTAATATTTTTAAGTTGAAATAACAATCCATCTTGATCAGGGATTTTTTTATGACTGACGTTGTGCAACTGTAAAAAATAAAACAAAGATTCGTCTTTACCAATCAATCATGCATATCAACAAGCATTTTACACGTAAAACTTATCCCCTATGCTTTTGAAGAAAGCTGAATATTCTTCTTGATCAAATGTACTATGTCATTGTTATCAAAAATCATAAAAATTTTACAATTTAAATCCGTTTCGGATTGAATCTCTCCGTTTACAATTCGATTTACATTACGATTCAAACTTAGTTAAAACTACAGTTTAGAAAATTCATTCAACTCATGCTAACATGTTTAACATATTTAAATCCACAATTCCAAGACTAATGTTTCAGAAAAAATGACTTGGAAAAAATTGAGTTGTAAGTTCAGACATCAAAATCAATTTCGAAATGTGTGCAGAAAACCTTGCTCTGTATGCATTGGTGTACGAGCCTTTTTTCTAATCAACATATTTTATGCATAATAAATGATAAAATAATGAAATGCATGATGACAAAAAAAGAAAACCTACTTTCCCGATGGAAGCCAACTTTATGGGGAAAAAATTCCGACTTTCTAGGAAGAGTTTCAGCTTTTTTTTATTACAAAAAAAAAATTGCACTGTTAATATTGACTTTAACATCGTTAGAAATCTTACTGTATGATTAATTTGTGTTAGATCTCCAATTTGACTTACCTATAGAAAGATATCATGTTTTGGAATTAATTGTATGTGGATAACGTCAGACTCATATACACCATTATACCACTGTTATTAATTGAGAAGCAATGGTTTATGTATGTCTTTAAATCTTTTAGGATATTAAAAACACAGGACACATACCCCAACCATCCAGCATTGGCAAAGGCACTGTTTAAAGACTACAATTTCACATGAGTTAGAGGACATTTCTATATAATTTAACACGAGTACTTTCATAATTTTTATGAGAATTACCTTCAATGAAAATTTAAGTATAACCCTACCACCCCTATACAATTCACGAAAAAACATAAATGGATACTCACAAAATGTATACTTCAAAATTAAAAGGATAACGTAGTGGTCCAAACATAAACTCAAGAGAACTCTTACTCCTGTTCAGACTTCAAACCAGCAAAATACACAAATGATCGAATGAGGTTAAGTAGATGAGAAGAAATTCAACAGTCCCCTCATTAAATAATTTATCTCACGGTCATCTTCTATTCTGAAATTATGATAAAATTAGAATTGGCCATCTTTCACACCAGCACACCGTTTAATTATTTTCGCTTCTGCATAGGTAATAGTTAGTTAATTATCATCAATGATCGAGGTGGAAAGGTTGGAGAAGGGTAAATTGAAAATGATATCGAAAAATTAGGGCCGCTTAATTTGAAATCGGGTTTGGTATTTTGCGTTTTCAACAATGTAATTCAAGCTTCACGGAAGAGGGAAGGGGATGGAAAACGGTCAATATGTAAAGTAGTTTGAACGTATAAAATTCAAAACAACTTTTTCTTCTTTTCCACTTTTTGGGTAATACCAAAAAATATATTCTTCCCTCCTATCCTCTCCTTTGTTGTAATGGTTAGGATTTTCCACCTCTCCTGCACCTTTAAAGTATGTATGAAAGACGTAAAACCCAAAACACGTGTTTTGAAGCCAAACGGATCCTTAAATTTTGATGAGGGCAATACAAAATACAAAATGACATCAACATCTCTGCCACCTTTTACCAAACTCTGGAACCTCTTTGACCATCCTCTGTATTACTATTCTACAGATCAAAATGAAATTTTTAGCGCTGCGTCTATTTTCTAATTTTGCAAATGGTATCTTCTCTTGCCATGTCCCTGAAAAAACCACCTCATGCATGGGGAATTGTAATGTTACATTTAAGTTTGTCACAAACTAGTACACAGTACAGTAGCTTATGGTCCATTTGGATGGACTTGTTTTTTGGCTTTTTGAAAGCCAAAACATATGCATTACAGTAGAGTAATTTTTTGAAAGCCAAAACTAGTACAAGTACAGTACAGTAGTTTATTGGTATGCTTCTTGCTGGTAGTTCAAAATTTTGATATGCATTCTGAGCTCAACTAAATACACACACATGCACATGCGCGCACTTGAGGTGGGGATGAGGTTTATCTCCATGGTTTTTTACTCTGTATCTTGCTAGCTATAAATCTACTGTTTTGTCATTACTCGGATGGTTCTAAAGATATCCCCAAGATATTCATTTCCACTTTCAAAACATACAATTGCCATTATAAAGGAATGAAAACTTTAACGGTCGTACCAATGAAATTTTTGTTTACATTGACTTATACAGAGAGAATGGTGATGTGATACTATATTTTATTATCTTTCCCAACAACAACAAAATGCATCCAATCAACAAGATGTAAATTATAATAACATTTAATAAATATCTAATTTGATGAGCCTAGGTGCCAACGGGGAATGACTCATGAGTAGTATTCACAGCACTCAAGCTAAGGTAGGAGGCAGTCCACTTGAGGGAAATTTAACATGGTAATAAGGGAATATGTGGACGTGCTTCTTAGTTCTCCATTTTATTATAAAACTGTCAAACTTAGACTTTTAACTACTAAAAATTGTAAATGCTGTGAGCTCAACTCTTTAGGCTAGTGTACAATGATTTAAGTAGAAAGTAGGAAGGTATACATATTTCAAATTTGAATGAGGTTTTCAATGCTAGGTAACAACAATTTTCAATTACACCTCCATCCATCTGTTATGTATGAGTGCACGAGTGCACGTATTAAAAAAATTGCTTCATTTTACACTCAACTGAAAATGAAAACGTAATGCATTTTCGGCAATTTATAACAAGTACAGTTTTTTACTAAAAGGAGAATATGAAAGAGATATACCTCCCAGATCCGCCGTTAGATCAGTTAGGCTGAAATTCCACATTTGCCCTAGCGATCTGACAGAATTTCTCCCAAGGCCACCATCTGCATTCACATCAGATGAGAATGCTTCATCCAAGGCAGATGCATCCATCTCCATACCCGGTATCTCTGACGTAAATGGAAAATGGTTATTTTTTGTTATGTCAGGTCCAGGACTCGCTGACATTTCTGGCATTGAAGACATAGAAGTCGACATAGGTATGGTGGGTCCAGCTACATGGGTGCCATTTTCTTGCATGATACTAAATAAACATACGAGTATAAATGTAAATGTCAACAAGGCATTTAAAACGATAATTGCACCAAAACAATGTGTATAAGAGAACGTTAGGATTTAAATGCATGGAACCTAACTAATAATAAGACGGTTGAGAGATTACTTCTCAATACAATTTCTTTCAAATTTATTAAAATTTCATGTACCGATTCCTCAATGCCTACTACCATAGAATATGTGGCACTTCCTCATATTTAGCACGTGTAAGCTTTTTTCCAAGATCTTATATCACCCAAAGTCACAAAAGAATAATTTTGAATAGAAAATAATATGTGAACACACAAACCATGGGTTAACAGTTTTCAAATATAAAATCCAACCAATAAGCTAACACAAACAAGATATTTCCATATTTATTGATTCTCAAACAATTGTAAGCAGTTAATCTAACAAACAAATGGTAACAAACCAAATCAATAACAGATCGAGAACGCACTTTGATCTTTGTGGTAATGACATCTTTGTGTTTGAAGAAGAACAAAATTTAAAGAAAAAAACAACCCTAGATTTTCCACATCCAAAAACCGTAGTAACCGCTCCAAATATGCAATATATGCAGCAATCTCTTGCTTTTTGATTAAAAAGAAATCAGCACAACATAACTTTTATCCAGAAAACTAAGAACTTTTACTTTTAAATTGTTTTTATTTATGTATTTTTGCTATTTGATTTCATATCACAAATCACAACAATCCATTATTTTTCTTAATGTAAAATAAACATCAATAACATGCAAGCAATGTTATCTGTAGATCTCACAAAAAAATGTCATGCTAAATCACAAGCCGGTTAACAAAGCATATATAGATGACACATCTCACATTATGAGGCACAACACGTTAATCGGCTTCAAATACATCTAATACCACAAAGGTCCACACACGGTCATCATAGAATTTTCAACTGGACACCCGTCCATTAATCAATATAAACTCATCACACGATAGACATCAATACCTTGAGCATAATTCACATGAAGACCCATTTTAAAAGCAAGACCTTCAACATAATCGTCAAAAGCAATGGATACATCAATCTCCCCAACCTCCATCTAACTACGAACTAGGCTTTTCAATTGTTACTCGCTTTATATTGTCGACAAATAGATACATAATTCTCTCCATTCAATCTAATCCAATCAATTTTTGAATAAGAAAAGTCTCACTTGTAACACTCTTCAACTCGTATAAAGATAACTTTTCTCACAAAGCTTTCGTATATTCGTAACTAGTGAAACATGGTGGAAACCTGAATACTGAGGTATTGGTGAATCAATGCAATCATCTTTTCATCCATTTTTCCCCCTTTTTTCTCCTGCATCTTCGAGTTTTTCCATTATCTTGTACCATTAATAAAGATCATTGACATATAAAATATATTATCCCAAACTTTCAAATACCCATTTTTTTTCCACTCAAAGTATCAATCTTCGAACATAAATTGTACTCAACATCCCAAAGGAAAATTTTCAAAATTATCATAAGCCTTGTGATGGTATGACTTGAAACACCTTGTAAGGATTTAAGTAGGCAAAACCTACCAAATAACAATTGCCGAAGCATTTTCCTAATATCTAATATTACCTAGGTCATGACAAGATAATTCTGAAGAAATAATATGTGAACACACAAACATGGTGACACCATTTCTCAAACAACAAACTAAAAAGAATAAGATATTTTCACTAAACCACTCTCTTTATTAATTTCCAAACAATTGTTTATAATTAATCAAACAAACAGGTGTAAACAAAAATCAAATTAGACAAATTGAAATAAAGCCTTGATCTCTATAGCAATGATTACGTTATATTTGGAGGAGAATAACAAACTTAAAGAAAAGAGGATTTTTGAAATTTAAACACTAAAAAAAACTCGTCTACTCCAAAATATGAAATATAAGCCTCTTTTAAAATGTAAAAGTGTGATTAAAGGGACACAAGGAAATACTAAAGAAGGGCAAATTATAAGGGAAACTTGTTTGTATATCAAATTTGTTAAAAGGACACATCCAATTCAATTTGACAATTTAATTAACGTACTAATATACCATTTCTTATAACTTTGTCTCCTTGATGTTCCATTCTCTTTTCCATTTTATGTTCTCTCTTTTCTTTTAAAACACAAATCCATAATAGAACAAATGCAAATAAACAAAAAAAACACATGAACACTCTTGGTCTAGCGCACAGCCTAATATCTAAGGATAATGGAGGAAATTCTGGAGAGACGATTTTTTTTGTGATTTTTTTTAAATTTAAGTTCAAATTTGTTTTTCTATGTTGAAAATTTTGGCAATATCAAACGATTTTAGATTTTTAAGTTTGATTTGAGTTTCATTATGGGCAATGATAGGGTTTTAGGATTTGACTTTTAAGTTTATTAAGTTTGCTGGTAGAAACATGGAGTTCAAGTTTATTTTCAACATTCATTCGTCAAAACCAAGGTTTGAGAACTCGGTCTCGGTTTCGGTTTCGATCATTTGAAATTTTTCAATTTTCGACGAGTTTCGGAAATTTCAAAAGTTTCGGGTTTGGTTTCGGTTTCGGTCCCAGTTTCGGATATGTATTTCTTTTAATGAAAACGCAATAACAAAAGTTGTAAAAAAGAGTGCACGATACAATATTTAAAGAAATATACAATTTTCAAATTAAACTAATTTGAAATGAACTAAACAGAACTTGATTAAGTTAAAGTAAAATTAATTCGTTTAAATATATAGCCCAATCATTGAACCAAAAGAAAATAATAATTCTAGCCAGTATAACAGCCCAACAGCCCAGCCACATATTTCCTCTTCAAGTGGTCTCTTCTTCGTTGACTTCAATTCTGAAGCTAGGGAAAATGTTAAAACAAAAGTTCGACATATTAAAAAAAATACAAAAAACAAAAACAAAAACAAATTCGCTTCAATTCAACCTTGAGTCTCCCTCGAATTCAAAGCTATGGCACATAAAAGATTCCCTTTTGAATTCAAAGCTAGGGCACAAAATAATCAAAACGACGGTTGACGACGAGATTGAAGACGATGAGACTAGATTCGAAGTCGACGATGAGATTAAAGTTCAAGGTATATAACTTCGATTGACTTTTTCAAAAAAAAATCCATTTACCAACCGAAACCGGATTTTTGATAGTGTTTCGTCCCGGAGTCCACCGGGACCGAACCGAGGTGCCCGGAATTTGGGTATTCCGGCCGAAACCTCAAACCATGGTCAAAACAATTAAATTATTTTATATCTATTTTTGGATTTACTGGTTAAGATATTGAGTTAAAATATATATAAAGTTTAATGGGTAAGTTAGTTTAGGGGAAATATTGTGACAAGGGGAACTATTCATTTATTAGTCCCTTTTAAAAAAAAAAAATATTTTAACTAAAATTTTGCCCTTCCATAATATTTATTATTATTAATGTCCTTTAACACCCAAAAATAATGTGTGACGCTAGCTTTTTGGATGAAAACAATCCAGACAAGATAATATTTGGGCTTTAGCCTACAAAATCTAAGCGATCTTCTATTGTCAAATTTGTTTTCTACCATTTCTTCTTTTTTTATATTGTTACTTTCTATCACATATCACAATAGAGAAATGAATAGTCTACCACTCATTTCGTTTCCATTCAGACCAATGTTGTTGTACGTCCAGTAAGATGGTTGTATCATTTGTGTTTTCCTATTCAGTAGATTGTCATATCTGCTTGGTTAACAATCAACGTTATTGCACTTTTTGTTCCCTCTCACTACTCTAACATTGTTGTACTACTCTAATCAATTATTGATCTCTTACGGCATTTCTTAACCTAAATTTTTGCCCTCGGTTTATTTATTTTTATATATTATATGTTGCTATAAGTTAGTAGTTTATTCCTATATCAGGGGAGTTTTGAGCAAATTGTTGCCTCGGGCCTTCTAGAACGTACACTCAGTCTACTTATCCATGTAGTAGAGAAGAAATTCGATACATTAATTATCTTCAAAACGAATTGAATAAAATTGTTGTTTGATTGTTTTCTTCAAAACAAGCATGAAAACATAATAGATGTCCCTATGCAGCTGGATCAATATGTATAAGTAATTTCAAAGGAAGGAAGGTTATACTCAGTTTGGATTAAGGATGAGGTAATAACTCTCCTTAGCATATGAATTAAATAATTCCAGCTAAAGAGAGTATATTTTGTAGTTGTAGGTGAACACTTGTGTACTTATAATTACAACAGTAGATCAATATAATATCTCTGATTATTAGTTGTTGCCATAATATTTCTATAAAGTAGAGAAAAACAAGGATAAGAAATATGTATTACCCAATTCCCATACAAAACCAAGTCTAATGTTTTTTTCCAACCCATATCATAACAAGCGAACCCTAACATGGATACAGTTGAACAATAGAAGTGAATTCACGGACCCCCAGTATTTGGTTTAACTGTGGATTTGGTATCGCAGTTGAGACAAATCTATTTCACTAGTCAACCTGTTTTGAGCATGGTTATTGTTGTCGTTGAGGATAGTTATCAATTATGAGAGCTTTCAAATTCTTGCACAAAGAGAAGCATTATGCAAGGGTTTGGCCATTGAGACTCTTGAGAGTCTTATTTTTTAGCTTCGAACTGCCAATTTAAATTGAGATGAATGTGTTTATCTAGCAAATTATTTTTTATGTAGCTATTGAAAATACAAATTCTTACTCGTTTCCAGAGTTCATATGCATGGGATGAAAATTGCTTTGAGCTGGAATTCCATTAACCACATGACAATTTGATAGTCCCATTGAATCGAGATGACCGTTGGCTGGAATGGGAGGCTGTGGTATAACAGGATATCCCATTGGTAAACTGTTAACTGCGCTGCACATATATTAACATTGAATAAGAATGATCCAAAAATAGAAAAAATCATTTCGCAGAAGATAAAGGATTTATCATTTTTGGTCAAGGTAGAAAAAACTTCCGTGTCATCAAATTATGTCACTTAGACCATTTACTAATTTTACCTTCCGCGGGGTAATGAAATGTTCATGATAAGGGGAAAAGACATGAATTACCATACAAAATGGTTTCTTCTTTAGAGTCATAAATTTGAAGATCTGCTGCATTAGCATATACAGTAGATAAACAACGCAAAACTTCCTTTATTAGAACTAGTATAAATCGTACGCACATGCATCTAATGGCTAGAGAAATTTACTTTTTATTTAATAAAAGTAAATGGACGAATGTGTGTTATAAATTCAAAAGCTTTGGGGGTCACAACATATTTATTTCAAGCAGTTTTGTCCATGGTGTCGGATGCAAGTTGATAGTGAAATTTCATAAACGGATGGTCGGGAAGGGGGATGGCGGTGAAGATTGCAAACCATTGGTGAGATTTTGTTCATGGAAGATAGGGTGTTTTCGGAATTTCAAAAGGACGTGATGGAAATTGTATTCATTGAATTCTCTTTATTAATAGTAGAGATAACGGTACTCTAACATCAATTCAACCAAGAAACAAAATGGTCAAACTGTAATATTTTCGCAAAAGTAATTGGAAGAAATGGTGTGCAAAAGATAGAGTAATTTGTCAAAATAATTGTTGCAAAGTAATAAGTTTGAGTGACTAGAGAATTACCAGGCATATGATGCATTCCATTTTGTAAGGGAACCAAAGGTACCTTTGGCGGCATAGGATACTTCATTAGATGATACTGGTGTTCTAACAAGTGGTTGAACAATATGATTTGCTTTTTCAACTTCAGCCTGATGTAATAAGCTCTGAAAAATTCAGCATTCTCCTCTTCAAGTTTTTGCCACACTGAAATGATAAGGGATCTCATCGGTGGTGAAAAAATTAATCAATTCAAACAAACATATACTGCAATTAAATCATATGAGTATTCCCGCGTATCAGTTGTATAAAACTAGATGAATAGTATATAATATTCTGGAAAACTACGACTAGTAAGTCTTCAGCAAACTATTACATGTCAGTGAAAGAAAAATTTAAAACTATATGAGTTCTGCCTGATCAAGTTGGGAGAAACTGTGTACATCTAAAACTAGGACGTAGATAAACAAATCAAATCAAAACAAACAATTAGTAGTCTAGCTAAGATAAGCGTTAATTGAAAATTGGTTCAAGCGATATTAAGAATATTTTATTGATGAGCTTGAGGTACTGATGGTTGTTAAAAAATAAAATATATAAATATAGATATAGGCACACCATACGGATCATACGGTACATTAAGTTATTCTTTCATCCTAAAATGGGCATAAGGTGATAGCAAGACAAATGTAAGAACCTTTAAAAAGCAGCAACCTTTTAACAACCAACTTAAGGGTGAAATTCCACAGGACATTCTACAGTAAAAATACTACAAAAACGACCTCACCTAAAGTTGTAAAGCCAGGCTCAATTCTTGCACGAGTAGACAGAGTCCTAACCACTTCTCCCTTGTTCATATATAATTGCAAGCATCTTTCTATAAGATTCTGGACCTATATATGGTGTATGATTTAGACATATATCATATAGTTTACAGATTCATCAAAAAAAATTATGTTTAAGTTAATGTATCAACTTTTATTATACTTTTCCAAACTAAGATAACTTGCTGCACAGTAGCATCTTTCAAATTAACTTGTGCAAAGAATATGAAATATACAAAAACAAGAAACTGAAGAACTAGGAAAACAGACAGAAAAATAGTATTTATCATATGACACTGAAAGATTGCACTAAATGATGATATGAATAATGTCTACATATGATAGATCGTGTACACAAAATCAAATTTTATTGACATTTGTTGAATTAGTCGAAGTTACAGCAGTTTAGTATAAAAATAAAAAAATAAAAAATAAAAATCTATGAAAGGTGTATATACATGATTTGTAGCAATCAGTTGTTGATTATTTCTAAAGATGCTTTGTAATTATGAAATGGTCTAAAAATCAGAAACTTTGATTTGGTCAGCTAACAAATTGATGTTAAAAGAACATAATCGGCTTACAAATTCAATTTCCTCACGCGAAACCTTTCTGTTATCACTACTGGAAATTGATACTGAACCTGCATCTTCATTTCCTTTGTTATTTTGATGATTACCATTTGATTCTTGTGAAGGCACTTGAACTTCAGCTGGAGTTTTAGTATCCTAGTCACATAAAGTATAATTATAGAATCGTTATCACAATCTCTGATATAAAAAACAAGTACTTTGATTGGTTCACATTGGTTCATGCCAAATTATTAATCGGCATACTTGAAATTTAACAAAAAATTCCTCAAATCACTATATTACCTGTGAATTTGTCATTTTAGTTCATTGCACTTCTTGTTTAGTTGCCTCCATTGCAGTACGAACAAGCTGATAAACTTAAAAGTAAGGTGATTCTGTTTAGAAATTTAACACCAGTTAGAAATTGAGTTATATATTCAAATTGATACTACTAAATATTGGAAAATATAACAGGTGACAAGGGGGTTTGTTTCATAAAGAAATCATCAAACCAGGAATAAACTTTAACACTAGAGAAAACAAAGTTTACTAAATGGCAACAACATGATGAGCAAGACTCTTTTGTTTCCATCTTCCAGTTTGTTTGTGCAGCCTTAAGATTATATGTAAATTTAAACGCCTTTAATACCAAACCATTATGTAACTAGTGCAAGCAATATTAGAAAATAGTTGATCATCCAACCAACTAATCAAGGTAAATATGATATGGATATCTATGTACCAATCATATCATTATGATATCCATGTGTTGTTTGAAGTGAATATTGATACGTAGTTTGTGGGTGTGTATATTTGTGTGTGTGTGTGCGCGCGCACATATATGTATGTGTGTGTACACATTACACTTATGGGGAGGGACCGGTTTTAACATTTTATGCCATACCCCTTAAGCTACACTTCAATATTTTTTAGAGCCGTACAATTCAAAACGAACTCTATTATATGTTATTTTATCATTCAAGATCAACTTCCCAAAATCTTAGGCCCCGTTTGGCTTGTCGTTTGTAGTTTTGTGTTTTCGTCTATACAAAAGCGCGTCCGTTGTACGTATTGGTGAAAAACAAACAACTTTGAAAAATAAAATTAACATGTAAAATAGAAAATAAATTTATTTTGTTTTTCGTGTTTCGAGGGATAACAAAAGCACGGAGAACAATCTAACTCCTTCGTTGTCCATTGGTCGTCGCAATGGCTAACAATTATAATTTTTCTTATCTTATTTCTTACTATTTCTCGGTGCAGGTTGAAAATACAGAATGAAATCAAACGGGCCCTTACTTTTTTTAGATAACCCCAAAATGTTAAAAGATAATATTTCAAACTGACGGTTGGATAAAACGACTGTTATTAACATTCCAAAATTAAATGGATTCGGTTTTACTGAAGGTGAACTTGAAGGGTATAAGAACATATCTATAAACTTTGGTTTCATTTCGAATGGTACAGCTCTAAAAAAATATTAAGATGTGACATGAGTGTGTAAGGGTGTGGCGGGTTGCTCCATAGATACATATACATACATGTATATAATCTATATACGTATACATACACATATGTCCCATTTGTAGTTCATTCATTTTATGCACTGGTGATAAATAAATGGATTTCATGATGTTGTAAGAAAGATAAAATTGATAAGGTATGAGAGATAGCATCATGCAATCCAATCATATATGTGTGCGCAATTGAAACTTCACTAAATATTTTTTATGGTTCATATTGTTAGAAAGTTTTTGAAATAATTTGAAATTTTGCATGGATGATCTTACTAATAAATATTACATATTTACAAAAAAATTGATACAATCTGAATTTATTTTGCACAAAAAACGAAGGGGAATGTTAAGGGGTTTCATATTAAAGAAGATCTAAATCACTCTCCTTGTATATATATACTCCCCTTAATGTGTGTGTGCGGGCGTATGGAAGTGACTACTAAAATACAAAAAAACACGAAATTTAACCCAACATATTTTAACTATTGGATCTCATTGTGTTTACATAAGGATTTGAATTCAGGGGAAGATCTAACGGTTCAAATATGCCATCACAAATTGTGTCATCAACTTATGTCCCAATAAAATCTCTCTCTACACACACATATAAGATTCTGGTCACGTCTCATCTCAAAGATTTTAGAGATCTGATCTCATATCGGGTGAGAACTTGGAGGAGATAAATGTATCTCGAACGTCTTTCGGATTTATATCTCAGATCAAGTCCATCTCAGGGTCATCTCGAAATATGTGTTATGTTTTATTTTTATATTGTTCGCATACAACTAAATTTATAAATACTAGTTACTATAAAATAATTTAACTTACTTGATTTGCAATAATAACACCATTACCGTTAGTACCCTTGAAAAACATTCACATTGTATGATGCAAATAAGTAGCAAGAATTTAATTACATAATGTATATCACAACGGTAGATGCAAATAACATACAAGAAGGTGATTTGGACTCGAAATTTGTGTCCTATTAAGAATATAAATTGAAATTTTACTTGGATTACAAGAGTTATTTCACCTGCACAAGTTTCAATCAAGAAATTCTCAAAAATCTTGGAGCATCCCTTATTTTGTGTTTGCTAGTACTTGTTTTTTATTTTAGCCATCAAATTTTACTAGTAAAAAGAGATGTTTGAATGAAAACTAAATCATCTTAATTTCCAAACCTACATGCATATCGTTATCCAAAACAATAAATGAATAATTAACCAAACTTAATCATCTTAATTTTCTGAACTTTCATGCCATAAGAAATCTATATACAGATGCATATGTATACACCTAATAAATTCATGTTAGTGAAGACAAATTATTTAATATAGTAGGAGTACTACTAAATTGGTTGGCAAATAGAATCGTAAAAAGATTTGGTACATCTAGTAGAATCAAGAAACAAGTTACATTATATTTATCAAAACAAAAAATACATACACATACACACACATACACACACATGCATACATACATATACACACATACATCTAGTACCGAAATGGCCAAGCTTTAAAACCTTGATGTGTTCATATATGTGTGTGTATTGGCAGTGTGAGACTATTGTTTCTTAGAATGTTTACCCTTTCACTTATAAAATGTCAAACGTCCTTATTAAATAAATGTGACAACTTGCATTCACAGTTTCACACATGTTTGTAACCTTGCATAGTGTCGGTGCTGTAGCTTGTTAACCAGTGTCTTCATCAAACCAACCCACACGTGCCATTTATAAAGTGTTAAATCCAACGATTAGTCATTACATGTAAAAACAAACTCAGGTATCGTCTATAGCAATCCGCATCAGCTAACAATACAGATGCCGTTCTCAACTTAAACATCCCTGTCCAGTGGGTCAAGTTTAAACTGGCTAGGATTTACCTAGATATTCACTGTTAGACACTGACAAAAAAAATGGTTTATAGATAATTTATACGTAGGTAAAAGAAATGTATCCAGGATACTGGGTAGATTGCATACAGATTCATCCCAGTATTTGAGAAGAATAGTCACACGTCGCAATGGTCTATGGTAAAATACTAAAAAATGAATCAGTGTTAATACGATGTGTCCTCCAGAAATATACATATTCATAATAATATACATATTCATAATAATAAATATAACACACGTCTTTCTTTCATTATTAGGCTAGCAGTAATAACGGCATGCTGCAAATCTAATTGGGGTCAAAATTGTTATAATATCGGCGTCATGCAGATTACGAGTCCGTTTGGTAACAACTTATTTTCAATCTTCTAAAAAAGCGGTTTTAAATACTAACTTCTAAATAGTTTTGAATAACAATTTCCAAGTAAAAGGGTGGATGTAATTTTCTTTTAAGTCAAAATAAGTTAAATTTAGTGTTAGACTACTATGACTTATATGTGATGAATATATAGTAGATTACATAATAGGACCATGGTAAATTTAAAATCGGGGTGTTTTGTTAAACATCATTCATAAGTTTTAAAATCCACTTCTGCCGCTTTCTAGAATAAAGTTTCACGAAAAACCCAGATGTTTCGTGAAACATGTTTGTTAAAATGGAATTTTTGGATATTAAGTTTGAAAACAAAAGATGGATCCAAAATTTCCACTTTAAAATAATTGCATTTTCTGTGTAAATTAGTTGAAAACATACAGCTAATTTAGCCAATTGCTTGGTCAAAATTACTTATCAAATTTCTTCATAAGTCAATAAGCAACAAAAAGCTAACTTCTCCAGTTTCTACTTCTGAGAAACTTTTGAAATCTTCTTATTAGGAGTTTCCAAACACTACAATTCAAACAATTAGCTTATAAGTAGATTTGA
Organism: Allium cepa; assembly: GCA_030765085.1. Classification (NCBI taxonomy): domain Eukaryota; kingdom Viridiplantae; phylum Streptophyta; class Magnoliopsida; order Asparagales; family Amaryllidaceae; genus Allium; species Allium cepa. The sequence continues at coordinate 1,003,249,691 of CM060929.1, forward strand.
ACGGTGATTGCAAACATCGCGACGTTCAAAAGCGCGATTTGGAAGGAATCGCAGTCCAAGAGTTAAATTGGATCGCAACCCGTGTAAAATGTACGATCCTATATCAGAACGAACGAGTTCAACACTGAATCGCGATTTCAATTTAAACATCGTGTTGAAACAAAATCAAAAGAGATTTAGTTCGGCATCGCGATGTCCATTCACAAAAAAAAAAAAAAAAAATTCGGAGAGAGGGATAGGAAGAAGCAGCAGCACAAAACCTGAATTGAAAAATCTAGGATTCAGAGGCAAATTGATTTATTTTTCTCTTCTATTTTCAGATTTTTTAGAAAATCTAAGCTTCACGGAGGAAGATGATTGACTGATTGACAGGAACTACTAAGATTGGGATGGTGTTGCTATCTCTTGACAGTAAACACCAAATTATCACCCTAAGCCCATTCGTCATCCAAATTTTGTTGTTTTGAAATTGACTTATGACGGAGGAGTAATTGAAAAAAAAATCAAATACTTGACCAAATACAAAGCAGACTGACACTGACGTTTTAGATCGACGTGATTGATACTAACATATTATTACTGACCTAATTTGAAAACCATTAAGAATAATAAAATAAATGACTACACAAAATTTAACCGACAACAAAAACGTGATGATTTGGACCTTTTCAATATGATTTTTAGATCTTGATTTGACTGTTTTGAAGACTTGTGACTCAAGTTATGAAGAAAAAATAAAGTTTTGATACATAAAAATATATCAGTTCCGATATGTTTGGTTGCCTTGGAAAACGGGTGCAATAATCATGCTGGAAGTTTGGATTTGTAAGAAATGACTCATTCAAACCAGAACTGGCGAAATTTATGCTTAATCTCGTTTATAAATAGTAGTTTATTAGGATCGATCTACTTCAATCTTTTATTTCATAAAACTTTGAGAAAACCAAGATATGTTAGACCGTAAATTTGGTTTGATTGTAAATTTTGTGTTCGGAAAAGATTTCATAAATAAAACTGATTGAGTTGATTAGACCGAAGCTTTTGCCGAACTATTAAAAAAATATTTCTCCTTCATTCTCTTTTAATTTCTTCATTTTAATATTTGTCGTGTTCGTTTTATAATGATATTAGGACGTTGTACCGATTTTTTAGGCAACGTTTTAGATGTTTCCACTAAGATGAACTTAGATATAATATTGGAAAAGACATAGAGACATACTATAAGAATCATTGTTGGATCAAGTCAACTAAAGAATGGGGCAACCAAGAGTTATCCACTAGCTCATATCCACTATGTAACTAGAGAGAAGATGGAAGAAATGGTGATAAATTTGCAAGAGAGATTCATAGCTCAGTAAGAAAAGATGCTTCCAAATGATGGAATAATAAAGCAGAACAAGTCTGAATCATCCCCCAGCATGCCAAAAAGTCCATACCGAGAGGTCTAGACTGTTGGAACTGGGCCTACCAGCATTGGAGTTAAAGGGTAAAGTTCAAAAAAAAAAACTTTATTGGATTTTTATTGGATCCATAAAATATAATCTATTGAGAACTTTTCTAAATTTCTTTTAACTAAAATCGATATTTTATTTAACTTTATAAATAAAGATTAATATATTATGATTTGTATTATATTTAAATAAAATCAATATTTTATTTAACTTTATAAATAAAGATTAATATTATATGATTTGTATTATGTTTAAATAAAATCAATATTTTATTTAACTTTACAATAAAGATTAATATTATATGATTTGTATTGTATTTTGGATATGTGTATCATATACACATATGCGTGCACATGTATGTATGATATAATAATATGTATATGGTTTAACATGCCTGTATATAGATGTTAGGATTTACACGGCAACGCACATGTTACTCCATCTAGTATTTGATCATGTCGTCTAAATGATATATATGTGTACACAAAATGATTTATATATATTTCTCTATGGTATGTGCGTAAAAATATATCATTTGTATATATATAAATAAATAATTGATAATAGTAATAATAATAATAATTTATATAAAATATATAAGTAGATATATATATATATATATGCATGTACATATAATAAAATTATAAAATCATTTAATAATTAATATAAATAATTTTGAATATAATATTTATATGTATATTTCAGTAGCAAACCTGAGAATAAAATAATAATTTATTTATTTATTAATAAGTGGAAATTATATGTATTTATAATACACAAACATATTTGAACAGACACACACACACACACACACACACACACACACATATATATAGTTTAATATATTTTTAGAATGAACTCTCGACTCAGAAAATAACTATACAAACATACATACATACATATATATATATATATATATATATATATATAATTATATGTATTTTTTTAATTTACAAACTTAATATAAATATATATATATATATATATATATGTATATGACAATAAATTTTGTTTATAAGTTAATGTAAATTTACAGCAAGCTCTCGGCTCATATAACAAATTTTACGATATTTTTTCGTTTTTTTATTTATAAATTGATTTTTAAATAAAAAATTTGTAATTGAATATAAATCATGCTTGGAAAATACAAAAAATCATTAAAATTATAATTTTAACATCTAAAAATTATGTTTTCTTATCGTATATTTTCATATTTTATTTGAATTTTTATATATTTATTTGATTATATGATTAATTTCTACTTGGGTAATTAGTTGAATTAATATTTATATATAAAACAAACATAATATATATTAAAATAAATAGAATATTGCTGTTGAATTATATTTATATAAAAATAAAATTTTATAAATTTTAAAATATTTAATATATGATTTTAATCTTTAGAAATGATTTATTATTCAAAAGGCATATTTAAATAATATTTAATTATAAAATTATTTTTAGTTAGCCAAAGAATTCAATGCTCAAATATATTTAAAATGATGACAAATTTCATCTATGCATGTATGCATCTATATATATTCAAACATTAGATATGCGACAACATACCGATAAACTCGATTCGTAGTATTTCTACCTAAGCATAATATGATATTTAACTAAACATTGATAAATGAAATAAAACAGAGAATTACGTTTCCCAAAGCCTATCAAAGATACATTGTGTGACACCACCCGAAACCACCTGCACCAAACAACCTAAGAGAGTGTTATAAATGTGCTAGGCTGATATGGGATGATCATCAAATTTGAAATTTTAAAGTAGAAAACTTGTTGCGTATCTCACAGCACATGGATAAAATATAATATAGAAAATGTTAGTCCTTGAGATGATGATTTTGATGACAACAACCTTAGGACTTGTTGCAAAATATAAATACTAACATTATAGTTTAGATATATATGTATATGCAGAATACAAACATGTAGGTACCAAGAATGAAGACTGTACGGTATAGAGATTCAAGACTGAAGATATCAAGTTTGAAGACTCATGAGTATCAAGATATCAAGAGTTCAAGATTTCAATAGTACAAGATAAGTATTGAGTGTAGAATTATGTTAAAACTTCTTGAAAGCACTTAAATCTTTATTCGAAATTTATTCGTGGAATGGAATCCACTTTGAGCCTGTTAAAGGGATGGAACCCTAGTGGGATGGAACCCACGACAATATCTAGTGGAACATATAGTGGTCTCATTTTGATATATACTAATTTTATAAAAATGCTTTTCAAAAATATATCTCTTGTTTTTAAAAAAATGTTTTCAAAATTTTCTTTTCAAAAAGACATCTCTCTGGGTTTTAAATATTCTAGCCTCAAAACTATTTTTATCATTTTTAATATTTTGATTTCAAAATTGTCCTTGTTTTTAAACCATCTCCTGTTTTGAATATTTAGCATTAAAACATTTATATACTCGGATTTTAAATCACTTTATAGATTAAGATTATATATATTATAAATTACTTTCTAAACTCTTTTATGTGTTTAAACTATATTCAAATATAATTACAAAGTTTAGAAATTGTTTTCACAAATTATAGAAACCAATTTTAGTAAGAAAATCAAAACGTCAATTTTGTCTTGAGCATGTCGACATCCCTCAACCCCTAATGTCGACATGGTATTCGTTATTTTCAAATTTCAATTTTCAAAAGAAGTGTCTATTCGTCGTATCCTTTCACAAATAGATATGGTTGTTGCTCTTCTATAAATATCAGTAAGTTCTAAACGAATTTTTTTACCAGATTTCATTTATTTTCTCTCCTCTTCATCTTCCAAATTTATTCTAAAAAATCCTAAACTATACTCTGTCGAAATACCAAGTGAATCAAACTTGATTATCTCTTGTTTGATTCTCTACCACTCTCTTCGTAAGATCTCAGTGTTATTCAGAGTTGTAGAATCTTTTGTAAAATAAAACTATTAAGTAAAAGGTGCGATTGAGCCTTGAAATGATTGGGTGTGATTGCAGTCTCGGAAATCAATCAGGTGATCTTGTAGTATGGTTAAATCAAGAGAGTTTGCCCTGGACTCGAATACAGGAGGGTGTACCTCGTACCCTTGAAACCAATGGTGTAATCTGGGAGATTATTTTGGTAAGAAATCTTACGATTGTACGGGACTGGATGTAGGGTAACTCCGAACCAATATAAAATCCCGGTGTGTTCCTTCCTTTACTGCTTTTATTTAGTATTTGCATCTGTGTCTGATTCTGTGATTATATCTATGCCTGTGAATTGCATTTGTTGGTGATTGAATTACATAAGTTTCAAAAAGATTTCAAAATCCATAAAACACTATTCACCCCCCCTCCTAGTGTTATTCCAGCCTTAAGATCCGTAATCCACATTTATCACATTTGGTATCAGAGCATTGGTTTTCAAAGTTTTCATAATCTAAATTTTGAAAAGTTTTAAAAAGGGCTACCAACACTGGTTCTGTTAACATTATCACTAGTTCATTTGTAGAGGATCAGTATACTGCCAGACCATCACTTTTTAATGGCAGTAACTACACATATTGGGCATGTAGAATGAAAACATGTTTACGGTCAATAGAATTAGACACTTGGAATATCACACAAACTGAATATTCTGAACCCACAACTAGTTTTGCACAGTGGCTGCTAAACAAAAGACTATTGCACAAAATAATTCCAAAGCCATGAATATTTTATTTTGTTCATTTGATAGGAATGAATTTAATAGAGTATCTATTTGTAAGTCTACATATGATAGTTGGAAAACTTTGCAATTTACTCATGAAGGAACAAGCAAAGTCAAACAAACCAAAATATCAATGCTCACAAATCAGTTTCAATTATTCAAAATGAATTCTAATGAGTCCATTTCAGATATGTATAATAGATTTCAGGATAATGTGCATTCTCTAATATCATTGGGAAAAAGTTTTTCTAAAGAAGATCAAGTCAGAAAAATTCTAAATACTCTTCAGAAAACTCTTGCAATCGAAGAAGCAAATGATATCGGTACTTTAAAGATTGAAGAATTAATTGGAAATCTAATGTCGTTCGAAGTACAAATGCAAGGGAGAAGAGATAGCAAGATATTTGAAAAGAAGTCAATTGCATTCAATGCACTAATAGAAGGATCAGACTAGGGAAGTGGTGATGATGAAGAAATAGCTTTCATGACAAAGAATTTTCGAAAGTTTCTGAAATACAGAAAGATGAACAACTTCAAAAAAATGATCACAGGAATTCTGGAAATCATAATGAAGTGCCAAAGCACATCAAATGTTTCAACTATGACGAACCAGATCATCTCAAAAGAGACTGTCCGTGTCCTAATAAGCAAAAGTTTCCTGCAAGCAATGATTATACAAAGAAAAGGAAAAGAGTGTATACCGCTACACTAGACAATTCAGACTTAGACTCATCCTCAAGCGATGGTGATCAGAAGACGAAAAATTCAAATATATGCTTTACGGCTATTCATGACTCTGATGATCTCGGAGATACGAATCTAGAAAAAGGTACATGTTTACAATATATTGGTTGAAATCGTTTGCTTAAAATTGTTTGATTGTTTGATTATTTTTGAAATTATGTGTTATTTGAATTTGAATTTTATTATTATTATGTTTACAATATATAGACATTAAAAATAATATATGTATAAAGATATTAAAGTATATTGGAAAATATAAGTCACATGAATTCTCTGACCCATGTCAACATAGCCCTATCCATGATGTCGACAACCTTGTCAGAAATTTGAAATTTGAATCTGAATTCAAATCTTTGAACTTCCTTTCACCTTTTCACCGAACCCAATGTTCTGGAAAGCTACCTCTTGACCAGAGAACATGTTTGTTGAATATCTATTTATTTTCATTATTTTATCATATCTTTTCACTTTCATTTTAAAATTCAAACTCTCTTTCACTCTTTCAAACTTTCTACTTTCTTCAAAAATGACTTCTTCAAGCACTCCATCCACAATGAGGCTGTCTAAAACCGTTAAAGAGTATCTCTATAATGATCTAGAAGAGATCAAGGTTTATATAAGCTATGCTAATTTCGAAAAAGTTCATACGGGAAAGTTTGCTATCTTTAGCGATTTCTCTACATATGAAATCAATACTCTTCTTGAAGAGAATCATATCATTATCCTTTTTGAAAATTCTCAAAAGATTTTGTTCGTTATCCAAATCTTGTTAAAATGTTTTATGCGAATTTGAATCGCGGTTTTTATGATGGAAATGAAGATGAAATTTGGAGTAGTGTTAAAGGCACTAAAATTGTTTTAAATTGTGAAATTTTGGGCAATATTCTCAATTGCAAGAATTCAGGAATAGGTCTTTCTACTTTTAATATTGATGAACATGATTGTGAGACATTTCATCACATTTTCAAAGGAGATTACAACTTGAATTTAAAATTCGTAACGTCCATCCGAAAGCATGTGCTGTCAATCTTCTTTTGCAACATACTATCACTCTTAGATCGAGAAATTTCAATAACCCGACTTTAAAAGTTTGTAAAGCTTTTTTTGTTATCTTTGGTTATTATGACATTAATTGGGCGCAAGTGATTATGGATGAACGTTGTCTTAAGAATTTGAAAATGGATGAGAATACCTTGTATCATGAAATCTGTCTCACTCGGATTTTTAATTATTTTGGCATTGATTACAAAAGGGAAGAATTTGTTTCAAGAAAAGTATTTAATCATGCCAACATTTCTCTCATGAAAATTCCTTTCATATTTCAACAATATGAATCTCTTACCGAAAAGGATGAAAGATTGGCCCATGACGATATGAAGGAAGAAGATGAAGAAGGAAAGGAAATGAAAATTGAAGAAGATAATGAAGAAACCTCCTTGAAAAGTATTGAATATCCTACAAATACTAACAATCTTTCAACAAAACTCTCCTCAAAAGTCAAAAGTTTATAGTGGAAAATCAGATTACCAAAAGATCTGTTAGTAAGAAAGTGGATAATATGTCCACTAATATGAATAAATTATTTGCTAAAGTTGGTCGGAAACTTGGCTTATCATCATCCTCCTCATCCTCTAGCACATTTTAAGAACTAGGTTGCGATGTATTAGTTTGTTTCGTGTGAGCTTGTATTGTTCTTTTTATCATATTATGTAGTATCTTATGTATCATCTCATCTATTTATAAAAATCATCTATCTTATGTTTTTCTACCTTATCGTGTCTCTGGAATAAATGTTAGTATAGTATATAAATTTTTATATATACATACTTACGCACAAAATAAATAAGATACATAAATTAACAGACCCATGTCGACATGCCTCTACCCCCCAATGTCGACATATAACCATCGGATTTGGTTATTTTTTAGTTTTGAAATTAAAATAACTAACTCGTGTCTATTCATTTTAGACAAATTTCTGCCTATTTAAACACCTGTTTCTTCCAGAAATTTGTAATCTTTTCATTTCTACTTATCTCTATTTGCATCTCTTCACTACTTATAAAAATGGCTTCCATTTCTTAAATTCTAAGTAATAATCTTGAAGAAACTCTCAATTCATTCAAGAATATACTTACTTTTATTCTCCGCAATCAAAGGCACTTAGAACTAAGTCAAATGCAAATGATAAAAGAACAAGAGAATCATTTTGATTCCCTCCGTTGGACGACTTTTGCCCTCAACAAAGATGATCTCGATGCAAATCCAGTAGGAACTTTGATTCAAGATAATGAAGATTAGGAAGTTATTAAAAGGGATCCTATCTTTGGAGAAGAAGGATGGGTTGAAAATCCTAGAAATATTTGATCTCCTTATGGTTTGAATTTCTTGTTTTGAATTGTGTGATTTGATTTCATTTGCTTTGCTTTGAATTGATTAGAATTGATTTGGTTTGAATGGATTGCATAAAATTATATGAAACATAGTACATATTTATTGGGTTTAAATTTCATATTTGTTATCCAATATAAGACTAAGGGGGAGTTATATTAGTTTAGGATAAGTTTTTTATTGATGACAAAGCGGGAGAAATATAAAATAGAGTAGTTAAAGTAGTTAGGCTTAGATTGGGGGGAGTTACTAGTTTTAGGGGGAGTTATTATGAAGGAGAAGTATATTTTATAAACATAGGTTGTCATCATCAAAAAGGAGGAGATTGTTAGTCCTTGAGACGATGGTTTTGATGACAACGACCTTAGGACTTGTTATAAAATATAAATACTAACATTATTGTTTAGATATATATGTATATGCAGAATATAAACATGCAGGTACCAAGAATGAAGACTGTACGGTATAAAGATTCAAGGCTGAAGATATCAAGATTGAAGACTCATGAGTATCGAGATATCAAGAGTTCAAGATTTCAATAGTACAACATAAGTATTGAGTCTAGAATTATGTTAAAACTTCTTGAAATCACTTACATCATTATTCGAAATTTATTCGTGGAGTGGAATCCACTTCGAGCCTGTTAAAGGGATGGAACCCTAGTGGGATGGAACCTACGAAAATATCTAGTGGAACATATAGTGGTGCTATTTTGATATTCACTAATTTTATAAAAATACTTTTCAAAAATATATCTGTTGTTTTTTAAAAATGTTTTCAAAACTTTCATTTTAAAAGACATCTCTCTTGGTTTTAAATATTTTATCCTCAAAATTATTTTTACCATTTTTAATATTTTGATTTCAAAATTGTCCTTGTTTTTAAACCATCTCTTGTTTTAAATATTTAGCTTTCAAATATTTATATACTTAGATTTTAAATCACTTTATAGATTAAGATTATATATATTAAAAATTACTTTTTAAACTCTTTTATATGTTTAACTATATTCAAATATATTTACAAAATTTAGAACTTGTTTTGACAAATTATAGAAATCAATTTTAATAAGAAAATCAAAACATCAATTTTGCCTTGAGCATGTCGACATCCCTCAACCCCCATGTCGACACGGTGTCCATTATTTTTAGATTTCAATTTTCAAAAGAAGTGTCTATTCATCGTATCCTTTCACGAATAGATATGGTTGATGCTCTACTATAAATACTAGTAAGTTCTAAATGAATTTTTTACCAGATTTTATTTATTTTCTCTCCTCTTCATCTTCCACATTTATTCTAAAGAATCTTTAACTATACTCTGCCGAAATACCAAGTAAATCAAACTTGATTATCTCTTTTTTGATTTTCTTCCACTCTCTCCATAAGATCTCGGTGCAATTCAGAGTTATAGAATCTTTTGTAAATCAAGCTGTTAAGTAAAACGTGCGGTTGAGCCTTGAAATCAATTGGGTGTGATTGTAGCCCCGGAAATGAATTAGGTGATCTTGTAGCCTGGTTAAATCAAGAGAGTTTGCCCTGGACTCGAATGCAGGAGGGTATACCTAGTAGCCTTGAAACTGGGGGTGTAATCTGAGACATTATTTTGATAAAAAATTGTATGATTGTACGGGACTGGATGTAGGGTAACTTCAAACCAGTATAAAATCCTGATGTGTTCCTTTCTTTACTGCTTTTATTTAATATTTGCATCTATGTCTGATTCTGTGATTATATCTTTGTCTGTGAATTGCATTTGTTGGTGATTAAATTACATAAGTTTCAAAAAGATTTAAAAAATCCATAAAACACTATTCATCCCACTCTAGTGTTATTCCAACCTTAAGATTCGTAATCTGCATTTCTTACATAAAATATATGATAGCAATACAGTAAGCCATAACAAATGAAATATGGCATCTCTACTAGAACATCATGAGTTATGGTACAAATGTCATAACATCTCAGTACAACATTTTCTCACTACATCCCTCAGACTATATAGCAACAAACGACAGAAACTAGAAATATAGAGCAATACGCCATAGCTCCTCCAAGCTCGTCTTTATACAGAAACTGCGACTCCAAACCTGCCATCTAGTCCGCCCATTTAAGAGTATCCAAGATGATAAAAAGAAACATGAAAACTAGGTTTAGACAACAAACCAGTGTGAGCGGTAAATGACTATCAAAAGCTATACTAGAATATATGGTACTAGACAGGTACACAAAAACCATACATATCCTGTCCTGCAACTAAAGAGTTAGCACATAATAACAAGATATAATATGGCACTTAAAATAAATGATAATATATTGTAACAGAATAGGATAGAAGAATCTAAGCAGCCTCCTCCATTGGCCCTATTCCCAATCTCTTCTCCAGCATTCCTATAGACGATAGCCTACCCAAAAGCAGACATAGCAACCATATAATCCAAAACCAAGTTATCGTCTTCTAAAGCCTTGAATATATGATAACTCGTATGGCCTCGTCCTAGCTTTCCCAGAGACTAATGTAAATCTGGTTTCTCGATCGTGTTCACTTTACTCAACGATTAAAACCCCCGCATGGTTGTCTCTGATGATACTTATGTATCACCTAACCTAGACCCTGCCAATCCATAGTACATGACTGGTGCTACCAGCCCCCGGGTTCCCCCGCATATAGTACCCTTGCTTTGAACACGACCAGAACATTCCAATTCATCAACGGTTCCTTGACACTACCAAATCTTCAGGGCTTTCCATAACTCCAGTCCATTTCCGGGCGCGAGCCTACTACTCATCCCAGTCCATTATCTTATAGCCTTGTTCCATCCTGAGCTGTCAATCTACTCCTCCGATCCTGCTCCTATCCGAGTTTTCGAACGAAAAGCTAAAACTTCATCATGTCATAAACTACCAAACCATAGAAGCAATCAATGAGCCACAACTTCCAGAATGATCCACTACAACTCCAGAGTCTCCACCTTGGATCTCACATTAATTAAAGCCTATAATTTGGATGATACCGATCCAATTGGATCAAATCGGTACCGATCCGAATACTTAGCCAATTTTGTCTCGCTCTCACTTCCAGCCTCTAGTACTCCTCTAGATGCCATAGACCTGTTGCTTTCCTTCTTAGCCTTTTGGTCCTTTCATCTATGCTTCATAGCTGATCCAACATAGATGATCCATAAAATCTTCAATACTTAGCATATCCTCCGATCCAACTTCATATAGCATCACTGAAACCCATGCTCTACCATCCCCTCGGATCTCGCGTTGACTGGTGCACAAAATTCGGATCGGTACCGATTCAATTGGATCGAATTAGTGCCGATCGAAATACTTTGCTCTAATCATTGAGAAATTTTCAAGCGTCTTCCTTGCATGTTCCAGAGCCTATCCTTTAAGTTTCGTACGATTTCGATGAACTTTGCTCCTGATGTGCTTCGATCACCAAAATAAGTCCAAAACATGCACAACACTAGCAAACGAATCAAGCATAACAATAAATTTCAATCACAATAATGAATCAGACATAGCAAATCATTCAGCTACATCCAATCATAAACATTCAAGTCATATAATTCAATCAATGATCATAAACAAGCATGGATCTAATCTAAATCATAGAACTCCATAACCATGTATGCACAGATGACACTAACCAATGATCTAATCCATATTACATGTTTAATAGGTCAATCTAGGATATCTATATCAGAAATTACCTATGTCTAATCAATTTATAGTTTAATTTGACAATCCTGACATATAATCACCTAATTACAACATATTATCCATTATAGACTGGTGAGAGATCATAACCACTCACCAAACCAATGAAACCTATGAAAATGGGAGGATATCTGATCCGAACAGTAGTAAATTGGATGTAGATGTGATCCAATCGACGAGATCAAGCCCCTCGATGAAGATCTAGCCTCTAATTTGAGATTAGAGACGAGTTCAGGTGAAATTTATTCAAAGAATGGAGAATTAGAGAGGAGATAGGTTTTGTGGTTGATATGAAATTAGAGACAAAGGTTTCAAATGGTCTCTCTCACCTCATATTTATATGCAAACCAAGTTAGACTAATGGTCTTGCTAATTGACCCATTAATCCCCTTTCTAATTATGGTCAACGGTTTACGAAACTTAAAACTTCTATGACTTCTTAGCTGCTCATCCGACTTTCCTGTTGACCGCTCTACAAAATGGGAAACCACCATCCCAGAGCAATAAACCAGGTTTGAACATCTAATTCGGCTCTATCAAAAATTATGGCCAAAATAAATCTTCAAGGGCAAAATAGTCGCATTGAAAATCGGGAAAAATCTTGGACGTGTAAAACATCCCTAAGAATCATATTTCAAAATATTAGAATGATACGACCTCAAATGAATTAAATAGAATTATTTTATGATTCTCTGATGCGTAAATTATGGGTCGTTACATTCTCCCCCCTTAGAAAATTCGCCTCCGAAATAACTTATCAAACATAAGTAACCAAGGTTATCCTACATGTCTATCATCCATTAGCAACCATCTAACAATCTTAATAAGCAGTTGAATCAACAATAGGAAACAAAACCTATCCTATCATGCAGAATTCTAATAGTATAAGATACAATGGTGCAATTAGATAAGACCTATGGGTCTTACCCATCAAAGAGTTCTGGATAGGCCTTCCTCATACTCTCTAAGGCCTTCCATGTACAATCACCATCGTCCTCACTCGATTGCACCTTAACTAGTTTAACTATCTTCCTCATAAGTTGTTTTGTGTCATTCCCAACGACTCTAAGTAGCTTACAAGGTCTTGAAACTTCTGGCACAACCTCTATCTCTTTTAGTTGATTTGGTGCTACCACAATACCAGAGTCATGCAAAAACTTCCGTAGATAGGAGATATGAAAAATAGTATGCACACCCATCATCTTTGGAGGTATATACCGTATAAGCTAATTTTCCAATTCTCCTGATAATTGGAAAAGGTCCAACATATCTGAATGTTAACTTTTATTCCTACCAAATCGAATAACACTCCTTAAAGGTGAAATCTTAAAAATTCCATGTCCCCAACTGAGAATTCCCGATCTCTTCTTCTCTTGTCTGCATAATTCTGTTGACGATCTTGAGCAGTCTTCATTCGTTGCCAAATAATCTCTACCTTCTCGGAAGTCTCTCTAATCATCTTTGGTCCAAGTTTTGACTTCTCACCTGCTACCCACCAACATAAAGGCAAACTATAAGGTCGTCCATATAATGCTTCATATAGTGACATGCCAATACTCGACCGATAAATGTTATTATAGAAAAATTCCGCTAGATGCAAATGATCATTCCAAGACCTTCCAAAATCTATAATGCATGCTCAAAGAAGATCTTTCAATATTCGATTCACTCTCTCAGTCTCTCCATCCATCTATGGGTGATAAGCTGTACTTAAATGCAACTCGATTTCCAAAATCTCTTGTAAGCTCTTCCAAAATCCACTAGTAAACAATGGGTCCGTATCATTTAAAATAATCTTTGGCACACTATGGAATCGAAAAATCCAATTTACATATAATTCTGCCAACGTGGATGCCGTTCTGGTAGACTTGACATGTATGAATCTTGCACTCTTGGTCAGACGATCTACCACTACCCACATACTATTATATCGTGCTTTAGTCCTTGGCAGTCTATCAATAAAATCCAATCTATTTTCATTTACATTCAGGAATCTCTAGTGGTTGTAGCAATCCATTGGGCTTCTTCTGCTCAGCCTTCACTAATTGGCAATCCAAACACTTTGAGATGAAACTTCCCATATCCTTCTTCATTCCTTCCCACTGGTAAGTCCTCTTCATATCCCTATACATTTTTTTACCACCAGGATGAATGGTTAATATGAAGTGATGGCATTCCCATGGTACTTCATCTCACAATCCATTAATATCTAGAATAGACAATCTCTTATCTGTATGAAGCCAACCATCTCGGTCAATCTCGTACTGTCTCAAATCTTCATATTCTACTCCCATTTCAATCTTCTCCATGATCTCTATTAGCATAGCGTCTTGCTTCTGACTAATACCAATTCTTTCAATGAGAGTAGGTTTGATCGATAAACTTGCTAGCATCTCAGGCTCGAGCCCACAACAATGCCTGAAATCAAATCCAGCTATATACTCCATATGTTTCCATTCCAAAAACATAACTCCCAATTTAGCATGTCTTCTGCTTAATGCATATACCACTGGATTACCTTTCCCTGAAGTATAGGAAATATCAAAGTCATAAGAAGCTGGAAAATCCAACCATCATTGCTGCCGAAGGTTAAGATCCTTTTAAGAGAAAAGATGCTTCAAAGATTTATGGTCTGTGAACAGCTCAAATCTTTCTCCCAACAAATAGTGCCTTTACATCTTCAAAGCAAATACAACCACCGCTAGCTACAAGTCATGAGTTGGATAATTACCTTCATGCAGGTTCAAATGCCGACTAGAATAAGTGACAACTCTCCCTTTCTACACCAACACAGCTCCAAGACTAGTACCATAAGCATCATTGTATATTGTCATCTCTTCATTCCCACCTAGAATAACCAATACATGTGCATCCATCAACCTTTCCTTCAAAGTTACAAATGCAAGCTCACATTTTGCATTCTAAGTAAAAGTATGATTCTTCTTGGTCAAGTTGGTTAGCGGTACTGCAATCTTTGAGAAGTCCTTTATGAAGCCCCTATAATATCCTTCAAATCCAAGAAAACTTCTCTCATCCGTAGCATTCTTGGGTTGGTTCCAATCTTAGATCGTACCATCTTTGCGGGATCCACCGCAACTCCTTGTCCAGACACGACTTGTCCCATTCTTCCAGAAATGACGTTTAGAGGACTTAGCTCTCAACTTGTGCTTCCTCAAATTCTCAAGCACAGTCCTCAAGTGTGTATTGTGCTCTTTCTTGGTTCTGGAATAAATCAGAATATCATCCACAAACACAAGCGTGAACTTGTTCAACTAATCTTTGGAGACTCTATTCATAAGATCCACATAGTATGTCAGAGCGTTGGTCAATCCAAAAGGCATCACCAACCACTTATAGAAACCTGACGGTGTATGAAATGCAGTAATAGGCACACTTTCTTTAGCCATTCTCAACTGGTGAAAACCCATTGCCAAATCCATTTAAAAAAACTGCTTTGCCTCGTGCAGCTAATCAAACAGTTCACCACCTCGTGGAAGTGGATATTTAGCTTTCTTTGTAACCTTGTTCAACTCACGATATTCCACACATAGACTCAGAGAACTATCCGCCTTCATTATGAATACAACAGGTGCAACCCATTCGGATATGCTTCTCCGAATGAATCCTTTCTTTAGCAAATCATCCACTTGCATCTCTAACTCTTTCTACTCTCTAAGTGCCATATGCCTCAAAGGCATAACTATGGGTCTGGCTCCATCCACTAAGTCAAACTAAAACTCAATCTTCCTGTCGGTGGCAATCCTATCACTTTCTTGAAGATGCCAGGATACTCTCTAGTGATAGGCAAAAGAAATTTGACTAATACCCCATCCTTCAGTAAGCAGCGTATCACCACCGTTCGTCCTTCCACATTCCCAATTGTCACCTCTAGCTTCTCGCAATCCACTACATCCGCATACCGCTTAAGCCAGGCCATTCACAAAATAATTCCAAACCCAACAAAATTAAGAACAAGGCAATCGCAAACAAAAGAACATCCATGACTCGATAACACCAAACCATGACAAATCATACAAAGACTAGTAGATCCTCGAACAGGGTTCATTACAATCAAAGGTCATTCTACTATCTTTGGTTCCAAACCTAGTTTGCAATTTAAGTCACCACAGATGAAGGAATGTGAAGCTCCAGTATCAAAAAGAACTCTTAAAGAAACATCTCGGATGGAAAGCATACCTTGCACCACGACTCCCATCCCCTTATCCCTAGAAATAGGAGCATAAGATGAAGTTGAGAAAGCATCCAGAGCATATGCCTTTATAATTTGCTTATTCTTAGGCAGTTCTGGACAATTCCTCTTCATATGCAAGGCTTATCGCAATTGAAGCACAATTTAGCTTACATTCATTAGCATAGTGACATTTCTCACTACAATTGCGACAAACAACCTCACCCTTACTCTTCTTATGGCCTCCTTTTCCTTCCTGTTGTCGCTTCCTCTCTCCATCCATTTCTTCTTACCCCTACCGCCTTGTTGTATTTTGGTTCCTCTCTTTCAGCAATAGCCACAATAGCAGTCTTATTCTTCGGGTACAAACTTTCATGTCTTAGGGCTTTCTTAACAAGCTTCTCAAAAGACATTTCGATATGGTCCACTAGCTTCTTTCCCAAGTGGTCGTCCAATCCAGTGATAAATTTCTCATTCTTCGTCAAAAGTGTATCAATAATAGACATCCCATACCTCGACAAAGCATCGAACTCTGTCGCACACTCGAAAATAGACATTCCTTCTTGCTTTAACTCAGCAAACTTCTCGAAAAGTACCGATTTCTGAGCTGCTGGAATAAAATTACCTTCAAATATAATTTTGAACCAATCCCAAGAAATCTGATCTTCTGGAGTAGTAATGGTAATAGCGTTCCACCAACTCATTGCTTGGCCCCGTAGTTTTCTTGAAGCAGGCTTCATTTTCATAGCATCTTCCACCTCCATATCCTTGAAAATGCGCTCATAAGTACCATCCAATCTTGCACTTCAATAGCTGATTTTGTCCCCAAGAATCGCTTCCCTCATAGAGCAGAATAATCCTTACAAAGCTTGGCGATTTCGACTTTACAGGAGTACCACCATCTAAAGCCACACGAGGAGTAGTTTGGGCTCTTCTCATCAACGAACCCATCATTGCATCGAGCATGGCTTGAAAATTGGGTGTAGCAGCTCCTGATCCCGCTTCCTCTTCCAATCCTGAAGCAGAGTTATTCCTAACAGCGTTTCGTGTGTTCTGATTCATCTTTATCTGTTATATGAATGATTAGCCTCTTTCCAAGAAAAACTGTAATAATACCCAAGTACATACTATACTATATAATATTATATAGCATAATATATTCATTAACAAGTACGCTCCCTCCTCGGGCATATACTCTCGAATTGCTTCAGTTAACTTGTAACCAAAGCTCTAATGCCAAATGTGACGACCGCTCCATACCACCAGCACAATTGACCTAAAAGGGCATTGTACATATGCCAAGCTGATATGGGACAATCATCAAAGTTGAAATTTTAAAGCAGAAAACTTGTTGCATATCTCACAGCGCATGGATAAAATATAATATAGAAAATATACAATAGAAATATAGCGAGCCTTAACAAATGGAAGAAAACATCTCTACTAGATCATCATGAGTTATGGTACAAATTTCATTATATCTCTGTACAATGTTTTCTCACTACACCCTCAGAGTATACAACAAAAAAAGGGGAAAAACTAGAAACATAGAGTAATACGTCATAGCTCCTCCAAGCTCTTCTTCATACAGTAACCGCGACTCCAAACCTCATCTAGTCTACTCATTCAAGAATACCTAAGATGATAAGAGGAACATAAAACCTTAGGCCAGACAACAGTCTGGTGTGAGTGGTAAATGACAATCAAAAGTAATATTGGAAAATATTACTAGACAGCTACACAAAAACCATACCTGAGCTGTCCATGTAACCGAAGAGTTAGCACATAACAATAAGATATAACATGCCACTCAAAATAAACGACAATAGGATACAGTAACAGAACATGATAGAAGAATCTAAGCAGTCTCTTCCATTGGCTCTATTTCCAATCCCTTCTCCATCATTCCTATAGATGATAGCCCACCCAAAAGCAGACATAGGAATCATAGCAACCATAGAATCCAAAACCTAGCTATCATCTTCTAAATCCTTAAACATATGATAACTCGTATGGCCTTGTCCTTGCTTTGCCAAAGACTAATGGAAATCTTAGTTCTCGATTGTGTTCACCGTACTCACCAGTTAAAAACCCTGCATGGTTGTCTCTTATGATACCTCTGTATCACTTGATCTAGAACCTGCCAGTCCAGAGTCCATGACTGGCGCTACCAGCCCTTGGGTTCCTTCGCATATAGTACCCTTGCTTTGAACACAACCAGAACACTCTGAGTCATCAACGGTTCCTTGGCGCTGCCAAATCTTTAGAGCTATCCACAGCTCAAACCCTTTTTCGGGTGCGAGCCTACTACTCATCCCAATTCATTATCTTATAGACTCTTCCATCCTAAGCCGTTGATCTACTCCTTCGATCTCGCTCCTATCCGATTTTTCGATCGAAGAGCTAAAGCTTCATCATGCTGTAACTACCAAACCGTAGAAGTAATCAGCGAGCCACCACTTCATCATAATCCACTACAACTCCAGAATCCACACCTCAGATCTCACATCAATTGGAGTTAATAATTTGGATCGATACCAATCCGATTACTTAGTCAATTTTGGCTCCTTCTCACTTCTAACCTCTAGTGCATTTCCTTTAGATACTATAGACCATTATTTTCCCGCTTATCCTCTTGGTCCTTCCATCTATGCTTCATAGTCGATCCAACATAGACGATCCATAAAATCTTCAATACTTAGACTATCCTCCGATCCAACTTCATAGAGCATCATTGGAACCCATGCTCTTCTATCCCTTGGATCTCACGTTGATTGGTGCAAAAAATTCGGATCGGTATAGATGCAACTTGATTGGATTAGTGCCGATCCAAATACTTTTCTTCAATCATCGTGAAATTTTTAGGGCGCCTTCCTTATGTGCTCCATAGCCTATCCTCTAAGTTTCGTACGATTTCGATGAATTTTGCTCTCGATATGCTTTAATCACCAAACTAAATCCTAAACATGCACAACACTAGCAAACGAATCAAGCATATCAAGCAATTTCAAACAACCAATGAATCATAAATAGCAAATCACTCAATTACATCCAATCATAAACATTCAAGTCATCTAATTCGATCAATGATCATAAACAAGCATGGATCTAATCTAAATCATAGAATTGCATAACCTTATATGCACAGATGACACTAACCAATGATTTAATCCATATTACATGTTTAATTAGGTCAATCTAGGGTTTCTAAATCTGAAATTACCTATGTCTAATCAATTTATAGTTTAATTTGACAATCCTAACTTATAATCACCTAGTTACAACATAATATCTATTATAAAATGGTGAGAGATCATAACCACTCACCAAACCAATGAAATTTATGAAAATGAGAGAAGACCCGATCCAAACAGTAGCAAATTAGATATGGATGTAATCAAATCGACGAGATCAAGCCCATCGATAAAGATCTAGCCTCTCATTTGAGATTACAGACGATTTAGGATGAAATCTATGCAAATAATGGAGAATTAGACATGAGGTAGGTTTTGAGGCTGATATGAAATGAGAGACAAAGGTTTCAAATGGTCGCTCTCGCCTCATATTTATAGCCAAACTAGGTTAGGCTAATGGCCTTGCTAATTAACCCATTAATCCCCTTTATAATTATGGCCAGCTGTTTACAAAAATTAAAACTGCTATAACTTCTTAACTACTTATCCAATTTTCCTATATGACCACTCTGTGGAATGGGAAACCATCACCCAAAGCAATAAATTAGGTTAGAACATTTAATTCGGCTCCTATCAAAATTTATGAGCGAAATAAGATCTCCAAGGGTAAAATGGCCACATAGAAATTCGGGAAAAATCATGGACATGTCAAACATCCGTAAGAATCTTATTTCAAAATACTAGAATGATACGACTTCAAATGAATTAAACATAATTATTTTACGATCCTATCATATGTAAAATACGGGTCGTTACATACTATAACAAAGTTGAGTGCTCCTTGAATCAAATTCACAACTTCGAAGGTGCCAGCTCCAAATTATCTATCATCGTCAATCAGATTGAAGTATTTTTTTATACATATTTGAACTTGAAATATTTTGGTACTTGGAATGCGGTTTCTAGTCGAAATTTTTAGAAAGGAGAAGTGGAAAAAGGTCTATCAAAAATGATGGTTAAGTGGCATTATAAAGGAGAGATAATGGAGCAAAAGGTGGACCACCATCCCATTTTCTCTCTTTACCATTTCTTCCCTTTTAGTGATTCAAACCTCACATACCTTCCAACCCTTGGTCGGCCTGATTTTTTCCCACTTCTTAGCCAAAATTATCATGCCTCCTATGGGCCTCAAACCTAGTCCAAGCCCAAACAAAATTCATCACAATTTAAATCCAATTTAAACCTGTACTAGTATTGAATATCGATTAGTATTTTACAACTGTTGTAAACATATTGTTTAACATTATTCACATATCAAATAAATTTTATAATTAACATTTCATAAACATTAATTTAATTTAATTTATAACATTTATAAATTAATTAATCAGGCGGTTAAAGGAATATACAACGTTCCGGTTATGTGACTCGCTAGGTATAAATTTGGTCAGCGATTAATATTAAAAAATTCAAAGTTAACGTTCGCACTTCACTTAGCAGGTTATGTGATATTTTAGCCAAATTTATCGCTTACATGGTTTCAGTGAAATCCAATTTTACTTCGTTAAGCATTACTCGGCTGTGACTATCATTTACACCAATTATCTTCGTCAAAACTATATCACTTTGGACTTATGAAGTTTGGTAATGGTCAAAATTCCAAATATTATCCATATTAACTCTATATCCAAACACAGAATCTTTGGTTCAATGATAACAATTATTATTGACCGAAATGCTCTAGCAAGAGACTTTGACTTGACTTGAGTTTATCATGACACTAACCCATATAACCGAAAAGATGAATCCTCTCTTGAATAGTGTTTAACTTCCAATACTTCCACTCAACCCAACTATAGTCACTCAATGGAGGTCATGCCGTGCCATGATTTGACTATAATTAAAGTAAAGCTTCCATATTGAATGATGACAGTATCTCAAATCGAGAGGATTGTGTAAATCAGCTACATCGATATTTTCTGTTTAACCGTAGTTATATTAACCAATGAAAAACTATCGAGTGAGTCATCGCATAGTTATCCAACAACTATCAATACGTAACATCTTAGTGCCCCCAACAGTCATGAGTAATACTCTACCTAATATTTAGAGAGCTTTATATACCCTAGTCTCAATAAATACATCAATATCCAGCCTCGATGCTTCTTGATTAGGAATACTTAAAATGATATATTTATTTTCATTGTGATAAATTACTTATGGTGACAACACTTTGTAAATACTATCACAAAACATACCATTTATGGATTTTCTATTAAATGTACTTTTAATTAAATTAATTAATTAATATAACACATTATATTAAGTATATATTAGAAAGAAAAGACCTTTTATTTCGAACAAGATTGGTCAATGAGTTAGACATATGTAA
Source organism: Allium cepa (assembly GCA_030765085.1). NCBI lineage: Eukaryota > Viridiplantae > Streptophyta > Magnoliopsida > Asparagales > Amaryllidaceae > Allium > Allium cepa. Next base: position 1,003,271,416 of record CM060929.1, read on the forward strand.
CAAGTTATATAATTGTCCATAGAGAATACCCCTAACCCTATCAATCTCCCACTTGCACTTGGGATAAATTGTGGGATCTTACTCTAGTTTCTCTAATCGGTTTTCCAAACCAATTAGGTTAGTCCTTTGACGAACGGGTATGCTATTATGTCTAATCATCTACTCTGTCAATCAATTCTCCCTGGCGTTGATAAACTATTTTTATCCTATGGAACAATTTGGAGTGTATCTCTTGACTTTCAGCTAGCTTTAATTTTTTTTTTACGAACCATATCATGGTATTACTGTCGTGCAATAATGTTATGAGATTCTCAACGTTTGGAATCACCCTAGGCTCAGTTATAAATTTGTGCATTTATATTTACATTGAATTGACGCATTATACGAGGTAATGTAACTAGCCTTTTTCATTGAATTAGCCACTGTCCTTCATTAGGAACATATTCAACTTAAAAATTCTTAACTTGAATTTATTATTGACAGCTTATACTTAATGTCACTTATGAAGTTCGAGTCCGAATACTCCTTCATAGGAAGTTTGTTATTTCTATAAATAATTCTATAGTATATCATAAACACATGAGAACACTCCAAACTATCATTATTTGATATCAATTTTGGATTTGATGTTTTATTTATATATCAAATAAATAAACGATTCTCGATATCAGCATAACATGTATGATTATTCCTATTACTAATGCATAAGGAATCCGTCTTACACGTTCTATATTAAATATTTTAATAAGGTATTCTTGCATATCGTTTTGGGGCATTCCCTATATCTTTTATACTTACTATAAAAGACATCATTTACAAATCCAACATCGAGTATCGAAACAACCAAATAGATTTTAACACAAATACAGTATCAACAATTAGCAGTGTGTTGTTAACTTATAATTAGAAATATCAATGTATCTTTTAATGTCCTTTCTTATCAACACACGTTTCCTCTACATTTTTATTGACAATCAAACTATTTGATATTTCTATCAAAATATTCAATTCTGATACTTTAAAATGATATTTTCTATCATTTATTGGATAATATCGGAAAAAAACCCACAAACTTAATATTGATTCCACTGACTTCGAGACACTTTTATTATTTTTTGTTAACAGTCTATTCTAAATCATTATTTAGAGTTTTCAATTTTAGCACATAGGCACCTAAAAAGGTCATATTAAGCAACAATTTTGTAAGTAAGTTCGAACTAACTTGAGCACATCGAACGGTGATCTGTTACATTAATTTCAACAATTGAAATTCAAGGTAGTATTCTTATTAATATGGCTCGATATATCACAACTGCATTTGTCTTTCTCTTAAAAACGTATTTGTGGCCAATGGATCATATCTTTTTGGATACAACTATCAAATCATATTTTGATAATGTACTTGGCGCATCATACAATATTATAGAGTCGGTACCCTTAATGGTTTAGTTAAACAACCATGAATTGTATATTTCCGACATTGATAAGAAAGTCAAAGTTTCTTTTCAACATGTGGGACTACTTATTAGACATTCTATTGCGATATATTCATTTAGGTTAGTTTATTTCATTTCACCTCGTGTAATCAATTTTATCTTTGGATCGTATCCAGTTATATTTTACTATCAATAACTTCTCAAAAAGATTACTTCACTATGACGTTGGTATTTCTCGAAATAACAATTGTTTCCCAGTGCAACCGAATTGGTATTCATAAAAACTTTATGATGTCTTCTACATATTATGTTCAAAACATAAATTGGTCATGCATTGATAGTCGTTCCCAAACTCCTTTTGGGGCAATTCATATGTCATTCCTCATATACGATTATTACGTGCAATCTTTTGACTCACACAACCTGTTAACTCCTTGGGTTAGGAAATGTTGGGGTTTGTTATAAACGCTTATCTTGTATGATTTTGTAAACTATTATTTGCATGAAATTAATTTTAACCTCTTGTACTACTCTTAAACATAAGACCTTGTTGAAAGAAGTTAACTCAATTTCACTCACACTTAATCATACTTCATTCTACAAAGTTCGATTATTCTTTAATTTTACATTATTGTATATCATAGGAAGCACTACACCATTATAAGCTATTAACAACGGGTAAAAACCGTTGTTAAGTCCAAAAGCAACGGGTAAAAACCTCTTCAACACAGGAGTAGTTGAATTTAGCGACGGGAGAAAACCGTTGTTTTGTGTCCAAAAGGCAACGGGTATAAACCGTTGCAAATTGGGACAACGGCAACGGGTATAAACCGTTGCAAACTGGGCCAAAGGCAACGGGTATTAACCGTTGCAAATTGGGTCAAAGGCAACGGGTATAAACCGTTGCAAATTGGGCCAAAGGCAACGGGTATAAACCGTTGCTTTATGGACAACATGCAACGGGTACAAATTATTGCTTAATGTACAAAAGGCAACGGGTACAAACCATTGCTTAATAGGCAAAAAATCAACGGATATAAACCGTTGCTTTCTGTCCAAAAAGCAATGGGTGCAAGCGTTGCTTTATGGCCAAAAAACGTTGCTTTATGTCCAGTAAGAAACGGTTAAAAACCGTTGCTTTATGCCCAAAGTCACACATAAAGCAACGGTTAACACCCGTTGCACATAGTGTTTTCTCCTGCTTCTACAAAATCACATCTGTAACTCACTACTGCGTTACACGCATATCTCAGTATATATACCAGAATATCAATATATATCAAAATATCAAAATATTGGTACACAAGCACTATAAACACATCGCACATATACCATACATATAAAATTATCAAACTTATAATTACACTCATTGTTTTGCAAACAGAATGCTACCGTGCCGGAATATCATACTTATTACACTGCATTGTTTATTACACTACACTACAAAGATTTCATTAATTACACTACATTGTTTTGCAAGCAGTGAAGTCTACGTATGATAAACACATTAAAAGGATGCTGAGCAGGTTAGCCGAAACTGATATTTCTTTGGCTCATGCTGTGGTGCATATCGTATTCTATCCAATTCCTGCGGAAAAGTAAAAACAGGTTTTAAACTCAAATCATACAGTGAATTTTAGCTTGGTCAAGTTCAGTTAATAGAGCAACGGAATTCCGGTGTAAGCAATAATAATGCACAAGTAAAAGTGGCAGCAAACATTTAAACAACTATAATAACACTAACAAAAAAAACTGCCTTTCAACTTCATCCCATCCCCTCTGCTATACACTTCCACTCACAACCACACTCCTACACACTACAGCACTTCCTCATTTTCTCTGTTTTCATCTCATCCACACTTAAGTACTACATCACACCCCCTACTGCCTATTGCCTGTCAACAACATACACCATTAGCTTGGTCAAGTACTACACTTAAGTAATACACTATTTTTGGGTTTTTGTCCAATGTTGCACCATTTGTACTGAGCCAGAAATCAAGTAATATGAACAAGTTGCTCGGACATATCTAACCTTAAATGTCCACCTCCTCCGAATGCATTTGATTCTACTATTTTTCTTAATTATCTCATTCGAGTATTGTTAAATCCATAATCTTTAAAGTTTGTACGTGCACACACCTATCAAGTTAAATCCAAACATTTTATAATGGTTTTTTCAATAAATATTGCTTGATGTTAATAGTATGTACCAATTTTGCACCATTAATATCCAAAAAAAACTATATTGCAGTATACCTTTAAGTTATTACCTCATCGGTAGGTGTACATTATGTATGCTTAATCTATGATTGATTTTACCTAGAATATATGAAAACAAAAGGATATTGCACATAACCTCGTTATCATAAATAAGCCAAGTACAGGTTTGGTTCTACTCAGTACTCAGGCAAAAGAGATGTCTGCGAATGCGGCGAGTGTTTCTGCTGGTAATCCAACATTGATTAAACGAGTTAATTATATGCATTCTAACTGTTACAACTTTTAAATCAATTATATGCATTACAACTGTAATTCCTTTTATTGTCTGCTTCAAAACCAATCCCCTGTCAACTGCACACTCACATCACATCACAAAACTGTAACAGTCTTCTTCTGACTGCTCCACGGCCTTCAACTTCCCTTTCATCCACCATTTACACTTCCAACCTGGTTCCCTTGGTACCAGTAAGCCATCAAACACAAACTACAAACCTGCCTGCACTCCAACAACATTTCCATATTTCCTATTCAAACCAATCACTACACATTTCATTTCCTCTTCAAACCAAATCACAACCATAACACTTACAGCATAATTCAACTATCTCGACCAACCTCTCTAACTCCTCATTCTGCAATGAACTCCAGCATTACAAACTGCCTCCCACTTCCTATTCACCAACTCTACCACAAACCACCAGTATCAACCACTAGTAAACACTCTAGTAACCACTCCAGTTCCCTACCAAACATTCCAGTCCCCTACCATTTTAGTCCCCTCCCCTATATCATAACCAAATTATTTTACCACCCATTAAACCCAATTAGTACGATACACACATAAATTTTTTTAGCTAATCAATTTTTAGTTTATTGGACCTCCATTCATCGTTCAGGCACATTGATCATGTTTTTTGTTTTTTGATTTTGTCCTTGAATTTTGAATTTACTTCCTAGTATTTGATAAATTATCGATTATCTTGTAAACAAGACAGACCAGGACAAAATACACATGCATTTGCATATGCAGATTTCATATACAGCAAACAAAAGAAAATCAACAATATATGCAAAGAACAAGTCAGAAATATCAATACCTCCGACTAAAGATATCGTATCAAACCCTTTTGATGGCTCACATAACCTCCGGCTCCAACATTCCCAAAGGTCTCGGTGAATTGTCGACATATTTTGGCGGTTAGCTCATCCGACAATAAAATTTTGTCCAACAACACTTTTTCATATGTGGGTGGTACTGGTTTTCAATGAATTACTAATGCTGTGGAATCTCGGCATATAGTACCTGCTATATAAGCATTTCTGGAGTGAATATATGGAATCACATTTACAGAACTGACAAGCTCCCAAACATTTAAGACCACTGTGCAGAGCTACACAAGTCCTAGACCCATTGTGTATGCGATATTTGATCTTTAAAATCATGCAAGATTGGAATGGAAGGTGTAAACTTTTATGATCTTTCTATATCCTTTTTCGTTTTGGAGTTTACTGATTTATTTTTGGACATAATGGCAATTGTGAGTGTCAATGAAAATTGAAACCAAAACAGATATAAGATAAAGACTACGATGAGTATAAGTACACAAACTAGATCGCTATTGACAATGAATTCCTTCTCATCTCTGTCATTCATTCGCTGTCTCAAACTCCAGCTCTGCAATAGCATTTTGAACTTTTACGTGATTCTTTATCATTTCTTGCTATCCCTCACTGTTTCTCAAATCTAATCATGAACACAACCTTTTTTTAAATAACACTATACTTTCAGCCAAGCAAGAATTTAGTGAAGGTTGTGCCCACCAGAACTTATCCATGTGATCATTGTTATTGATTTGCTAAAACTACTTAAAACTGCTTAATTTGCTCTATCCTATGGTTATAGCATTATAAATATTGCTAAATATTCTCTAATATCTTATGACTATGTTAATTTGGATTTGAAAATGTCATATACACCTCTTGTGAACCTAATTATGACGTACATGTCAAACGTGAACCTTTGTTGCCTAACCTCTTTTTCTATAACAAAAGATAATTTGGAATCTATAAATACACATGCACTAATACTCATTAATTTGTTTATATGCACAATAACAGAGTGCAATAAACTCGGTTGAAGCACAAAAAGACTGATTGGTCGATTAAAATAGTACATGTTGCAATTACTTCATCCTCGAAGTTAAGGATTTCACATCTTTGGTCGATTAACTGATTGTTCGGAGTGGAAAACTGAGAAGATGCGATTTCACTGCCTTCTTGACGATTATCTTGGGCTATGCTGAGAAGACGCTCCAGTTTATCATCCATATTGTCCACCTTCATCAATTTTTGCTCCACATTTTGCAGTCGCTGCTCATATACTCCTTGGGCCTGTTTGAGCCGTTTGCATGGAATGGCAGCACTCTTAACTTGGCTAGGAGCTATACTGGTCCCAATACCTCGGCTCCTGCCCTTTACATCTTTACCAAACACTGATATAAAGACGGCTTCATCACCACCACTCGTCGTTTCCTTTTCTTTTTCAATTTTGTCCTAAAAAGTAAATACATATATATAAATAATGAAAAATTAATTTAGAGGCGTTATTATTTGTTTAACATACAAAGTAGGAAGATGTCGCATCTGACGTGCTGCTATCTTTTTTCTTATGCGTTTTCTCCCATACTTGAAGACGTGATACATCTGTTCCCGGACTACTTGAATCGACCTGCATACAATGACCTAAAATTATATTTGGAACTAATGGTATATGCAATGTGATGCACCAATTCAATGGCACATACCATTTCTTGAGTAATCATAGCGTGACTCTTACGTCCCGAATGATGACCATATTCGAGCATTGATCTATTTTGTTTGCCTCGCTTCCTTTTTTCTTTTGTCTCGGGTTTTGATTCGTTTCTTATGAACTCATCCCAATCACCTTGAGCAATTTTCGATGGACAATTTCTCGTTCTTTCTTCGTCAGTGATGAAATGGTCATAATGATTCTTGCGCAAATCATTCTTGTGTCTCCTAAAAGCCTCGGACATTTTTTCATAATAAGGTCCTTTGATAGAGGATCGAGCTCATAATATTTCTGCATAACAAAAAATGCATGTAAATCATTTTTTATTTATGTATTGAAAGCATTATAAATGAATTTAAACCATCTAAGTTCATGTACACAGTTTACATTTCAAAGTATATGGATTTTTACATTTCAACGTACATAGTTTCATCAATCTCTATGAATAAAGTGATCAATCTAAATATCCTATAAATATCATAAAAGAATATATCTTGAAACAGAAACAGTACATAAATATGGTCTCATATGAACCCTCGCTCATTCAGGCCTATTTTACAATCAGAAACAGAAACGGTACAGAAACAGAAAAAATACATAAAAAGGGTGCATATTACAATCAGACGACTATATTTTACACACAGAAACAGTACATAAAAATGGTTATGAGATTGGAGAACTTACCTCCAATTGATTCCACACGTCTTCCTTGTAATTTGGCAGAACTTTTTTCCAACTTGGATATGAGATTGGCACATGATTTCTTACTAGTTTACCAATCTTCGTAGTGACCTTTGAACCATTTTTTCCGACTGGAGAACCGTATTTGTCTATATCAATTTTCTCCCGTTTTAAAGTGGATGATTGTGAAGTTGTATCATTTGACGGTGGTGTGGCATCTTGTGACATTATGTCCTGCAAATTCTAAAATCCTAAAATAATACCAACAACATTATAACGTATATTTCTTCCCCTTCCAGCACATCCCTGTGATGCCCGATTGCCGTCGGCCAAATTATTGCATGGAGTCCCCTCCATAACAAGATCAAACGCCTTATATGTCTTAATAAAATTTGCTCCAAGCGATCACTGTTAAGCTGCTGTACATCTGATATATGAACCAACGTCCCTTTATTGATTTGTCTGATCCCACCAACTTCTCACCACATTACGATTTTTGTCAGTCCGACTGACAAAAATCATAATGTGATGAGAAACTGGTGGGATCAGACAAATCAGAAGGGGACATTGTTTACTATATCAGATGTACAGCAGCTTAACAACAATCGGGCATCACAGGGATGGGCGGGAAGGGGAACATTCATTTTTATGCGGCAGTGATAAAGTCTTCCTGCATCACCAGAATTTTAAACTTAAGTGGATTCAAAACAATATCTAAAATACTGACTGAAATAAAGGATGCAAATACAAAAATATATTACCTTAGCACTGCTGAACTAAAGGGTGCAAATACAATATCTTGAACTGCCTGTCTACCTACAAACACAAAGAAAGAAAGAATAGTCAAGCTCATCATATGTATGTATGTGTATATGTGTGTATGTATGTGATCATATGTAAGTACCTACAACTACAAACACAAAATGAACTCTTGCAATATATCCATCCTTATGGATCCATCAGGATATTATAATGGCATTAATAAAAAATATAATGCATCTATTACTATCATATGACACAACATTTTACATTTTACACCATTTTAAATAAATATTTTGTTAAGGTACAATAACTGCTCTGAAATACAAAGTTAACATATGCATTTGATAAGATCTTCTAATTTTTCATTGTCTTCAAAAGCTGATTGATAAACGGTGGGAAACTCAGTGTCATCCACATTTATGGTCAACCGTTTTGGTGTATGCAAAACCACAAACCATCCGTTATTTTTTAAATCTTTTGAGTAGAACACTTGACTCGCTTCCGATGCAAGAATAAATAGCTCATCATTCACGCTATCTTTATTCTTCAATTTTCCCAAGTTAACTGTGATCAATCTTGAAACAGAATCTATTTTACAACCATTGATCTTATCTTCGACCTTTACCCAATCACAATAAAAAACTGTTTGTTTGAAGTCAATGTAATCCAACTCAATTATCTGTTGAATGACTCCGTAATAAGTTGTTTCTGCTTCCTTAAAAATTTTATCCTTCCCACACGCTCTAAATGGTGTAATTGCTCTCGTGCATACACCACTATCCTGTGTTAGCTTTCTCTCTTCATAACTCTTCGGAGAAAATAAAAACCCATTCACTTGGTACTTCATATAACTACGGGCATCAAACTTCGGCCCGTTAACTAACCACCAAAGAGTTGAGTCAACATCGACGGTCTTCAACAACTACAACAAACACAATAAGTAAAAAAAAATTGTCAAGGAGGTGTATGGTCAACTTGAAAATACGTTAAATATTTAATACATATACCTCCTCACGTAACCAAAAAGTGAAATTTTTAATAGCTTCCCCAGATGTACCCCCGCCTCGAGTTTGAGATTTGGTGCTTTGAACATAGGAGTTATACCTCCAACGAAAAACACACAATAAATACTTTATATATGAATTGATTTACAATCATAAGAATTCAGAACAAATTCATGAATTTACTTCTTCCATTCATCCAATCCGTCGTACTTATCAAGGACCCATTTACGCACTTGTTGAAATTGCACTTGAGTTAACGTTATATCTTTACCATTATCTAGTGCTATTTCATCAGCAAACTCATCATCCTCGCCTAAAAACGCTTCACGGGTATGTTTATGAGTGCCAGCACCTCCTTTTGGCATATACTCCATGTAGTAAAGACTAGCTTCTTGTACAATATATCCTTCTGCAATACACCCTTCAATATATCTTTTGTTACGCACATATCCTTTATATGTTTTCATCAACCTATGAAGATGAATAATTGTAAAATGTAGACATCAATAGCTATTTAAATCGAATAATTATGTACATAACTAAAATTAGTAATTTACCGTTCAAATGGGTACATCCACCTATATCTAACAGGACCAGAAATCAACGCTTCATCGGCTAAATGAACCATAAGGTGAATACTTATATCAAAAAATGCTGGCGGAAAATGTTTTTCAATAACACACGTTGCTTCTACCAAACTAGCCTTTGCTTTTAGAAGATGTTCCCTATTGATCACCTTTGAGCACAAAATATTATAAAAGAGACTAATGCGGTGAATAGCATTCCGTAGATCCTTGTGTTGCGGAAAACAATGCTGAAGCAATACCGAAAGTAAATGTTGCATTATGACGTGGTAATCATGTGACTTCATATTTTTTTAGTTCAGGAGGGTTGATGCTCACATTGTTATGGAAGTTCGAAGAGAATTTGCTCGGCACTTTCAAATTTTTCAAAATGGTGCAAAACCGTATCTTTTCTTCTTTGCTCAAAGTGAAAGTCGCATTTGGTATGGTTACTTTACTTGTTTCAGGATCTTCTATCACCCACAACTTTTGTTTTATACCCATAATTTTCAAATCCTTCCATGCATTGATCCCATCTTTTGACATGTCTTTATGGATCATAATTGTGTTGATCAAATGTTTCGTGACATTCATCTCCGTATGCATAACATCAATATTATGCCGGGTCAAATTTGTTTTCCAATATGGCAAATCAAAGAACTTCGACCTCCTATACCATGTAGGAACTTCTTCATCGATTGTCTCTTTCCGTTTTCGACCAATTTCCGGTATGTTTTTACCAACTTTCATTTTTATATTCGCTACCTTCTTTTCAACTTGATAACCTGTCAGTGGTTTTGGAGGACGCTTAAGTTCTTGGTCGTTGTTGAAATTTGTCTTATCGTATCGAAACTTGTGTCCGGACGAAAGAAATCTACGATGTCCCATGTAACAAATCTTCTTACTTTCAGGGAGATAAACAAATGTAATTTCTTCTCCACAAACAGGACATGCAAAGTAGCCGTGAGTTGTACATCCCGATAAAGTCCCAAGAGCGGGATGATCATGGATTGCCCACAACACTCTAACTCTCATTATGAACTCAGATTTCTTAAATGAATCAAATGTAACGACTCCTTCCCATAACTGCTTTAACTCGTCTATCAAAGGTTCTAAATAAACATCAACATCCTTCCCCGGTTGTTTTGGCCCAGAAATCAACAGTGTTAACATTGAGAACTCTCTTTTCATGCACAAAGACGGAGGAAGGTTATATGGTACTATAATTACTGGCCAACAGCTGTACGGGCTAGTTAAAGAAGCATTCGGACAGAAACCATCTGTTGCTATTCCAAGCGTGATATTTCATGGTTTAGCAGCAAACGAAGAATCAAAAGAATATATAGTTTTCCATTGAGAAGTATCACGCGGATGATGCATTACGGTTGTACCGGACTTGGCACGACCATGCCTGGTCATCGCTTCTGCTATCCATGGTACAATATACAGTCTTCTCAATCTAGAAATTAAAGGAAAATGTCTTAAGGTCTTTTGAGGTACTGTGGTAGCTTTTCTCTCTTCGTCAAATGATGTCTTATATCTTGGTGCGTTGCAATTTGTACATGAAACTTTGTTCGCATTATCTTTCCAGTACAAGATGCAGTCATTAATGCATGCATCATAAGTTATGTAATTCATCCCAACTTGCTTAATGATCTTCTTCACGTCGGGGTACTTTGGCGGTAGCGTGTTACCTTCGGGGAGTAACTCCTTTATGAATTCGAGTAGTGCAGCCACACCATTGTCTGAAAAGCCGTATTGGGTCTTCAAGCTATTCAGTTTCACAATGGCTTACAACTTTGTAATCTCTTTTGGACAAGAAGGATACAATGGCTCTGTTGCAGTTGCACTATCAAAAAATGATTTATCCGTAAACTGCTCACCATTATTAGCATTATCATGCAACTGACTTGTAGGTTGAAAATGAAGGAATCTATCTGCATCATTGATCAAATCCTCCATCCTAATATGTTCGGACTCATAGTATTTGTGGCATGACTAACCGGTTGTTGTTTTGGCTTCTCCGGTATTCTTTCCCCGTGAAAACACCACACGGTATATGATTGAACAATACCATATCTAAGCAAATGAAAATGAATGTCATTTAATTTGAATGTATCTTCATTTTTGCACCGCGTGCAAGGGCACGAATACTTTTCCTTATTGCCATCGTTTTCGGCAACAAATTTAACGAAATTTCTCACACCTTCCACATATTCTGTATTTCTTCGATTAGATTGATTCATCCATTATTTGTCTATACAAAAAGACATACTGAAAGAAAATTACAAGAGCTAATAAGAAATCATGGGTAACAATATCTTATGGCTTTCCACCAAGTTCAACTCTGATATTAACTAAACAAATGTATATTCTTCCGATTTCACTTGAAATTTAACATTAGCATCAAACTGTTTTCAAAAAATTTTCCATTACAACGGCGCCATTTTGTAGCACCAGAGTAATGTCTATGCATTACCCCTCTCCTGATACTTGGCTTGCGCCATTAACAACAATTTTATCCACTTACTAAATATGGTCTCATATTTAGTAAAATAAAATTCATTGCATCAACTTATACCCTAGCAGTCACTATAAGCAGCTATGTCTAACTAGCATGCAGTACAGTACAACATTTAGGCTTTAGTAAATATGAGAATGCACACTACAACACTACTTCTCTTCCATGTTGCAATGTTTGGCTGATGATACACCACACGTACGGGGATGTGTTAGATTATCTCACATTGTACAATTTGTAAAACAAATCATATATAAATGTAAAAAGATCATCCTTTGCATAACCAATTGTTTCTTGGTTCTCTAACACTGTACACTTAAAACATCAAATATGTATTTTGATGGTTCAGATTAGAAGGTGCATCTCTACTTTGGCAAACTGTTAAAGAGTAGTAGATATTGACTATAATCAATCCCCAAAAACTTAATGAAACATCAATCCTAAAAGATGAAGATAATGATGGAACTCAAATGACAGCTTATATGGTAACACTAAACAAACCCATAAGCAAGCATTATAGGGAATAAACTGTTCCTTAACTTGTGTTGCATCCCTTTCTTTATTATTCTAAACTACAAATATAAGCATGTAATCTTTTCCTATTATTCAACCATAGAAACGAATGGATTCACCGTGTACAGACAGCCAGTCGTCGATAATACATATAAAGCACAGAGTAGAAACACACATGCTTGTTTCCAAATAATTTACTGATTTCTATTAATCATGTGTGGATTACAGATTAATTTGTTATCATTGCATTTGACAATCTTTTAACTAAGTTGTGATAAGTCAATTTTCAAGGTGAGTGTAACATTCGTCCTAAATCTCTTTTCAGCGACATGGAACAAGCAAAAGGTGGAAATTTTTTGGCCGAGAAGAATCAGAAAATCCTTGGTACATAGTTAAAAGTTTATCTTATCACCATGAAGATATTCACGTTAAATTTGAACCAGGTTCTTCAAGACTTAGCCGAGCAACATATGAAGTTAAAGGTTCTTTTAATTCTACACATAAGTACTGTGATATAACAATGCACCGCAAATACATGTACATAGAGTTTCCATTTCAATTGACAACAAGTATTATTACAAAACAAAGCTTACCTGGCAGTTAAGCGCTCTCTTCGATTATGCCAATGAAACTCGAGGAACCAAATATCAAAGATACACAGATCTGAGATAATTAAGATTTCAAATTAGATTTTATAATACAAGTATGAAACAAAATCAAATTTAAAATAGAAATCATATAATTAAAAATGAGTACCCAACCTGGAGTAGGTATTCGATAAATTCACGTTGTAATACTTCTCCGAACACAGATCTGAGAGGGCCACTGATTGGCGTTGAATGAAGGAAGAACTGGTGCGGCTGGAAGGAAGATGAGTTCGCAGCTGGACACGATTAGGTGGAAAGATGGGTTCGCGGTTGGATGGAAGATGATTTCACGATTAGATGGAAAGATGAGCGGGTTGAAGCAAATCGAATTGGTAGAATTGGTTTTTTTTAATTTAGATTTTCTTTTCGTTGAAAGAGGACGAAACGAATATCAAACGAAAGGAGGGAAGGAAAAGTGACAGGCCAATTCTTTTTGGCTCCCAGCGAATATTTGGCACAAAATATGCGCCATTATTTGCCACAACATTTACGACGGTTACAAACCGTTGCTAATTAGCCACGGTTGAAAACCGTTGCTAATTGGAACGAAGCGCGCCAAAAATTATGGCGCAAAAGGATGAATTTCACCGCCATCATTTGTCTCCAAAGAAGTTACGGTTAATAACCGTTCCCAATTAGCAACGATAAAAAACCGTTGCTAACTGAACCAAGACGGTGATTAACCGTTTCTGAATGGCAACGGTTAATAACCGTTGCCAAATGCGCGGATGGTTAGTTGCAAATCTCAGTATTTGGTGTAGTGAAGGAGTGACTTTTGAGACTGAATCTGTATTCTTATGAGGTACATATAGAACTCTTTTCAATATACACACTCATTTGATCAAATCAAGTCATTTTTATTGCATGTTATATTATTTACTTTCATTTTATATTCTATGAGCTTATCATAGACTCATACATGTGTATCAAATACACATGTCCCGTGATAACTCATCGATGGACATGATGAAGTACATAAAACCTCTTAGTATTAACAGACTTATTATTTCATGCATCCTTATGTATCAATCTAAAGAGTTCACCAACTCTTCTGACGTTCCCATTGAATAGGAGCTTTGCCCTTAATTGTCTGAGATATAATTAATCAATATCATATGATTCATAATCATATAATAGAATTATTTCTCCAAACCGCTGCTTAGTTCTAATTCGAAAATAATTGTAAATAATCTTAGATACTTTTATATTTTTCAATGCATCCACTACACCACAAAAGGCTTTTAACAGCGTTTGATAAACGCTGTAATATGATACAACAGCGTTATTAGAAACGCTGTATAACGACATGCTGTCGTATATATATAACTTACAACAACGTTTCTATAAACGCTGTTGAAACATCTCTGTGACAGCGTTTATTACGAGCTGTCAATAATATTTTCAACAGCGTTTATAACGTGTTGTATTATGTTTTCTAAACGCTGTTATTAAATCATCAACAATTTCGACAGCATGTTAAAAACGCTGTTATTGAATCATCAACTATTTCGACAACATGTAAAAAATGCTGTTATTAACAATTTCAAGATAATTACAGCACGAATTAAACGCTGTTGTTTCTTCATTGACAGCATTATTCAAACGCTGTCTTCTATATATTTTCTATTAAAAAAAATAAATAAACAATATATTTTCTATTAAAAAAAAGAGCATCCACAATTTCATTTCAGAAATAAATTTTCTATTTATTCATTTTCTTTTTTACAACTTTCTTTTTCCTTTACAATTTTACATTTACATTGATAAAAAAAATTGGTTGCATTTATCTCACATTCCCGAGCACTATTTCAGCCAACCCACTATCATCCTCCTCACCTCATTGTAACTGCCTACCTTCTCGCATACAAGTCCTTGCAGCACCTACCATTCTCTCTAAAAGAATTACAGCACTTCTACACTTCAATTACATCTGGCCACTGCAATATCATCTGTCACTCAGCAACAACCCTACCACCCACTTCCATCCTTCAGCATCTCCTCTGCTAACACTTCAAACAACAGAGCTTCACCACCCTCTTCCACCAGACTGCCATACCTCCCAATACATTAATTGCCACTGCCCTATACAACCTCCACTATCACTGCAGTCAGCATTCCAACCGACCACAAGGTCACCGAAGCCCATACAACCCCTCTGCCATATTTTCCCATCACTGCAATAACAAGTTCCATCACAACTATCCACCTGAAACACTTAAATCATTCACCAACCATCCATCATTTCAACAATCCCCTCTGCTTCACAGTGCTACTACAACATACAAGTGCAACTCTACTTCCCACTGCTCACAACTGCACATATACATCTCAAACATACTTCCACTGAACATCAACAAGCTGTGGCCAGTGCTTCCTCCTCGTATACAACATACATCCAAACTACTGCATCCTCTTCATAAATACACCCATCTTCTCATGCCCAGTTGTGCACTGTTCTGTGCTGAGGCTGTGGAAGTAATTGATGAACTTGAAGAAGGAGTTGAATAATTGTTTTTGGATGGTGGACTATGGTGGGTGGACAGTGTTATGGCAGTGAATGGTAAGGATCTGTTGTGTGTGGTTTGTTGATGAATGTGATGCAGGGTTGTTTGTTGAGGGGGTTGCAGCAGGCAATGTAATATTTACATTTTACACTTCTCTGTCCACAAATCTCTGTTGCATTCCACGCTCCTGCCAACTGTGACCAAAACTGCCAAAACCAACTTTCATCACAAACCGCAACCCACTCTTGCAATCAAACAGTTTACAACAGACACCTTCATCCCACAAACCAAACAACATCAGTTGCCTTAACACTTCACTCCTCTATATTTCTCACTGCCATCTTCCAAATTACAGCTCAACAACCACCAATACCCATACGTTCCCTCCTTGCTCTGTCCGCAAACTACAGTGCCATTCCTCTCCACAACCATCAAATTGTTGTACATTCTCTGCAATCTCCTCTGCACAACATCTACTGTTTTACTCCACAGCATCATTTCAACACCCCTTCCACAAACACAATCCCCTACTTCAACAACATCACGCTGCAACATACAACCAACAGCCTACCACACAGCCATCAATCTTCCACTCTGCCTGCCTTCTCACTGCTAAATCCCCTGCCCTGACCATCTCAGACAATCCCACTGCAGTGCTTCTACATCACACATACCTACCCAATACTTCTTCCACCTTCACATTCTCATACCACTGTCACATTACCACTCTGCTCCACCAGTTTCCAACCCCTTCAGTTGAACTGTGCAACCAAACCCATAGTCAAATCCCAAAATCCTAAAGAAAAAAAATTATTGATTAAACCATGAATAAGGATGTATCAACTTTACAATGCTGTATTCCAACGTCCCTAATAGCTTTGACATATGGGTGAAATGGTATTAGATAATAGCAAAGCAGATCATAACTTTAAAATATCTGAATTCAGTAAGTCCTATAGTCAAAGTGTCACAATTGGTGATACAAACTTACTGTCAATAGCGCATTACATCAAATGAAAAAACAATTTTGATTGTGTAGTTATATACATTATAATTCTGTAACTAAGCAACTAAGTATACATGGTCAAACATCATGTAAATGTAATAAATATACCTTATTAATTTGCACATTCCAACGACATATCAACATTTTATGTATGGGAGTACTGATGCTTGCAGATGCAAACAGAATCAGAATGCGAACCCCAAAGGAAGTAGTCAACTGCATCAAACAATAGCAGTTATTATATGATGGTACACATAATAGTTCACAAATTTAATGCATTACTCACTTTTATTCTGCATGATCATTGACCTATAGGAAAAATTGAACTGCACCTCCATAAATGTTGGATAAAGTTACCCCAAAGTGGCTTTAAGTAGCTGTGGCAACGGTAAAAAATCTTTGTAACCATCAACAACGATTATGTTTGGGGATATAACAATAGTTACCGCAATCATAGCACTCCTAGATTTAAGTAAATCTAACAATGGTTAAAAAGATGAAGAATTATGCTATTAGAAAAGGATGACATTGACAGGAAAAAGGGGTCACAAGTCGTGTAATACTTTCAGATATCATTGCATATGAACGATCCAGATTACAGCAAAACATTAGGAAACAAGTGAATGATTTAAATAAAAACAGATTAGATAGTCAGACACACTAGGCTACCGCATAGTACATTGGGCAGGAACAGAATTCGTGGATCATGCATAATAAGCCTATTTTCCCCATGGTATGAAAAAGCCCTATAGCCATCAGTTGTATGTTTGGAACCACAAATGCTTATGCAGCCATATAACCCAATTCATGCAATCATTGCTGATTTGAGTTATTTGATCAATGTTAGGTGCATTATTTAGTAAGCTGGCTATGCCATGATTATTGGGTATAAACATAAATATTATATACATCGTTCTAGAGAAGAAAATACATAATCATATTTCCTTAAAAAGACTTGATATATCAGTATCCAAAATTTAACCCAAATCATAGCATTGCCATCTTAGACCAAGATTTTAACTATCATGTGGGATTGCGATCAAACATGCTGTATCATGTTAGTGACTTATTTACAAGTTGTATCATGCAAAGGTAATCTGAGAAGAATAGCTTATTGATAGAACTTGAAGGTGATCTCATGGACATGTAGAGCTTGCAGGGAGGAACTGGGAGTTATTCTAGCTAAGACAAGTAGTGATAGCTTGTTTATATGTGGATGAACAGCTTTAGAGTGGCTTTGTTTTTTACCGACCTGTTTATTCATTGTTGTACCGTTTCATGGCATAGTTGTTTACTCTGTAGTTCTTTGTACCTTTTTGTATTTGTTTCTATTAATATCCGGTTGTACGGAAACTCTGCTAACCAAGTTAATTCTTTAAACTTGTTCAATATTGTATTTGTTTTAATAATAAATATGCATTCTTATAGATACTATTATTATTTTCATTATTCCTAATAATATTAATTTTTATGAACTTATTTAACTTTTATAAAACTTAGTTTATTTTTATAAAAACTAGTAAATTTTTAGAAAATTAGTTAACATAGCTAAATATGTATGAAACTTAATGAATTCTCTAGAAACTTAGTCAATATATAGTTAAATTTCTGTTAAACATAGCTAACTTTTATGAATTCATTTTGGTAAAACTTAGTTAAACTTTGCAGACTTAGTTTATCTAGTCAAATATTTATAAAACTTGGTTAATTTTAACAACTTGGTTACTTTATAAGCTTAGTTATTTTTTAAAAACTTTTAATTTTGTTAAGAAAAATTCTATTGGGACACAATAATGGGTATTTTGGGAAAACCATCATATCCTTCACTTTTATACTGAACAGCCATCTTGTGTTTGTCCCCTAGGCCTGCAATTACTTTGAATGGCCATAGTTTCATTCATTACATAGGAAAAATATTAAGAATGACATAAAGCTGGAAGAGTTATTTAATGGTAATTACATAGGAATTTTTCTCTATTGTATCACTAAATGTCATTCATTAGATATTGATTATTACTTTCTCTATATTGAATGTTACTTAGTCTTTCTTCAATTTTATGAGGACTGATAATAGCCACTTCTTAGCAAGCAGGCATGCACACATCTCTTTGTTAAACTATTTTATTAATTCAGTTAAAAGTTATAAAGTGCTTATGAGTCTAAAATTTTAAAGATTTGGTACAAATTTCATTTTGCAGTTTAGCATACTCTATTAGCAACATGTGTAGCTGTTCCACATAACATAATGGGATGAATGAGTTTAGGTTAGAAATGAAGTAAGAATTGTACACTTTTCGCTTTACATTTAAGCATTTGATCTTACTACCCGATATTTATAACATGTAAGTACATATAATTTATTAAAATAAGAATCTATTAAATCTATAATTCAGAACTGAAATCCAGATTTGATTTAATGTTTGGACAGTATGATTTACCTTTTGAATCTTGTTTAGAATACCTTGTTTCCACATAGCAAGTAAGATGTACACAAACAATGTTCTACCTTTAACTTGAGGAGAGCAAAGAAAGCTACACCATTAACTTTGTCCTTTTCATCCTCATCACCCAATATGTCAATATTAATGTCCTGAAAAGAGAGAGAAAAGAACCACAATGTTAGTTGAAAGTAGCTAAAAGGCTGTAAAGTACAACAAAATTATATACTTATTCACACGAAAAAAACAGAGGCCATGGCTTCTGCCATTCTTCTTGCTTTTCTCTATCTGCCACAATTTAAGAAAAACCACATCACAACCTTCAACTTTACAATGTCTCAAAAAAAAAAAACCAAATAAGTCTCTAACCTCCAACTATATGTTTTACATTTGCCCTAAACCCAAACTTCATCAAACTGTCACACTACAACCATACAAAACATCCACACTACAACATTCAAACTATTCACGAACTGCTGTGCACCTCTCCCATCGCTGCTTGCCAACCATAACATCATCAACTGCAGCCAAGCAATAACCGAACCTCCTCCTCTTCCACTGTTGGTTCAAAACTGACATTAACCTCTGCCTACCATCATACACTTCAATTCACACTCATCCTCTCTGCCATTTTTCCCACATCACATCCCTGATAGCAAATCCAACAGTGCATTTCTACAGCCTTGCACGAAACTGCCATCTTCACAACCCAGAGCGTACCATCACACTAAATTAAGTTTGTAATTTTTTTGATATTGTGTCAGCAAGCTCAATAAATGAATAAATATTAGTAAAATGGGTAAATTTACCATTCTACGATACATAAATTGTGTAGGATCCAACAACAAAATGCCTTATCATCACCTGGTTCCAGAACATTGGCTTCTTCCACTGGTGCAAATGCCATGCATATGCTCAGTTCTTGAACTGCTTCAGCATACTTCCTGTTTGAATAACAAGGTAACATAACGATGTTATTGTTTCAGTGACTGAACTATCCAAATTTCAGATGAAGAGTTTGATTGAAAATTGTTCGTACTTGTTGTAGTACAAAAGCATGCCATGATCTCTCCTTAGGCTCCAATTGAGAGGCTGCAGAATCAATAGTCTTTCTGATGCCATAACTGCCAACCTTTGTAGAAAAGTATAAAGTGCCCATAAAAAATACACAAACAAGGTTAGACACGTCCAAATTATAAGAATACTGATATAACATGCAAAATACATTTTTATGTGTTATATTGGTTTCATTTCAGGCGTCATATTAGTCAACTTCTGAACTTGAGTAAAAATGACAAAACATGCCATTCTTATGTTATTGGTAGTTGGTTCATGATAAAATACACCAAATTTGTTTTAAATGATTGTTAAAGTGGAAAAAAAAAAGTTGGAGAAAAAAAGCATGACTGAAACATATAACCTTTGACAGGGAAAATATTAAAATAATGTAAGACCTTACTAGATGTGCTTATATGATTTTCAGAAAAATGGCAATATTTCAGAAAAAATAAATGAAAAAAACAGTTTAAAATTCCACAATTTTCGAAAATTATAATCTTTAAAAATTTCGAAATCAGGCTAAAAATTATGAAAAAAATTCAAAGATTTTATTTTGTTGAAAAAAATGTTATTTTAATTATTTATACCAAACAGGAAAAAGAAAATCATATTTTGTTTTTTTTCCTTATTGATTTAAAATTTCCCCTAAAACAATGTTCCAAAATGATTTTTCCATTAACAGTCACCATTGCTTATCTCAAGAATCTAATGTGCAGTTAAAATAATTTTAACGGTACTTGTTATAAAAAAAAGTTGCAAGTTCAGGCATCATATCCTGATTACTATTCTTGTTAAGATTATATCTATAACAAATGAAGTTTTAGCACATAAGAAATCGCAAAATGCAGCTAGCATAATTACAGTAAAAATTGATCTTTGTATTAATTAAATTACCTCAACTCTTGAGGACGAAGCAAAGGAGCCCGTGAAACCTCATTATGAACTGGCCTCAATGGCGATGTTAACATCAAGCCACGATTCGATTTTGATGCATGCTTCCAATGAAGCCTCTGGATTTTGATGCACGCTTCCAATGAAGACTTCACCGCCCTTCACGCAACATCATCCACCCTTGACAGCAACTCAAAGCACAATCACCTCGATCACCGTAGCTTCACACTCGACTTCGACGTGCGAACTAGACTAAACTTCCAACCACCAGAAACCAAAAATCGCCTTCAATCATGATGTCTCGACCACCGCCTCCCTCGCCTGATCTAGAATCACCTTTACTTCTGGAAAATTGCAATTAGGGCACTATGAAATTGAAAAATAAGGGAAATAGAGAACGACGAAAATTAAATGGAAGGGAATTCGGGCAGGATGAAATTGAGGAACGAGGGAAATGAAAAGAAGAGGGAATAAGAAGAGGGAAAGCGAATTTTTTTCACGAAGTTTAATAATGAGAGAGGGAAAGCGAAATGTTTTTGACCTAACGTAATGTCAGCGTTTTCACGAAAATCAGTTCGTTTAAAATAATTTTTTACTGCATTTGTTTAACAAACGCTGAGAATTATTGCTGTTAAAAATGATTTTTGTTGTAGTGATCACTTATGTTATGAAAATACCACATAATAGTTTT
Organism: Allium cepa; assembly: GCA_030765085.1. Taxonomy (NCBI): domain Eukaryota; kingdom Viridiplantae; phylum Streptophyta; class Magnoliopsida; order Asparagales; family Amaryllidaceae; genus Allium; species Allium cepa. The sequence continues at coordinate 1,003,293,164 of CM060929.1, forward strand.
ATTTCATAATAAATATTCATATTAAAATATAACTATGTTTGAACTAAATATTGGCATAAACATCCAATAGTAGTTTTGAAGAGAAATAAATAAAGAATATAAAATGAAAATAGAGGATAATAACAAAAAAATAGTAGTAAATTGAGAGAATAATATACACACAACGATTTATAGTGGTTCGGCGTTGTTTGCCTATGTTCGCGTTGAATATATTGTTTGATTAATCACTTTATAAACCGAGTACAATAGGGGTTGGACGAACATCCTTAGTTACAAAAGAATATAGATCAATTAGCCATGTAAAAGCCCCTAAGTGAACAACCAAGCATGTATTTATAGACATTGATGATCAAATATCTCCCTGAAAATTCGGCACAAGGACCTTCAGAATTATGTGGACCCACAAGAGGGATCACATGGCCCAATTTCCAAAGAAGAGGGAACGGTACCGATCCTTACTTTTGTGTAATTTTGGGATGTGATCCCTATTTAGCTCCCTCATGCTAAAATTTGTTCGGCCTCCAAATTTCGTGCCAATTGGATTGGTAGAACTCGAGCTATTGCTTGATCTTTGCTTCAGTATGTGTTTTGTAGATTCCTGCCGATCCCTACCAAGGGAAGAATGCCGATCCCTTTAACTTCTGTCTCTTGATGGAAATCCCTGGAGTAGGATCCCCAGGGCCTCCATAATTTGCTCACAAGATCTCATATGCATTGGACTTATAGATCATGAGATATCGACTATTTTCTATTGAAATGCACTTGTCTCCCGAAACATACCAATGCCTATGTTGGAAGTCAATTTATGACGATCCCTATGTTGGAAGTCAATTCATGCTGATCCTTCCTATGTGTTGAACCATATTTCATACTTTGAACATTCTACCTTGCACATCTATCAATTCCATTCAAGCTTGATTTAATGTTATCGTCTGTACTTGACTTTTTAGCCTCATAATCATCACTTTAGAATCATCGGCCTTGATGGATTTGAATCTAACTCGTGCAATCAATTCAATATGATCGGGTTGAAATGCAGGATAACACTTGTCCCCCAAAGTACGTATATTGATGAACATGTCGTACTTTGAACCGAAACAAGTTCGAGTCGTCGAAAATAAATCCGTTCTGTTTTTCGAATAGTGGCTATCCTTCTGTCGAATTTCCCAAAGTATTGTATCTCTCCTTGATCGTTATGACGCTTGGTCGATTTTCAATAATATAAATACAGGATAGTACTCTATCAGTTAATATACAAGTCCGGTACCACGATACTAACAAGCTTTGATTATCTGGTACAGCCTCGAACTTAAAGGCTTCAAATTTGATCTAATTTCTGTTGATTTTAGAAATTGAACTTTTAGACCATACTCAAAGCAAGGGAATAGGGATCGACTAAAAAGTTACTGATCCCTATAAACATGCGTATATATAAAAATAAAATAAAAAGAGGAAAGAGAAAGGGATCAGCTAGAAATATGCTGATCATAGTCGATCCCTCTTCTTTTCTCCTTTCTCTTTTTTTTTCTAAGTGTTCGTAGGGATCGACATACGTTTATCAATTCCTCATCTCCCTATCTTATGTTTACAAGGATCAGCATATTTCTAGCTGATCCCTTTCTCTTTCCTCTTTTTATTTTATTTTTATATATACGCATGTTTATAGGGATCAGTAACTTTTTAGCCGATCCCTATTCCCTTGCTTTGAGTCGGAATCATGGGTCGATCCCCTCACCACCATATGTAAACTAACCTTTCTTTCCAACCTTCACATTTCTAACTTTTCTATCTTCTTTCCATTTACATCCTTAGGATCGAACCCTCCCTTACCTCTAAAAAACCCTTCCTTTCCGTTAAAACATCGTCTTCATCTGTAAATCGAACTTCCAATTTAGCTTTAGATCGTCATTTTGCCTCCCATTCGAACCATACTTCATTCTTCCTTCTCAAACTGTCCACCTCTGTAAAAATTTAGGTAGGTTACTTATATCATTAAATTTTGATTTTATAATGAGACGATGGAGTCTATTCCATTGGCGACAATATGAAGTTTGATGTGATGGAAAATTGAAAGCCGAAGCTACTTGGAGGAGACGAGAAGTGGGATGTGGTAGGGTTCGATTAAAAAGTTTAGAGGAAAGAATGAGAAGGTGGAAGTGGAGAGGGATCGGTCTTCTTTGATTCGCATGGAGGGTTCGGCGGTTTTGATGGATAGAGGAGGAATTGGTTGGAACGGTTTGAAATGAAAATGACCACGGTGTGAAATAAGCATTTGGTTGTTAAAGGGACCGGGATCGGATATTGTCATACTCTCTGCCAATACGGAAAACCAATTTAAAAACAGTGTATGTGGTGGAGAATCCAGAATGAAGAAGAATGGTTTGGCGACTCTATATGAGGTATGAACGCTGCCCGGACTCCCACCAGTCAGCTTGATGTGATTAAAATAGGAGCCATGCCGGACTAAGTGAGGTCGCACCTCCAATCGAGCACGCTTCTTCGATACCGTTCTATTACTTTTTGATTTGATTGGGTGAACTTTTGATTATGGGAGTGTGTCTCGAGGTGGGCGTTAATAGCTGTTATGCGTTACCACCAGTCCGGATCCGCAAAATGGTAGTATCCTATTGTGGGCATTGCCTCGCGTGCCTTGTCACATGTCTTATCGTGTCTACTACGAGTTTGTTTTGTACCATACCTATGGAGTGCTCCCTGAGTAAAAAAGCTTACAGTATCTGTAGACTACGAAAATATATAAAAATGTGTTAAGGGGGATATGGGTAATGCCTTGACGCTATTTTAATAGTTTTCTTTACTATAGACATTATTTATGTAGCTTATTGTACTATGTATGTAGATAGTTTAACGGATCCTTAAAGGATGAGAATACCAAACATCCTTGAAGTTATTGCATTTCACTTGAGTTGATTTGCTGGTATAAGAATGTAAATCCTAACTTGATGTTTTGTGTTTTGCTTTATGCTTGGGTCAGACCGAGTGTCACGACAATTGAGACTCGCCTTTGGAGCTAGGAGCTTTGCCTGGAGATCTACATATTCAGCTTTTGTTATTTCAGTTATTTCCAGTTGTCTATGTCCAGACTTGTCATTGCTTGTGTATTAGAAATTCCTTTGTATTTGGGATTTTCTATTGTATGTGTTTCAGACTCTGATGTTTATATCGTAGCTTCGTGAACTACTATTTATATATTTCGCTGCTTATTGTTGTAATACTTGGTGTCTATGATTTTGTGATTGATTAATTTATTGTATATGCTAAGTTTTTCCAAATATAAATTAACAATACGTTGTTTTGAGCAATTCAAGTTCGACATGTGTGGATGATTGTCAATTTGAAGGGTTCGAAATTACAGGTCGTTACAGAATTTGCATCATTAGTTGTATGAGATGGTATCGTGTGTTAGTCCGTAAGATGATGATTTTGATGACAACAACCTTAGAATATATTATAAAATATAAATGCTAACATTATAAGTTTAGATATATATGTATATGCAGGATTTAACCATGCAGGTACCAAGAATGAAGACTGTACAATATAGAGATACAAGATATCAAGATTGAAGACTCATGAGTATCAATATTATCAAGAGTTCAAGACTTCAAGAATAAGTATTTTTATTAGGAATTTTGTTAAAATTCCTAGAAAAGCACCGACATCTTAAAATCCAATTTATTCTTGGAATGAAATCTACTTCGAGCCCGTTAAAGGGACGGAACCCTAAGTAGGATGGAACCTACGAAAAATCTAGTGGAACATTGTTTTGTATCCGCTAATTTTTATTCAAATGATTTTACAAAAATTATCTTGTTTTCAAAATGACTTCAAAACTTTCCTTTTAAAAGTCAAAAACCTCAATCCTGATTTTAAATAATTTTAGCCTCAAAATCATCTTTAATTTCAAAGTCAAATTACTCCTGATTTTAAACTATCTTTTAATATAATATATTTAACTTTTAGATATTTATACTTAGATTTAAATATAAAATTATAAGTTAAATTCTATATATATTATTCTCTATATTTACTTATGAATTTTAACTATAGTCAAGTATATTAATAAAGTTTAAAATAGTTTAATATGAGATAAAGGTTATTTTCAAAGAAAATCAAATCATCAAAAATTGCCTTGGGATGTCAACATACTCATGGTGACCATGTCGATATAGTGTCAGTTGAGTTCAAAATTTAAATTTCAAAAGAAGTGTCTATTCGCCATAACTCTTCACGAATGGACATGGCTGTTGTTCTTTTATAAATATGGGTTAGTTTCAACGAATTTTACATCATATTTTCTGGTTTTTCATCCTCTTCTTCTTCCACTTTTCTTAATACATATTCTTACCATTACTCTGCTGAAGTCAACATTGAATCGAACTCGATCATTCACAGTTTGATTCTCGATCACTATCTCAACAAGATCCTCGGTGCTAGTCAGAGTTATAGGCTTTTTGCAATCAACTTAGCGAGAAAAGGTGTGATTGTAGCCTTGAAAATCAATCAAGCGAGATAAGGTGTGATTGTAGCCTGGGGGAATCTATTGGGTGAATTTGTTGCCCGTAAAATCAAGTGGTTGTACTTGTTGCTCGGAAAATCGAGTATCTCTACCCAGAGGATTGTGATTCTGCAGGGTGTACCTCGTAGCCTTGAAATCGAGGGTGTAATTGTAAAGATTGCTTTTGAAAGGAAATCCGTACTTGTGTTGCGGGATTGGATGTAGGGTAACTCCAAACCAGCATAAAATCCGGTGTGTTCTTTCCTTTACTGCTTTTTATTTTATTTCTGCATCTGTATTTGTTTCTGTGATTATTTCTGTGTCTGTATATTGCACATATCTGTGTCTAAATTTACATAAACTCAAAAAGGTTTAGTAATTCTTTATAAATACTATTCACCCCCATCTAGTGTTAATCCTAGCCTTAAGATCTGTAATTCGCATTTCTCACAATTGGTAGCAGAGCAACGTTTTCAAAGTTTCATAATCTGATTTTTGAAAAAGCTTTTAAAATGGCTATATTTGTTAATACTAGTTTAGAAATATTCAAATCATCATTGTTTCATGAGTCTGCATATAATCAATATTCAAATTCAAGTTATCTACCAAAATTGTTTGATGTGCAGGAATCATGCTTTATGGCAGTTGAGGAATCAATCCACAATGGACAAATTGTCCATATCAGAAAGAACAAATGGATACTTGATAGTGGATGTTCTAGACATACGACTGGCAATCCAGATATACTGAATGATATTATATACAAAGACGGAGGACTGGTTAATTTTGGAGACAATTCAAAAGGATATGTGATTGGCATCGACAAAGTCGGTAATTCTAAAACTCCTGCTATTACTAATATTTTGCTTGTTAAGAATCTGAAACATAATCTGCTAAGTATAAGTCAACTATGCGATAAAGGATACAAAATTAAATTTGAAAAAAGATAAATGTCACATTAAAGATAATATTTCAACCATTATATTTGAGGGAGTTAGGAAAAATAATATTTATATTCTTACTATGAAAGTTTCAAATGATAACATGTGTCTGTTGGCAAATACAAGTGACCCTTGGATTTGGCATAAGAGATTTGGGCACTTGAATTTCAAACTCTTATCTAGACTGTCAAAACATGATCTAGTAAGAGGTCTTACTAAAATGAATTTTAAAGTAGATAGTCTATGTGATGCTTGTCAATTAGGGAAACTTAAAAAAAAGTTCTTTTAAATTAAAAGATATGATTTCAACTTCAAAACCTCTTGAATTACTTCATCTTGATTTATTTGATCCATCTCAAATTATGTCAATAAATCATAGTAAATATGTTTTTGTAATTGTAGATGATTATTTTAGATTTACATGGACAATATTTTTGAAACATAAAAGTCATACTTTTGAATGTTTTAAGAACTTTTCAAAAAGAATTCAAAATCAATTTTCTTTAAAAATTATAACTATTCGTAGTGATCACGGCGGTGAATTCGAAAATGAAAAGTTTGAGGAATTCTACAATAAAAAAGGAATAACTCACAATTTTTCATTTCCAAAAACTCCACAACAAAACGGAGTCGTAGAACGTAAAAAAAGACGATTCAAGAGCATGCGAGAACTATGCTTTCAGATAGTAATTTACCAAAGAATTTTCGGGCAGAAGCAATTACTACCGCATGTTATATTTTAAATAGAATTTTAATTAGACCTTTAACTGATAAGACATCTTATGAACTTCTTTATTCAAAAAAACCTAAGGTATCTTATTTCAAAAAAAATGGAAGTAAATGCTTTATTTTAGATACAAAGATAATTTAGATAAATTTGATCCTAAATCCGACAAAGGAATCTTTATCGGATACTCTAACAGAAGTAAAGCATACAGAGTGTTTAATTTAAAAACAAACACCATCGAAGAAACAATGCATGTTTCATTTGATGAAAATTGAAATTTTTTGAAGATACGAATGATGAAGAGGATTTAATCACTCAAAATCAAGAATCAATTGAAACTAATAATGAAATTAATCATCCTAATAAAAGGACTAAACTTTTAAAAGATCATCCTATAGAAAATATGCTGGGAGATATGCAATTTTTTGTTAAAACTAGAAATCGACTAAGTCAAATGAGTAATGTAGCTTTTATATCAACTATTGAACCTAAAAATCCAAAAGAAGCATCAACTGATGATTCATGTTGAACAACCACCACTTTTTGAAAATGATAAATTACCGAATCATGTTTACAAACTTAAGAAAGCTTTATATGGTCTAAAACAAGCTCTAAGAGCCTGGCAGATGGACTAAGATCTTATTTATTACAATCAAATTTTGAAATTGGTATAGTAGATAATACTCGTTTTATTAAAAGTAATAAAAATGATATTCAACTAGTAGAAGTTTACGTAGATGATAACATTTTTGGATCAACTAATTTTGAAATGAATAAAGAATTTTCTGAAATAATGACAAAAGAGTTTGAGATGAGTCATATGGGTGAATTAAATTTCTTTTTAGGATTACAAATAAAACAATTAGATAACGGTATCTCTATTAGTCAAGAAAAATATGCTAAAGACCTAATTAGTAAATTTGGTTTGACTACTGCTAGTGGAAAACCCACTCCCATGGCAACCAACGAGTACCTTGGTAAAGAAGATTTCTCGAAAGATGTAGATCAAAAATTCTATAGAGGAATGATTGGATCACTACTCTATATTACTGCTAGTAGACCTGATATCATGAATAATGTTTGCCTCTGTGCCATATATCAATCCCAACCTAAATAGACCCACTTAAAAGCCGTAAAACGTATCATAAGATATGTTAAACGCACATCAGATTATGGTTTATTTTACCCTAAAAATAATTCTTTTGACTTAATATCTTACTGTGATGCTGATTATGCTGGTTGTAAATCAGACCGAAAAAGTGCAAGTGGGACTTGTCACTTTTTGGGGCATTCTTTGGTTTCCTGGTTTAGTAAAAAGCAAAACACGGTTTCTTTATCAACAACTGAAGCAGAGTATATTTCTGCTGCTTTGGCTTGTTCTTAAGTAATATATATGCAACAAACTTTAAAAGATTATGGTATAAATATCTCGTAATCACCAATTTATTGTGATAATGCTAGTGCAATAAATTTATCCAAAAATACTACTCAATATGCTCGAACTAAACATATTGATATCAGACATCATTTTCTCAGAGATAATATAAGTAAAGAAGTAGTTACTCTCGATTATATCAATTCTGAGAATCAAATTGCTGATTTTTTAACAAAACCCTTAAATGAATCAATATTTACTAAATTAAGAGGAGAATTAGGTATTTGTTCAATAACTGAAATATAAAATATAGATATCCATTATAATAAATAATTAATAATAAAATAAATCAAATAGTAAAAATATAAAGGAGCATGTCGACATCCCCCATATACCTATGTCGACATATAACATTTTTATTTTTATTTTTATTTTTGCCACCAAAATTTAAAAAATTGGTTATATATTCTTCTTATTTTCGAATTTTTGATCATTTTCTCTGTTCTCTTTCTATTCTATCTTTTGAAATCAATAAAATCATGGCATTATCTTCCAAATCAAACATAAAATCAACATTTTCGTTCCCCTCTCCTACTTCTGGTCCGTTTCAACGTACTACTCTCGCTCGTGTAACAAAAATGGAGGAGTCTCTGAAGGATGCACTTCAGATGATGACTGAAATTCAAGTGATTCAACTCCGTATGGCAAAGTAACAAGAGAGGCAAGGCAAGATTCTTAGGAATTTGCAAAAATTTCTAATGGATAATCAAGCCAACCCATTTTGATTGATGAAGATTCTTCATACAATAAAGAACAAGAGGCCAGTGAAGAAGAAGGACCCATGGAAGAAGCGCAAGCGGAAGATGACGACAAAGTCGTTTGCGTTGGAGAAGTGTGCTTTGATAAAGATGGGAATCTTGTTGAACAACGTGGAAATTTCTGTTTCCACTATCTGCATTGTTCGATTCATAGATCTCCTATTTAGTTTCTTTTCTTTCTTCTCCATTGTTGTTTGTGTTCCTTTAAGTTCTATAAACGCTCATGTAAATACAACTTTATACGTAATGTGTGTTCTTATATGTTTTAATTATAAGTATTAACATGGACTTTAGTTAGAATAGTTAGTACTAAGTTTTAGTTTTAAATCTAAGTTTTGATTACTTATGATAATACTATCATTATAATCACATATCATAGGGTATTAGATTTAGGGGGAGTTATATATTGTGGAGTTACAAAGTTTAGAGATTGTTTTTGTTGATGACAAAGGGGGAGAAGTATAAAATAGGGTAATTAGGGCATAGATTAAGGGGGAGTTATTAGGATAGAAGTAATATTTTATAAACAAAGGTTGTCATCATCAAAAAGGGGGAGATTGTTAGTCCGTAAGATGATGGTTTTGATGACAACAACCTTAGAATAGATTATAAAATATAAATACTAACATTATAAGTTTAGATATATATATATATATGTGTGTGTGTGTGTATGTATGTATGTATGTATATGCTGGATTTAACCATGCAGGTACCAAGAATGAAGACTGTACAGTATAGAGATACAAGATATCAAGATTGAAGAATCATGAGTATCAAGATTATCAAGAGTTTAAGACTTCAAGAATAAGTATTTTTATTAGGAATTTTGTTAAAACTCCTAGAAAAGCACTGGCATCTTAAAATCCAATTTATTCGTGAAATGGAATCCACTTCGACCCCGTTAAAGGGATGGAACCCTAAGTAGGATGGAACCTACGAAAAATCTAGTGGAACATTGTTTTGTATCCGCTAATTTTTATTCAAATAATTTTACAAAAATTATCTTGTTTTCAAAACTTTCCTTTTAAAAGATTCAAAAATCTCAATCTTGATTTTAAATAATTTTAGCCTCAAAATCATCTTTAATTTCAAAGTCAAATTACTCCTGATTTTAAACTATCTTTTAATATAATATTTTTAACTTTTAAATATTTATACTTAGATTTAAGTATAAAATTATAAGTTAAATTCTATATATATTATTCTCTATATTTACTTATGAATTTTAACTATAGTCAAGTATATTTATAAAGTTTAAAATAGTTTAATATAAGATAAAGGTTATTTTCAAAGAAAATCAAATCGATATACGATATAAGATAAAAGTTATTTGATGTGTGTGTAAAAGCTATACATGCACGCATCGATATACGATATCAGTATTTATTTACTAAGATTTAAAAAATAATCCATGCACGGTTATGTCGTAGCCACCCATACAGAGGAGGGAGAGGAGATTGGCTTGGTTGCAAATTAATTGAAATTTAAAAGGGAAGTTTTGAAGAGAGAATGAGAAAGATTTCCATTATCTCCATAAAACATTATTCTCTCATTTATTTTCAAATTCAATTTTCTCTCTCTTTTCTTACTCTTCCATGGCCGCCACCTCTTCTCTCTATCATGGCCAGTTTTTTTTCTTAACCTAATATTACATTAAAAAACAAAACAATGTTATTCATTTGATTCTAACAAGATCGGACGGCGATTCAAATGATCTAAGAGATGATTTCCAAATCAAGGTGTTACAAAGGGCAAGACTCTCTCTGGTTTGATTCCATTTTATTTTATTCATTTATGATGTTTAACACCGACTTAAACTCATGTATATGTACATTGTATTGCCACTTATTAGATTTGATTTGAAACCATTCCTGTTTTGTCATTTAAACATAGAACAAATTTTATGCTTGATTTTAAAATTCTATATTGTTATTGTTCAACTAATATATGTTAAAGTAAATTTAATTTTGCTATAATAAATTTACTTAAGATTCACTGGGAGGACCATGAGAAATACACTTCATAACTTCATCATAAAAGCCTCGAAGCCTCTTTTCTACATCGAAATCTACAGCTGTATTGTGTTTTCACAATTCAGTTTATTTATAATCGTAGATTCGGTCCTCAAGTAGTTGAATTACATATATATCTATCTTTATGTCATTCGTTGGTAAAATAGTGTTAATTTTAATCTTTTAGTTTATATATTATTTTTAAACTAATTCATACTAAATGTTCTATAAATTTTAAATTACAATGTATATATAATGTTTTAATTAATTATGTTGTTGAAGCTATATATATATTAATTATGATAATGCATTGTAATAAAAAAAAATTCATGTATGTTTATGTGTTCTTCGAATCTAAATTACTAATATTAAGATAATTTTGATAATAGATACACTACAACAAAATAACCTTTTTACAACGGGCAAAACCCATTGTAATAATTGTTTCGCAATGGGCCAACGCCCATCTTATTGTGCGATGTTATAATAAATATAGAAGATTGTACAACGGATGTAAACCGTTGTAAATATGAGTGTGTTCATTTGAAAAACATGATATTGCAACCAGCATGGACCGTCGTAGTAGAGTATAATACAAGCGAGCTATCCCTTTGTGATTGGTCTTAGCTACAACATCCAAAGCCCGTTGTCCTTTTATCTTTTGCAACTATTTTGGCCCTTTGTTGCAAAATAAATGCAAAATAAAAAAAATTAGCTGCAAGGTCCATACAATATGTATGTGGCAATATTTAATAACTAATGAATATTATCGTAAAACAATCAAAATTACACATACTATAAGACTACAAAGCTACATTCGTAAAATTCAAACACGTTTCAAAAGGAATAGATAATTTTTTACATTCACAACGGTCTAATACATAACGACCAATTTCAAAATACATAACAATTAGTTATAAAATACATATCAAGTTCTAAATACTAAACATAACCTTAAAACCAAATGCACATACATACTAGGCCAAGGAGATGAATCTTTGAGCCATGCGACGATTGATCCAACAGCCTCTTTAATAGTGGACATCTCTGAATTTGGTATGAATAAAAAAGCTTCTAATTCCAACACTACATTCACCTATACATTTCATGCATAAGGTCCAAGCTTTATGAAGTGTATCGAAGAATCAGGATCAATGCTTGCTATGGTTCCTTCTGCAACTACATTCTTCTGCCAACTCTATAACTTGCACTTTCTTTTGGCCAAATTTTCAAGAGTATGATGATCATGAATCTGCAAATTGTTATTATTGCGGTGTGACTGCAAGCAAACAAAAAACAGCTAAAACTTGTGAAATGGCATAGGCAGTCATAAACAATATGAATGCGACAACTATTAATGAAATGAGAGTTATCTTAGCTTCGAGGATATTGACTCTTTGAAACATAAAAACCCATAATGTTTGAAGCTGGGCACATGAAAGATGTTTAAAATGCAGAAAACAAAACCTTTTACTAGCAAATCGAACAATCCCCTCCTGAATCACACTACTCTCCAAAAATCACTACTCCAAACCGCACCCTACAACTCTTCTCACCCCAAAACACCAACCTGCACCATATCAACCGGTAATTCCTCCCCGCCCACAAAACTGCAACCAACTTACTACATCACCTCAACTGTAGTCGCCTTCTCAATATGAAATCAGTACGGAAGCTTGAGTATGCACAAAAAAAAACGTTTAGAATGAAAAACACACTATAAAATACCCATTTTGAAACATTTATAAATGTTAAAAGCCTTCAAATAAAGATCCTAGAGAAAATATAGATGGAAGTTTTTTTGCAGGCTGATACATGTACATAAATAAAAAATGAACCATAAGTAAATAGACAAAAGTGCTATATGCATGGAGTTAACACTCGATGGATGTACTTTCTATGAATAACTAAATTGATTATTTATTCGTGTACCATTCTACAAACATTTTATCTGTGCAAGAAAGCCTCCAATTGCTGGGCCAATACTCAATTCTATTCCCCATGCTGTGGTGACCTGTAATGAGATTTAGATATGAAGAATGTTGCGAAACATAAACTAATATCATCTACTTAACATTACACATTTTAAAAGGGGAGTGATAAATACACTATTCTTTTTCCATAATTTAGCATTCATGCTCCTGTATTATTTGCAAAATTACTTAAAAATGGAAATGATGGGAAAGGTAAAGGGGTTCTATTATCACTACAGTGTAGTTATGTTACCAAAAATAGTCCCATTGATTAACGTTCTAGTCGACTAACTTCGACAGCATATGCCAGAAAATAAAATCAAGTGAAAGATAACAAAAGCATTCAAGGAAAAACAAAAAATAAAGAAACTATTAGGATAAAAGCTAACACCTTTATTGGTCCAAACGAACCATTCAAAGCTCAAATAAGAAATCTACTGGAAATTGCCATCCACCGGCTCATACTCATTCCAAACAATTTGTTGAAAATGACACTATAATAAAAAGTGAATAAATAAAAATCAAGAATGCCTAGATAAAGTTTGTAATAAAAAAGGTTGGCAAAAACTGTAGCTGTGACGCCCCACCTCTATACCCACGCTAGCCAAGGACACTACGGAGTAATGCTGTCGACTAGCACGGAGAATAAGGCTGTTGAGGAGCGACCATCTGTATAATTGCTTTGTGCGAGCATCGATATGTCAGATAGTATAACATGCATTTCTTTATCAAGAGGAAATCCGACATACCGACACAAACTCAAATCTACTACACAGTGACTAAAATATCTTCGGAAACAAATATAGAAATAAACATAACATAAATCAGTCACAGACAATTAATATCACAAAGGCGGAAATAGATATGAGTATTACACATAAAAGTGCATATCAGAGTAGTGGTCAAATAAGATCCACAACATCACAAAGGAATAGATACAAGTGCTAGACAAAAATATGTATACATCAAGGAGTCTATATCTTAAATGTATACAACAAAAACTACCAAACTAGAGTAGTTAGCCAAAAGATCAGATGATAGTCCGATAAGTAGTCAAGCAGAAGCACCTGTAAAATCTCAATCTGACCCGAGTATTATTTATAAGAAGAAAATAATAAACGGATCAGTCTAGCTATAAATATCAGGTGAAATGATATAGAATAAGAGATATGACTAAACGTATAATAATCACAATGCCAAGCTGTGATAAATAAGTAATTGAAAAACCAATAAGAGATCAATGAATATCGCAAGGATCTTCTCAACGATAAAAAGGAATGTCATACTCCTAATTTCATTCACCAAGCCACAATAAATGACATACATATCAATGCCAATCGTAAAAGTTGGTGAAACATAAATTCCAGAATTCAACACACGAAATCTAGAAATCAAATAATTCGGAGCATCGACGTCGTACAGCGTGACATCCGATGAACCAAATCATAATCAAAGGGAACAACGACGTCGTACAGCGTGACATCCGATGAACCAAATCACAATCAAAGGGAACAACGACGTCGTACAACGTGACATCCGATGAACCAAATCACAATCAAAGGGAACAACGACGCCGTACAACGTGACATCCGATGAACCAAATCACAATCAAAGGGAACAACGACGTCGTACAGCGTGACATTCGATGAACCAAATCACAATCAAAGGGAACAACGACGTCGTACAGCGTGACATCCGATGATCCAAATCACAATCAAAGGGAACAACGACGTCGTACAACGTGACATCCGATGAACCAAGTCAAAAGACATCGCACAATGCTAGTCTAAAACATAAAATGATCGTCATGATCAAAGAGAAGTGTCAATTACAGTAAGCTAGTAAATATATGAGCTTAGCTTCATGTCCCATAACCACTAGCTTAACTTAAATATTTACGAACAAATTGTAGATCTCCACTAGTAAATTGTCACAAGAGTTTCAATCGAACAAGTCCAAGAATTAACCGACGAAGTAAACGCAAGCGTTTCATACCACTTGTTTTACTAAGCCATTTAATTAGATTTCTCATACGAGTGAGGTAAAGGTTTGTATATACTAATAGATTGGAAATCGGTTTGAGAAAACGAACTTTGTAATAAAATAGTGTTGAAATCATTTGAAGAAAGAGTTTAGATATTTACTACTAGTATAGAAAACCTTTATATTTTTAAGTGACAAGTCATAGAAGTGATTGAAGAAACAATCAATTCATAAAAATTCACATTCGAAGAAGTGAATAAAATCCAAGAAATCGATACCGAATCCATCAAAGTGGATATATCCTAAATTCTCAAAGAAAATGTCATCAAAGTCGATAATAAATGATAGCAACAAATAGGAAACAACACGAATCGATTAAAGTTGGAAATTCAAGCAACTAGGAAAAAAAAGCATAGTAGGCAGATAGGAGCAGGTCGGTCAACCGGACTCCCTGAGTTGGTTGACCGAACCAGAGGTTGGAAGTTCTCGGGCACCAGGTCGGTCGACCGGCCCAGGGGCTCGGTCGGCCGAAGCCTGTAACCAGCACTTCCAAAACAGAGGGAGAAAGTGCCTGGGTAGCAGTTCGGTCGACCGGACCCTGAGCTCGGTCGGCCGAACATGTATACTTGCACTTCCTACCCTATTTCAAAAGAGGTGCAAACTTTCTCAATTTGCAACCCGTCGAGCAACGACACTAAGGGTTTACGCCAATCGACTACCCGACCATAGAAGCTCTTTGGTTCATCACCAAAAACATGATCAAAACATCAAAGTTATGATTTTTAAAGAATTGAACCCAAAACACCAAAAATCAGAATATTCACAAAAGCAATCCAAATCCAAATCAAATGCACATGAATAAGTGTTAGGAATTCATACCTAACAATCGAAGATAAATATAGACTAAGATGTGAGATAAAAATCTCACCTTTGAACCCAAACAAATGAAGAAGAAGCTTTAAAAACAAGCTAAGATCAATTCCTCTTCGATAACAACTCAAGAAGCTTCAATCTAAGCTTAAAAGAGAAACATTTCCTAAATTAAGTTTAGGAAATTTCTGAAATCAAAGAGAGAATGAGTTGGAGAAGATGAAGAGAAAGCTTACCAATGGGTTCTCTTGAGTTTGGAGCTAGAAGATGGATTTGCTAATGAAACTAGGGCTTGGAGTTTTAATTTCCTCTTCCACTCCTCCATTATTATAAAAGCTTGAGTATTAGGAAATGAGGAATGAAGTAATGAAGAGGAGAGGGGGTTGGGACCGAGTTAGTAAGTGGCTAATGGGTTCAGCCCAAACCAAAGCCCTAAGTGAAAAAGGTCAAAATTCGACTTACTCCAAACATATCGAAGCTTATACTCAAAATGGTTGCAAACGGCATTTTGAACTCAATGGAAGGGGTCTCGAGTCCTAATTCGACTGTTTGCAAAAAGTAGCTTTTCGGACCAAAATCCGACGAATGATGAAATATTTAAATAAAATATTTAAATATAAAATCGATAAATATGCGGGTTGTTACAGACTACCCTCCTTAAAGAAATTGCGTCCTTGCAATACTTAAGAAGAAAATAAAGAGTAACAACCATAAAAGCATAACAACACAAAAGAAAATTGAAATAAGAAGTTCGCCATAAAGAGCACGAAAGAGTTAGCACGAACGGGATCGCTCGATGAATTCTCTAGATTCCCAAGAGTAATCCGTAGGATTTGAGAACCATTGAATTCTCACAAGAAGAACTTCTTTATTCCGAAGGCGCTCAACCCCCGAAGCAATGATGCGAGTGGGATGTTGCTCATAAATCAAATCTGGTGAAACTTCAATTTCTACAATATCACCAGGCTCAAGAATAAAAACCGGAATCCCTAAGGCATTTCCGTAGATAAAAGACATGGAGAACGTCAAGAATAGCAGAAAAATTGAGCTGGTGCAACGACGTAGTATAATAACAGTACGCCCGAGAAACTAGAAACTCAAATAATTTGAGACATCAGCATAGTACAAAAACGGTACGCCCAATAAACCAAAGCCCGAATAATTTCGAAACACCGACGTAGTACAAAAACGGTACGTCCAATGAACCGATAAACCGGAACAACGATGTAGTAAAATAATGGTCCATCCATTGATCCAGACAAGACAGAACATCGATGTAGTATAATAAGAATACATCCGATGAACTGAACACCATAAAAGAACATCGGACGCTAGTCCATAAAAGAGATGAGATGAAACTCAATAAAACGAAGTACGTCAAAACGCCCGATGAACTTGGTAAAACGATCATAAGATACAAGGAATCTCGAGCCAACGAGATTGACGCAAATTAAGTTCCTTATGAGAAATAAATATTCCAAAGATTTATGAACGAGGTGGAGAACAAATTTCTCATCCAAAAATGGTGACGCCAAATTTTAAAAGTAAAAACAATAGCCGCGAGCACTAGATCATGGGTGGCATATCTAGTCTCGATAAGCTATAATGATTTAGAAGCACAAGTGATAGCACGTTCTCCTTTGCAAGAGAACGGCATCCAAACCAATACGACTAGTATCGGTACAAATAGCAAAGTCTTGGTTCCCTTCGGAAAACACAAGAATAAGAGTATCGGAAAAGAATTCTTTCAAATAATCTTCTATCCCAAAAACTAAAACTTGCAAAATTACAATTAACTTATGTAATCATCTTTTTAGAAAATTTTACTTATTTGAAGTGAATTTTACTGTGTTTGATTGTCTCATCAAAGCGTTTAGGAAATTCCTATCGATAACGTTGATCAAGCGCATCGACCAAAATTCTTAAAGCACTCAACGGGCAATAAAATCGCAAAATCGTCTTCTAGATAATAAACATGTTTCTTAAAAACTTTTAAGAATATTCTTCGTTCATTTCAAGAACAAAATCCAATTTTACTTATAAATAAATCTTATGGAAAAGATTTGCAAAATTTTAAATTACTATTTTCATCCAAAATCAATAAATACAAGAATGGTCTCATCGAAATATTCATAGAATATTCGATTTATAAAATGGATGAAATAAGCTGGATAAACCGAATGACATAATAAGTCATTCATAAGAATCGTAACGAGTGCGGAATGCGGTAAGTGGAATGCTAACTCCCACAACTCGTAGCCAAATGAAAATCGGTGGCAAGGTCGAACTAGAAAGACCTTAACACCACACAAAAGATTTCTTAGGTGATAATCCTAAGACAAACTCAAAAATACCGGAAAGTTTCACAAACTATTTAGATAAGAGAAACAACACTTTCCTTATCATGAAGGCTTAAAGAATAAAATGATGCCTTCAAAAATTTGAAATCAGAATCTCAAGAAAAAATAGAAATCTGCTTAATAGATAGAAAATGTCGAAGATGAACAGTCGACACGGAAAATAGGATATGGGCTTCACAACGATTGAGCCAATCCTTACGTAAATCAATTCCGAAGCCTAGGTAAAAATCGGTTCGGGAAGAAAAATCACATAAAATAATTTCGACATCAATAAAAAGCAAATTGAGTGTTGCGGATCTACCATCCGGATTCACAATCCTCAAAGAAGTCATCAAGCCCAAAATATTCAAAGAAAAAGAATCGACAAGTTCTTTTGATATAAAAATAATGAGATGAAACTCATATCAAAAGAACTCGAATAAGAAGGTCACAAAATAAATAATGTCATCAAGGATTGAATGAAAAATACCTTGACCACGAGAAGTGTTACCAAAAGCTTGCACAATATTCAGCTCTCCCTCTCTCCTGCTTTGAAGAATGGGACATGTAGATATAAAATGACCCGAACTTTTGCAATAACGGCAAAAGAGAGGTTTCGGGCACTCCCTTGCATAGTGGTCCGTGGAACCACAATTGTAGCATCGTCCACGACTAGAGATAGGAGACTTTGCTACCGGAGTTTGTTGCTTCCCTTTCTTGATGGGATTGGGGCGTTCGAATTTAATAGGCCTCTTCTTATTGTTGTTGAAGTTCTGTTTGGCACGCGCAACTTCAATATCGCTTTCTCTATCGGCCTCTTCAAGACGAAGAGCGATATCAATAAGCTGATCAAATGAAACCTCAAGTTTCAGGAGTAATGGCTTCTTAAGATTCTAATTCAAGCCATAGACAAATCTCTGATTTTTCTTCATCGGGGTATTAATATACTCAATCCCGTATTTAGAAAGAGATTCGAAAGATGCGACGTAGTCTGTCACAGAAGATTCACCTTGAACAAGGTCAATAAAACGCCGGGCCAAAGTTACTTTTTCAGCCTCCGGCACAAATTTCAATTCGAATCTTTCCCAGAATTGCTCCCAAGTGAGATCCGCCTCAACGATTTCAGAAAATAAAGCTTATACCAATCTAACGCTCTTTCTTGGAGCATGCTAGAAGCCACTTGGACTCGATGAAGGTCAATAAGGTTCATGCAAGAAAAGATGCGATCGCATGATTTGAGCCAAGCTTGAATTTCTATAACACTCTCAGATCCCCTGAATGGCCTTCCACCCAAATCGGTATAGTCTCTGCACAAGCGTACAAAACCGGATCTAGAATGAGTAGGCTCTGGATTGGGACCGGCTGCTTGAGCGTTCTTTACTAGATCAAGAAGCTGCTGGGCCGACATAAATACTCTATCCTGGGGAGTAGCACTAGATTGACCGGCACTGGGACGACTTGGTATAACCATTTCTCTTCCTTTAGAAAAGAAAGAAGGAGAAAAAGGTTATTCACCAAATGAATATCAAGTAATCTTGATAGATAAAACAAGGAATCATAAGGAAAATAGGATGAATCGGTACGAAGACTCGAATTAAATCCTAAAGCACGACTCCTAAGATGGACTTAGGACGATGATCCTTGTTAAATTATTCTACATTGTTCCGAAGTTTGGCTCCGATACCAAGCTATGACGCCCCACCTCTATACCCACGCTAGCCAAGGACACTACGGATTAATGCTGTCGACTAGCACGGAGAATAAGGCTGTTGAGGAGCGACCATCTGTATAATTGCTTTGTGCGAGCATCGATATGTCAGATAGTATAACATGCATTTCTTTATCAAGAGGAAATCCGACATACCGACACAAACTCAAAGCTACTACACAGTGGCTAAAATATCTTCGGAAACAAATATAGAAATAAACATAACATAAATCATTCACAGACAATTCATATCACCAAGGCGTAAATAGATATGAATATTACACATAAAAGTGCATATCAGAGTAGTGCTCAAATAAGATCCACAACATCACAAAGGAATAGATACAAGTGCTAGACAAAAATATGTATACATCAAGAAGTCTATATCTTAAATGTATACAACAAAAACTACCAAACTAGAGTAGTTAGCCAAAAGATCAGATGATAGTCCGATAAGGAGTCAAGCAGAAGCACCTGTAAAATCTCAGTCTGACCCGAGTATTATTTATAAGAAGAAAATAATAAACGGACTAGTCTAGCTATAAATATCAGGTGAAATGACATAGAATAAGAGATATGACTAAACGTATAATAATCACAATGCCAAGCTGTGATAAATAAGTAATTGAAAAACCAATAAGAGATTAATCAATATCGCAAGGATCTTCTCAACGATAAAAAGGAATGTCATACTCCTAATTTCATTCACCAAGCCACAATAAATGACATACATATCAATGCCAATCGTAAAAGTTGGTGAAATATAAATTCTAGAATTCAACACACAAAATCCAGAAATCAAATAATTTAGAGCATCGACGTCGTACAGCGTGACATCCGATGAACCAAATCACAATCAAAGGGAACAACGACGTCGTACAGCGTGACATCCGATGAACCAAATCACAATCAAAGGGAACAACGATGTCGTACAGCGTGACATCCGATGAACCAAATCACAATCAAAGGAAACAACGACGTCGTACAGCGTGACATCCGATGAACCAAATCACAATCAAAGGGAACAACGACGTCGTATAGCATGACATCCGATGAGCCAAATCACAATCAAAGGGAACAACGACGTCGTACAGCGTGACATCCGATGAACCAAATCACAATCAAAGTGAACAACGACGTCGTACAGCGTGACATCCGATGAACCAAGTCAAAAAGACATCGCACAATGCTAGTCTAAAACATAAAATGATCGTCATGATCAAAGAGAAGTGTCAATTACAGTAAGCTAGTAAATATATGAGCTTAGCTTCATGTCCCATAACCACTAGCTTAACTTAAATATTTACGAACAAATTGTAGATCTCCACTAGTAAATTGTCACAAGAGTTTCAATCGAACAAGTCCAAGAATTAACCGACGAAGTAAACGCAAGCGTTTCATAACACTTGTTTTCTAATTCGTTTAATTAGATTTCTCATACGAGTGAGGTAAAGGTTTGTATATACTAATAGATTGGAAATCGGTTTGAGAAAACAAGCTTTGTACTAAAATAGTGTTGAAATCATTTGAAGAAAGAGTTTTGATATTTACTACCAGTATAGAAAACCTTCATATTTTTAAGTGACAAATCATAGAAGTGATCGTAGAAACAATCAATTCATAAAAATTCACATTCGAAGAAGTGAATAAAATCCAAGAAATCGATACCGAATCCATCAAAGTGGATATATCCTAAATTCCCAAAGAAAATGTCATCAAAGTCGATAATAAATGATAGCAACAAATAGGAAACAACACGAATCGATTAAAGTTGGAAATTCAAGCAACTAGGCAAAAAAAACATATTAGGCAGATAGGAGCAGGTCGGTCAACCGGACTCCCTGAGTCGGTTGACGGAACCAGAGGTTGGAAGTGCTCGGGCACCAGGTCGGTCGACCGGCCCAAGGGCTCGGTCGGCCGAAGCCTGTAACCAGCACTTCCAAAACAGAGGCAGCAAGTGCCTGGGTAGCAGGTCGGTCGACCGGACCCTGAGCTCGGTCGGTCGAACCTGTATACTTGCAGTTCCTACCCTATTTCAAAAGAGGTGCAAACTTCCTCAATTTGCAACCTGTCGAGCAACGGCACTAAGGGTTTACGCCAATCGACTACCCGGCCATAGAAGCTCTTTGGTTCATCACCAAAAACATGATCAAAACATCAAAGTTATGATTTTTAAAGAATTGAACCCAAAACACCAAAAATTGGAATATTCACAAAAGCAATCCAAATCAAAATCAAATGCTCATGAATAAGTGTTAGGAATTCATACCTAACAATCGAAGATAAATATAGACTAAGATGTGAGATAAAAATCTCACCTTTGAACCCAAACAAATGAAGAAGAAGCTTTAAAAACAAGCTAAGATCAATTCCTCTTCAATAACAACTCAAGAAGCTTCAATCTAAGCTTAAAAGAGAAACATTTCCTAAATTAGGTTTAGGAAATTTCTGAAATCAAAGAGAGAATGAGTTGGAGAAGATGAAGAGAAAGCTCACCAATGGGTTCTCTTGAGTTTGGAGCTAGAAGATGGATTTGCTAATGAAGACTAGGGCTTGGAGTTTTAATTTCCTCTTCCACTCCTCCATTATTATAAAAGCTTGAGTATTAGGAAATGAGGAATGAAGTAATGAAGAGGAGAGGGGGATGAGACTGAGTTAGTAAGTGGCTAATGGGTTCAGCCCAAACCAAAGCCCTAAGTGAAAAAGGTCAAAATTCGACTTACTCCAAACATATCGAAGCTTATACTCAAAAGGGTTGCAAATGGCATTTTGAACTCAACGGAAGGGGTCTCGAGTCCTAATTCGACTGTTTGTAAAAAGTAGCTTTTCGGACCAAAATCCGACGAATGATAAAATATTTAAATAAAATATTTAAATATAAAATCGATAAATATGCGGGTTGTTACAGAAGCCAAATACGGATTAGTTAATATATGCATTTTTAGATGTAATTACATCGTGACAAGGCTAAACATAAGCATAGGTTCCCTACTTCATTATAATATTAGCAGTCACGATTATCATGTTCCAAAAATATATATTTATTTTGGGTTATACCTACAAAACAATCATTAAAACCAATATCTTTCCCCATTCATAACCTCGTAACAAGGCCAAACCTAGTTTGGAAACCCGATTTCGAAATTTTGCGACCAACAAAATTAGTTGAAATAAATGTGTTGTGACTACTAACGTTTTCGCACTTACGGTATTCTTCCAAAAATAAAATCTTGACATTGCCTTTTGTGTGTTTTCTGTTATAGTTTTCTCATTTGATGTACCATGTCGGTGATCATACAATAGTACATATTTACTATAAATTTAGTTACCCAGACTAAGTAGGCAACATTATTTTTGGTATTTAAACCACATATTAATAAACAAATGATGTAGCTTTAATTAGCTCTATGGATATTGTGGTGTGTGTTTATATGTATCGCTGGGAAGACTAGTTTCAGCTTTTGATGAGGCACTTTAATTATGTAGGTGGGTCACCTTCCTCTTCTACGTCGGATGTCCATAACTTAAATAATAACGACGCATTAGATAAAATTATTTCAACGAAGGCTGCTAATTCGCCTTAAATTGCTGGCAATCATATTGTTACTGCAATCCATCATCTTAATTTTTTATGGTTTCTTGAATATGTAAGTTGTTTATCCTAGTTTTGTGCAATAAAATATTTGTTTGTCAAAATAATTTTTCAAACAACATTTGAAATCAGTGCTTAATTGCTTTCATATTGTTATTATACTTCAGCGCAAGGCTACTGCTATCAAAACATCACCAAACACCTTTCTGGCACATTGATTTTGTTAACCATGATAAAAAAATTGAAATATGCCCTGATTTGTTTCCTATTTAGCTTTTATATATAACAAAAAAATAGTGTGAAAAGGGTGTTGGCTTGATTCTTGGTGCTTTTTAAACCTATAACGTAAAATGGATTGAAAATATATAATAACATACAAATTTAAAAGGTATGTGTTGGCTGAATAGGATGGTTAACCTGTTTGGAGCTCATTAAAAATGCACATCACCTACGACTTGCAAAAATACAATCACTATGAAGTTCAGTTCCCAAACTGATTTTTTAAACTCTCACTTTCCAAACTGGGTTTGGAAACTCGGTTCCAAACTGGGTTTGGAAACTCGGTTCCAAACTAGGTTTGAAAGCTCATGGAAATTCAGTTCGAAAACTAAGTTTCAGTTCCAAAAACTGAAATTAAGTTTCCAAACTAAATTTGGAAACTCAGTTTCCAAACTTAGTTGCGAGTTTCCAACGTCAAATCGCATCAACTTGTGTATAAATGAAAGTGGTAATTATGTGTTGGTTGTAATACAAAAGACAAGAATCATAGGAAGACACTCAAGTAAATACTATTGTTTCATTGGTTTTAAATTGGAAGTAAAATTAGGGAGCAATATTCAATATTCATTGACCATAATAATTGCCATTCAAGTTATTCGCTTTCCATTAAAGAGTTGCGTGTTCATGAACGGAGGGAGGAATCCCCTAGGATACCAAGGCTCACTATTAATATTTTATATACTTACTTCATAAAATATTTTTAAAATTTTAAAAGCCAACTTTATATTTAAGTGTACCCGGATTTATAAAATTAGACCCTGACTATAGTCAAAGGAACTAGAGCATTGATCCATTTCAAGTGTGTTACTCCCACTAGTGTGAGCTTAGAATCTTGCTTTTTGTGGAATAAAACTAACATCATTAGAGGCCAAAATACACCATGGGATGCATATTTGGCCAAGCACGTGATGAATATTAACTTTCAGAAAATAGAATTTAGTGCTTTGTTTAAATATAACTTATTTAACATGCTAATATTAATTATTTCCATGTAAAAGGTAGATAGAGCATTGTTTTTTATGGGTACTATTGAAATAAAAGTTGATTTTTCCACTCATCTTATTTTTCTTCGGCATTAATTAACATAATTTATTTAGTTCGCAACTTTCATTTCACCGGAGAAGGTTAGCATATTGAAAGATAATACATATTAGTATAATTAAGAAAGAAATAAAAAAAATACCTTTCATCCATGAGTTCAAGAGCTAGAATTCCAAATCGATCAATGAAATCTGAAAAGGTTATTCTAGCAGGATAACCAGCGAGGCTAATACAAATAGCTTCTAGAACACCTTGAGGAAAACAACCAAGTAACAAGCTTGTGAACAATTTATCCGAAAGTTTAAAAATGAAAGCATAACTACATAACAAAGAAAAATATCTTGGTGTTCCAACAATAAATTCATCACCTGTAGGAGATGATAATACAAATAGGATAATCATTTGAGAATTATTTGAATTTGTATTAAATAACATAATGTAGAAGTGATGTAAGCATTTAATGGAACATGAACTATTCAATTTCAAACCTTATGGAAACCCTACAATAATTCAGCAAATGAAATCACAATAATAGCTCATCAAAAATAGTGCTAAGCATAAATAGCAATATACCTGTCGAAACGAAGCGATGGGCAAATTAGTTCCACAATTGCTAGCTAAGGCGATCAAAAATTTTGATCTGAAGAAAGAAGCAAATTAATTTAAAAACTTAAATTAATTTAAAGATATGAAATACAAAATTTAAATTAAACTGATGTAAAATAAATCAATTCAAAATCAAAATTCAAAATATCAGATACACGAATAAATTGATTGAGGTTAACAGAATCGAACCTTAAATTCAAATAAAAAATTCGAAAACGCAATCGCTAACTAAGGTGATCAAAATTTTGATATGAAGAAGAAAAAAATTAATTAAAAAACTATAAATTAATTTAGAGATATCAGATAAGAATTCAAATTAAACTGATCTAAAACAAATCAATTTGTATATACAGTAAATAGAAGGAAGAAGACATAAAAATTAGCAGAATCGAACCTTAATACAAACTAAACATTGGTACTACTAATTTATTGCCTACAATCTGAACAACGATTTCATGAGTGGGGAAATATGACGCATCACTAGAGGAAAAACCCTAGATTACATGAGCCGACCACATGGAGAAGAGACGTCTTCGGTTGTCATCTATGCTATGAAGAAGAGAAGTCGTCAGATTTCACATGGAAGAAAAAGCCTGAAACCCTAAATGGATTTTGCATGGAAGAAGATCCTGAAACTAGATTTCGCATGGAAAAAGAAGAATCACGTGGAAGAAGTTGATGAAGAGAAGCCGTCAGTTTTCACGTAAAAGAAGAAGCTTGAAACCTTAATTCGATTTCACGTGGAAGCTTGAAACCCAAATGGATTTCGCATGGAAGAAGAAGCCTAAAACCCTAATAATGAAACTCAATTTTGTGAGTCCAGGAAATACTAAGCGTGAGAAATCAAATCGGATATGAAAATTACCAGGTAGTCCTATGTTAACGAACTATTTACCCATATACTGACTATTATAACACTTAGGGTTTTGTTATCATGTGCTCTAAGGGCACATGTTAGCAATGATTGTTTCAGGCTGAAAGACCAAAAAAACTAAGTTAAATATCTATTTTACCCTTAAATAAAAGTGGATATGTGAAAGTCAAAGGGGCTACTTGGATAAATTCACAATCTTAATCATGTGACCCAAGGGCACATGATAACATTTCCATAACACTTATTTGTTATAACTTGAATTATTTACCCATAAAATTATTGTAAGTGTTATCTAACAAAATTACTAAAACTATAACGTACATACAATGTTTGACAAAACACGAATTCCTCGATTTTGTATTTTATTTTGAAAAACTTCGTATAAAGTTACGTACTAATAACTGGAAAGTAAAATTAAGTCTATTGGAATAGTAGTTATATCCTTCTACGACGTCTAAAATAATCGAAGGCAACGACAATCAACCGTTATGAGTTGTTGAAAATTGGCATACACTACAATGTGCAAAAGAAAATAGTTCTAATGGAAATCTATTACAACGAGCAGACAGAGCTAAAAACTGATATCTAGTACAACGGGCCAAAAAATGTTGTAATATAACCCTAATAGATCTATACTACAACGGGCCAAAATTTGTTGTAATATATCAATATTACAACGGGTTAGAACCATTGTAATAGAGCCGAGAATTAGAATCTATTACAACGGGCCGTGAATCATTGTAATATGAGCATATTACAACGGGCTAGCCGACAAGGTTGTAATAGGTATACCTGAAGATGAAAAATTGCACTTATTACAATGGGCTTAAGAAAATCGTTGTAAAAGTTATCTATTACAACGGTTTTTTGTGGCCCATTGTAAAACATGTGTTGTAAAATGATAGTTTTGTTGTAATGATAAGTATAAATCATTTTTAAGATTGAATACAGTAATAATTTGGTATTCGTAAAAAAGGAAGGAGGGGTCAATTAAACCACCACCATGTCTCTTTCCTCTTTAGGTTCTTGTTTGATTGGATCTAGATTATATATATAGAAGTGACAATATAGATATCACATATGTGTGTGTCTAAACGACATATATGTGCTATAATACAGAAAATATACACATATTATAGTTTATTTAAAGACACACACTTAGGCATTTATATTCCGATATTCTTATGAAATTGTCATATGCATATGTAAGTATAATATATATGTATATATAATAGATATAAATCATAATATATATATATATATGTGTGTGTATGTGTGTGTGTGTATTTGTGTATGTATGTATAGTTATACACATGTTTGTACTTCGTTATGCTATCTTTTCATGTTGTTAAATACATACATGATATATTTGAATAAACATTTAATCAAATTAATTAATAATGATAAACATAAAATAATTTAGACAAAATATGATTCTATTTGATAAATAGGTTGGACCTAATGCTAGTTAGCATACTTCATAGTCCCATCAATATCTAAATAGAGCGAAAAGTAATTTGCCCATTTCACCTACTATGATGACAGGCTGGACCTAACATTTTGTTGAGAAAACTCAAGACCATAAAGAAGATTAGTAGCATAGTTAAAGGTATGTTAGAAGTTATATACGATATATAATTAGTAAAGTGTTACTTACCGTTTATAGGAGCTACAATTTATTGAGCAACTTCAAGGTTGTACTATCATGATAAATGAATCCTAACAACTATTGAAGGAATTTATAGCATTCTATATTTTAGAGTTTTTAGGAGATGTAAAATTCAATGGGAGCCTTATTAGATAAATATAATAAACCAATTTTATAAGTATAAGAACATTAGTGATGACAAGCACCATTGTCCAAGTGGCTAAATGATTCGACTTTGGTGTGAGAGGTCACAAGTTCGAAACTTACGTAGCGTGATTCGAACATATATTGACATGTGAGTTGTGATATGTTGTCCCAGTGACATGTTGTGTCTAAGTACCATTTCCAAAAAAAAAAGAACAAAAGTGATATCAAAATATTCTACTAAAATAAATTTGCGCAATTAATAATTGACAAAATTATTTATCGAATAAAACGTACAAAATGAAGTGAATTAAAAGATTGATAAAGAAATGTAGTATATACTTACCAATAATTTTTTTGGCCTGTTGTCTCTTATAGAGCCGTACAAGAGCTAAATTATAAGACCATAAAAGTATTCATATATTGGTCACTTCAGTTTTAATTTTTTCAAGACTGTGTATTGTATTTTATGATTTCTGAACTCTAAAGCAATACAAAAGTAAGGTTATCTCTTATCTATATTCGATCACTATAAGGACCCGCTATTTTTAGAATATTCGCATCCGCACATGTCAGACTTGAATAATTCAAAATACCGAATTGTTAATTTAAATTTGGCAAAACCGAATATATACAGTAAATAAATAATAACAGATCACAGACATAGAGTAATAAGTGCAGCGGAAACAAAAGATATTAGTTCATGAAGCTATTATATATATATATACATATATATATATATATATATATATAACAGAGTTAAATAAGTTACAATAGAAGTCTCGAATAAATTAGTTAAATACAAGAATCGGAATATATCACTAGAATCAACTGAATATCTGAAAGCTGGATAGATAGCCGAATCTCCAAGTGAAGCTCCAACTCCAAAGGTGAGTCTCGAATACCGGTACGCTCAGTCTGACCCGAGCGTAAAGCAAAACACAAAACACTCGAGTCAGGATTAACATTCTTATATCAATAAATCCAACTCAAGTGAAATAACAACTGAAATACAAGTAACTCAAAGGATGTTGGGATAACCATCCCTTAAGGATCCGTTAGACTATCTATATATAGTAGTGTGCGCTAAGTAGATAATGTCTATCAGTAATATAAAGTATCAAAATAGCGTTAAGGGGTTACCATTAACCCCTTTAACACATTTTATATAAGCGTCATAGACTATACAACACTGTAAACTCCACCGCAAGCTAGTGGGCTATCAGGGAGTACTCCATAGGTATAACACAAAACAAATTCGTAGTGGTCGCTTATAGGGATACAAGTATGACAAGGCACATGAGGCAATACCCAAGGTAGTGAAACTACCGTTTGCCTGATCCGGACTGGTGAGAACGCATCGCCGCAACGATCGCAACACCACGAAGCAACACTCCCAAAATTTGTAGGGTGCACACCAATCAATAACAAGTAATGAGTAGTTTACGAAGAAGTGTGTTCGCTCGAGGTGGCTAACCCCATTTGGCACGGTGCGACTCCTGCTTTAGTCATTTCCAATTTGGCATAAGTGTCAAGGCTATCCATTATCGTTCTTTTTCTTCAGTCATCACGTACATCATTCCAACCACTTCATTCTGTATCACACTCCGCATATAGTTATTAAAGTGGTTTTCGGTTTAGACAGAGAGTATGTCCATAACCGATCCCGGTTTCTTTAATAACTTTCGTAGTTATTACACCGATTGGTCGTTTAATAAATTTCAAAAACCAAATCAGTTTCAATTGGAATAAGAATTCTTACGCCATCATTCCATTTGTCTTTCTATATCAATTACCATAATTTACGTTTCAAAAATTCCAAATTACTATTTCAAAAGATTATAATTCAATCTCAATTTTTATTTAAAGCAATTCAAATATTGATTCAAGTTCGTATATAAATTTCATTCCGTAATCATTTAAATTAATTTAATGTAACACTCAAATCAATTTAAATTCATTGATCGATTTCATTCAATATTCGTAAGTTATTTTATCATTCAAAACAATTTCTATTTAATTTCCAATTCATTAAATCAATTTAAGTTTTCCTATATCATACCAAACTTCCAAATTTAATTAAATTAAATTCGACAAATCAAATTCTTTAAATTTCAAGTCTTATATTGAATTCAGCAAATCACATCTTATTTCTTGTTGAAGAAATCCGATTTCACTTATTTACTTATTTAATTTAAACAAATTTCCAAAACTTACTTGTTACAGAACTCAATTTTACTTATTAAAGAAGTTCAATTTCACTTGTTAAAGAATTCAATTTTTATTTAACTATTAAATAATTCAATCTTATTTAATTTTTAAATAATTTCAAAACTTAATTATTAAATAATTTCAAAACTTAATTATTAATGATTCCAAATTTTAAAACAACGTTCTTTCATCATCTACTAGGTTAATATTTTGTTTCAGATTATTAAATTTTAACATTTAAATTTCACTAGAATTCAAATTCCAACTTTATTTCAAAATCTTATTATTTATTCAAATAAAATCTTTATTTTATTTTTAAATCAAATTATTGACCAATCGGGTTTTATTTAATTCTCTATCCTACGTCAAAGTTTATTTGGGTATTTATCATTTCAACCCGATTTCATTTCAATTCACAAATCAAAGCATAGCGAAGGGAACTTGCAGTGTGATAACTGGGATGGTGCCAAAGTAAATAAACAAGCAATAGAAACCATCAGTAACAATCCAATAATAAATTAAAATAATCCCGAAATAATCGTATTAATTTACATCTGTTGTTTATGCAAATTAATATAATTATTTCTAGAATCTACATTATCATTTCGTGTAGACTAAAGATTATTACACTAATTATTTATACGGTTCTTCACTTGATATCTATTATTCAATTTCATACCACATCAATTATACAACATACATTCAATGGTTCAAGGTGTAGTTAACACTATTTCTATGTGTCAATTTATTTAACATTTAAAAGGGTCAAATTATAAAATTTTAACTAATCAAATTCAACACATATATCAGTTTCACATTTGTTAACTCCTACGTCAATTTCAATTGTAATTTATTTATCACTTCTTAAATGAACAATTTAACGTCCAATATCAACATCAAACAGTCAATCATTTATCAACCAAACTGGATTATCATTGTATAAATAACAGATAATGGTGTTAGATGTCACAAGTGAACTGATACAGGTAATAACATATTTATAACAGTGTAAATAACTAACAGCAGCATATTTCAATTGTCGTTTCAATTGAAATCAAATTTAATAAATAAAAGGACATTAATCGTGAGTGATTGCTCACCTTTCGAGGCTAGAAAATACCGAATATGACACAGAATTGAGTAACGAACCCAAGCACGAATTCTGAAGTTAAGCGAGACTGAAATGGATTCAACAAAGCTGATAGATACGAAATATAATAAATCGAATCAGAACTGGATTGATGCACATAAAGATCGAAGCAAAAGTATATTATATTATTGTTTTTGTTAAAACCAATATTCGATTTAAATTACATATAATATTGACATATCTACCCATTTCATTTATAAAATCAAACATATGCCTTAATACCCAATAATATATACTTATATACACCACTATATACATATATATACACTTTGAAATCAACAAACAATATAAATTCACATAGATATGCTAATACTTACACAAATAAATAGTATATACTATATTAGAAATCAATATATGTTCCATAACAAATAAGCTAATATATATCTAGACATATAATATATATAAAACTGCACTTACCATCCACACACACACATATATATATCTATCTAAATCCATAAACATCAAAATCTTTATATTTATGTGTAAAAAAATAATATAACCCACGTCAAAATCTATTCTTTTTAACACAAAACCCAAAATAAAAAAATAAAAAAAAATCTATATATACATTCACTTCAAAGTTAACATAATTAAGCATATATATATACGTATGTACTTTCCCAAAGTATTATTACTAACATATTATAAATAATATACATCTCAGAACCTTAACAAACAAGTTTATATACAAATAAAAGCAACGTATATATACTGTAACTTATGTACACTTTACCAAATACACTGTAACATATATATATACACACACACATATATATTGCTGTGAACATATACTTTAACAATATATATTAATTTATACTTATAAACACACACACACACACACACACACACACACACATATAAATACACTTATTTGCAGACCCAAAATATGCAACCCAACTATATGCAGCAGAAGAAAAAAAACTTATATTTGGGAGAAGATGTTGACAAAACAATATCCCTATATACGCAAACTTATACCAGTATATATTGTTTGATTTGTAGACTAAAATAATATGCAGGCCAAAAAGATTCAAATCCAACTAAATGTGATAGGTAGACAAATGTACAGACTTACACTAGATTTACATACTGTCCTCATATAGACTGTTGGATCAACTAATCCCACTATATAAACAACTCATCCGACATTCATTCATAGGCTTTATATAAAATTCATTATACTCTATATACACGTATATATATAACTTACTCTTTAAACAGAGAGTCTCGGCTGAGCTTGGTCAAGTTCGACAAGAGATCGACGTTAGGCGATGAGAGAGCCGTAGAGCGGTTGCGTGGCAGCACGTGGTGGTGAAGCGACGAGGCTTCGGCTGCCACTCGGGAATGGTGGTGTGGCTTTGATAGGAAGGCGAGTTCGGAGGTGAGGACCGAGAGTAGAGGCACGGAGGCGAATAGATGCTCAGCGCGTGGAGGATGGGATCGGATCTGGCGTTCGGTCGCACTGACTCAAAAACGGCGTCGAAGAGGAGAAGGCGGATGGAGTTGCGTGGTTCTCTGCATGCTCAAGCCGAGGACGGTGGTTTGGAGATGACTGCATGCGAAAGTGATGATAAGTGGTGGACGTGGAGTATGGCTAAGGGGTGGCGATCGATGCTTGTGTGCTGTGATGGATTGTGGGCTTCGGTAATGGTCAAGTGCAGAGACGATAAGGAAGGGAAGGAAGCGTAGATGTGGTGGTGGTGAGGAGGTGCTGCTCGCACCGTGTTGTGCTTGCGCGGTTATGTTGATGCAGAAGATAGAAACCGTTGATGCTAGCATGCGAGAGAAGAATGGTTGTGAACTGGTGGCGAAGGGAATATGAAATGAAGATGAAGCAAAATAATGACAGCGAGTTATACGAAATAGTTCAGAGAAAGTGCAAACGTTTATAATACACATTTTCTTTCCAATGAACGAATTAAAATTTTGAAACCTTGAAAATATAAAAAGTCAGTATCCTTGAATTCAAAGCAATATTTAAAACTGATGACTACTGATTTTGAACGGTGGAATATGAAAGACTGGATTGGAAACAAAAGATTTTACAAACCGGTACCGATACGAAATCGTTTCGTGGATTCCGCTGTGTACCGGACTTCAAAACACAGAATTGAATATATCGCAGAGATCAACACGATGAGACGATCAAAACGGTGTACAAATATCAGTGGTACGATTGAATTATAAAAATTCGAATTTTCTATTAGCGGAAAATGCAGCAAAAACGCAGAAAAATAAGATCGACGGAGCTAAAGAAGTCCGAATTTGAAAAAACGAAAAATGACGTCTTCCTCAGAAGATGGTTTAGAATTTTTCAATATAAAAATAATTAGGTTTCGAAAACATTTTATTTTCATCATTTCCTAACTGATTAAATTGAAATAAAATTACACACGAAATAAACTTTCATAATTTCGGATGAAAATTTACCGATTGCTATGTTTAACTAGACGCGTTTCAAATATTAAATTGTTATTTCAAAATTTTATTATTTAAAATTTCACAAAATTCAATTAATTAAATAAATAAAACGACAAAATTTACGGGTCGTTACGATCACATACAGAAGTTGTATGGTGAACATCGCATTCATATTATACAAATTTACAATGAAAATATTTTATTCGAATATGCAAGTAAACCATATGCTGATCATATGTTCAATGCGAATGAATACAATAAGGATATTTTATATTTGAAACAACACCAAGAACTATAGAATGACCTAGGAATTCGGTCACTGAAATTTCAGTTTGATCAATTTACTTAAGTGCAATTTATCCGATTTAAGGATAATTGAATGTATTTTTGTAAAGAATTTGATGCAACCTTGTAGTAAAAGGTTTCTCTTTTGAACGATTCGACTTTTCGAAAGAGAAAGTTTAAGAATGGTAATAATATTGTCACAATTGGGATGAAGAGAGTGAATGTTCACTTCTGCTCCATAAAAAGACACTGGAAACACAATATGTTGGTATATTTGTAGATCTTTAATATGGAACATGAAATGTGATTTCTATTTCAAATGTTATTTTCTTATAGAAAACTTACTCTATATAAGATCAATTTCTTAAGTTTGAGATATTTGATCTAAAATACTCAAATGCATATTAGTTACAGTAAAAGAAATAAAAAGCGCATAATAAGTTACTGAATGAAGCTTCATATTTAAAACATTATTATAACAACGGAAATAGCGGGAGCGTACATATGACATTTACCAGTGGCCATATCGGATTTTGAAAAATAATTACTTTCATGTGTGCCAGATATTATTTATGAAATAATAACCATCTTTGGTTATGACTGAATATAGATGAAGTTTTGTTTTAGTATTAATATTACAAATATCCATTACAAAATAAATCTTCTTTGGGATTTTGATGATGGTAATTATTTTCGTCACAATATCGATGAATTAGTTGTAGAAAATACTTAAGCATCTAAAATATTTAATAATTAATTTTGGAATTATAGACTAAACTATATCATTAAAACAATCATTTAATCATATTATTATGAACCATATGGTAATTATGAATTGTATCTTAAATGATTAAGAGTAAAACATCCATTTCATGGGAGCGAAAAAAGAGTTAACGTACTTTTTGGATTGATACATACTATATATATATATATATATGCAATAGTCCAAGTCTGATGGTACTAAAAGCGATTCCACTTACTTCGTCAAATTCACCGATGAATTATATAAGATACATATGTAGTTGATACATAAGTTAGATATATACGATAAGTTCCAAAAATATACATTGAAGTAGAAAGAAATGTGAAGGAAATAAAACACTTGATCGAATAGGTGAGTATATTCAATAAGAGTTTCGATAGTACCTAAAATGTGACTAAGATTCATTCTCAAAGTCATCTCTCCCTATATTAATGTATCAGTAAGAGTAATCAAACTACGTTAGATAAAGTAAGGTTGATGATAAGTGAGGTTATGTTACTTTTTTTCTACGAGGATTTATAATTAATAGTAAGTACATATGTTAAATTTAATTTCATCTAAAAAGAAAGTTTGCAGTTTCATGTAAGATATGAATCGGGAAGGAAACTCATTCTTAAATAGTTTAAGTATTGTGATTGTCAAATTTATGTTATGAACGTAAGTTGCATGAGCTTAATAATAAATCTATTTTATATAATATATAGATGGTTCGTAAAATGTTTTGATAGCAGTTATATCCCACTGAAAAACAAGTAATTGTCTCAAAATATACCACATTATTGCTGAAAGAATTACTTTCTAGAGAAATTATTGATAGTGTGATAGATTTGGATATGATTCAAGATTCTAACATAGTAAAATGTTACATAGTTGTAGTAAATTTAACCAAGCCGAAATGGACACATATAGATTGGAATTTCTAATAAGAATTCTCGTACACTAAATCAAAACTATGAGATTCTTAATAATATTAAGAAGATGAATTATTATCATAATAATCTCCTCGGTTATCGATGAGCCATAGAGAGTGTAGATTCTACTATGTATCACAAAGCTCTAAATCCAAAATGGATTCCAAGTATATTAACAATATATGGTTTTGGTAATTTTACCCAACAAGATACAATCCATCGATCATGAATGAGTCCTCAAGAAGAAGATCAATGCATTAGGAATTGTATAAAGTAGTGTCGGATAAAATGACTTCATTGCTCTGAATTGTTGAAATCATCGAAGTAATTTCGCCAATCAACATGCTTAAGTCCATTCGGATTATATTCGCAAATTATCATAAGATACGACTTTAACTTTTGCACATTGATGTTGAAATAAAACATCTAAATTATGATTTGGAAGAGACTGTTTGTACACACTAGCCAAAATGTCTTAAAATTGGAGTGATGACATAGTTTGTAAATTTTGAATACGATCCAAGAGTTATACAATAATAGCGTCTAATAAGCATCCAGAGCTTGAGCAAGTATTTTATGCAGAAATCATTTTGATTTTAGACAAAATGTAGAGGAAGCATGAAAAAGTTACTGAATTACTTATAACATTTAAGTAAATATTATGCTGCTGATTATTATCGATGTACCAACATTAAAATCAGCTGTTATGTTTATTTAATTCAGCTGGAGGATTTGATAAAGAGATCTTTTATATCTGGCATAATAGGATGTTGGAATTGTCTCGATTAATATACGCAAACACCATATTAAATTGTTTAACATGGAATACATGATGTAGATCCCTTATACATTAGTAATAGGAATCATTTTGTATGTTATGTTATGTAGTATATTAGATCCTATTTATATAGTTGGTGTATTAAGCAAATACTAAATCCGAGGTAAAATCACTTAATAGTTAAGAGTTTTCTTGACTATTTATGAAATACAAGAGAATTATTTATGGAAACAAGGAACTTCTTGTGAAGGGGTATATGAAATCGAATTTCATGAGAGACGTGAGTATAGTAAGTCAATTTTAAATTCAGGTTCAACCTTAATTAAGGAGCTTTAAGTTGGAAATATTATGAACGAGAAGTTTTAACAAATTATATTATAAAGGCTAAGCCCATCACTTGAAAAATTCCATAATGAAAGTAATATATTTGCACAAGTATATAAGAGAGGTATGACTGGTTTCCACCATTAAAATAAAATAACATTTCGTGATTACAATAATGCATTATAGATTGCATTAGGAACATATAGCGTGATAAGAAAGCGAGATATGTTCTTTATAATTAACACACTATAAAAGAGTATATCAATAATGGGGAAGTAAAACCAATAGGTAGATATAAAGTAATATTATCACAAATCCATTCACTAAGGCATCTTGTCGGTCTAATTTAGGTTGATTGATTGAAGGTATAGACATAAAGCACCTTAATTGATCCTAAGTGCAAGTAGAAGATTGATAAGATTAAGGGTGTGCCTTAGGGAAAAATTATGTTATTTATTATGTAACTTAACTCTTACAAAACAATCTTGTTTGAAATAAATTGTGCTTTGGTTTTATTTTCTTTTATGTGTTGTTATGCAGTGATACAAATAATGAACTAATCACATTAAACAAGTAAGTAAAATATCATTAGGAGAAGTGATTTATCGATTACTGTTACGGATGTGTTTGTAACCACGAGTATTGAGTCAGTTTATATATAAAAACAAACTCCTTAAATGCTCCTAATCAAGACATATAACGAAAAGGATACTGATATATCCATCGAGATGAGAACGTAGAACTCTGCACACCATGAGAGTGATTTACTCATGACCGTTGGGGCAGCAAGAGGTTACGTGTTTGCGGTTGTTTGAAACAATAACATAACGATTCAATGAGAGCATTTTTTAGGTAAGTATAACGAAGTCAAAATAAATGATCTTATGGTATCGACGTATATTAATCTTCTAACTTAGGGTACTATTAATGTAATAACCAGTAAAACAAACCATAAATAAATGGAGTGAATTAAATTAAACGTAATATAGTAGAAAATGAAAATTTTATAGAAGTTGCAATTTGACCACTGAAGTTACGTCAATGCGTTCATGGTGAAATTCTGATCTATTTCCATATGTAATATGTTGAAAAATGAGCTCAAACGAAGAAGTTATGAGCATTTGAAGTTTTTAGAATTAAACTAATTTAATTTAAGTTCAAATTGAAATGAGAATTTAAATTTCAAAGTTAGCTTAGGCTAAGTAAACGTTTTAATTAGAGTTTAACGTTAAAGTTAAATTGGCTAAGAAATTAATTTAAAAAAAGTGAAATAAATAAATACCCAAAATAGTCCACTGGTCGACACCTTTACTATGACTGGTCGACTAGTTATGGAGGGGCGGTCGACCAGTCAAAGCCAAATTTTGCCAGTGGCGCCTAGGGTTTGAAAGGGTGTGCAATTTATTTGTATGCTTTATATTGTTCCGTTTTGAACTATTTTCATCATACGGTTCTGATGCGTTTCATCCCCTGTAAATAAAACCCTATCCTCTCCACTTTTTATTCATACTATTTTGAGGAATTTAATGAAAATCTGCCATTTTTATATCTCCAAATTAGATTCAGAAACTCTGTACAGAATTTAGGTACGAATCCAATCTATTTTCTCTTTATTTCTTCTTCCTCCAACCTATTCTTATTCCATTCTCCTCCAACTATTCTGAATCTAATAAATAAAAAACCTCTTCCCTATTGTGTACATATATATCAAAAGAGAGATTCTGGAAGAGATTATGAGGCATGCAAATCCAAGGAAGGCGAAGCTAAGGCTATATGTGAGTGGAAACCTTAGTGTTTCTTTACAACAATTGTTTAGTGTGTTTGTTTTTGGATTTGAAAAGGTAACGCAGTTTTTAAAAGTGGTGAATTTCTTTAAGAAAAAATGGTGGATAGTTTTAATTGTAAATTAATGACTTAAATGGTTTTCATTTGTTAACCTTTTTAATTTAATTAAAAAGATTTCAATTTTTTTGTTTTTGATCCTTCTATTTTTCTTATTTATAAATCTAAAAATTCTTTCTTTAGAACTCTTTTTTGGGGTTTATAATAGAGATAACACATATTTTGGGATAGAGATATAGAAAAAAGAAAGAAATGAATGTTCGATAGCATAGATAGGAGAGAATTCCCATATAAGAAGATGAAGAGAATAATGGATGGAATTTAGGTAATAATAGAATTATGAATTTTGGTAGATGAGATATTGAAAGGAGTGATAGAGTAAGATAGAAGTTATCTTTTATCTATTCCATCAATTTTTCTATCATATAAAGTTAAAAAAGGTATCTTTGACCATTGATTGGATTTAAATGATGGTTGATAAATAAGTTAGATGTTCTTGTATAAGGAGAAGCATTTATGTAAAGTGGAGAATTTTATATGTTTTTCCTAATTTGAATACAAAAGTTATTTGAATAATAATAACATTGGATTTGATAAAGAAAAGTGTTGCAAGAGATTTTAAGAGTTTATGAGCAAAGTTACGAGATATATTTCATTAAATAACAGTATATTTTGAGTAATAAGGTAATAAATATTATTGTATGCTTTAGAAGAAAATAATTGTTATTTTGAAACGATGATTGTGAAAATTTAACTATTTTATAAACGACAATTCTTGTTACTAGAAAACTCTTTGAAACAAAATTGGTATAACATAACTTTGAAAAGATAATTAAGTTTTAAATCATTTGTGTTAAAATTCCTATCTTCAAAAAGGAGTAAATCATTATTTTAGTAAGCTATTGGAAGGAATAAGTTCCTTTTTAAAAAACCAAGAAAATTTTGAATGCTATAGATTAGAAAGAGTAATTTTTAAGGGAAAAAGTTATGATCGAAAAAGTTTTAAAAAGGGAGATTAGTATATTCCTATTTAGGAATAAAGGAATTTTGAATCTTTATAAAGGTTTCTAAAGTTTAAATTTTCGAAGATGGAGATATTGAATGTGATACTTCATGTTTTAAGAATTGCAAGAAATGAAGTAATAAACGCTTATTTTTAAACAAATTTATTTGTATGAAGAAATTTTAATTTGTGTGCGAAAGTTATGATTTTATAAAATTTTATGGAGTAGATACAAATTAGGACCTAGTAAGATAGGCTAAGGTTTTTTTAGGATATAAGTAAAATAGAAATAGAATGTACAACATGATCTAGAAAATTGAAGTCTGTCCCAAACATTTATTTAAAGAAGTTGCTAAAGTGTAAAGATATTCAAGATCTATAATTGGGTCGTGAATTAGGTTGCCCATATGATATGATTTTCCATATATTATTTTAGAGCAATTTCTATTTAATTTTCATAAATTATCCAATTTTCAAAAATTTGTAAAAAAGTATGTTGTTTGAAGTAACAAGGACTAGAAAGGAAAGAGATGTGTAAGAGATGGATGTTCTTTTCCATAGCTTACACTGCCTATTTTAACAAAAAGAAAACGAAATAATTCCTTGTAATTTCAAATAAAGCAAAACCTTCACTTGCGTTTAATTTATGGGAAATTATGACGATAATCTTTTAGAAAGGATAGCTTCGATAAATTAAAATATGGATATGAGTATTCTAATTGTATAATTAGTAGTTAAACATAGATGTCATACAACTATGCTTAACGACTAGAGTACATACATACATACATACATACATACATACATACATACATACATATATATATTTGTGTGTGTAGCACAGTTTACGATCATATGCGTATTAGTTAGCAATTGACGGATTGAGATTTATGGACATCAATTACAAATTTAATGGGCAATAAGGTTGTAATTAATGAGAGGAAAATTAATCTAATAGGGACTGATTAAAGAAACTTGATATTGCATTTAAGGAAGAAAGAAATTGGAGTAATGAATGCATTTTTGAAACCTAAAGAAGGGTAAAAGACTGACGAAAGATTAATTGGAAATGGTCAATTCTGATAGTAATGATCAACTGCTATGGATGTTAATTGAAGCATTAAATGAATCACATTTATTAAAGACCAAAAAAAGAAAAATTAAGAAAATGGGCAGTAATGAAATGAAATATTACGGATAGCTCATCTTATTTTGGAAGTGTTAGGACCTCCACACCATATATTAACCGATAATAAATGGTAGTTCCAGTAAAAATTTCTTTTGAAGTTCTTGGATTATAGTCATTAGTTGTCTTCCTAAGTTATTAAAAAAGTGGATGTGTGGTGTAAGATAAATTCTCGTTCTATTCCCCTGTAGACTTTATGAACGCGATTTAAACCACTTGATATATGTTGAGAAGCAAAGTAAATAAGAAAACTTTATGGGAACACTTAACTAGCGATAGCCACAGGTAAAACTAGAATTTATGAGTGTTACTCGGTATCTTGACCCGTCTATATTGAACTGAATAT
Organism: Allium cepa; assembly: GCA_030765085.1. Lineage (NCBI taxonomy): Eukaryota > Viridiplantae > Streptophyta > Magnoliopsida > Asparagales > Amaryllidaceae > Allium > Allium cepa. The sequence continues at coordinate 1,003,333,830 of CM060929.1, forward strand.
GCTAAATAGATTCGACTGTCATCAAGGAGGATGACCCCGGAGTAATGATTGTAGGACCTAGAAGTAGAGTTCAGATGGTCATTTGAAGCCAGGATTGAACAAAGTTGGTAGATTGGCGATCCAGGATGCTAGAAATATGGAATTTAGCTTGGGTAAGCAAGGGATCAGCATAGTTTGGTAATACCCTTAGGATCGGCATAGTTAGTTGGATGAGGGGTCGGCATGGACGATGTAATGGAGGGTTCGTCATAGGTGATGGTGCATGGATTAGCATGACTGGAACTCCTGGGATCGGTATAGATGGAAATGTATGATTCACCATAGTCAGTTGGACAAGGGGTCAGCATAGTTGAAGCAATGGAGAGATTGGCATAAGTAGAGGGGGATGGATTGGTATGATTGGATAAGTAGATGAATCGCCATAGCAGTTAAGATGGATCGACAAAGTTTGATAGGTAATAGGGATCGGCACACTTGAGTCAACTATGAGGGATCGACATAATCCATTTAGAAGGGTTCGATAGAAATAACCTCCAAGTGGATCTGAACCAAGGATCAGACAAAAGAATGAGTTCCACTTGTCCAATCAACATGATATTTGAAGTACCAACATCTCTAAACATGAAGAAACCACCATAGGGATAGTTGTCCTAGAATCAACCAATGAAGGGATCGGTACCAATCCATATTCATTGGAACTTGGGACTTGGGCCTAGTGACCCCTTTGGTGGGCTCTTATGGATTAGAAGGTTTTGTAGAAAAAGTTTCAGAGAGATTGATGGTCGCCTTCACCTATAACTATTGGCATAAGGGTCATTTTTAGGATCTTTACACTGTTGGTTACATTAGTCTTTATTCTAATCAAGTTTTCTCCTAATTTCTTGTTGTTTGCCACTGTAATAAAACTATCCGCGAATCATTAAAGAGAATATTCAAAGCGGACATAGGCATACAATGCCGAACCACTATAAATCCTTATATTCTTGATTATTGCTTTGATTGCTTGTTAGTTTAGTCTATTCCTCTGTTTTAATTTTATTTTCTTCATTTATTTCACTATATAAATATATTCTTCGGTGTTCATGACCAGTTTGGTTGCAAACAATAAGAAAATTAGGTTAGCAGCCTAAAGTGAGCGAACGTTACTTTAGATTTTGGGAAACGTAAGTAATTTAGCTCATAATATAACTGTATGCAAGAACAAAAGAAAATGTTTAGGAATAAGAATGGAATTTCCTATCGATCGAGGATTAAGAAGAAAATGGTAGAAATTTTCCATTAGAAGCAGTGGAACCACAACACTCAAACACACCTTTATGGAGTTTCCCTTTGCTTCGTTAGTGATCGGGAGCCTTAATTTACTAGCAAATTTGGAGGGTTTTCCTAGTAGCTTAAGGAACTAGCTTTGGGAACTTCGTTAAATCGGAGTATCGCTTACTGAAGACCAACAGACAAACTGAAGAAATGGATGGAACTTGAAGAATTTTTTGAGAGCTTGCGTCTTGAACTTTGGAGCACCTTAGGAAAGAATTTTTTGGAAGGCCATGTAAATCGTCAAATTGTGAGTGGGAAACCACCGACAAATTCTACGCGGACTAGATCAGTGTTGCGAGACTTTAGAAAGTCAGAACTAATTAGGCAGCATGTGAAGGTGCACGATTTGGATAGTTGGAAAGTAGGCGCCGGATTTATTGGGCCTTTTTTCCAATATAGATACTAATCAATTGGGGGATCTTAAGACAGAGCCAATAGCGTTCTGTGCCACTTCGTGCATCATAGAGTATGAAAATCGTACGCTCCACAACAAAGGATTGGATTGGTTCGAGTACAATAGTGAGAAAATTTGATGGAGGCATGAGGACTCTTTGTCTTAATCCTTTCTACGGAAAATTTTCCCTTCAAATTAGGATTTCGATTGCATCTTCGTTGTTAGATTGAATGGTAGGAGATGGTTGCTACATTTTTAATAACCACTATACACTCATATAGAAAATGATTACGGTTGAGCTCATTTTAGTATGTCTGCAGTACATAACATATTACACCATTGGTTGAGTAGATGATTGTGTAGGTAACTTGGTTGTATAACATGGATATTATTGTGTGTTACATTGTTCGCCTCTTGAAAGATTTCGGGACGAAATCTATTTTAAAGGTGGAAGAATATAACACCCTGTAAAATGAACCATAAATAAATGAAGTAAATTAAATGTGATATGGTAGAAAAAGAAATTTTTATAAAAGTTGGAATTTGACCATGACAGTTACACCATTGCGTTCGTGGTGAAATTCCGATCTGTTTCCATATATAAAATGCTGAAATTGGAGTAAAACGAAGAAGTTATGAGTGTTTGAAGTTTTCAGAATTAAATTAATTTAGTTTAAATTCCAAAATTAGCTTGGGGGCTAAGTAAACATTATAACGTTTATCGTTAAAGTTAAATAGGTTAAGAAATTAATTAAAAAGCAATGGAATAAATAAATACCCAAAATAATCAGTCGTTCGACACTTTTTCCGTGATCGGTCGACCGGTCAAAACCAAATTTTATACGTTTCAGATTTCTTTGTTTGAAGGGATGTGCTATTTATTTGTACGCTCCAGATTTCTCCATGTTAACTATCTTCATCCTATAGTTTAGGTTTGAAGGGGTGTGCTGGTTATTTGTACGCTCCGGATTTCTCAATGGGGGCTAGGGTTTGAAGGGGTGTGCTATTTATTTGTACGCTTCAGATTTCGTCTTTTTAAACTATTTTCATCATATGGTTCTGATGAGTTTCAAACCCTATAAATATAACCTTATCCTCTCCATTTTTTATTCTTATTATATTAGAAATTTGACGAAAATCTGTTATTGTTATCTCTCCAGATTAGATTCAGAATCTCCGTAGAGAATTCAGGAAAGAATCCAATCTATTTTCTATTTATTTCTTTCCTCTAACCTATTCTTACTCTATTATCCTCCAACTATTCTGAATATAATAAATATTTATCTTTTCCCTATTATGTGTATATATATCAAAGGATGAAGATTCTGTAAGAGATTATGAGGCATGCAAATCTAAGGAAGGTGATGCTAAGGTTATCAGTGAGTGGAAATCTTAGTATTTCTTTTTAGCAATTGTTTTGTCTATTTCTTTTTGGATTAGAATATGCCTTAGGGATATTGGAATTTCAAAAATATGATAGATAAAATCCCCAAAAATTCATTTTTATTCGATATGTCAATTCTATGCTGAGATCCTCAATTATTTACATTAATTCGATGAGATTTGTTTCGTATATGCAATTTCTGATAAGTTCATAGTATATTTTAATTCTCTTTCTTTTTTGGATCGATTTGTGATCCTTCAATAAAATAAATGGTTTAGATTACCAATTATATTTGTAGTTTACACCACTTATTCTTATCTATTTCTTTGTAAGAGAGGAGTTGAATAGAATATGAGGTTTAGATTGCAATTCTAATTGTTTAAGGTATTCTATTGAATTGGTGTACTCAATTGAGTTGCTATTTAATTTACAAGTCTTTTATTGTGTTTTGGTTATGAATATTTATTCCCTATTTTGGACGTTAGAATCCCATGAAATCTTGAGAATTTACAGAAAAAAGACTTGTAATAATAATTAGTTAGGGAATTGACATTTAACGCTAGTTTAGAGCATACAATCCGTGCATTTAGAACTTATTAGGTGCGAATATTTATTTATCTCTATTTACGTAATTAATGTATAATTATATGTGGCTAAGTCATAAGGGTGCGAGGTCAATAGAGTTACATGATGGAAGTCTGCCCTTCAGTTTGAGGCTACCAGCAGCTGTGTACACTTTTATTGATGGAGATATCATTATGATAAATATTTATAATGACATGGGGTTGGTCCCAAATTATGTAAGGGAAATCTATGCAGCTAATATAGCCACCAGTTCCTACGAATAGTGGACTAATATAAGACATCGTTATAAGTATAGGCCATAAAATGAAGGGACTGCTTCGGGTTTTGAGGTTGGACCCACCTCTTTTCCCCAGATGAAGTATTAAATAGCCAATGGGACATGTTATGTGGTATCTCTCCAGGGGTCCACTTCTGGAAATAGGTCTTAAAATGATGGGATCTACCTTAATGACCAGAGTCTACCTATTTTCCACTTAGAAGTAATAAGTGGCCTATGAGATTCCATTTGATGTCAGTTAGATAGCACCACTGAAGTGCATGCTTCTGGAAATTGGTCTTTAATGATGGAGTCCGCCTTAATTAAGGTCTTAAATGACCAGAGTCTGCCTATTTTCCATTTGAAAGAATTAAGTCGCTTGGGTACCGTATCTCACATTATTAGCTGTCTATGACGTATGATTGGGATATGAGATTTTAGAAACCTGCTTCTGGAATAGAAGGTATTAAGTGGTTAGACCCGCCTCCTTTCCTTATAAATAAGTATTAAATGGTTTTAATGGTTTTATGTTCGTCGATGTATTCTTATTCTGAAATATATTATCCAAGTACTGAAAAGATAAGACTCGAGATTTTTATTCACCAGACACTTTTTCTGACTCCCTCCTCATTACAACACGAGTTAAAGACGAAGTAATGGTGGTGGTGATGCTTAGAGAGTGAGAAGCTTGGCTTGTGGCAATATTTGTTATCATTACTTGCTTTTATGCATACCCATGTATTTAAACAATTGTTGTAAGGGATATTATGTTACGGTTTTTATGAAATTTTGTACTATGACACTTTTATGGTTCTGAAATAAATTGGTACACTTCGATATTATATTTTGTTCCATCCGTTATGAGTTCTGAAAGTTTAGTTTTGAAATAAATTGGTACACTTCGATGGGCCTTTTCTGAGTCGAAATTTAGGCATGTTCCAGAGTGGGTTGTTACAATCAATCTTGAGTAGGTAGAGTATGCTTTGACTATGGTTAATACATGGCATGGCAACCATGTTACAAGCACAGTTGAGTATACGTTGCACTAGTTTAAGTGAAACACTACTCAATATAGTATTCGTCTCCTTCATTATAGAAGATCAGTATTGCTGTAGTTGATAGCCAGCTCAAAGGCTAGAATAAATTAGTTAACCTATAAATGTTTCGAATTGAACCAAGGACTTTGGAGTGGTCTACGCAATTAAATATGGATATTACTCGGGCTTTTGACCTTATACCAACATCTAAATATCTAACTGATACGGTGATGATAAAAATAATATGTACACAAACTATCGTTACCAGGTGACCTTTTATAGATTTGAAATTGGATTTCGCCTAAAATGATCTGTAAGCATTGAATTTGTGCCCGACATCGTACTTCGACGAAATCAAACGGACTTTAGTATTTCAATTGTTTAAATATTAACCGAGGTCCGATTTCACACCAAACTGCATTGTTAATTATTTTCGATTCCGAACAATATTAAAATTAATTTATAAATCTTATAAATTAATAATAAAATTAATACAGTTGTATTAAAATATTATGCAATTTTAATTATTTATCTGAAGCTTAAAATCGATCAAAACAAAGTATAATACTTGTATGTTGGTGTGATTGAAAAATGGACTTGAATAATATAGTTAGTTACTTAATAGAAATGATTTTGTTAGAAAATTTGACCAAGCAAGGGTTAAGCGGAGGCCATTCATACATTAAAATGGGAATAGAAACCTAGTCTTTTAGGATTTGAGAGAAAGAAAGAGATATTTTGTTATTCTCTTTGGCTATAAATAGTTAGCCTCTATTCTGTTTCTATCTACACTTAATCCATACAACTCTTGCCCCCATTAGACATTGGTGAAGCCAATATGACAACCTTGCAACCTATAATCAAGGAGAAGAACAAAGTGTTTGAGGAGGAAACAACCAATAAACAACGTGTTCGATCTCAAGGTGAAAGGTACCGATCTTTTTTAAACATTTGTTTATATAATTATATGCTTGTGCACTTATTCATATAAATAAACAATACAATCGCTTTACTTTTATTTGGCATTGTTTATAAAAATCAAGAAAATTCAAAATTAATAGCTTAATATTTATTTAATAAACAAACTATTTATAAATATAATACACATACTATATATTGAATTTTGTTTTCAACGTAAAAAATATATTTCTGACTATGCATGTGTATGGGTGTTTTTTTATGATAATTATTTTGTTTATTAAATTTCCAAAATAATTTTCATTTCTATAAATTAACAAAATATATTTTGGTTTTGTTTTCTTATATACAATTTTTTTTTGAGAAAAATAAATGATTCTCCCAAAAAGGAGAGTGCTAAATAATTTTATTCTACATTTAAAATATGAGCCAACAAAAAATATGAGAGGTAGCACAAAATCCCTCATGAACAATGTAAAACAGAAGAAAACCACACATAATTAAAAATAGAAAAAAACTCACCAACTTGACCAAAGAGAAGTTTATGAAACAAAAGCACCACCAAACCCCCGACTATGGAACGAAAAAGGAGCAGTACCCATTCCAAAGAAGCATAATATAACATACAACGAAAGCAAGAGCATACGACGACAAATCCATATATGCATGTATGTATGTATGTATGTATGTATATAACATCACTGAGCAAAAAAAAGGAATCAATAGAGCGATAGTCAAACAGTCCAGTAACCAAGGTAAGCCAACTAAAAAAGCTTGTCCCCACAATTAAGCATCCACGAGCATTCAGTATGATTTTTCGACGCCCTTTTTTCCTACTTAAATTGAAAAAACTCAACCAAATATAAGTACACTGCACGCGCGCGCGTTTACATACATACATACAGACACACACACATATACATGCATATATATATAAATACGCACATACACACATATATATACGCTTATTCTATAACGAAGCAGAGGACGAAGAAACCTAGGAGGAAGACTGTAAAGCTTATAAGCGTTCAATAAAGTGAAAGTGAAGAAGATAGCACTTAGTAGACCGAAGAGAGTATGAGACCGCTTATTGGAGTTCTTTACTTAGTAAAATTTCGTTTATCGCATTTGTGATCACATTTGGTAGTTTATCTTGTTTCAGCATTATATGCATGATAGGTTGTTACTGTAATTTGATTGCTATTGCTTATGTGTTTTGCACATGTTTGATTGTTTTTTTAGCTATTTTTGTTTGACGTGGAATTTCGAGGGCAAAATTCTTGTTTTGGGGGGAGTAGGGGAAGGGGAGAGAATGGAACAACTCACCTTTTCACTTATCAACGGATAGTAAAAATATTCTTTTCATAGTCAATAAGCTTGAAATAGGTCAAAACTTTAGATAATGTAGTAATTTTATATTTTTGACCCTTAGAATAAACTAAGGACATTTTCAGTCCAGAAAGCTTAGAATAGCCATAACTCTTGATAAGTGTAGAATTTTGTCCTAAAACCTATTCCAAATGAAAAATATGACGATTTTCCTTTCATAAAGTGGTCATAATAGAAATTTAGCTAAATGATTTGGGAAATACAACAATCTTAAGATTGATAGTTTTAAAGATGAGTAGGCCTATGTTTGCACCAAAATTGGTCACAAACCCCAGATACCGTGAAAGCACCAGTGTATGAATACAAATCAACAATATTCAAACACAAATAACAGATCTCAGCAAATAATAAGCAGCAAATCAAAAATAACGAGCAGCGACACAAGTTTTATAGTGGTTCGGCTATCTCCGGCCTACGTCCACTCCAAAGTTTTATCCTTTTTATTAATTATCCTTGCTGGTTACAAGTAATTATAGTAGTTACAAAGTCCAAATTCGAAATCAATGGTAGAAATGACGATATGGAATGATTCTGGCAGCGTCCGGGCGTGCTTGTTCTCTTTCAATTCTCCGACCCCTTTTCTGAATGACCAGGGACTCTATTTATAAGCGTAGGAGGCTGATATTTCTCCTAAAAATCCGGTAGACCGCTTCTAGCACGTGAGGGGGGCCCATACGGCCGAAATCTAGAGATTGGGCCCACATTGGGATCGATTCGAAGTAAGGTTCGAATCGATTAAGGATGCATCCAATCGAGGTGAAATTTGGTGTGAACATTATTCAACATGTATGTAAGCTCCTGTGAAAATTTCATTGCATTTGGATCAACGGTTCGGAAGATATGATGGATTCGAATTTGGGGTTGTCCGTTGCCTGTCGCCTTCGAATCCATGTTTCGAATCCATGCTTCGAATCCATCCAAAGCGCGTGCGTATCGATGACGTGGCGCTATTTCTCTGGGTCGATCCACCTTTGTCGCCGTGTTGAATGCTTCCCTCCCTAAAGACGCGTTCGTATCCATTTTCCACGCTTCGTCCTTATCCATAACTTTACAACGGTCATGCTCGTATCCATTAACTTGTGTCTCTCTTCGCATCGGTCCCAGGAGTTCACTTCGAATCGATCCCACGTGATATGGTCGACTCGAAACGAGTATGGGGACATCGATACGAACCATCCCTTATACATCTCTGGATACGAAGGAGACCTCTGCCATCATCGAGTCGAAGTCCACCTAACCTTTTCTTCCGATCGATACGAAGTAACCGAGTCGAAACCATGCTGATCGATACGAAGTATATCGATTCGAAGTGGTATCGATACGAACCGTATCGATACGAACCGTATCGATACGAACGTGACCCCTGATCGATTCGAACCATCCATGCGTGCCGATGGGTTCGGACAGCACGTCCTTCCTACCTTGAATCGATCATATTTCCTTCATACGAACTCCGATTAACCTGAAATTTGAAACATAGCATTTCCTAGTCCATCTCATCATCTCCAATCAATTTCGTCCCGATTGGAGTTCAACCAAATTTTGACGACATCGATCGCCGCCTTGCTTTCAATCGATCTCCAATCCCAATATCCATCATCCCTTGCCAATTTGTTGATATTCCAGTTTTGACCAAAAAGTGGGATAACACTTTGCCCCCCAAAACATGCCTTTTGATAAGAAGGCGTGTTTTGAATAGTTTCGATTCCAATATCCAAAGTCCATAGCCATATCGCCAGAGTATGCCATCCTTGACTGCTTCGAGCCGATGCCCAATTCCAAATCCCATAACCAAAGCCTTAGCCAATTCCATATCCATCCGAACTCGGCAGCCGAGTCCTAATACATTCTTATCCAATAGCCAATAACCAGATCCAGGACCTCTCCGAGTCGATATCCGAATCCATAAACTCTCCGGGTTCTTGCCAAGCGTGATCCACACCTGACGACCATGGTCCAGTGTCCCTGGACGTTGTTCAAAGCCATGGCTTAAGTCCTAAGCCGAATCCTGGTCTCTCCGGACCCTTGTTGAGCATAATCCATACTCAACGACCTGAAAATAACAATTGATAATTCATGGCCTAAGTCCTAGGCCGAATCCTGGTCACTCCGGACCCTTGCCAAGCATAGTACTTACTTGACGACCTAAATGAGCCAATTTACCACGTTCGGGCAAAGTGACTCACCCCTTGCCAGGCATAATCCATACCTGACGACCGTTGATCAAAAACCAGATAAAAATCCAATTAAAATCCAATCCAGAATCCAAATCCCAAAATCCAAATCAAAACCAAAGAATCAGAAATCCAAACCAAATCAAAAAGCAAGCAAAACCAAGAGTTCAATCCAAACTCCAAAACCTAATCCAAAAAGAAAAGCAGTGTCCAATCAAAAAGCAAAAGCTAAATTTCACAAACCACAGCATCCCAATTTATCATCATTCAGAGCATGCCTAGGGGATATCTCTGTCCCCGTACATGTGTAAATGACTAGATTGCTCGCCAGTAGTTCGCTACTTATTTCATATTATCCTGATCAGTGGATGATCAATCGACCATCATCCCTGGGCCTCACATCATCACGGTGTGAGGTAGTCGGTGGTTGCTCCTGCTCCACCGTTGCATTCTGAGTTCCGATATATTGCCGTAACTGTCCATTTCTTACATGCTCCTCTATTATATCCTTTAAGTGCCTGCAGCTGTTGGTATCATGTCCATCTAAATCATGAAAGAGGCAGTGCCTTCATGATGTCCTCTCCCGTTCTGATGGTTCTCTCCTAGCCGGCCTCCGGTAGGGAAGGCGATTCCGAGTATCCAGGTATATCCGCTCTAGCGTCTCGTTCAATCCTGTGTATGTGGAAAACTTTGGATCCTTCCATCGCTTCCTAGCGTTTCCAGAACCATCTTCCAACTTCCTTTTTCCTTTGTTTTTATCTGAACCTTTGCTGGACGGTCCTACATCCTGAGTTGCATTAAACCTTTTCACCTTTAAATCCGTACTCGCATCTTCCTACCGAAGGAACCTTTCTGCCTCGTGAAAGAATTCGCCGAGATCCTGTGGGAGATCTCGTATCAGAGATACCTTGAAATCCGATCCTCCCTGACTCCTGATACTGCTGCCATTAAAACCATTGACGGATCAGGCCGATCCACCGAAGCGACCGCCGCACTGAATCGAGTTAGAAAAGCTCTAAGCATTTCATCCGTCCTTTGCTTTACCGATGTTAATGTCATCACATTCTTCGGCCTCTTGATATGAACCCGAAACTGTCCCAAAAACTTTTCCACCAATTCCTTCCAAGTCCTGATAGATCCTTCTCCCAGCTGCCTAAACCACATTGCAGCCAAATCCGTCAGGTACAAAGTGAAGCATCGGGCCATCACTTCCTCTGATGCCCCCAGCACCTCCATGTGTCTGGTGTACCTCATCAAGTGATCAGTTGGGTATGCCTTACCATCATATACCTCCACGCTAGGTAGCTTAAACTTAGGTGGATTCTGAGCCATCCTTATTTCCCGAGCAAACGGACTCCTGTTCACTCCCTCCAAGTCTCCGTTGGTCAAACCACCTCGCACAGTTCTTCTGATGATTTCTACCAATCCGGTATTATCTGTTGGGGGTTGCCCTCCATGCCCCCGAGGGAACTCTGGTACATATTTCTCGTGTGGTTCACTAGCAGCAACGTTAGCTCTAGCTTGTTGAACCCCTTTCAGAGGTCCTCCTGTGTTGGATCCCATGGGCCTGCCCCCAAGCCCTTGATGATTGCCTTCTGGCTCCGTATCTCGTCCTCCATTGGGTTCCACGACCCTAGTCCCCTATCTTGCATCCACAGCGGCTGTAGTTGTTCCTAAGTTCTGCATCCCTGCAGCTCTCATTTGCTCAAAGAAGGTCTGCATCATTTCATGCTGGTTCTTCAACAATCTCTCCTGCAAAGAATTTGTCATAGCTACCATTTCATCCCGAGTTATGTAGATTGAAGTCTGTCCCTCCCCAGCCCCGGAGGATGCTTGTTGACTTCCTTCCTGTTGGCTTCTCTCATACCTTTGCCTTCTACTATTTTGCCTAGTCATAGTCCTTGAATCCAAACTCTTTAAAATCTTCAAATCCAACTTTCAAATCCGATGTAGCGGGTGCTAGTCGTTCTCAGTGAAAGCACCAAAGTGTTTGCGCCAAAATTGGTCACAAACCCCAGATACCGTGAAAGTGCCAGTGTATGAATACAAATCAACAATTTTCAAACACAAATAACAGATCTCAGCAAATAATAAGCAGCAAATCAAAAATAACGAGCAGCGACACAAGTTTTATAGTGGTTCGGTTATCTCCGGCCTACGTCCACTCCAAAGTTTTATCCTTTTTATTAATTATCCTTGCTGGTTACAAGTAATTACAGCAGTTACAAAGTCCAAATTCGAAATCAATGGTAGAAATGACGATATGGAATGATTCTGGCAGCGTCCAGGCGTGCTTGTTCTCTTTCAATTCTCCGACCCCTTTTCCGAATGACCAGGGCTCTATTTATAAGCGTAGGAGGCTGATATTTCTCCTAAAAATCCGGTAGACCACTTCTAGCACGTGAGGGGGGCCCATACGGCCGAAATCTGGAGATTGGGCCCACATTGGGATCGATTCGAAGTAAGGTTCGAATCGATTAAGGATGCATCCAATCGAGGTGAAATTTGGTGTGAACATTATTCAACATGTATGTAAGCTCCTGTGAAAATTTCATTGCATTTGGATCAACGGTTCGGAAGATATGATGGATTCGAATTTGGGGTTGTCCGTTGCCTGTCGCCTTCGAATCCATGCTTCGAATCCATCCAAAGCGCGTGCGTATCGATGACGTGGCGCTATTTCTCTAGGTCGATCCACCTTTGTCGCCGTGTTGAATGCTTCCCTCCCTGAAGACGCGTTCGTATCCATTTTCCACGCTTCGTCCTTATCCATAACTTTACAACGGTCATGCTCGTATCCATTAACTCGTGTCTCTCTTCGCATCGGTCCAGGAGTTCACTTCGAATCGATCCCACGTGCTATGGTCGACTCGAAACGAGTATGGGGACATCGATACGAAGTGGTCGTGAAGGATGGATGCGAACGAGGCCTTGCCTGATGGATACGAAAGAGACTGGAGTCCAAATGAGCCATCTGCACCCATCCTGATCGATATAAAGCACATGGATTCGAAGATCCTCCACATTTCCTTCTGATCGATACGACCTGTATCGATTCGAATCAATATTTTACCGATCGATGTGAAGCGCATCGATACGAACCATCCCTTATACATCTCTGGATACGAAGGAGACCTCTGCCATCATCGAGTCGAAGTCCACCTAACCTTTTCTTCCGATCGATACGAAGTAACCGAGTCGAAACCATGTCGATCGATATGAAGTGTATCGATTCGAAGTGGTATCGATACGAACCGTATCGATACGAACGTGACCCCTGATCGATTCGAACCATCCATGCGTGCCGATGGGTTCGAACATCACGTCCTTCCTACCTTGAATCGATCATATTTCCTTCATACGAACTCCGATTAACCTGAAATTTGAAACATAGCCTTTCCTAGTCCTTATCATCATCTCCAATCAATTTCGTCCCGATCGGAGTTCAACCAAATTTTGACGACATCGATCGCCGCCTTGCTTTCAATCGATCTCCAATCCCAATATCCATCATCCCTTGCCAATTTGTTGATATTCCAGTTTTGACCAAAAAGTGGGATAACAGCCTAGATCCATAATTAGGTCCAATTAAGGATTTCAGAAATTGGGCAGATTGCAATGGTTAAAACAATCCCAAACCACTTCCTTTTCTTCCTGTTATAATTTTTTTCTTCTAAAACCATCATTTAATCATTCCATTTATAGTTTAAAAAAAGTAAATAAGACATCAAGTTAGAGATCCATATAAGATTTGAAAAAAAAACTCAAAGGAAATTTCACGCTTTAGCTTTTCGTCTCAGATTTAGTCGGATTTTGCTTGATTTCATCGATTTTACATCAACTGTTGAGTGATGTATGATCCCTTACTTATTCAAAGCATGTTTTGGATCCATTTAAAGGTCAATAATGTATTTTCAGATCTGACCCATTTTTGAAAACAAAATAGACATGGTTTAAAATTTTAAAGTGTTTAAAACATGTGTTTACAAGTTATGAATGTATGTATTGATGTTAGGCTACAATATCATCGTTTGTATGTTTGAATTATCATGATATGATGTGTGTATGTTTGTTTGTATTATTATTTTGCAGGTTTAATGGATAAAACACCCATGTGAAGTGACTGAAGTGAAATCGTTTTATAGACGAGGATCTTTAAGTGTAGATGAAAGCTATATAAAAAGCTCTTTGATTCGATGGCATGAAGAATAGAAAATCCGTAGTCATAGGAGAAATAATAGATCAACTCTAGAGAGTAGAATGGATCACTACAAAAGAAGTTGCACAAAGATCGAAGAAGTTAGAAAGAAGGTGGATCGATGTAGAAATTCAGCTAAGGCAAAAGACGTGTCATTTTTGACTAAGTGATGGATTAGCAATGATCCAGATAGATTGGCACCGATCCATGTCTATTATGGAAACTTGCATTTTGGAGCTTTGGGACTTGGAAGAATTTGAGGCAAAGAAGATCTAAAATATTTTAGTCAAAGGTACGGGTTAGCACTGTACCGATCCATCAAGAAATTGGAATTTGGCATGTTTTGATTTAGGAAGCAAATCAAGAAATTAGAATTTGGCACGTTTTGACTTAGGAAGCAAATAGAGTGATATTTTGGCCAAGTACATAGACTACACTGATCCATGATGGATTGGTACTTATCCATGCTACAATGCAAATTTTGAATGGACTTCAAAATGGATTTAGCAGGAGCATTTGAGGATCGTTTAAGAAGGAAAATTTAGTATGGTGATGACTTATGGAGTGGAAAAGTAGGGTTCTACTACTGGTACGTGTACCAAGGGATCATTGATGGCTTAAAGGTTTAGATATATGTTCGTAAAGAAGAAGTGGGTGGGGACACTCACTATGGATCGTACTACGTGGTCTCTACATCTCTGGGTCTTACAATGTTGGTCTAGTTCCTAGCCATTTGTGTGGGCAAAGATTCGACCATTATGAAGCCGCGATGTTGTTTAGTCGCCGATCGTGCGACGTGATCATTTGAGTTACCATATATCCAACGACATTTGATTATGAGAGATACCAGATTGTGTGATGGTTGTTATGGATGTCATATGATGTAGGTATTATCCAATCTAATACTCTGGCATCCTAATTGTGCTTAGAAGGAATAGCATACCCTTTATTGATGATAGTAGTTTAGCATATATTGTGTTATGCGCTAACCTGTTGGTTGCAGGAGCAGGTCAGATATAATTCTGCATACCATAGCTCTCATAACGATATATCGACTTTATATCTAATTTTTATGTTTTTGAATCACTCATATGAGATAGTTAACTGACCCGAGGTTATTTACATTGCTTCTTATATTTTCGAGTACTTTTATATGAACGGATTGAGAGATGGATGTGAGACAATGCATGGAGCTGTGCAAAGGATGAACAAGATATCGATGCTTTCTTATATATGCTATATTATGGAGCGCTACTGCTTATTCATGTGGTGAGGTTCTACGGAACTATTAACACTTATCTTATTCATATAGAGAGTTTTATTTGGAGTTTATGATGTACGGAGATGTATAAACTCTTATTATCTACTTTGTATAATCTAATGAACATATATTGCACTTTAATATGATGTTTTTGGTTTATTTTGATTATGTTGTTGTCTCACATGTTTAATATCTGCATGATATTATATTGCGTCGATGAGCTATGGGATACGATATAGGTTATCGCGATGATCGATCACATTTTATCCCGACGGTTTTCCTCCATCAACTGTGTACCACTACAATGCACCATTTATATGTGTTTATATTGTTATTTGGATGACGATGGATGGAGGTCGTCACATAAAGTATATTTTCCAGCCGGTTTGGGTTTCCTCCGAGACTAGTCCAAATCACCTCAAACACTTCACCGACGTAAGGCATGCCACGCTTTGTTTGTGATACAATCATTATCAGGGATGTTATGTGTGACGACCCGCCTTTCATTCCATATAAATACGCATCATCATTAAGAAAGAAAGGGATAGAAATGAGAAAAGATAGGAAAGAAAAACTAAACAATATTATAATCTCACAGCGGAACGAATAAAATATATTGATCACATAGTTATTACATAATATACAACATCTATCAGAGTTACACAGCTTATAAATCACATATTAGACAGTCTCGAAGACCTGTCCATCATACAACATTAGAATCCATTACACAGCGGAAACATTATATATCTACATATGTCGAAGTCTTCTGCTCCATATCTCCTCCAGAATTCGTCAAAGCTAACCTGAATCCCTTGCCTACTCATAAAAATTTGAGTAACCAAGAGTTTAAGAAAATAGAAAATAAACTCTGGATCAGACATGGGTCTGGTGTGAGTAAACGGTTAAGTTGTTTAACTTCAAAATACCTTTGAAATAAAAGGTATCTCGTAAGACTCTCCGCAAATAAATACGGACAAGTTTTTCCCTTACGATAACCAAAACATTTGATAGGAAATCTAGTTATATTATGATAGTGTCTAGGGTTTTCAAATAAATATTCACATAGCCAAAAATGTTACATTCATTAAATTCCAGCATGCATAGGTATACAATCAAGTCCGAGATCACTTATTGGAGATTGGATTCCATACAATGGCAGGGCTACTGGGGTATCGTCCATTACAGTACTTGGTCTAGATCAGAGTATCGAGGATCCACCCTGATCCCCTGTAGCACAAGACCGGGACCATCCCTTATTGGATAATCCCGTATAAGACAACCCCGCAGTTGGCGTAACCAACCGGCCACTAACCGAATAAAAAGGGACCTCTAGACAGGGGGAATCTTATCCTACTTGGATGCTACCCACTTAGCTTTGCTACACCTCCCGTGTTTTAGCCATTCCTGGTTGATGAGGCTTGAGGCTACGATTACCTTTTTAGAACACATATCTTGGAATGCTCATCGTCCTCCAATGACGATGTTCTGAAAGCATTCAATCCATTCAAGTCCGTTCTGGGTTTGAATGAAACCGAAGGCACTATCTCGGTACACACATTTTGGAATCACCCTCAGAGTTAACGACAATAGCCCTTGCACTCTAAATCTTCATCTCGAAACTGAAAGCACTATTTCCGTTACACTCGTTTCGAAATCACCCGCAGAGTTAACGACAAATAGCCTTTACACTTTGAGTCTTCATCTTTAACTTCACTTGAGATTCGCGACCTATCGTTTAATTTGGATCGATATGGTTTTCGGATATCCAATTTGAAAATTCAATCCCGGTCTCATCGAAATCCAAAACGCCATCTTTTAAGGCCAAGTTGTTTTAGGTTAAAACAATTTAATTTATATTTAGGGTAACATATGCACATAGATAGAATAATTTCACATAATCATAGATGGATAATCCATTTTATCATAACTCAACCAAAGTATATCACAGAGCAACACATATCACATATCAGAGATATCAAATAATCCAAGGCATTCAATGTCATTCAATCATCCATATGCAAGAATAATTTGTCATACCATTTCTAATTAATTTAAATAAATTAAATTAATTACTTCAATCGCTTTTAAATCCTGCTTACTTAATCATTAATTAATTACAAACCAATTAATTAATCATCCTTTAATTATCAACTTAATTAATCATCTTTAATTAATTATTCTTTAATTACATTAAGTAATTTGCCATTAATTAATTACATAAATTAATTATACTTTAACCATTCACATTAATTAACCTTTAATTACTTTCATTAATTAATTAACTATAATTAATTACATTGATCCTTAATTAATTATATCAATTAATTATTCCATAATCACTTACATTGATTAATTATCTTTTAATTAATCACATTAATTAATCAACTAACCCTTTAATTAATTGCCTTAATTAATCAATTCTTTAATTAATTACGCTAAGTAATTAATCCTTAATTACTTCCATTAAGTAATTATCCTTTAATTAATTACATTCGGTAATTATCCATTAATTACTTACACTAAGTAATTACACTTTATTAATTACATTAAGTAATTATACTTAATCAATTTAACAAGTGATTATCCTTGATTAATTAAATTAATAAATTATCTTAAATTAATCACACTAACTAATTTAATTAATTACATTGAGTAATTAACCCCTTTAATTACTTCCTTTAATTAATTACTCTTTAATTAATTGACCTTTAATTACTTAGATTAATTAACCCTTAATTTATCAAGTAATTAAGCATCCTTAATTAATTAAACCAATTATCTTAAACTTATTACATTAATTACATTTTAATCACTAGTTAATGATCTTTAAATTAATTACACTTGTAAACTATCCATTAATTTCTTTCATTAAGTAATTATACATTGATTATTAACATAAATTAATTAACCCTTATTAATTACATTGAGTGATTAACTTTTAATTAATTTCACTAATTAATTATCTTTAATTAACCACAACCTTAATTAATTAAAGATAAATTCTTTATCTTAAAAAATTACTTAATTACATCATCAACTTTATTTTAAAAAAAAAATCGTTGGAAATTAATTATATAATTAACCTAATATAATTACTTTTAAAACAAAACAAATCTAAATCATTTAACTTTTACATTTAAACTTGAAACTTGTTTTAAAATCTTATTTAATGATTTTTACTTTGGAACTTGGTTTATAACCTTTTGAAAAACTTATTCATTTTAAAAATTGATTTAATAAATTTCTTAATAATTTAATCATTTTTAATAACTTTAAAACTTGGAAAATACTTATCTTTGAAAATTTATTTATTCCCATTTGGCTTTGAAACTTTATTTAATATTTATTTTACTTAAAAACTTGGTTAATACATTTTGAAAACTTGATTAATTTAAGTTACTTTTGTTTTTTTAAAACCTGTACATGATTTTCCTTTAAAATTCTAAAACCAAGTTATACAAAATAAACAACCCGAGCCAACTTCGATTCTTCCCCGAGACAATCCCCGAGCTACCCCGTGACACTCACGCTCTAACTTCCTTCGATACACACACGCAGATAACATAAGATCGACCCAAGAACACCCCTTCTTCCCAAAACAACAACACATCATAGACATAAGTGCATATGTGTGCACGTGCACGGTCGAACGTCGCCCCTCCTACCAACTCTTTAACCCTCGACAAGTCGCCGCCACCTACCCCAGTCCCCCCGACCCTCCAGATCCGTCCACCTCGACTGAAATCAATAATCGAGCAAGTCCATCAAATCCTGAAACCCACCCAATGGCTAAAATCCCTCGCCGACGACAATATCATCCACAGGAGCTCATTCCTTTCGACCATAGCTGCGTCACAGACCCACGTAACGATCCCACCTCTTGCGATCGAGTCCGATTCCACCATAACCACGCACGAGCTCGAGAATTAAGCCGATCCAAAATTGCATGTTAAACCCTACTCTGCCGTCGACCGGCCTCCATGACCACCCAGAAATCATCCCACTATTTTTCCGACAATCCTCAACACTCCGGCTACCTCCAGACCAGATCCTGATGAAAAATTTACCGCCGTTCGTCGACAGTCGACAAAAATGTCGAATCTGATCAACCCAGAATATCTCATCAACTACAATGCTAAAAATCACGATATTAATGTCAAAAATTATCATTTCACAACACGATTCAGTTTAGATAATCGAAGCATGAAATTAAGAATATTGATTTTTGACATATATATGTTTATTACTGTAATTTCCAATTCTTGAAAAAATTACTATATTTAATTACTTGAAACTATTTTTAGAATTGATTTTACATTGTTATAAACATTTTTCATTTAGGACTCAAAGCCTAAAATCGAATACATGAGAAGATATGGATTTTTAAAGGCTGTTGTTAAGCCTGTGAAAACAACAAAGGCTTATATATATATATATATATATATATATATACAGATATTCTCATACATATCACAATATATATACATACATTCACATTCATTTCACACATGCAAACTTCATTCACTACATTACTACAAGATTCTACCGCATGAATCAAATATAAATCAGATTAAGTTTAAAAGTTTACTCACCATTTCAGAAAGAAAACAGAGATCGGGCTCTGTTCTTTGATCTGGAAATTGATTTGAGAAAAACTGGAACTTGATTGCCTGAGTTTGAATTGTTCTTGACTTTATTTTACTAGTTGAGTTGAATTCTATTTTATGTTGAGCTGAACTTAGCTTGATTTTCTGCTTGATGTTGAACAACTTTTTGAAATTTGATTCTCTCTTTATTTTAGTTTTTAGGTTTTGTTTTAATTTTGAAAAGATGAAGAGAAAAGAGTTGAGAAGATTTTGAACTGAAATAAAAATGGTCAAGTTTCTCTAATACTTATTATTTATAATTTAATTTTAAGAGAAAATAAATGTTGCCACTTGTTAACTACAAGTGATCCTTAGCTTACAAATGTATTTTGCATGTTATACTGGTCTTACAAATGTCTTAATTCCTTTATTAAATATTTACTTATGTTTTATTATTAATATATGTTATGTTTTCTTTTTATATATATATATACACTAAATTCATGTGTATTTTAAAAAGAAAGAGCATTAATCTTTAATTTAAATCTTTTCTTATGTTTTGTATGTTTTGAAATAAATTATGTTTTAAACTTTTATATACATTTACAAATCATATTTAAATCAAGCAATATTTAAAAAGAAAGTAAAACAATCCTTTTGTTAATCTTATTTAAACTTAAGCTGAAATACTTTTTAATTAAATAAATATTTACCTTAGTTGTTTTGAAAATACATGATTAACTTCTAAATAGCTAGGTATTATATTGAATTTAAAACAAGGCTTCCAATCACTATATATATATATATATATATATATATATATATATATATTATAATTTGACAACATATTTTAATTAAATTCAAACCAAAGCTTTCTATCCACTATATATACCCATATATATATATATATATATATATATATTAGAATTAGAAAACATTTTTTTTAACTTTGAAAAATGAATTTTACCAAATTGAATATTATTGGCTTTTGAAAAGATTAATTTTTCCGAATTAATTATTTATTAGCTTTGAAAAGAATAAACTTGCCAATTTAAAATAATTATAAAAGAAAATGATTAAACCAATGTTGTCAAATTTAAATTATTATTAATGAAGATTATCAAATTGCTATTGCCTAAAATTCCAGGTTATCACATTCCTTCCCCCTTAAAAGAATTTCATCCCCGAAATTTAAAAGCAAAGATGATTTAATACTCCAACAAAGGTTTTATTTACAAACATCAAAGCATACATCAACCATACACTAACAATCATAGCAACCAATTCATCCAAACAAACAAATCTGACTGTCTAGACAAAATTCTGGATAGGACTTCTTAATACTATCTAGAGTTTCCCAGATACAATCACTGGGATCCTTGCTCCATTGAACCTTAACTAGCTACACCCCTCTGATCCTGAGCTCCTTCTTATCTAGATCTATAATCTGAACATGATATCTGACCATAGTCAAGTCCGGCTCAACTTCCAAATCCTCCTGAACTGCTGGTTCTAAAATCAGTGATGGATCATACAGAGTTCCCTCAGAGATACGTGAAATACATTGTGAATTCCAGCCATCCGGACTGGCAATTCAATCTTGTAGGTCAAAGTACTAATTCTTCTGAGAACACAGAAAGATGCAATATACCTCGGAGCTAGCCTCCCAGTCTTACCAAATCTTATTGCTCCTTTGATGGAGAAAACCTTAATCAAAAACAAAGTCTCCAACTTCAAGTTCCAATTTCCTCGTCGCTTATCCACATAACTCTTCTGACGATCATGCGTTGTCTTCATCTCTCCTTGAACAGCTCACCTAAGCAGATGCCTTTCTAAACAAATATGGACCAAGAACGAGACAATCTCCGGATCCAACCCAATCGGATGGTTCTCCCAAAATCCACCGACATCTAGAACACAAAATCTACTCCATAAGCATTAGGAGACTTCGGACTACTTCTTTTATCTGGAATAGCCAAAACAGGTGCACTAGACAACCAGCCTTCAGATCCCAAATGAACTTCCTGTAGTAACCACTAATCCAAGAAGACTGCGAACTTCCGAGGAGTTTGAGGTTGCTTCCACTCTTGCATAGTTGCTACCTCGCTTCTGCTGCGCAACGCTGATCTGGAGTAAATAAGAAGGACGTCGATGAACACGAGCATAAACCGGAAGACAGGGTTCATCAGATCCATAAAAGAGAAAACACAGAAGTTCCATGAAATCATGAGCTGCTTCACCAAATCCTCTCTCTAGGAGCCATCCTTCTACTAAGCCGAACCACCGGTATTGCTCCAGGAACCAAATCAATACAAAAACTCAATCTTCTGATGTGGGAAAAGTTTGACTTCTTTGAAGACATCCGGAAAATCTGTAACTACTTCAATAGCTTCTACCTCCTTTTCAGATGCCTCGATCTTATACAAAAGATTACCCAAGAGAACACTCAAACTATCGCAAGTCACTTTTGCGATTAAACCCAGTTCAGTTTCCAAAGATACCGTTCTCTCTTCATAAACTAGAACAGCTTAGTGCCTATCTAACCAATCCACCGAAGAAATGGGTCCACTCTACTGCTTCTGAATTCCACCTCGAGGACACTGCTTAGCCAAAAGATCTTCCTACTGGCACACAGAACACTTCCGAGTTGCAAAGCTGCCTCCTGATTGGAAGAATTCCCAAAAACTTCTAATCCATAAGCTCTTCGACCCTCAAAGCCATATCGAATAATTCCAGCCTTTGAGATGGCAGTCATCCCCTCAAGAAACTCGGGCCTCAAACCAAGAACAAACACCTCGCTGAACTTAGTCTCATCACCGCTACAGACAAATTCCCTTGCTTGAGATCCAAAAAATCCCTATACAGCCGAGTCTTCCCTGCGGTACGTATAAACTGTTCCTCAAATACTTCCATAACTTTCTCCAAGAGAATCAACTTCAGGAACATCCATGGTTACTGCATCCCACCACGCAGCTGCTCCTTCCTTGAAGTTGCCAAGATACCATTACCCGCTTCTGCTCATTCAACAGATCCAGACTCTTGAAAATCCGCTCATACGAGCGCAACCAAGCCTGCACTTCAATGATGGACTCCGTACCTTTAAAAGGTTTCCTTCAGAGATTGGTGAAATCCTTACACAATGTTGCAAAACATACTTAAGGCGGTATTGGGTCTACAGCCTCGGCAGATACTCTTCCAATCTCAACATTCGAGCCTCTTCCATTTGTGGTAGTCGTGCTACACACACCACTACCCCTCCTACCTCTAGAACTCAAGCTACCAGCCAAACTCATGTAGGTAACCCGGACAGGTAACACAACAAAGCATACACACACACACACACACACAAAAGTACACACTCTCAAGAAAGATATCTCTCCAAAGCCTAAGTATTCTCTCATCCTAGAGCTCTGATACCACCTGTGACGACCAGCCTTTCATTCCACATAAAGACGCATCATCATTACAAAAGAAATGGATAGAAATGAGAAAAGATAGGAAAGAAAGAACTAAACAATATTAGAATCTCATAGCGGAACGAATAAAATATATTAATCACATAGTTATTACATAATATACAACATCTATCAGAGTTACACAGCTTATACATAACATATTAGACAGTCTGGAAGACCTGTCCATCATACAACATTAGAATCCATTACAATTCATCAACACAGCGGAAACACTATATATCTACATACGCCGAAGCCTTCTGCTCCATATCTCCTCCATAATTCATTAAAGATAACCTGAATCCCTTGGCTACTCATAAAAATTTGAGTACCCAAGAATTTAAGAAAATAAAAAATAAACTTTTGGTCTGTCTGGTGTGAGTAAACGATTAAGTTGTTTAACTTAAAAATACCTCTAAAATAAAAGGTATCTCATGAGACTCTCCGCAAATAAATATGGACAATTTTTTCCCCTACGATAACCAAAACATTTAATAGGAAATCTGGTTATATTATAATAGCGTCTATAGTTTTCAAATAAATATTCACATAGCCGAAATTGTTACATTCATTAAATTCCAACATACATAGGTATATAATCAAGTCCGAGATCACTTATTGGAAATTGGATTCCATACAATGGAAGGGCTACTAGGGTACCACCCATCACAGTACCTGGTCTAGATCAGAGTACCGAGGATCCACCTTGATCCCATGCAACGCAAGACCAGGACAATCCCTTACTGGATAATCCGGATAAAACAACCCTGCAATTGGCGCGACCAACCGCCCACTAGCCGAATAAAAAGGGAACTCTAGACAGGGAAAATCTCCTACTTGGGTACTACCCACTTAGCCTTGTTGCACCTCCCCTGTTTTAGCCATTCCCGGTTGATGAAGCTTGAGGCTACGATTAGCTTTTTAGAACACATATCTTGGAATGCTCATCGTCCTCGAATGACGATGTTCTGAAAGCATTCAATCCATACAAGTCCGTTCCAGATTCGAACGAAGCCGAAGGCACTATCTCGCTACACTCATTTTGGAATCACGCTCAGAGTTAACGACAATAGCCCTTGCACTCTAAATCTTCATCTCGAAACTGAAAGCGCTATTTTTGTTACACTCGTTTTGGAATCACCCTCAGAGTTAATGACAAATAGCCCTTACACTTCGAGTCTTCATCTTGAACTTCACTTGAGATTTCACGACCTATCGTTTAATTTGGATCGATGTGGTTTTTGGATATCCAATTTGGAAACTCGATCCCGGTCTCATCGAAATCCAAAACGTCGTCTTTTAAGGCCAAGTCGTTCTAGGTTAAAAAATTTAATTTATATTTAGGGTAACATTTGCACATAGATAGAATAATTTCACATTATCACAGATGAATAATTCATTTTATGACAACTCAACCAAAGTATATAACAGAGTAGCACATATCACATATCAGAGATATCAAATAATCCAAGGCATTTAATGTCATTCAATCATCCATAAGCAAGATTAATTTGTCATACCATTTCTAATTAATTTAAATAAATTAAATTAATTACTTCAATCATTTTTAAATCCTGCTTACTTAATAATTAATTAATTACAAACCAATTAACTAATCATCCTTTAATTATCAACTTAATTAATCATCCTTAATTAATTATTCTTTAATTACATTAAGTAATTAGCGTTTAATTAATTACACAAATTAATTATACTTTAATCATTCACATTAATTAACCTTTAATTACTTTCATTAATTAATTAACTATAATTAATTACATTGATCCTTAATTTATTACAATAATTAATTATTCCATAATCACTTACATTGATTAATTATCTTTTAATTAATCACATTCATTAATTAACTAACCCTTTAATTAATTACCTTAATTAAGCAACTCTTTAATTAATTACACTAAGTAATTAATCCTTAATTACTTCCATTAAATAATTATCCTTTAATTAATTACATTCAGTAATTATCCATTAATTACTTGCACTAAGTAATTACACTTTATTAATTACATTAAGTAATTATACTTAATCAATTTCATAAGTGATTATCCTTAATTAATTAAATTAATTAATTATCTTAAATTAATTAACTTAGTTACTTCCATTAATTAATTACTCTTTAATTAATTGATCTTTAATTACTTAGATTAATTAACCCTTAATTAATCAAGTAATTAACTATCCTTATTTAATTAAACCAGTTATCTTAAATTTATCACATTAATTAATTACCTCTTAATCACTAGTTAATGATCTTTAAATTAATTACACTCATTAACTATCCATTAATTTCTTCCATTAAGTAATTATACTTTGATCATTAACATAAATTAATTAACCCTTATTAATTACATTAAGTAATTAACTTTTAATTAATTTCACTAATTAATTATCTTTAATTAATCACAACCTTAATTAATTAAAGATAAATTCTTTATCTTAATAAATTACTTAATTACATCAATAACTTTATTTAAAAAAAATCATTGGGAATAATTACATAATTAACCTAATATAATTACTTTTAAAACAAAACAAATTTAAATCATTTAAACATGAAACTTGTTTTAAAATCTTATTGAATGATTTTTATTTTGGAACTTGGTTTATAACCTTTTGAAAAACTTATTCATTTTAAAACTTGATTTAATAAATTGCTTAATAACTTAATCATTTTTAATAACTTTAAAACTTGGAAAATACTTATCTTATGTTATGTATTAAAAGTATCTTAAACCGTGCACGTGTTTTGTTTTAAAAGTATCTTAATAACACGGTCGAACGTCGTCCCTCCGACCAACTCTCCAACCCTCGGCAAGTCGTCGCCACCTACCACGGTTCTCCCGACCCTCCAGATCCGTCCACCTCGACTGAAATCTGTAATCGAGCAAGTCAATCAAATCTTGGAACCCACCCGAACGACTAAAATCTCTCGCCGACGACGATCTCGTCTAACGGAGCTCACGTCCTTTCGACCACAGCTGCGTCACATATCCACGCGACGATCCCACCCCTTGCGATCGAGTCTGATTCCACCATGACCACGCACGAGCTCGAGAATTAAGCCGACCCAAAACTGCACGTTAAACCCTACTCTACCGTCGACCGGCCTCCACGACCATCCAGAAATCCTCCCACTATTTTTCCGACGATCATCAACACTCCGGCCACCTCCAGACCAAATCCTGACGAAAAATTTGTCGTCGTTCGTCGACAGTCGACAAAAATGTCGAATCTGATCAACCCTGAATATCTCATCAATTACAATGCTAAAAATCATGATGTTAATGTCAAAAATTATCATTTCACAACAACGTTCAGTTTAGATAATCGAAGCATGAAATTAAAAATATTGATTTTCGACATATATATGTTTATTACTGTAATTTCCAATTCTTAAAATAATTACTATATTTAAATACCTGAAACTATTTTTAGAATTGATTTTACATTGTTACAAACATTTTTCATTATGACTCAAAGCCTAAAATCGAATACATGAGAAGATATGGATTTTTAAAGGCTGTTTTTAAGCTTGTGAAAACAACAAAAGCTTATATATAAATATATACAGATATTTCCAGACATATCACAATATATATACATACATCCACATTCATTTCACACATGCAAACTTCATTCACTACATTACTACAAGATTCTACCACATGAATCAAAGATAAATCAGATTAAGTTTAAAGTTTAGTCACCATTTCAGAAAGAAAACAGAAAGCAGGCTCTGTTCTTTGATCTGGAAATTGATTTGAGAAAATCTGAAACTTGATTGCCTGAGTTTGAATTGTTCTTGACTTTGTTTTACTAGTTAAGTTGAATTCTATTTTACGTTGAGTTGAACTTAGCTTAATTTTCTGCTTGATGTTGAACAGCTTTATGAAATTTGATTTTCTTTTGATTTTAGTTTTCAGGTTTTGTTTAATTTTGAAAAGATGAAGAGAAAAGAGTTGAGAAGATTTGAACTGAAATAAAAATGGTCAAGTTTCTCTAATACTTATCATTTATGATTTAATTTTAAGAGAAAATAAATGTTGCCACTTGTTAACTACAAGTGATCCTTAGCTTACAAATGTATTTTGCATGTTATAATGGTCTTACAAATGTCTTAATTCCTTTATTAAATATTTACTTATGTTTTATTATTAATATACATTATGTTTTCTTTTTATATATATACTAAATTCATGTGTATTTTAAAAGGAAAGAGCATTAACCTTTAATTTAAATCTTTTCTTATGTTTTATATGTTTTAAATGTTTTGAAATAAATTATGTTTCAAACTTTTATATACATTTACAAATCATATTTAAATCAAGCAATGTTTAAAAAGAAAGTAAAACAAACCTTTTGTTAATCTTATTTAGACTTAAGCTAAAATACTTTTTAATTAAATAAATATTTACCTTAGTTGTTTTGAAAATACATGATTAACTTTTAAATAGTCTTTGAAAGGTATTATATTGAATTAAATTCAAACCAAATATATATTGGTTCCAATCACAATATATATATATATATATATATATATATATATATATATATACACACACACACACACACAACATATTTTAATTAAATTCAAACCAAAGCTTTCTATCCACAATATACGTACATACATACATACATACATACATACATATATATATATATATATATTAAAATTAGAAAACATTTCTATTAACTTTGAAAAATGAATTTACCAAATTAAATATTATTGGCTGTTGAAAAGATTAATTTTGCCAAATTAATTATTTATTAGCTTTGAAAAGAATAAACTTGCCAATTTAAAATAATTATAAAAGAAAATTATTAAACCAATGTTGTCAAGTTTAAATTATTATCAATGAAGATTATCAAATTGCTATTGCCCAAGATTCGGGTCATCACATTACGGTCAAATGTCAAGTTAGAAATCAATCATGCTTAGGTGGTAACCAGTAAATCAAAAGGTCTATCTGTTTGATAGGATTCAAGAACATTCATTCTTTCCCAGTCATAAGTCATTTCTCTCACAACTGTGGTTTTCCCATATTTGAGTGGCAAGATGGCATAATGCCCTCTAGTATTTCAATCAAATATCTTTCATAACTTATTCATACAAGTAAATCATATATTTGCGTTACAGCCTTATAATCCTTGAGGTTACTCAATCTTGGACTATCATACAACTGTGTTCAAATGAAGTCGACCCTGTGAATTCATCCAGTTCACCCGGTTTATTAATAGTGCTAACTAACTTACCGATTGAAACAAGTTCCATAAAGCAATGTTAGGATTGGTACTCCAATAAAGGCAAAGCTGTAACTAAATCTTTAACATGTTTAATATTACTACTTTTTTTTTACATTTTGATCAATTTACTTTACATGTAGCATGGAGCCAAGTTTTTTATTTCATTCATACTCTTTATCAAATTACACTAAATTAAACACATTGGATCGGCCAAAATATCAAAACTACCTTTAGAAAACCATAGCTTTTTTATATAAACCTTGAAATGAAGGTAATGTGGTCTTTTACCCATCACGTACAGTTGAATTTTTAATTGTATTCTTCCATGTTTGATTAGCATTTTGCATCCCAAATTTTCCAATCATGGCTACCTTCCTGTTGTTTTTAAATACAGGCAAGAACAACTCCTATTCAGCTTTGGTGCTTAATGCTACATCTCACCAGGATTTCGAGGTAGCTTTGGCATCAATAAGACTAATTCGAAGACCCGCGCACGCGTGCATACATACATATAAGCAACGCTCGATATCACTCTATTTTACAGCACTCCTTGCGGCTCTTTGATTTCCACCACAATCCGATTTAAATAATGGAGTTGGTGGGAAAAGAGGAAAGTAACATTATTTAAATCAGAATATGTAGTGCAAATTAGAAGGTCACATAGATGCTGCAAAATCGGAGTGTTATTGAGCGTTGCTATACACACACATACACACACGTGTGTGTATATATGTATGTATGTGTACACGTACGTACGTATACATACATACATGTATGTATACACATGTATGTATACATATATGTATATATGTATGTGTATGTACTTACGTACGTGTGTAAGTGAAGTTAAAATTAAATCATACCTACTGAATTTGTAAGACATCTGAAACAATTAATGTTCATTCAAAAACGGTCTTGATTTTTCTTTTGAATTTCCCTTTTCCATTACATAAAATGAGAATATCAAAATCTTTTTAGTAAAAACTTCAGCATCCACGTTTTTTATTTTTCAACAACAAACTCCCTACACTGATGCCCGTTACGGAAATCCTCCAAATATTGCTATTCTGTAATCAAGAGTACAAATGATATCATATTTGACATTTTCTAAGTAGAAAACGCTTTGACAAAACGATTTGAACGGTTGATTTGTAAATTTAGAAATCTAAAGGCCCGTTTGGTTTCATTATATGTTTTGAGTTTTGTGTTTCCAACTTGCACTAAAAATAGCAAAATAACAAAAGGTGAGAGACGAAGATTTATAATTCTTAATCATTGCGACGACCAACGGACAACGAAGGAGTTGAATTGATCTTCGTATTTTTGTTATCTCTCAAAACACGAAAAACGAAATAAACTTGTTTTCTATTGTACATGTTAATTTCTTTTTTTAAAATTGCTTGTTTTTCAACAATACATACAATGGACGCGCTTTTGTATGGACGAAAATACAAAACTAAAAACGACAAGCCAAACGGGGCCTAACTATATAGAAAACGAAAACAAAAGTTAAACTCATAAGCTTTCGTCATCAATGACTTCCACCAACGTGGAACATTCTAATCCACCTTATCTGATCATGCATATTAACCTTACATCAAAATTTTCAAAATTCCAAAATGTCATGCCTTCCATCCAAACACAGATATTTCAGCGATGAAAATGTCGATAAAAGAAGCCTGAAACTAGTAAATCCTTATGGAAATGATGATACCTTACAATCCGACTTTAACACGGAGAATATCCAAAAATAGGCATTGTATCAACCCTTCACCAGAAAGATATCTTTTGAGATCAGTTGCAAATACATATGAAAGCCTCAGAATCAACCTCGTTTGTTGACTACCAAGCCTGTGTATACTACATTCATTGTTTTTCTTGCCGTTTACTGAGAAATTCCTTCTTCAGAGCTTCCTCTAGCTGCAAGAATAAAGAAGCAAACATACCTGTAAAGCAAGCAAGCAACTTAGCAGTGTTTTCCATATTTTTATCAGTCCAGAGTTTTCTTTACCATTTACTTGATTAAGGCAAACAATTGAAATCTTTTACATCAATGTTAGGATGTATTATATACTATCATTTTCATATTCATACGAACCTGAAAGGGAACTTTCTTGATTCGAGAGTACCCCTTTTACCAAAAGTGTGCCAGGAATTTGCTCAAATACCTGCATGTGATAATTTCAATTATAAAATCAAATATTACATATGTACTTTATATTATCGCATCGATCAATTTGAGACATACAGTTATACGGAAGGCTAAATCATCATCTGGTTGTAAATTGTTAGGATTAAGATCATGTTCATCTTTGATTAGCAGATAGGCCATCTTGCTAGCTATGGTAACCTGTAAAATATTTCAGCATTCAGAACTCAGAAACAAAATATACAATGGTTCAAATAAATTATTAAGTGCAAAAATAGTGAGCTTACATTAACAGAAAATGATGTAACCTCAGATGTACAGGAGGCCGCTTTAGGTTGGAAAAATGATTCTATAGACTGCAGTACTTGAAAGGCACCAAGTTGGCGTGGCCGACCCTAAATCAGAAAAAAGCACTGCTAAGTTCTATTAAGTACAATTTTTCATATGGTTTAGCATAAAAAACAACAGTTACTTAGAAAAATCGAAGAACATGAAACAGCTAGTGTTTTAAATAGTATAACTGTTGTGGGCACTGTTCTCCTATATTCATTTTAACAGAATCAACTGGCCATTTTAGCAGATTGAGAAATACATTAGACATAAAAGATGGTAACAGCTAAAATCAATCTAAATAAATTACATGCACCTGGGGAGGGGGGGGGGGGGTTGCAGGGGAGTTAATTCAGTGTCTGTGTATCAGTGGGTGGCAAATAAATGAGCAACTGAAAATTATTTTCCATTCTTTTCTGCTGATCATGTCAACTTTTTTTCTTTTTCTTTTTAAGTCCAAAGAAAGCGACCAAGCCACTGGTACAATGAATGTGTGGTGAGATAAATAGTTGGTATAAGACTATGCCTACACAGGAAAATGATATTTGTTTGAAATATAAAGCACAAGCATAATTTTTTAAGCTTTGAGTAAAACCCTAGATTCATCACTGATAGCTAACACATTTCGTATTGCACGGTACTTTATGAGCTATTGCTAAATGATAAATGACACATGATAGTTTTTACCAATCTCCTAATTCAACCTAACAAGCTTGGAAACGATATATTTCTTTCAAGTGTTTAGGCTACAAGAGCTGTCCACATAAAATTTATTCAAACCAAACTCAACTGCAATTACTGTTTTAATTTTATATTGGCCAAACCTCAAGCATGAAAGAAAGATTTTTCCTCACAGAGGAGTTAGAAGCTATAACTTTTTTGATTGGAGAAATAAAAGACCACGCCAGACCCCAGCGACATGTTTGACCCTGAATAAAATCGGTTGTCTTCACAATTGTAACCCCAACCTCTCTAAGCTTTGAAATCAGAAATTTCAAGTTCGCTTTTCGTCCAATCATTGAAGTAAACCACCTGAAGGGGGAGAAGTTTATTTAAATGTTAAATTTATCAAGTCCTTGCTTTGTTATTTGGCTATGGAGTTTATGTGAAATATTAATGTGATTTCAACCCTTTAAAAATGCCAAATATCACTTAATTTGTTTCGAGATAAATGTTTAAAATGAGACCTAGAGTTGACCAACGAACTGTATCTTCTAACTTGTGCAAAAACATGCAAAAACATTCTAAAATAAATTTAGTATATTTAGCTACATGGCAAAGAGAGAGAAAAGTAATCTCTCACCGAAAAGCATGCTTCAATTTTACACTGTCTTCTATTATACGCATAATAAAGGCACGTTCTCCACCATGGCAGACCATTTCTTCAGATGTTCCTCCACATGCAGTTTTTGGATTCAAACCAGCTGCATCCATGCTTTCAAAGAAAGGAGGATTGCACATACAAAAATCAAAATATTCTCCATCTTTAACTACGCCTGCAAGTATTGGTGGTCCATCGTAGCAACACCCATTTTGATCTTGGCCTGAAATCGGTTCTGCATTTTCTAACGTGTTGGAAGCACTTTGTTTTGCATCATTCACGTTTCTAATTTCTATCAGCTCAGAGAGATGAAGGTTGCTGTCCAAATTCTTTTTAGCCCATTCAAGAGCAACCTCAGTAAAATCTACAACCATATATTCAGCAAATTGTTTCAAGAAAATGTTTCAACTTATAATAGAACATTTGTTGCATTAAGCTTCTGACCTAACACATCAACAGACAAATAAATCTACCTGATCCAACAAAGCTCCATCCCAATAAAGAAGCACCAATGAGAGGGTAGATGCAATTTGCTCCAGTACCAATATCAAAGCCTCTAATTTTACCATTGGCATTATTGAAAGGCGGAATGAGTTCAGAGGACAGAAGATCCTCGATCCAGTGGATATAATTTGATCGATTTGGTACTGTTGGACAGAGCTGCCCATCTGGAATCCACCTAAAAAGCACCTATCAAAAGCTAAATTATATATATAAAAAATGGCAAACTAAGAATAAACATGATTTTGTCTACAGATAAATAGAATGATTACAAACTGAAAATCCAAGTAAGTTGTATAAGAGGATAGAGTGAACTGGCACTGATGACTATCGTGAAGGGAAATTTATTTAGAGATAACTCCCAAACTTATGCACATAAAACAGAGGATGTGATTGCTAAACTAAATACCGAGTTCATTTTACATCCAACCATTCGTAGCTGAACATGTAAGTTGAAAAACAAGTACAAGTTTGCACGGTACTGTTCTTTTTCAAAATGACAAAATGGTTAAGGTAAGTCCCACGATAATAACAATCTGAAGTAAACCAAAGCCACTATAGTTTTCGATACTTGATTTTACAAATATTAACAGCAAGCTTAAACAGAGATTAGGGATTACAAGAAGATAGTGGAGATCGCAGAGCCACGTATATCTAAAATAACTTTAACCAAATTACCAATTTTAGCAACTTGTTAAAGAATTACCAATGGACACCGTGATCGTGGAGGAGGAGAACACGAGTAAGCTCGCGAGTGGCGTTGAAATCAGTCCAGTCGATAGTGGGCCGTCCATTTCGTTTGGAGATGAAAACAAAAGGTTGAAAAGAAGGGTAGAGAGAAGCTAGTAAGGAGAAATCAGGGGGCGTTTCTGAATATTTGTTCCTTGGGTGGATTGAAGGTGGATCTTGCCTTCTCCTCTTCTTGCTCATCATTTCATCAATTTTAGGGTTTTGCACGGGTACAGGCAGGCAAGCAAGCGAGCCAAGGCAAGCTATACATATAGGTCTTGTTCATTTGTACCCTTATTCATGAACAAGTAGTCGGCAAATTCTAGTTGAACACGCGAAAGCGTTGAGCGGCCTCTCCTTCCTCGCCACAAAATTTCAAAAACAACGAAAAAGCACCTCATTTTTCTGAGGGGTCCTCTTTTACAAAAACTCAAAAATACATTTCCATACGGGGCAAGTGCATGGTACCTTCAAGACATTTTCATCCTGAATAGAACATAATACATAAATTTAGTCAAAAATAATAAAATGAACATTTTCATTCTTCAATTTTTTTCGAACTATGAGGGACTACTCAGCATTTCGGCAAGTTCAAATAGAATTTGTCTAAAAGGTTAATTTAGGGAATTTAAGAATTAGTGTTCCTTTGTTCAATTAATATATAAGGGAGAGCAGTGAAATGAGGTGTTTTTTTGTTTTATTCTAATGATGGCTCTGTAATATGTATGGTGTACATTCGGTAAAAAAAATTGTATATGATTGTGATAAATTTTTCGATATATGTATAGTGATTTACGGTGTATGAATAGAATTTACCTCTTAGATATTTCAAATTCATTTAGATTTTTTCAGTTGAATGTAAGTTTTTCTAAGGTTTTCTTCAAAGTAAACAGAATTTGATAACAACCAAACTTATGTCTAGCTTGGATTGTTAGTAAACCTTGTGCATAGTGCACTTGGATTGTTATTAAACCTAATGCAGTATAATACATTGTGTAACGACCCGCTATTTTGAACTATTCGTATCTGCACATGTCAGACTTGAATAATTTAAAATACTGAATTGTTAATTTAAATTTTTTTTGGGCAAAACTGAGATATACAGTAAATAAATGATCACAGACACAGAGTAATAATATGCAGCGGAAGCAAAAGATTGCCCAAAAAAAATTTAAATTAACAATTCAGTATTTTAAATTATTCAAGTCCGACATGTGCGGATACGAATAGTTCAAAATAGCGGGTCGTTACAGTTGGTATCAGAGCTTTGGTAGCTCTAGGCAAAACTTAGCATATAGGGTAAATGTATTTACAGAATCACTTTCATTCGAGTTTGAATCTCTTTTTTTGACTCGATTCCCTTGAATTTTGGAACGTTCCATCGGTTCCGAAATTCATTCTTGTCCCTCACTATTCGTGTTCGTCTGGATTCTGGAGTATCCCATAACTCCACGTCGAATGATCTTTATTATGAATCAACGGTCTCGCCAACTTCGAATGAATTGTAAAGGGATGAAACTCATTTACATAGCATCGATTCACCGGAGATTTATATATATCCTCGGTTTAGATGCTAATATCTCTTGTTATCCCGAATTCTATCTCTTGAGATCGAATGTAAATTTGTCTCAGAATTCTGCATCGATCTTATTCTCGAAGTCTCGGTCGACCCGCTTAAGGTTGCCGCGATTTATATACACTTATCAATCTTCCTATTTTGTTATTTAACCATCTTATCTTTATTTCAAACCTATTTTCGAATCAAAATTCTCTTTGATTTGATTTCCATCAAATTTAAATCTCTATCCTTATTTTGAAATCCATCCTTATCGTCGAGCGAGAAAGTGTATTTGTTATTAATATAAAGATGTTTTAATATATATTGTGTTGCTTGAGTTGTTGATGTTGATTTGGGTTTTCGGTCGATTCGTTTGATCAACGCTATCGATAGGATCTCCAAAACACTCGAGCAGAGCAAACTGACACGATATTGTTTTCAAATTTGGTAAATAAAATAAATTTAGTATAATTATATTATATATAAGTATAAATTTTTCTGAAATTAAATTGTTAATGAATTTGTTGCCTGAAATAATAATATTTGATTTCATTTATTGTTGTAAACCATTGACTGTTGAATAATATAAATAAATGATAAAATTAGGTTAAAATTGATTTAAAACTAAAATGGATTTAAACTAAAATTTGAGAATTTAATATCCGGTGGTTTCAAACTTTGATTTGAAAGTTTTAAAGTGTATAGTATTTAAAATATTTTCAAATAGAAATCATTTCAAAGAATTTTAAAGTTTTAAATCAGTGCTCTTTTGTTTTGTCGCTGGAAAATAATTTCGGTGATGACGGCCGCATCATCGACATTTATTTTCGAGTTTCGAAGTGGGGAGACTATTCTGCAGCTTTGCTATGGTTTGTTTTGAAAAATAAATTGATTTGAATTTCTAAACATGATTTGATTTATAATATATATTGAAGATTTTAAATTTGATTGGATATATATAATATATATATATATATATATTTATTTATTTATTTATTTTTATCTCTAAGTTGTTTGAAATTAATTCTTAAATCTTTTATTTAAGGATTATTTTCAATGAAGCCAAATGTTTGACTAAATACTTAACTTGAAATAACTGAATTGTAAAATTTTATTTGGATAATACTCAATTGCATTTTATATAACTTACCTAAATTTTCAAAAGTTAACTATGTAATTGGATATTATACAGTATAAAATGATGTTAAAGGAATTTATAAATAAATTTGAGTGGTTTTAAATAGTGTAAATATACTTAATATATGTGATATGATATATTAAGTAGAATAAATGTAATAATAATTTGGAACAAAGTAAAACTAAAGTAGAATATGATTATAATAAATTATTATTCAAATTTATGATTTTAGAAAATGGAAATAAAGGATAATCGGATAATAAAACAATGAATAAATGAGATAAATAAATAAAACTTTGTTAAAGGAATCTTTTGGTATCAAATATTAATAAATTGAAATTAAATCAACTTATTGAAATACCTTGAATTTTAATCCAAATATTGAGTATTAATTAAGGTAAATTGAAATTTATATGGTTGAATTAATTGTTTTACTCTATTTTTAATCTATTATCTTTCTAGTTGTTTCTATTCTCCTACCTCCTTTCTTTTCGAAGACGATAAGTTTTGAGTGGGGGAGAGTGTAACGACCCGTAAATTTAACCGGTTTTAATAATGTTATTAATTGAAATTTTGTGCAATTTTAAACGATAAAAATTCAAAATATAAATTTGATATTTGGAACGCGTCTAGTTAAACATAGCAACCGGTAAATTTTCGTCCGAAAATATGAAGTTTATTTTCGTGCATAGATTTACTTCGATTTAATCAGTTAAAAATCGATGAAAATAAAACGTTTTTGAAACCCAAATATTTTACATAGAAAAATTCTAAACCGCCTTCTGAGCAAGAAGTCATTTTTTGTTTTTTCAAATTCGGATTTCTTTAGCTCCGTCGATCTTATTTTTCTGCGTTTTTCTTGCATTTTCCGCTAGTATAAAAATTCGACTTTTTATAATTCAATCGTACTACTGATATATGTATACCGTTTTGATCGTCTCGCCATGCTGATCTTTACAGTATAATTATTTCTGTGTTTCGATGTCCGGTTTGCGGGGAAACTGCGAAACGGCTAACCGTATCGGTTTGGCACTTCAAATCTTTGTTCATTTGTTTTTTCTTTTGTCTACGGGAAGAAGCCTAAAGTCCAACAGCCATTTGCCTTTAATATATTCATAAACCAATGCACAAACTTTAGCTATTTCCAATGTTAACTTTACTATCTGGTTCACTTTGTTTTCATTTTTCCATTATCTTCTGACTTTCTATTATAACAATGAAAAGTGTTCCTCCTCCATCACACTTTGTTGTCACTTGTACATTACTTCGTAACCCATTCATTTCCTTTTAGCTTAAAAAAAAGGAATTCAAACTGTTCATCATTTAAAACGCGAACATCGACCTCTCCTCCTCAAACTCCTCCACGCCATCCACCTAGCTGCGCACTGACCAAGCCTTGGCCTCGTTTTCCCAGCCTTTTCCCCTGCATGCTCACGCACTGGCCATAGCCTCCCCTTGTTCCCAGCATCGCCGGCCGATCCACCTTGGCCTGAGAGCCCGGCCATCATCCACCACATCACTTTGGTGCAACCACCCACCTCTTGCATCCATTGCCCACGTCGCCGGCAGCACTCCAACATCGGCCTTCGCCCATCTTCCGACCGAGCACCGCCTTCGCCGCTCCATTTTGCGTCGACCATCCCCTGACCTCGGCCTCCCTCCACTTCTCTCCATTCGCCCAGCTTGCACGGCATCGAGGCCCCACCAACCATGCTCCGGCAAACTCGTTACCCTCATTTCACATTAATCCCACCTTCTTCATCCGTGCCCAGATTGCCATCAACAACGATCGTCGTCCCCTTTACTCGGTATGATATTATATTTGATGGTAAGTATATATATGTGTTTACAAAATTTTGTTACAGCAAATATGTCAGCTACTTGATTCGTTTATATATATATATATATATATATATATATATATATATTGCGATAGTTTTATAAAATATCAGTTATAAATTATGTTGTTATAGGTTTGGCTTTACTAGTATACATTTTTATAAGGTTACAGTTTGAGTGGAGGTGTTTATACAGATTATACATACGTATGTTTGTTTTACATGTGTTGCCTGCACATATGTCAGCCTATTCTTTTTAGTATATTGATAGTTTGCTTTTGCCGTGAAAATTTAGTATATAATATTTATACTGTTTCGAATATACAATGTTTTTCAGTTTTTTTTCTTGGTTTCTTATTTTATATAGTGTTATTTTTTTTTACATCGTGATTTGTAGTATTGTTGTATTTGCAATTGTATCTATAAGCTAGTCTATTTAAAGCGTTATATATTATGAGTCTTCTATAAATATTAGTTTATATATATTCTCTGTTGGGTTTGCAGCTATATTAATATATGTATTATGTTATTTCAGCATATATAAATTTTGTATATATATTGGTTATTTGTATATATGTGTCAGTGTATATATATATTGATTATGAAGGTTAGTTCACGAGTTTATACATAAATACAGTTAAATATGTTTCAGTTTATAGGGGTTTTGAAATGTACAGATCTAAAATTTTGTTATGTAGGTGTTGTTATATGATATTAGAACTATCGTTCGCATATAAACTTATATTGGTTGCTTTTCATGTGTATAGTAGTACATATATGTATATTATATGACTTTACATGATCTACTTTAAGCTAATATATTTATTTTAGCGAGTTAAGTTTATATATTTTTAAAATTAAGTTTTGTTATATGCTGGTTTAATATATGTATAAATATAGATTTCATTTTGATTTGTGTTTAAGATGTATGTTGATTTCTTTCGAAGATTTAAAATATATGTAAAATATCTTGGTTCTCATTGGTTCTCATTTATCAGCTTGTTGTTCGTCGTGCCTGCTTTCTTCATTGAATTTGTGTCATCTCATTTTGCTTTGGAATTTTTAGTTTGCTTTGTTGTTCAAATCTCTAGTCTCGAAAGGTGAGCAATCACTCACGATTAATGTTCTTTAACCATTGAAACGACAATTGAAATATGCGGTTATTAGTTATTTGCACTGTTATATATATGTTATTACCTGTATCAGTTCACCTGTGACATCTGACACTTTTATCTGTTATTTATGCAATGATAATCCAGTTTGGTTGATAAATGATTGATTGTTTGATGTTTACATTGGACGTAAATTGTTAATGTAGTAATTGATAAATAATTTGAAATTGAAAGTTAGACTTGATATATATTGAATTTGATTTGAAATAAAATAAGATTTTATTTGAGTAAATAATAAGATTTTGAAATGAAGTTGGAATTTGAATTTTAATGAAAGGAAAATGATAATATTTAATAATCTGAAACAAAATATTAATAAAGTAATTGATGAAAGAACGTTGTTTAATTTAAGGTATGATTGAACTAAGTTTGAAATTGTTAATCAAGTTTGAAATATTTAATAATTAAATAAAAATTGAATTATTGAGAATTAAATAAAAAATTGAATTCTTCGACAAGAGAAATTGAACTTTTGAATAAGTAAATTTGAACTTCGTTAATAAATGAAATTGGGTTTCTTTATTTATTAAATTTTGGAAAATTATTTAAGTAAGTTAATAAGTGAAATTGAACTTCTTGAATATGTGAAATTTAGTTTCTTCATTAATTGAGTTTTGAAATTTGTAACTAAGTAAATAAATAAGTGAAATTGAATTTCTTTAACAAGAAATAAAATGCGTTTTATTGAAACAAATGTAAGACTTGAAATTTAAAGAATTTAATTTGACGAATTTGATTTAATTCAATTTGTAAGTTTTGATATAATAAAGTTGAACTTAAGTAATTGATTTAATGAATTGGAAATTAAATAGAAAATTGTTTTGAATGACAAATTTACTTAATGAGTATTGAATGAAATCGATCAATGAATTTAAATTGATTTGAATGTTAAATTAAATTAATTTAAATGAGTTTGGAATGAAACTTATATACGAATTTAAATCAATATTTGAATTGTTTAAATAAAGTTGAAATTGAATTATAAGATTTTGAAATGGCATTTTGGAAGTTTTGAAACGTAAATTATGGAAATTGATTTAGAAGACAAATGAAATGAGGATTTACAAATTCTAATTGAAATTGAATTTGGTTTGGTTTTGAAATTTGTTAAAACGACCAATCGGTGTAATAATTACGAAAGTTATTAAAGAGACCGGAATCGGTTATGGACATACTCTCTATCTAAACCGAAAACCACTTTAATAACTATACGAGGAATATGATCCAGAATGAAGTGGTTGGAATGATGTACGTCATGACTGAAGAAAGAGAACGATAATGGATAGCCTTGACACTTGTGTCAAATTGGAAATGACTGAAACAGGAGTCGTGCCGGGCCAAATGGGGTTAGCCACCTCGAGCGAACACACTTCTTCGTAAACTACTCATTACTTGTTATTGATTGGTGCACCCTCGTACTTTTGGGAGTGTTGTTTCGCGGTGTTGCGGCGATGCGTTTTCACCGGTCCGGATCTGGCAAACGGTAGTTTCACTACCTTGGGTATTGCCTCATGTGTCTTGTCATACTTGTATACCTATATACGCGACCACTACGAATTTATTTTGCGTTATACCTATGGAGTACTCCCTGATACCCCACTAGTTTACGGTGGAGTTTACAGTGCTGTATAGACTATAACGCTTATATAAAATGTGTTAAGGGGGATAATGGTAACGCCTTAACACTATTTTGATACTTTATATCACTGATAGACATTATCTACTTAGCGTACACTACTACGTAGTAGATAGTTTAATGGATCCTTGGAGGATGGTTATTCCAACATCCTTTAAGTTACTTGTATTTCAATTGTTATTTCACTTGAGTTGGATTTTTTGATATAAGAATGTTAATCCTGACTCGAGTGTTTTGTGTTTTGCTTTACGCTCGGGTCAGACTGAGTGCACCAGTATTCGAGACTTGCCTTTGGAATTGGAGCTTCGCTTGGAGATCCAGCTATCTATCAGCTTTCAGATGTTCAGTTGATTCCTGTGATGTATTCTGATTCTTGTATTTGACTATTGTATTCGAGACTTCTATTGTAACTTATTTAACTCTGTTATATATATAGTAGCTTCATGAACTGCTATCTTTTGCTTCCGCTGCATATTATTACTCCGTGTCTGTGATTCTGTGATCATTTATTTACGGTATATCTCAGTTTTGCCAAAAAAAATAAATTAACAATTCGGTATTTTAAATTATTCAAGTCCGACATGTGCGGATACGAATAGTTCAAAATAGCGGGTCGTTACACATTGCATAATGTAACATCCCTCTACTTGGAGGCCCAAAACTAACGGTTACGGATGGTGCAATCATCCATAATTATTAATCTTTGGTAACCAAATACGGCGGTGCTAAATACATTGATACAATGATCATGGAAATATGGAAAAAAATTAACAATTCAAAAGCACATTTCCATATTCGAATCAAAACATTTCTTGTTCATTAGATAATCCCCAAATTACGTTAACCATGTTCAGTAAAATATAATTACTACAAATACACCAAGAGCGACATATTAAGGTACCCCTCGGTTGATCAAAGAATACAGTAAGGCTGATAATTCTGCCTTTACAAACAAAATACACGGCTGAAAGAAAAACTCTAAATAACTATCTGCCTCCTGCACGCCTTCAGAACTTTGTTCGTCAGAGAAGAAATCCTAAGAACCTTAAATCTTAAACTACTCAAAATCAATTGAGTACCCAAGAGTTTAAGGGAAAAACAAAAACTTCGAGTCAAACATAAAGTCTGGTATGAATAATAATCTAATCGCTCAATCCTTTTAAATATCTCGTGAGACCACGCCGCTTAGCGGAACGGGTTTTGTTAGGGTTGTTTCACATGCTTACTGGAGGAACAGCCGTTCAGATTGGAAAAAAGTCCCACGTCGCTAAATAACATTGAGAAGTGGTGTATAAATATGGATTGGTAGGCACGTAGTGAGGAGGATTCCTTTTGTTACAACAAA
Organism: Allium cepa; assembly: GCA_030765085.1. Lineage (NCBI taxonomy): Eukaryota > Viridiplantae > Streptophyta > Magnoliopsida > Asparagales > Amaryllidaceae > Allium > Allium cepa. The sequence continues at coordinate 1,003,375,766 of CM060929.1, forward strand.
GTGTGTGCCAACCCATATGCGTACACCATATGCTGGAGATGGGGAGCTTGGTCCCACCATCGTTACACAACAGTGGTATCAGAGCCGATGGTTACTGACTGGGCCATGCAGACACAGCAGTACTCTCAAAAATTACCGCAAAGGGATGCGAGTCAAGGGGGAGACTGTTAGGATCGTCTCGCATGTTTACTGGAGGAACAACGGTTCAGATTGGAAAATAAAGTCTCACATTGCTAAATAACATAGAGAAGTGGTGTATAAATATGGATTGGTAGACACGTAACATTGGGGATTTCTTTTGTTACAACAAAGTGTATGCCAACCCATATGCATATGCCATGAGTTGGATATAGGGAGCTTGGTCCGACCGTCGTTACACAACAAGTTTTCTCATCACTAGTATCCTAAAACCTTTATAAAAACAAATTATGTGCTCCTGCATCCACAATGGTTAAAACATACATTTCGAAACATTACGATGACATGCATAATTGTAAATAAATAAGGTTTTTCCATTCCCAGTTTAATCTGATGCATTGTCATTATTATAGTTTCTAGGGTCACTATTAACCTTTTTAGTTTCCATGCGTTTGCTAATAACCTTGTTATAACTAATAGACATCATGTCCTATTCATAGTTTTTATGGGATCACTAAGAACCTATAGGCTCATGCTAGTTAACTTAATTAATTCATGGGTCGTCCTAAACCTATTAGTCATTCTAATTACTAATCATCCTATCCTAGTTTTCATGGTTTGACTAGGAATCTATGAACTTATCCAATAACTCATTGCACATCCTAGTTTTCATGGGTTGGGTAGGAACCTACTGACACTTCCATTAGCCACTTATTTATCGTAGTGTTAATGTGTTTACTAGGAACATATTGATTGATGTCAATTCTTAATCCGAATATAGTTTTCGTGGGTTCACTGCAAACCAATTAGCCCCTGTCAATTGTCCTTATGTATAGTTTTCATGGGTTAACTATGAACTTGTTGGTATGCACCAATAACTACCATATCATAGTTTTTATGGGTTTACTAGGAACCTCTTGGAATGCACCAATAACTGCCATATCATTGTTTTTATGGGTTTAATAGGAACCTCTTGGTATGCACCAATAACTACCATATCATAGTTTTTATGGGTTTACTATAACCTCTTGGTATGCACCAATAACTACCATATCATAGTTTTTATGGGTTTACTATAACCTCTTGGTATGCACCAATAACTACTTTATCATGGTTTTCATGGGTTTACTATGAATCTTTTGGTTTACCACCAAAAACTATAAAATTTAGGCATCCTATATTTTTAGTCACCCCGACTGCATGGATGCAATTCTACTCATTCACGAGTTTAAGTAATTTATTTTCACCATTTGAGTTAACCTACTGGTTTTTCTAACCTTTTTTCCCAAAATACAACTATGGGTTATCGCATGAATATACTCGTATTTGAAGAAGTAAAACATTAGTTTAACAATACCATTACTGTGGGTTTAAGATCCTTGACATACATATCATAAAACACTGTTAACATCTTTAACTTTTATTTTTTATCAAGGTAATACTTCTTTAAAATTACATACTTAAATCCTTACAAAACTCCTTTATATTAGTCGTGGGTTTTCTTTTAAAAATTAGAGTATGGCTTTTTAAATCTTTTTAAACCACACCTTTCGACCTTTTCGAAAGGTCTTCAAAACAACCTTTCGAATCCAAACCTCTTGAAACCAATGAAACCATTCAGTAATTCAAACCTTTCAAAAGCATTCAACTCTTAAAATATAAACATTTCGATAACTTACTGGGATCAAGTTAAAATGTGTGAAAGATTCTCTTCTAAAACCTTTCGACTATGATGGAAGCAACCTTTCGACGTAGTCGGAAGATCTGCTTTGAAAGCTTTAAAACATTTCATTTAAAACAATAAACCTCCGCCTTTTTAAAGCAACTCCTTCGAAAGTTTGGATTACATTTCAATTATAAAACAAAGGAAAATCATCTAAGTCGAAGGCTTTGATACCTTTCGAAAGAAATGGGATAAGCGGTTGGTCATTTTTAAAAAAAAACAAGTAAACCTTTTGTTTTTGTCAAAAGCAACGACTTCGAAAGGTTTGAAAAAGCAGTTATAACCTTTTGACTATGTCGGAAGGTTCAAAATAGAACAACAATAAGTGGCAGTAACAAAACCAGTAAGGTTTGAAACCTTTCCTTTAAAACATTTGTCCTGGTTGAAAGCAATTGAAAGCAACCAAGTCGAAATCTCTAATTCGACAGCAAGTAGGTGAAAGCTTTTAGTTTATAAAATAAACATACTCCAACCTCTTTGGCCATCAACCTTTTGATTAAGAACCCTTCGACATTGTCCAACTCATTACATACCAAGATATTTGATACCATATGCATTGATTTGACCTTGTCAAAAGTTATAACCCTTCGACCTATGGTCTAGGTCTGAAGGTTTGCTACCATAGAGGCTGAAACATGCTAAAAGTATGGTTTCTTTTTTTAACTTAAAAGATAACTTTTTAACTAACATGCCTTTATTTGTCAAATGTCTATTGGTTAACAAATACTTTTCAAAAAGGGCTACCACTAATTTTAGAATTCAAATAATAATTTAATTTTATAAAATGCCCCTTCACCTTAATTAAATGTATAAAAATTTAAGTCTGGTACCTTAAATAATTTTATATATTCATCAAAACACTTAAGAAAAGTTTGAAAATTTTCAAAAAATCTATTTTATTATGTTTTTCAACATATATAAATTTCAAACCCAGATAATCATTATTATAGCCATAATAATTTATAACCCAATAAATCATTTTCTTCACTAGAAAATTAATATAAAATCCATCTCAGTTCCGATAATTGTGAAGATTGAAATCCATCTCCAAATTCATATTTTCTATAACATACAATTTTCCCATGGCATTTAAAAATCATTTCATCATGGTTTTACTCTAAAAACGTGTATATCTACTTTTTAAACAACCTTGTTTAATCCATATATAAATCAAAATCAAACATATCGTTATTTAATCTATCACAAAATGGATTTACCCTAAAATCCAGAACTATATGATGTGAAAATCAAAATAGAGATGTAGAAATTATTATTCACCTTAGATTGGATAAGAAAATTGAAGAATGATTGAGATTGATTCCTTCTAACTTGAACCCTAGCTTTTAGTTGATTTTCTCTTCTTCTATTTCTAATTGTCGGCCTTGCTTTCACTACTTATGGTTATATAAAAAATTTGGTGAAATGAATATATATGACCTAATAAGATAGTACAAGGGTGGAAAGTATGGTTATTTACCCTAATACTCTTATGTTTAATTTCCTAAACAATTATATAAATTCATTAGATTTAAATAAGCACGGCCACCTAGTTTATTAATCAAGCTCAATCTCCCTATCTACATTATTCTATTTAATTTATTTTAATTAAATCTCTTGAATAATATCAATAAAATTAGGGGTGTTACACATAATTTTCTTGTTTTTTATTATATTAAATTTTAACTAATTTTACTTTTTTAGATTGCACCGTTTTATGAAAAACAAAATGAAAAATTAATCATGTACCAAACCTACGAGTTTATTGCTTATGGGTGTATGTTCTTCGTAAGTCGTTTGATTTTGGATTGGATTACGTATATAATATATATTAATTCTGTTTTAATGAAAATACGTATTTTCTAATAGAGAGAAAATGAAAGAGTGGATCGATTGCATAGCCAGAACAGTTGGAAAATTGTCAAGAGAAAAGAAGTGGTAAAACAAAATTAAAGTAGAAAATATTTTGTTTATGTTTAGATCTAACCTGCGTCTCTATTGAATTGGAAAATACTCTAAGGAACAGCTGATATTTTTACTATGGAAGAACATAGTGTTACCTTGCCTTTTGGTCAAGGTCGGAAAATCAACAAATTGGCTAAAAAGGATGCTTATCAGGATTGGAGGTTGATTGGAAACAAGGCTACGAGCAATACTGTCAAAAGTGGTCCAAGCTCAAATCAAGATGGGATCGACCGGGAATGGTAAACAAGGCTAGGTGAGGCTACCTTTCGAATTTCAGGTCAATCGGAGTTCGTACGCTCAAGGTATGGATGGATCAATATTGGTGAGAAAGGGTGCGACGACTCGAAATTTCTGGATATTTGAAATCGAAATATTTAATTGATTTTAAATATTTGAAAGTTAGTTTAACTTGAATTTCAAATATCACTGTTTATTTGGCAATTAAATTATTGAATTTAATAATTAGAAATCGGTTAAAATAAGCGAATCTTGGTTTTTAAGGTGGTTAAAAACATTTCAGTGGCTTGGAAAATTTATATTTGTAATACTGAAGATAATAGAAGTTTTAAATTTGAGTTGAAAGTGTTTTGTTTAGTTTTGAGAATATATTGTTTAAATCGATATTAAAAATAGCCATCCGAGGCACGGTCTCGGAATTCAACGAATCCAGTTCTATTGGATCCGTAATAGTGTATTCTTATCGGATTTCAATTTTCGTAGCGTTTGGAGTTGTCGGGTGATCGTACGATAGGTAAACGTACTGAAATTTATATTAAAAATTTGATATAAATAATCGAGTCTAAAAAGCTATCTTCTCCGTACGACCGAATTAGGACTTGAAACCTTTTCCAGTGCGTTCTAAGTAGGGGCATAACATTATAAACGCCTGGCAGCATGCCTCGATTGGGGTTCGTGATTTTAGCTACGTAAATCGAGACGATTTGAATTCAAAATTCAAAATATATTTATATATCCTAGTCCCTTCGGCTGTACTTCTTTTACATCATAGCTTTTGCCTTCAAATTACTGTAGCAATTGGGTGAACACGTAAGGCAGTTTACAACACGTGTCTTCCTGGTTAACACGCGCCCCTTATCTCCACTCAAACGAAAATCAACTTAAATAAATCGCGTACCTTATCTTCTTCCTCTTTTCATTCTTCACGAATTCGAAAACAAATTATGGTCATGCGTTTTTTTAAAAGAAATCAACTTTCCCCTTCTCAATAATGGTGGCTCTCGAAAATTTCAATATCATGGCGGATCAAATTCGCTCCTTATTCGCGAGTAAATTTGTCCTTACCAACGCCAATGGTTGCGCGCGTGCGGCTGTGCAAGGCGTGGCAGCTGCATAGTGAGGCTAGGGCAGCGCAAGCACGGGTGGGGTTTGAAGGCGGTTTCGTCGATGTGGGGAGATGGTAGAGTCCTTGGGAGTGGCTCGCGATGGTTGAGGTAGGTGCAGTGGTCAAGTCGACGGCAAGAGTTTCGAAACTTGAGACCATGGATAGCGTTGAGCTAGCGACAAGGATGGTCACCTCCTTCAGAGCATTCGAGCAGCTCGTCGTTTTTGTTTCTTGCCGAATTAAGGTAATTTAAAAAAATTTAGCATTTTAAATTCGATATTTTTTTCAGGTTTATATAATTAAATTTAATCAGTTGGTTATTATTTTGTGTACTAGAAAACTTAATAGTAAGGTATGCAGTTTTTCATGCGTGCAGAAAAATATAATTTTTACAGTAAAGTACAGCAGTTCTTAGTAATACACATATGTATATGTATATAAGTTTACAGTAAGCTATAAATTTATTCTATTCTTAGTTTAATAAATATATATATACACATTCATAATTAAATATATATAGATAAAACAGAAAGAAAAAAAATTAAACATGCATAAGATTTTGGAATATAAAGGATTTTATATAAAGTTAGATTTTTTTAAGCCTGTATTAATTATTTTTACATGCAGTCTAGAAATGAAAATCTACCAGTTTATTTTAATAATGTATATTAGTGATTAACGTGGTTAATAAACTAATTTAAATTATTTAGTTACTAAAAGATATTTTAAAGGGAAAATTGGTTTAAACTAAATTATTAGTTGATTTATTTATTAAAAAGTAACTTGATTGTTCGATTTGTTGAGTATTAATAAATTGTATAAATATTTATACAAGGTTTAAAATCATGGAAAAATAAGTCAAGGTGGACCGGATTGCAAATTAAAAAGCAAAAGTGAGTTATTCTAACTCATATTGGATTTTTGGTTAATTTAAATAGTTAATTTAAATTATTGGTTGATTGATTGGATTGACTGGATCTGGTATATTATATATAGTAGTATATATATACTGGAGTGTTTGATTTCCCACATTATATAGCGGATGAGATCCTATGCGTCCCGCATAATAACGGATGACCCTTTATACCGCGATATCCCGCCTTGAAGCAGGATTGATATTTTAAATTATTATGCTAACATCTGTGGATGCAGGGAAACAAGTTAGAGGGATCCAACTGGATTACTCAAATGTTGAATTTATTTTATATTCAGTAATATGATTTATGTGATAATCTGTAATAGATTATATTAATTTTATTGGGAATTGAAATTATTGAATGCTATGATTTGATTGAATATGTATTGATATTTGAGAGAATGAAAAATATACAAGTTGGATTTTTTTAAGGAAATAAAAAGGGAAATTTTTAAGTAAAATAATTATAGTGAATTTGGATAAATTGAAGATTGAATTTGGAAAAGTATAAAAGTTTGATTTTTAAATTCTATTGAATGAATTCTGAATATGGAAATGAAGATAGATATTTAAATAAATGAAAATAAAAAGAATTTGGAGACTTGAGTGATATTGTGTAAAAATTAAAGAATTTAGTCTTGAAAAAATTATTCTTAAATTCATGATTTAAATGGTTTGGGAAGGAATAAAAAAAGAATTTTGAAATGAAATTTAGAATTGGTATTTCGGTTTAAATAAGATTTTAAATCATAATAAAGGAGTAAATATGAAATTAATGGGTTTTAAAATAAATTGAGCAAGTAAAGAAATTTATTTTAAAAAAAAAATGCAGTAAATTTTGGAAATCGATTTGGAAACCGATTTAGTGTTTGAAACTATGTTTTAAAAGGAAAATGAAACTATGGAATTTGTAAACTGGGTTTATAAAGTGAAATAAGATATCAGTGGATATTTGGAAGTATAAATTCATGGTGGAGATTTATAAAGGAATGGGCAATTGTTTTAAAAATAAATAGTGGTTTATTTCTAAAGTTGTGGAAAGGAAAGTGTATTTCCATGGAAAGGCAAGTATATTTTCAAAGAAAGATTTCCAAGTATAAGTTTGAGATTTTTATAGTGATTTTAAAAGAAATTATTTTTAGTGTTTTCAAAATTTTTAAAAGTAAATATTATTTAAGTAAATTATGTAAGTAAATTATTTTAAAGGTTAACTGGTATTATGATTTTAAAGATAATTATTTAATATTTATACCTTATAGAATAACTTTTACTTTAAATTAGTTTTAGCTCAAGTTTTACATGAGAAATTATTATACGATTTCACAACTAGTATTTTAAATAAAGTGTTTTAAATAGTTTTATTTTAAATGTTTTAAAGAATATATTTTTGGATAAGTGATTTAAATTATTAAAAACCTAAAGTATTAAGGCTTGGTGATTTTCAGTGGAACTAAAACAATTGGGTGGAAATTTATTCCGCGAGAGAAAAAGTGATTAGGAAACTATTTTTCAAAAGGGTTGAAGAGTAGAGAAGATATTTTGAAATAAATAATTTAGGATATTATTAAGTCTGATGGTTGGTTGTGATTGTTATTTGATAGTTAAATAACCGACTATCAATATTGGTCAATGCGTTGATCGTTTCGAAGAGACTGGGATCGGCATAAATTTCCCGAAAACCACTTTGATTCGGTTTGAACGTTTTTGTAAGGAAGACAAGATCTTGGAGTCAAAGATGGAGCAACGAAGTGCAAGGGCTAAGCGCTACTAATCCTGGGGGTGATTCCAAAATGGATGTAGTATGAGTAGTGCCTTTGGTTCCGTTCAGACCCGAAACGGACTTGTATGGATGGATGCTTTCAGAACATCGTTAGGAGGACGATGAGCATTCTAAGTGAATGAGTGATAAAAAGGTAACGCATAGCCTCGAGCCTCATCAACCAGGAATTGCTAAAACAGGGAAGGTGCTTGCAAGGTTGAGTGGCTAGCAACCAATTAGGGTATGATCATCCCTATCTAGATGTCTCTTTTTTATTCGGCTGTGTGGGTGGTTGCTGATCCCTACCACAGGATGATCTTATTTGGACTATTCGGTAAGGGTGCTCCGGTCTTGTGTAGTAGGGGATCAGGGTGCATCCTCGGTATGGTGATCTAGACTAACATACTGTGACGGACGGTACCCCAGTAGCCCTGCCATTGATGGAAATCCATTCTCCTTACGAGCCCTTTACGGTTTTGATTGTAGAACCTAGTATTGCTGGAATTTAATGAATGTAACAATTTCGGCTATTTGAACAAGTATTTGTATATAGACACTACTGTAATATCAGAGGATTTGATAAGAAATGTTTAGGTTATCGTAAGGTAAAAACCCGACATGTTTATTTATGGCGTGGTCTTACGAGATACCTTTGATTTCAAAGGATTTTGAAACTTTAATAATCTAATTGAGTGTGTTTTCTTATGCTGGTTTTCCAGACTGACTCGGGTATTGTTTTATTATAATACTCGGGTCGGACCGAGTATTATAGAGTACAGATTCTGGATGGACTGCTATGGAGCTCAAGGGATGCGCTGGATGGCGAGACGTATCACATGCATTTGATGAATTTCTACTGTGTATGATTAACTGCTTAGTCAGTTTTGTGGGGACAGGTTATGATAACTATCCAGTTGTGTGCTATGAATTTTGTTGTATTCTGATGATGTAATGTAATAAACAGTTGCAGATTCTTTTGTTTAAAAATTCCATTGTTATCTATTTTATATTATTCCGCTGCGATTGTGAGATTCTGATATTGTTTTCTATTTTCTTCTTCTACCTCATTCTTCTTTAACCCTAATGGTTCGTATTTCCGTTCAATTTGAGGTCGTATGATGGAAAATAGTGTCGACTCAAGGGGTATGGGTTAGTGGTATCAGAGCTGAAGGTTGAGCGAGAACCTTGGCTCTGGTGGGAATTACTCATTAGAAATAGAGTTCGAAGTATTGCATAATGAGCTTGAGAGTATTAATAGATATGAGCGCGTATTTGTTAGTGAATATAAAAATTGTTTTATATTGTGTTGACTTATCGGTTGATGTTTATGGATTCTGGTCAATATGTGGGACGCCATGTCATCGATAAGGATTTCTAAACTCTTAAACAACATAAATCGACACAATATTGTTTTAAGATAGGGTAAATGAAATAATTTTTCCCAAATTATTTTTGTATATAAAAGTAAATAATTTTCCGTAAATTATTATAGTTATATATGGTTGCTTGGTTGTTAGGGGGTGATAATATTAAATTATTATCGTTATTGTGTGGGAATTGAATTAGGGATTAAAATTATAACCAAAGGAAAAAATTTATATAACAAAATGGGATTTGTAAATGTGAATTATAAATGTAATTTATAATTGAAAATGAAATAAAAATTTTAGAGGAATATTTGAATATGAACTGAAAGGATTTGGAATTCGAAATTTTGGAAATTAAATTCCTTTGAGTTTGAAAATGATTTTCAAAGGTTTTGGAGAAATAATAGCGATATTATGTGGGAAGTATTTTTGAATTGGATATGAGATCTGATGAGATTTGGAATTTAAAAATATTTGAAAAGGTTTTTTAAGCATTGAACTCACTTTGGTCGCTGGAAACTAACTTCGGTGATGACTGCAGCATCATCGATGTTCATTATCGAGTTTCCAAGGAAGGAATAGCTGCCAAAATATTTTGAATTTGGTGTTTGTTTGCAAAAATTGGATTTGATTTTGGAATGCAAGGAATAATTTGGTTTGGGTATATATGATTTAAAAAATGTTTTGAATGTTCAAGCAATTGTTTAATACTCTGGGAGTTTAATTAAAAATGTTTATAAAATATATGGGTTTGATAACTTATAAAAAAATTTGAAAAAAAATTGTTTGGTGATAAATTTAACTTGAAGAAGAGTTAAATTAAAATAAGTGTGAAATGTAAATAAGTTGGAAACTTATAGAAATTTAAAATTTGAATTAATTGGAATGTAATTGTATCTAGTTAAATAGAAGTGAATCTGAGAAAAATTCTAAGTAAACTAAATAGAATGGTTATTGAAATAGAATTTATTAGTTGGGAATAGATTTGTAATGAACAAATGAATTTACATTTCTAAGTAAATGGAACTTGAACTGAATACTCGAATTCAATTTAAATTGGGATAAGTAAAGTAAAGTTGAAGAATTGGTTCGAGGTGGACCAAAGGTAAATAAGGTTTGGAAATAAAAAAATTTGGAATTTAAAATAAATTAGTAAGTGGAACTAATTAAAGAAATGACAAATTAAATACGGTTTGAAATGAATTGAATTCAATATTTAAAATCGGAAGGTAAATTGAATTCAAAAGAAATTTAAACTTAAGTTAAATGAAAATAGATATAAAGGCTTAAGTGATAAAGTGAAAATAAAAATAGGAAGTATATAAAATATTTATACCGAACTTAAGAAATGGTTGGTGAAATTCTTAAGTAAAATTTGATATTGAGTAAAATGTTCCAAGTTAACATTTGAATAAGATTCTGTAAAGTGTGAAATGGGATAATTGTAAATAGATAAATGGAAATCAAAATAAGTGTGAATAAAAGAGAATTGATATAACCAAAAATCAATTGGGATAAATACGTAGGATGTATGTATATTATTTTATTCGCATAGCGATTTGATCCAGATTCGAGCATAGAATTTCAAGATAGTTATACCGATCCGAGTTGAGATTTTTCACTCGATTTTCGACGGCGAACCCTGGACGTGGATTTTTGATTGATTTTGAAATTCTCTATCATGGTATATGACAATGCAGAAGAATGACGGTTTCTGATAAAGAAGCCAGATTCGAGTCCGCACTAGGAAGTGGGGTGGACGATACTAGTTCGGAAGTGAAATTGTGTGATCGAGTAAGCGATCGAATTTGGTATTGCGTACAGAAGATATATGCACATCGTACAGCTTAAGTAAAGCACATATTGAAAATTTTGAAAAGGAATGAATAAAACAATTTTGAACTCTGGATTGGATATGACTGCAGGATATAGGTGTTTAGAAAGAAAAAGGAAATTGGGATTTTTGATTTCCGAAGATAAATTGAATTGCTCAACAAAAAGGTATGTATTAAAATTTCTATATGAAATTTGATGATTTTTGATCTGGCCAATTGGTCTTTTGTTTTCTTTTAAATTTGGGGGTCCGAAGAGGCATTTTGTAGTTGTTCCGAGCTAGCCGCGTAAATGAGACACTGGCGAAATTTTTCAAAAATTTCAGGAGCTAGAAAATTTTTGAAGAAATTTTGATAATTTAAAATTTGGTTTTAAATCAAAATTTGAAATGGTTGTGTAAGTAATATTGTTTGGAACCTATGGATAGGTTTAGGAAGTTAGTAAAATTGATTGTGTCTTTAATAAAAATTGTTTTGGAAAGTTGAAACCGTTGGGTTTTGGGAAGTTGTCAAAAACTATTTGGATTGGGAAAATAGTGAACGGGTTATGGATCATTCTTCTTAACTAGTAATTTAGGGACGAAATTCTTTTAATGGGGGAGTAATGTAACGATCCGGAATTTCTGAATATTTGACATTGAAATATTTATTTGATTTTAAATATTTGGAAGTTAGTTTAACTTGAATTTCAAATATCACTGTTTATTTAAAAATTAAATTATTGAATTTGATAATTAGAAATTGGTTAAAATAAGTGAATCTTGGTTTTTAAGCTGGTTAAAAATATTTCAAAAGCTTGGAAAATTTATATTAATAATACCGGAGATGGTAGAAGTTTTAAATTTCAGTTGAAAGTGTTTTGTTCAGTTTTGAGAATATATTGTTTAAATCGATATTAAAAATAGCCATCCGAGGCACAGTCTCGGAATTCAACGAAACCAATTCCATTGGATATGTAATAGTGTATTATTATCGGATTTCAATTTTCATAGTGTTTGGAGTTGTCGAGTGATCGTACGATAGGTAAACGCGCTGAAATTTATATCAAAATTTTAATATAAATAACAGAGTCCAAAAAGCTATCTTCTCTGTACGATCGAATTACGACTCGAAACCTTTTCCAGTGCGTTCTGAATAGGGGCATAACATTATAAACGCCTAGCGGCATGCCTCGATTGGGGTTTGCGATTTTATCTACATAAATCGAGATGATTTGAATTCAAAATTCAAAATATATTTATATATCCTAGTCCCTTCAGCTGTACTTCTTTTACATCATAGTTTTTGCCTTCAAATTACTGTAGCAATTGGGTGAACGTGTAATGCAGTTTACGACACATGTCTTCCTGGTTAACACGTGTCCCTTATCTCCACTCAAACGACAATCAACTTAAATAAATCGCGTACCTTGTCTTCATCCTCTTTTCATTCTTCATGAATTCGCATCAAATTATGGTCGTGCGTTTTTTTAAAAGAAATCAACTTTCCCCTTCTCAATAATGGTGGCTCTCGAAAATTTCAATATTACAGCGAATCAAATTCGCTTCTCGTTCGCGAGTAAATTCGTCCTCACAATTGCCAATGGTTGCGCGCATGCGACTGTGCGAGGCGTGGCAGCGGCGTAGTGAGGCTAGGGCAGCGACGTAGTGAGGCTAGTGCAACGCGAGCACGAGTGGGATTCGAAGGCGGTTTCGTCGATGTGGAGAGATAACAGAGTGCTTGGGAGTGGTTCGCGATGGTTGAGGTAGGTGCAGTGGTCAAGTCGACGGCAAGGGTTTCGAAACTTGAGACCGTGGACGGCGTTGAGCTGAACGACGAGAACGGTCACCTCCTTCAGAGCATTCAAGCAGCTCATCGTTTTTGTTTCTTGCCGAATTAAGGTAATTTAAAAATTTTAAGCATTTTAAATTCGATATTTTTTCCAGGTTTGTATAGTTAAATTTAATTAGTTAGTTATTATTTTATTTATTAGAAAACTTAACAGTAAGGTATGTAGTTTTTCAATTTTTATATGCATGCAGAAAAATATAATTTTTACAGTAAAGTACAACAATTCTTAGTAATGCACAAATGTATATGTATATAAGTTTACAGTAAGCTATAAATTTATTATGTTTTTAGTTTAATAAATATATACACACACACACATTCGTAATTAAATATATATAGATAAAACAGAAAAAAATATACATGCATAAGGTTTTGGAATATAAGAGAGTTTATATAATGTTAGATTTTTTTTAAGCCTACATAAATTATTTCTATATGCAATTTAGAAATGAAAATCTACCAGTTTATTTTAATAATGTATATTAGTGATTATGTGGGTTATAAACTAATTTAAATCATATAGTTACTAAAAGATATTTTAAAGGGAAAATTAGTTTAAACTAAATTATTAGTTGATTAATTTATTAAAAAGGAAATTAATTGTGCGATTTGTTCGAGTATTAATAAATCGTATAAATATTTATACAAGGTCTAAAATCATGGAAAAATAAGTCAAGGTGGATCGGATTGCAGATTAAAAAGCAATGGTGAGTTAATCTCACTCATCTTGGATTTCTGGTTAATTTTAATAGTTAATTTAAATTATTGGTTGATTGATTGGATTGACTAGATGTGGTATATTATATATAGTAGTATATATATGTTAGAGTGTTTGATTCCCGCATTACATAGCGAATGAGATCCTATGCACCCCGTATAATAGCGGATGATCATTTATATCGCAATATCCCATCTTGAAGCGGGATTGGTATTTTAAATTGTTGTGCTGACATTTGTAGATGCAGGAAAACAGTTGGAGGGATCCAACTGGATTCCTCAAATGTTAAATTTATTTTATATTCAGTAATATGATTTATGTGATAATCTGTAATAGATTATATTGATTTTATTGAGAATTGAAATTATTGAATGTTATGGTTTGGTTGAATATGTATTGGTATTTAAGAGAATGAAAAATATATAAGTTGGATTTTTTAAGGGACTTAAAGGGAAACATTTAAGTAAAATAATTATAGTGAATTTGGGTAAAATAAAGATTGAATTTGGTAAAGTATAAAAGTTTGATTTTTAAATTCTATTAATTAAATTCTAAATATGGAAATGAAGATAGATATTTTAAATAAATATAAATAAAAAGAGTTTAGAGACTTGAGTGGTATTGTCTAAAAACTAAACAATTTATTCTTAAAAAAATTTATTCTTAAATTCAGAATTTAAGTGGTTTGGGAAGGAATAAAAGAAGAATTTTGAAATAAAGTATGGAATTGGTATTTCAGTTTAAATAAGATTTTAAATCATAAAGGAGTAAATCTGAAATTAATTGGTTTTGAAATAAATTGAGTAAGTAAAGGAATTTATTTTTAAAAAAATGCAGTAAATTTTGGAAATCGGTTTGGAAAATGATATAGTGTTTGAAACTGTGTTTTAAATGGAAAACGAGACTATAGCATTTGTAAACCGGTTTTATAAAGTGAAATAAAATATTTCAGTGGATATTTGGAAGTATAAATTCACGATGGGGATTTATAAAGGAACGAGAAATTGTTTTAAAAATAAGTAGTGGTTTATTTTTAAAGTTGTATTCACATCCGACAAACACCATGTCACATTCACCATTGCTCCACCGCGCCCTACCAAGATAAGGCCGCAGCTGCTCCATGTCACCACAAACCCATCTACAAGCTTCGAATCGCCTAACAGCTCCTACGTCGACGACGAAGACAAACCCTAGCTCCCCTAAAGCTTTCGACGAAATCTCAACCATACTCTAGCATACTAGAACAAATATTAAGATCCCATCCAAAAAAATCGAAATACAAGTTTTCACCATTTACTGTCAAGTGTTTGAATTCAATGTGAATTTTAAATGATCGGCCAAAATATTTGGTTTACTAGAAATTGAAAAATGTAAATACAAAGAGGAAGGATATGTAGATATATGGAAATGGATTGGGCGAGAGAACAAGAAAAGTGAAAATATGACTTCTGCTGCCACTCTCTGTATATAAGTATCAATGAATGTATACAATATTCTAATTCCTACCAAACCAAGTGATAAAAGTCAAGGGCAAGGATAAACGTGCATGTGCAAGTAGGGTAAATGACAAATGAAAGGTATGACCATGAATTGATTGGGGTATGGTCTTGAATTGATGGGGCATGGTGCCCTAATTTAATAGTATCTGGTACTATACTCTCCAAAATCTCAAACTCTAATCTAGGTGTGCCGATTGGCACTCTATACCAAATACCCCTATTTTGAACTCAATTGAACTAGTTTCGAGACCTAATTTCAAAGTATACGAAAGTTGGCCTTTTAAATCGAATTATAGTTAAAATTAATCGCTATGCATTTCGAGCTCGCACAACTATACAGTATGTCTGATCATGACGAAACTCGAAGACATACAACCGTTTGCTATTTTGGATCTAATGTCACTAATTTCATCAAAATCTGAGATAGTGCCCTAAAATGTTAATTTCACAAACTTAAGTCGTCTTATATATTTTCGATTCAATTACCGATATTTATCCGATATATTTATATTTGTAAATAAATCTACAAACTGAATTCATCAATATTACTTATCAATTAAAAGGAGTCAAATATAATTATTAAATTCATTTAATTTATATTTTATTTGCAATTCAAATATTTAGATGACCATAATATTTGAATTCAAATTATTAAATTACAAAACTCCTATAATTCAAATATTTAAAATTAATTAAGCATTTAAAATTAAATGATCAAAATTCCGAGTTTTTACAAGAAGTATCTAATATTATTACAGTTATTCTGGAATTATAAACTAAGCTGTGATTTTGAGAAAATAATTTTATTATATAATTTTGAACCATATGATATTTACTAATTATATCTCAAACAATAAAGGGCTATGCACCCATTTAGTGGGAGCATATAAGAGTAGGTGAACTCTTCAGATTGATACATATAGAAGTACGCAATCGTAATTCTATAAATACCAAAATGGTTCCACGTACTTTATCATATTCACTGATTAGTCATCATCGACATGGAGATGTGTATTCGATACACATGTAGTATGTCTATGGTAAACTCATTGAATATAAAACAGAAGTAAAAATAACATACGATAGAAAAGATTTGATCTCAAAATAACTCTTTCACGTGATACATAATGATGCAACGATATGTGGACAATGTACGATTAATTGTGAGTGAAGTTGAGTTAGTTTCTTTCTATAAGGTAATGTACCTAAGAGTAGTACGCAAGGTTAATATTATCTCATCTGAATAATAGTTTATAAAATCTTATAAGATAAGGGTTTGTTAGAAACTCCAACGTATCCTAGGTCAAGGAGATTGCAGGTTATGCGAGTCGAAAGATTGCACATAATAATTATTTATGAAGAATTTGTATGAATCTCCCCAAAAGGATTTTGGAAAGGACTACCATTGAATGACATATTTATGTTTAAACATAATTTTTGTAAACTAAACCAAATCAGTTTTATAAATAAAAAATTCATAAAGCATTTAAGAATCCCTATTCTATTTACACCGAGAAACAATTGTTGTTTCAAGATATACCAACTTCATTGTGAAGGATCTTTGAGGAATTATTGGTCATTAAATGGAATTGGATATGATCCATTGATAGAACTGATTGTATGACATGAAATGAAAGTAACTAACTTAAATGAACACATAGCAGTAGAATGTCAAATAAGTATTCTCGTACAACGAAGAGAAACTATGAGTTTCTTATTAATTTCGAAATTATATAATCCTGGTTGTTTAATTAAACTGTTAAGAGTGTTGAATCTATATGGTATGATGCGCAAATCTGAAAGAATTCCAAGTACGCTATCAAAATATGATTTTGGTGGTCGTAACCGAAGGGATTTGATCCATCGGATTACACTGTGTCTTTATGAAAAAGACTAATGCAGTTGGAATTAAATGAGCAACGTTGATAAGAATAATATTGCAAATTTCGGCGATTGAAATCAACATAATAGATTCGGTATTTAACATGCTCAAGTTAACTCTAATTTACTCACAACATTATTGCTTAGTAAAACTTAGTATTTTGGTACATATGTATTTAAATAGAAAAGTCTAAATAATGATTTAGAGGAAGCTGTTTACACATATTAAACAAAAATGTCTCGAAGTCAGTGGGAGCAATATTGAGTTTATGAGTTTTTGGGTATGATCCGAGAAATGATATGAAATTATCATTTTGTAAGCATCAAGATTGAATAAGTATTTGATAGAAATCATATAGTTTGATTTTCAATCAAAGTGCAGAGGAAGCGCGTGTTCATAAAAAAAAGGTTAAAAGGTACATTTATATTTCTAAACCGTAAGTAAACAACACATTATTGACTTTAACCGTGTGCTTGTGTTGAAATCAACATTAGTTGTTTTAATACTCAACTTTGGCTTGTAAATGATACTTTTATAATGGGTATAAAAGATATTGAGAATGTCCCAAATCGATATGTAAATACACATTGTTAAATTGTTCAATACATAACATGCGAGCTCCTTATGCATTGGCAATATGAATTATCATACATGTTATGCTGGTTACGATATCGTGATTTGTTTATGTATTTGATATATGAAGCAAATATCAAATCCAAATTGATATCACTAAATAGTTGTTTGAAGTGTTCTCTTATATTTATGAAATACTAAGGAATTGTTTACAGAAACAAAAACGTCTTATGAAGGAATGTTCCGACTCAAACATCATAAGTGATATTGAATATAATATGTCAATAATAAATTGAAGTTAAGAATCTTTAAGTTGAAAATTTTCCAAATGAAAGATCATAGCTGGTTCGATGAAAAAGGCTAAGTACATCGTCTTGAATAACGTCGCAATAAAACAATGTATATACGCATATAAGCGCACAAATTTATAACTAAGCAGATTCCAAATATTGAGAATCTAATAACATTGTTATATGATAACAATGTCGCGATATAGTTCGAACAAAACTTAGAGCTTACTAGAAGTCGAGGGACATACTTCGAATTGTTCCATATGATAAAACAGTTTATCATGGTCGGAAAGAATTGATTGACGGAGTAGATAATTGAAACAAAATAGCATGTCCGTTCACAAAGGAACCGACCTTATTGGTTTTGAGAAAATCGATCAGAGATGTTGGAATAAGATTCCATAATTTACCTCAAATGCAAGTTGGAGGTTGATAGAGTTAGGCGTATGCCTTAAGAGGTAATTATATAATTTGTTACATATATCTAACCCGTTGACCGATCTTGTTCGAAATAAAGGTGTTTTCTTTCTATTATATACTTGATATAATGTGGTCATATCAATCAATTTAATTAAAAGTATATATTTAATAGAAAATTCACAAATGATACGTTTTGTGATAGTAGTTATAAAGTGTTGTAACCGCGAGTAATTTATTACAATGAAACAAATTTATCAATTTAAATGTTCCTAGTCAAGTTGCATTGAGACTGCATATCGGTGTATCCGTTGAGACTAGAGTACGTAACGCTCTCCAAATGTTGGAAAGTGTACGGCATCAAGACTGGATGTCGATGTATCCTATTATTATTAGTACCATTACCACTATTATTATTATTATCGTGGTTTTTTTTTAATTTCTTTATATATCTTTATTTTATTTCTATCTTTATTTTTATTTTACTTACTTACTTATTATTATTATTATACTTTATTTATTATCATTATCAATTATTATTGTTGTTGTTGTTATTTTTATCATTATTTTTAAATTGAATTTATCATTTTGTTTTGGGTTTCATCTCTAACTGACCCCAACTTATTTGAAAAAATGGCTTTGTGGTTGTTGAAGTTTATAAATTATATTTTACATAAATGCTAAGAAGTCGCCCTTCACATTATTAATTGGTTTTATGATAATATGTAGTTCTTTAATAAAAATGACATCACACAATATCATCATATGAAGAATTTTTTTTTGAACTATACTCAAGAGAACTCAAAAGATTGGCAAATTCCCGAGGAAGAATTAAGTGGTGCCTGTCATTGTATGAAGAAAATATGTAAAATAATATATCAAATGCAAAATGAAACTTAGAAGTGGTATTATTGCCTCTCTGCTCACCTCCCTTATTGATTCAAGGTAGCCTTCGGCCTCTTTGCTTCTCTCCAAATAGGCATTTCCAATTAGAATTACTTTATTTGAGATTTATTGATCGGATCCTTTTCATTTTAAAAAAAACATCGCATTAGGGATCCTCTCTAATGACTACTTCAGTATAAGATAAAATAATTTTTTAATTCAATGAATACAAGATGCAACGGTAGAATTTAAACATTAAATACTGCTAAAAGGTAAAATAAAAAAAATGTTATTTTTTAGTTTAGCATATACAAATGCTATCAAGAAGCAGCATATAAACATAAAATGCTATTAAAGTATAAGATAGAAAATAATGTTTTATAATTCATTGTAAATACAAAATGCTACTATGTAGTAGCCCTTAAACATGAAATTCTACTGTAAGGTAAAAAAATGTTACATTTTTTTATTTGATTCGGTAAAAAAAATATAGTAAGTAGTAGCATTTATGCATGCTAGAAAAAAAAACACAAGGTGCAACGACGCAAAATTTCTGTCATTTGAAATTCGTATATTTAGTTGATTTTAAATATTAACAAGTAAAATTTGTAGGTCGAATAAATTTTATTTCGAATATCTGGATTTAATTGGATAATTAAATCGATAGATCGATAAATGAAATTACTGAAATAATTGGAAATTGGGTTTAATGTTGATTAAAATTGATTTATAAAGTTGTATTAAATCATATCGGAGTTAGAATGATGTTATAGAACTTTTAAAATCGAATTAAAAGTTAATTTGTAGAAATTGAATATTTTATTATTTAATTGACGAGTTAAAATAGCCATTTTTCAAACAGTCTCGGATTTTGACGAAACCAGTTTCTTCGGATCTGTAATGTTACATTATTGTATGGTTTCAAATTTCGTGTCAATCGGACATACGGTTTGTCCGCGGCAAGCTAAAACGCACAGAAATCGGTTCAAGTGAATTTTGAATTTAAATAGTCGATTCAAAACTTATCTTTCAAATTTGATCGAATTGGCTCCCGATATATATTCCATTGCGTTCGGAATGGGGGTAAAACATTATAAACACCACGCGGCATGCTTCGTTTGGAGTTCGAAAAAATTTCGGGTGAATAGTGCACGGAAATTTTCTATATAAGGACCTTCATTATTCCCGTTTGCATGCAAACCCTAGAATGAAACCCTAGCCGCCACCCTTTCTATCAATGGCCAGAAATTCGTTTTCTTTCCTCCTCAATCTCTCTAAATCCGTAAACAATTACGTGAAGTGTTCAACTACAAAATCGAAGAGCGTAATGAGAGCTTCGATTCTATACGGTGATGATCAATGATGGAGTGTCGTAGGGGCTCGACTTTGGCCGCGTTCGTGCTCGTTTCAAGCACGTTTTTCGAGATGATGAGGAGACCGAGTTTCGCCGCGTTCATGCTGGAAGTGGAGTTCGTGGTGGTCGTTCGTATGGCGCTTCTTGATCGTGTCCAGGTGGATCATGGTAGGCTCGAGAATTCTAGATATAAGGCGGCTATGGGTATTACGGGGGCACGGCTTTGAAACGAGGAAGAAGAAAGGGGCACGACTTTTATTAAGGAATTGATTCATTTCAATTAAATAAACGTTATAATTTTAATGTTATAAAATTTATGATTTTTGAGAAATATAATTGAAAATTGATTTTTGAAAGCATGTAGTTAATGTTTTATAAAACAGATTAAATAGAGATTTTTTAAATTATTATAAACAGTTTATATAAAAGATTTATAAAATTGATATTTATAAATTAAAATATTGGAATTATGAAACGAGTTTTCTATAAGTGTTAAAATGAAGTATAAATGGATTCATAAGTGAATGAAATTTATAGAATTATAAATTGAGAAGTTATAAAATGAATAGATTTTGTAAAATAAAAGATTTATAAGAAATTAACTTATAAATTGGATTTTGGCATTTAAATGAGATATAAATAGAATTCGTTAATTAAGGGATTTTTATAATTTGAAGTTTTATAATATGTAAATGTGAATTTATAAACATTGATTTATAAATTCAAAACTGATCGAATTTGATAAGTAAATAGGAAAGATTATTAAAGGAAATATATTCACGATTTTGGACAGTGGATAATCCTTCAAATTAAATATGTAGAAGTGTTGAATTTGGTAAATGATTTATATTCACGTTTTTGGACGGTGAATAATATATTAAAGAAATGTTTTAGGGAAGTGATATTTAAATAGAATTTAAAACGATTTGAAGTGTTTTAAAATGTATAAATGTCGAAACCATAGATTTTAACATTCATTGTTGAAATAGACGTTTTCGAGGAATAAAAGGAAATAGTGGACTATAACACTGTTGTTATAGTAAATGATTTTCGAAAGGAAATGTTTTATATAGCATTGGGATTTATATATCTATCTTAATTTCGAATCCCTATACTAGTGATTTTGAGTTGTCGTAACGATGTTTTACGCAACACTCGTTTTGACTCAAATAAATGCGTTTAAAGAGAATGTTTTCCTTAAAAGAATAAAATATATACTTAATCGTGTTTTAAGTACATCGAATATTTTCTAAGTATTGAAAATAAATAGATTTGTGAGATTACTTATTATTAAATAAGTATTTGGAAATGATTTCCAATGTATAAATTGAAAGGGTTTAGAGAATATATCTTTTCAAAGATAAATTGAAGTGAATATTTGGCAAGTTATTTAATTCATGGAAGATTAATAACAAGGGCCTGGTGATTGTTATGGTGCTGGATATTTGTTTGTTTGCCTTGATAGTTAAATAACTGACTATCAATATTTACCTTTAAATGGGTATTTGTTGTGATTGCTTGAATTTGAATGCTACACTTATTTTAAAAATAAGCGCTCACTATTCGGTTTAGCCGGGAAAGGACCTTTGTGTCATATAACCCATTCCGAATAATGATATGTCGTTATGGATAGCATTTGAAGACCGGTGTTGAAGATCGGGTATTTTCGAGAACGAGACGATAACTCGTTGATTGTCTCTGCACCTAGTCGCGCCGGTATAGAGATTCCTTAAGTGATGGGAAGTCCGATCGGGATTGTGAATACCCGGATTGCAAGGGCTTCTTTGGAATTGCCTTCGGTTCTGGTCGAACCCAGAATAAACTTGAATGGATTGTATTTCTGACATTACAAATTGAGATATAAAGTAGATGTCTTTCAAATGCATGTCTGTTGGTGGCGGAGAATTTATACTCTTAGCTTAACACACTTCTCTGAGACGTACGAGATCAGAGGTTTTGTAGTTGAAGGTTATCAATGATATACTCCCAATTTGGTAATGTGGCATGCTGAGTGCTGCCGATCATTGTTGATCAAATCTAGGCTTTTGTAAAAAGCGTAGCTTTGTGGACGAGACTTCGTCGAACCTCACACCCTGAAATGGTCGAAACAGGAAGGATGCGGCATGGTTATTGGGGGTAGCGCCTTTTAGGGTATGTGCATTTCCTTCTGGATAGAGGTGGTATCATGGTATGGTGCCCACATATTTAACCTATGTGGTTGCTGCGAATTTATTACTCTGTGGTTGTTGGTTATCGGGATCCCGGGAGAGGTCGTTTACGACCAGGGGATGGGATACTCGTGTCAGTAGTTACCCAGTTAGGGGTAACCCGACCTTGTGTTGGCAGAGATCCGGTTAGGTTATCGGGGCGTCTTTCTAGAGGCGTTTCCATATGGCAATAAGTTCCTTGGCCTGACCATTTGTTTGAAATCCAAAGAGACAATACGAAACCTTGTACGGTTTTAGTTGTAGAACCTGCCATTTACTTATGGTGGCGCCCCACTGTTTAGCTGGTAGTTATAGTAGGCATAGTTCGGAATGTTTATGTTGGCTAAGATTTATATCATTACTTTCGAAACATTTTCGTACACTTTGCATTTATAGCAAAAATATCAAAGAAAATTTCTCGTATCATGCATGTTTGACTATCATTGGGAGAAATCCCAGCCGATTCTGCGTTTGCATTGTGTGTGTGTGCGGGGGGCCTTATGGTAGTCTCATTTTCTAAAAGCACCGTGAATCTAATTTAAAATACTTCTTTGTTTATTTTTAAAGATATAACTGTTTAAGTTCTCACACCAGTCCCATGACTGATCTGGAGTTTATTGTTCTCTTCCTAAACTCTGGGTGCCCACCAGTTTTAACACGGGCAATCTAGAGTCAGGTTATCAGGTCATTCTGAAATTCAGAAGTTGCTGTGGAGATCAGGAGCAAGCTGGATGGCTTGACGTATCAACTAGTATATAGTATTTCTTTTCCGCTATTCGTTGTTGTAAACTCTGATAATGTAATGAAATGTGGTGAAATGTAATAACTGATATAGTTCTTTGTTTTAAAAATTGTTCATTTATCTATTATATGTTGTTCCGCTGCGATTGTGAGATTCTGATATTGTGTCTGTTGCTTTTTCTTCCTTTCTTCTTCTATCTTCTACCTCTTCTTTAACCCTAAGGGCACGGTTTTCCGGCCTTCGATTGCTTGGAGGTTGATACAGTGGACGTATTAATGTTGGCCATCGTAAGTCGAAGAATCGGTTCTTCACATTTGGTATCAAAGCATATGGTTAAGTAACAACCTCGGCTCTGTTGGGAATTACTTATTAGTGATAGAGTCAGTAGTACTCTAGAATGAGTGTGAGTGTAATAATAGCTATGAGAGCGTATTTGTTAGTGAATATAAAAATGGTATCGTTTTAAAAGCGGGTAAATGAAATAATTTTACCTTGATTACATTTATATATAAAGGAAATAAATTTTTCAGAATTATTAATGTGTATATAAATTGATTGTTTGGTCATGAAAATATAAGAATACATATAAGTAATTGAAGGATGTTTGAATAAGTCAAATAAAACATATTGTAAAAGAATAAATTGTATAAGTAAATGAATTATTAAGTATAGAATTTTAATTATTATGATTTACAATTGTGAAATAATCTTATATATAAGAAGTGAAACTATAAGAATATATTTATAAATATGAATTATAACTAAAAGTAAAATAGAATTTACTTTAGAATCGGAATCTGAATTGGATTTGGAAATTTAAGTTAAGTTAAACAAATGATGTTTAAATGGAATATAACTTAAGTGATGTTGAATGAAGTTGGTTTTGGTATCGAAGTAAATTAATAAAGTGAAGCGATGAATATGAACTTGAGTTATGTAATGAAATTCAACTTTTGTGGTGAAAGGAATTAGCAGTTGAATTAATGAATTGAATGCTAAATCAATTAAATGTAAATGAGTGATATGAAATAATGAATGTAAGCAAAGTAAAATGAATTTGGTTGTATTGGATATACGTTGATTGTTAGTTGATTGTATAGAAATCCATATGAAATTGAATTAATGAAATTGAAAGCTAAAGTAATTAAAATCAAAGTGGAAGTTAAGTGAATCTTAAATAGAATTGAATTTAATTTGGAAGTGAACTAACTTGAATATGAATTAGTGAATATAAACTAATTGAATATGGATAAATGAATGTTAGTAAAAACATCCAATGTTAATGAATCAAATGTGATTAAATGAAAAACCAATTCATTAAATATTAACGAGAAGTGCATGAATATTGATTTGGTTATGGATGTTAGTTGGATGATAGTTGGTTGATGGTTGAATTTATTGCTTTTGTTGCATTTGCTATATCGACATATGTAGTTGTGTAGTGGTACATCTTGTATATTGATATTACTTTCATATATACATGTTTCTCATTGTTGTTGAGTGTTTAGTTAGTGCGGATTGCGCATTGCTTCGCATTTGGAGCTCGCTTTCGCGCTATATTAGCCGTATATGCTCGCTAATAATATATAAGGTACATATCTCGGATTACATATCGTACTTTTACACTTTTTTCCCTACGGGATGCCTCATTACCTGATGAGATGTATATTTGTGATATATATATTGCCATTTTTCCGGATCGAACCGCGCAAAAGAGACCATGGCGAATTTTTCTGAAAATCTAAGGCGTTAGAAAATTTTCGAGAAAATTGAAAATTTTTGAAAAGATAACTAAGTACGATTTGAAAACTTAGTAAAGCTTTTATAAGAAGTTTAACTAGGGATTATGGAAAGTTAAAATGTTCAGATGAATTTGAAATTTAATTTGAACAATTTGTTTCGAAACGTTAATGGATTTTGTAACTTTTTCTTACTTGGTAATTTCGAGGACGAAATTATTTTAAGGGGGGAAGTTTGTAACGACCCATAATTTCTGTCATTTGAAATTCGTATATTTAATTGATTTTAAATATTAACAAGTAAAATTTGTAGGTCGAATAAATCTTATTTTGAATATCTGGATTTAATTGGATAATTAAATCGATAAATTGATAAATGAAATTACTGAAATAATTGGAAATTGGGTTTAATGTGATTAAAATTGATTTATAAAGTTGTATTAAATCATATTGGAGTTAGAATAATGTTATAGAACTTCTAAAATCGAATTAAAAGTTAATCTGTAGAAATGAATATTTTAATATTTAATTGACGAGTTAAAATAGCCATTTTTCAAACAGTCTCGGATTTCGGCGAAACCAGTTTCATCAGATCCTTAACGTTATAGTATTGTATGGTTTCAAATTTGTGTCAATCGGACTTACGGTTTGTCCGAGGCAAGCTAAAACGCACAAAAATCGGTTCGAGTGAATTTTGAATTTAAATAGTTGATTCGAAACTTATCTTTCAAATTTGATCGAATTAGCTCCCGATATATATTCCATTGCGTTCGGAATGGGGGTAAAACATTATAAACGCCAGGCGGCACGCTTCGTTTGGAGTTCGAAAAAATTTCGGGTGAATAGTGCACGAAAATTTCTATATAAGGACCTTCATTATTCCCATTTGCATCCAAACCCTAGAATGAAACCCTAGCCGCCACCCTTTCTATCAATGGCCAGAAATTCATTTTCTTTCCTCCTCAATCTCTCTAAATCCGTAAACAATTACGTAAAGTGTTCAACCACAAAATCGAAGAGCGTAATGAGAGCTTCGATTCCATACGGTGATGATCAACGATGGAGTGTCGTAGGGGTCCGACTTTGGCCGCGTTTATGCTCGTTTCAAGCACGTTTTTCGAGATGATGAGGGGACCAAGTTTTACCGCATTCATGCTGGAAGTGGAGTTTGTGGTGGTCGTTCGTATGGCGCTTCTTGATCGTGTTTAGGTGGATCGTTGTAGGCTCGAGAATTCTAGGTATAAGGCGGCTATGGGTGTTAGGGGGGCATGGCTTTGAAACGAGGATGAAGAAAGGGGCATCGACCGTGATCTGCAGTCTCGAAATCCTACGGCCCAGATGCAAGTGAGGGTTTAAAATTAAAAGAAAATTGTATATTGAATTATATTAATTCGTGTAAACTTTAAAACTCTGTAACTTGTTCATACGAGGTCGAAAACGCACGAAACAAATTGTGTCGGGTTCGTATTGACGAACACTACGTGATGGAGCGGGATTGGAATCGATTGGAGCTAGTGAAATTTTTGGGTAAAATTGAACGTGCATTTAATTTTATTCGAAATAAAACACTCCAACTGTATTTGAAGCAAGGTGAGAACTTCTCACTCAGTCGAAATTGTTCGATTTAAATTTTAAATAGTTAGATTCAACATTGCTTGATTGTATGTTTGAATGATAAATTATTATCTGTTGTAGTTAAATAGACCTTATACGCCGTATATTAAGCGGATGTTATTTATTAAACACATATACCGCGATAATTCCACCTTAAATGGAATTGGTATTATATATGTACTTGGAGTTGATTTTCCCGCATTATATAGCGGACGAGACCCTATTGCGCCGCATAATAGCATAAAATATTTTATAAACCCATATACCGCGATATTCCGTATTGGAACGGAATTGGTATGTGCTAACATCTGTGGATGCAGGGAAACAGGTTGGAGGGATCCAACTGGATTCCTCACCCGTATTGATTTATTTACAGATATTGTGATATATTCTGTTATCATATGATATATGATGTTTTGGATGCCGTGATTGTTTTATTTAGTGTTGTTGCAGTATTGGGCCTATTTTGGAAAATTAAAAGGATTTTAAAGTGATTTTTGAAAATATACGTTTTATTAAATTTTGGAATTGATTCATTTTAATCAAATAAACGTTATAATTTTAATGTTATAAAATTTATGATTTTTGAGAAATATAATTGAAAATTGATTTTTGAAAGTATGGAGTTAATGATTTTATAAAATAGATTAATGGAGATTTTTTAAATTATTATAAACGGTTTATATAAAAGATTTATAAAATTGATATTTATAAATTAAAATATTAGAATTATGAAACGAGTTTTCTATAAGTGTTAAAATGAAGTATAAATGGATTCATAAGTGAATGAAATTTATAGAATTATAAATTGAGAAGTTATAAAATGAATAGATTTTGTAAAATAAAAGATTTATAAGAAATTAACTTATAAATTGGATTTTGGCATTTAAATGAGATATAAATAGAATTCGTTAATGAAGGGATTTTATAATTTGAAGTTTTATAATATGTAAATGTGAATTTATAAACATTGATTTATAAATTCAAAATTGATCGAATTTGATAAGTAAATAGGAAAGATTATTAAAGGAAATATATTCACGATTTTGGACAGTGGATAATCCTTCAAATTAAATATGTAGAAGTGTTGAATTTGGTAAATGATTTATATTCACGTTTTTGGACGGTGAATAATATATTAAAGAAA
This sequence comes from Allium cepa, assembly GCA_030765085.1. Taxonomy (NCBI): domain Eukaryota; kingdom Viridiplantae; phylum Streptophyta; class Magnoliopsida; order Asparagales; family Amaryllidaceae; genus Allium; species Allium cepa. Next base: position 1,003,403,702 of record CM060929.1, read on the forward strand.
TGTTTTAGGGAAGTGATATTTAAATAGAATTTAAAACGATTTGAAGTGTTTTAAAATGTATAAATGTCGAAACCATAGATTTTAACATTCATTGTTGAAATAGACGTATCATGAATGTTAAAATAAACGCAGAAATAGACGCAGTTTAGATCGTATCATGCATGTTTGACTATCATTAGGAGAAATCCCCTCTGATTCTGCGTTTGCATTGTGTGTGTGTGTGCGCGGGAGGCCTTATGGTAGTCTCATTTTCTAAAAGCACTGCGAATCTAATTTAAAATACTTCGTTGTTTATTTTTAAAGATATAACTGTTTAAGTTCTCACACCATTCGCATGACTGACCTTGAGTTTATTTTTCTCTTCCTAAACTCTGGGTGCCCACCAAATTTAACACGGGCAGTCTAGAGTCATGTTATCAGGTCATTCTGGAATTCACGAGTTGCTGTGGAGATCAGGAGCAAGCTGGATGGCTTGGGGTATCAACTAGTATATAGTATTTCTTTTCCACTATTCGTTGTTGTAAACTCTGATAATGTAATGTAATGTGGTGAAATGTAATAACTGATATAGTTCTTTGTTTTAAAGATTATTCATTTATCTATTATATGTTGTTCCGCTGTGGTTGTGAGATTCTGATATTATTTCTGTTGTTTTTTCTTCCTTTCTTCTTCTATCTTCTACCTCTTCTTTAACCCTAAGGGCACGGTTTTCCGGCCTTCGATTGTTTGGAAGTTGATACAGTGGACGTATTAATGTCGGCCTTTGTAAGTCGAAGAATCGGTTCTTCACATAAGGTATACTTTTTTTATTCAATAAATACAAAAATGTTACTATGGAGCAGCATTATAAATTGACTTATAAAAAATAGCAATCTTAAAAATTAAAATCATAAGGATATTATCTTTTAAAAAATCATAAAGTGCTTTATATAGTAGCATTATATAATGTAAAACTGAAATATCTTCATTTAGAAAATTATAGGAAAATCATAAATTAAATATATATGTTAATTGATCTAATATTATCAGTACAGTTCATAAAATACTACAGTAAAATAGAATTATGATCTAAAATATACATATAAGCCTAAAAAAGAATATTACAATTCATAAAGTGCCGCCACAAAAATAAAATGGTATTACAATTCATAAAATCCTACTATAAACAAAAAAGATGCTAGTCTAATTCATAAATGCCATTAAAAAATAACACTACAAGCTAAAATATATACATTTCATTAAAACTTGTTGTCAGTCTTCATAAATTGATACTACAATTCAAAAACTGATATTATAATTCATATAATGCTACTATAAAATAACATTGTAAGCTAAAATTTACATACGTCGTTATTTTTTAATCCAGTAAATACAAATGCTGCTATTCACTAGTATTTAAACATGAAATGCCGCTACAAAGGTAAAATAAAGGAAATAAAAGCTTTTTTTAGATCGAGTAAATACAAAATGCTATTAAGTAGTAGCATTTAAAAATGTTCTATAAGGTATACTAATTGGAAATATATGCTTTGTACTTTTTTTTGGTTCACTGAATTATTTATGAAAAATAATATCATAAAATTTTAAAAAGGGATTTTCACTTCAAGGGCTTATTTATGCAGCGTAATAAGTTTTAAGAACACTACTTATGAAAAATTAATTTTAAAGACATTTTACAGGAAAAAGATAAAAGAATTCATTATTTTCAATTATACAGAAATAATGATAAAAGGATTTGTCATTTCCCTGTATAAATAAAAAAGATAAATGAATTTATCATTATGCTGTAAATTGTCCTTAAAACTAATTATTCAAAAATACTGTCCTTAAAATTTTTTACCCTCCAAAAAGAAGCCCTTCAATCTAATTTCTCCATTTTAAAACATAAAATAGAAACTATATTGTTTTTACAAAAACCATAAAGCGTTGTATAATTGAAATACTTTATTTGAAAATATTACTGTTAATATGTTAACATATACACTTAATCCATTTAAAATTATTACTATATTTTGTTAAAGATCACTAGCTCAACTGGTCAGTGGTATAACACTCCAGACTTAGGTTCTAGAGGTCATGAGTTTGAACCACTAAGATATCAAAATGAGTGCTCTGCTTGAATAAAGTACCACTCTTATTGTCAAAAAATATATAATTATAATTCATAAAATGATACTACAAAATAACATTGTACTCTAAATTATATGTACCTTATCTAAAAAATAGTACTACAATGTATAAAATGCTACCGCAAAATATAAAATGGTACTACAAACAAGAAAATGCCGCTATGAATTAAAAAACGATATAGTTCATAATTTGTTACCACAATTCATAAAATATTACTATATAAAAACATCATGAGCTAAAATACATGTATTTTGTGTACAAATGCTACTGTAGTTAATATAATGCTACTACAACATAACATTACGAGCAAAAATTTACATAATTGTTTTGCATAACTAACTTTTTCAATATATATCTATATGTACGTATATACTCACGTGCATGCGTGCGCGTGCGTGTGTGTGCTCTTGTGTGTGTAATGCTAGAAAGTAATTTATTGGCGTTATATTTTTCTTTCACAATATTTCTCTTAGCCACCATCACCATATCATCTCCAAAACATAACTGACTTCTTCATGGTCATCACCACCGTTGGTGCACTCCAACATTGAAACCCTTATCGTCGTCCCTTCTAAACTCTAGTCGATCTCCTTTAATCCATCGCCATCACCAATCGACCGCCATCAATCTTCAAACTTGCATCGACGTTCTCCGTATCAGTCTGCAATATGAGTTAAAACTCCAATTCTTTTTTTGGCATCACCACACCCTCCTATCATGTGACCTAATTTTATCATGTCATCATTTAGCCAAAGTTTGTTTACTTTTGATGTATTTTGATAAAAATTGTCCTTGAGACAAAAAAACAGATGAGTCATCTTGTGATTAAAAAAGGTCGATACCGTTGTCACATATCAAAACATCTTCGCTCATCCAAATCTACTCTCATCCATTCAAATGCTTATCTCACCCACCACATCTTTTTTTAGACGTTTAATAAAATCCAAACATTCTTTCCTCTCCGGTCTTCTCAAGAATCTTTTTCTTACCAAAACCGAAATCTCAGAATCAATTTTATTCGATACTCAGCATCTCAAAGCTAATTCTCGTTTAAATCAAAATTTGACATGCCAAAAAAGTGCAAGTTGTTCGAATCTTCACATAGAACACTACACGGTCTAACCATCAATAAAAAACACTTAGATCATAAAAGAATAATTCCAAAACAATGAAATATGATAGACTTATGTTCATGTTTTTCTTCTTCAATTAATGATCGATATAAGTAAATGTTATTACATATGACAATCAGGTTGTTGTTTATTTATTATGTTTTATTCGGGGAAAAGTCTATTAAGACACAAAATATAGACACAATTGATGATACAAATATCTGCACTGTTGGATTGCCTCTTGAATTCCACCTTTCATATAAGGACAAAACGATCTAATGGTTTAGATCTCTTATGTCATCCAATTGTTTTTAATTTTGTATGCAAATAGCCGTATCCTTTTTTGTTGTGACCTGCCGAACGGCTATTTTTCAGTTCAGATTTTCGAAACTGTTCAATACGAGTTTTGCAGTAGTTTTAATTCTCGAGGAATAAATTTTCCTTCCAGATCTTCGGTTTGTACGTCAAACATTTCACTTGCATTTGATGGGCCAACATCAACGGCCTGTTGGAATTATAGACACACCAAGGAGCTAGCGGCCTGTTGGATCAAGATACGGACCAACGAGCTAAAATGCACCTTACAAGTTGTTTGCATCAAACGGTGCGCATGATAGCCATTTGTTGAAGAAAGAGCAGCCAATTATATCTAGAATAGGCGACTAATTGTTTTTCCCCTTTCATTAGCATTCTCAATTTCTTCTGACAGAAACGAAGAAGCGGATCTAGGTTAATATATCTGCTCAAATCATGTATAGAATCGCTGGTTCCAATCTCAGATCTCTTAAGGTTCAATTTCAGGAAACCCTTGCTTTACTATTAATGAATTTGGTCTTTTATTTTCAGTACATGAGTTGCTATGGATGTTTGGATCTGATTGAAACTTTTTGATTTGTTAAGCTGACTAGTTTTAGTTTGACGTTTTGGATTTGGTGGATTCATGGTTTACTTTGTAAATGATTAAGCTAGCCTGAAGTTGTCCCGCAATGTTAATTAAAGACGGAAGATTGTATAAGTACGTATTTACTTTAATTTTTTTAACTGAAATTAGAATAATAATATCAATGGCGGTATACTAGAAAACTTTTGTAAGATTTTACCGTTAGATGTTATCCGATAGTATTTTCGTTACAGTCCACATACTTGTTGAACTTAAGCATTGGGCTGTTGCAGTATACCGGTAATTCATGTTTCTAAACCTGGAAATATCAGAAGTTATTTTTCTATTATGCAAGTGTGATATTATCGAGTAGGTTAACTCATATCATCTTCGGCCTATTGAATTCTAACATCGAAGTTTTACAAGTCTGATACAAAAAGATTATAATTCAATTCCTCTATAATAGTTTCAAAAAAATATGACGGAATTCAACTTTCATTAGAGTTCATTATTTCGTATGTATACAAGCCATGTAAACCTTCTCTGAGGTAAATCTCAATCTTTCTGCCTGTATTTAATTGTTAACCGTCTTTTCAATGCATTGTAGTAAGAAATAAGCTATACGGGCTTACATATGATTTGGTATTAGATAGTTGATCTCAACTTAAAATGTTCAAACTGATGCTTGCCATGATGTGTGTGTGTGTGAAATTAACATTGAAATAACATTTTGAGTTACCAGAGATATGCTGGCGAGGCAGGAGTTGTTGGTGCTGCCACAAGATTAGCAAGTACTGCTGTAGCTAAACAATCATCTGGAGGTTTGTTAAGCTGGCTTACTGGATCCAGTGCGAGTAAGGTCCCAGCTCTTGATTTCCCACTTGAGGGCGTTACACTTCCCCCACCATTGCCAGATTCTGTTGAGCCGAGCAAAACTAAAGTTACCACGCTTCCGAACGGAGTGAAAATTGCTTCAGAACCATCACCGGTACGTATACCAAAATTTATACTAGGATGGACTGTTAGTAGGAAGGAAAAAGCTCTGTATTTGAAAGTCCTACTCAAACATATTTAGTGTTTTATGCGGCACTTATGTTTTTACTTTCATCACCTGGCATAAATTATATTATTAGCGTGGGAAACTATTAAGTTCTAGAAGAGATTTTTTGAAAAGGATTTTCCATTGGACTTTCTTATGCAGTTTTCCCTATGTAATTCTTTACAAATAAATCCCTTTTGTGATGAGCTATTAATTCCTGCAAGTAAACATTTTTATTATAAGCTGTTTGTTGTATAACTGATCACTGTGTAATAATTACTTGTGGGTTGTTTCAGAACCCGGCTGCGTCAATTGGTCTCTATGTTGATAGTGGTTCTGTGTATGAAACACCTTCTTCATTTGGAACCACACATCTCTTAGAGAAGATGGCATTTAAAAGCACAACCAACAGAAGTCATTTGCGCGTAATTCGTGAAATCGAAGCTATTGGAGGCAATGTCAATGCTTCTGCTTCTCGTGAGCAGATGAGTTACACTTATGATGCTCTTAAAACACACATGCCTGAAATGGTTGAAGTGCTAATTGACTGTGTGAGGAATCCTATTTTCTTTGATTGGGAAGTCAAAGAACAGGTAACTGTTATGATGAAAGTTGTTTACTCCAATATTATTCTGGTTACTGGTTCGTTTTATTAAGATTATTTAGTTCCTTTAAAATGGTTAAAAAGGCAATTTAACCCTTACATTTGAACATATTTTTGGTTTCAAAGATAGAAGTTGCTTTAAAGATATAGTAATGAAATTAAAATTGGTGAGAAATGATGAATACATAAAATATCTGTGTAATTGAGATGATTTGTTCTTGCAGCTGCAAAAAATAAACGACGAGCTAAAGGAGGCTTCTAAAAATCCACAAAGTTTGCTATTGGAGGCACTTCATTCAGCTGGATACTCCGGCGCATTGGCAAATCCCCTCATTGCTCCCGAGTCTGCAGTTAAGAAGTTGAACAGTAGTACCTTGGAGGAATTCGTTGCTGTAAGATCATTTTGTTTTGTAGTTCTTTTTCTTAATTTTCATCTACATGACCTCTCAATCGCTATTTTTTTTCCTTCAAAATAAACTATATTTTAGATTATAATGTATCGCTATTAATCTTCTCTTAACACGATAATCAATCGTTGTGGCCTGTAACATGCATGCTCTTGTCATACTTCTCTTGTTCTTTGACCATGGTTTTGAGTTTGGTTAGGAATTTGTTGATGTTGGAGTTTGTATCTAGAACTCATTTATCATAGCTCATACACTTTTGACTAGAATAAGAATATTTTAAATAATATTATCGTACGTGTGACATGAAATTATACTTCTCGGCTTCCCCTAGTTTTTCCAAAGTACTTACATATTTTCAACTATATACACGCATATTGATCTGTTATGTACAGGAGAACTACACTGCCCCTAGAATAGTACTTGCGGCATATGGTGTAGACCACGAGGAATTGGTGTCCCTTGCTGAACCGCTTCTCTCTGACCTCCAGAAAGTTGCTCATGCTGGGGAACCAAAATCTGTTTACACTGGGGGAGAATATAGGTGCCAAGCAGATTCAGATGTATGTATTATTAGACCCTATTTGGTATAATATTAAGTCTTTGTTTATGGTTCACCATCACTGCCTGTGTGAATGTACTTAATAGTTTATCTGGCTGCACTTCATATTCTTATAGAGTGTAGCACATGATAAACTTGTTCTTCGTAGGAGTAATATTCTTACTAGCATGATTTTTCTGGATAGAGTATACTTCTAATTGGATTAAATAACAACCATGTATTTCCTCCATATCCCTGGAGGTTTAAATAATTTTCCTTTTAGTAGTTGTTTCGGGTAAATTATCGAAATGGTATAATATTGATAATTTGGAATAAAATTAGCTAGCATAGGTAAGTTATAATTATTATCGACTTGATGAGACCACCATACTGTGCGCGTGCGTGCGTGTGAACATTTCATATGTAATCCATAAATTAAAACATTTCTACTGTATTGGCTAGAGAAGGGATATTTGAATTTCGCTTAAAAATATCAACCTCTTTGTTCAAACAATATCTAGATAGTTGGCCTCTGACAAGGTATTTTGAGAAACAATGAGCGGACTTATGTTGTAGAAGTGATTATAATATGTAAATTATTTGTCTTATTAACACATTCTATATGGTCTCTGTGGCAAAATGATTCCTGCTGAATATCTAGCACACCTTGCATAAAACGTGGACACAAACACACCATTTAGATGATTTACATTCATGTAGCTTTAGCCAGCAAAGACATTGTATTCCCAGTGAGCTGTAGCTGTAACATCCAAGAATATACAGTAATTTCATCTGGATAGAATAACTCATGAATATTTAAATTTGGTATATAAAAAACATCTGCTCTATTCGACATTCTAAATTTCATTGAGATAAAAACCTCACAATTTCGGTTGACCTGTACAACTGTGCTGATTATATTAGATCTAATATACATGTAATTATGATTAAGGTTTGTTGAATCAGTAACAACTAACCAATTGCATGGTATAACATCTATCACATTTTTCAAAAGTTCCCACCATGTCCTGATACTTTTGCTAATTATTTAATTTTGATATGGGCAAGCTATCGACTGTGACACTGATATGCAAGCTAAATGCATGTTGGCTTTATTATCCTAATCAAATCCAAGGTTGACTGTATATTTCCTATGAATGTTGATATTTCCTCATATACTTGATTTATTTCATGTATTTATAAACAGATGTCACACGTTGCTCTTGCTTTTGAAGTTCCTGGTGGCTGGCACAACGAGAAAGATTCAATGATTCTTACTGTACTTCAGGTAGTCAAAGTTCCAACCAGATTTGCCAGGCTTGTTTTGCATTTGGGATTATCCTTGTGATTTATTGCTTGTATATTAATGTTTTCTCTTGCTTCCAGATGCTCATGGGTGGGGGTGGTTCCTTTTCTGCTGGAGGCCCAGGCAAAGGGATGTATTCTAGATTATGTAAGCCATGACATAGTTTTTATCCTTTTAATTATTTTTGGTATTAAGATGTAGGAGAGGTGGCTCTTTGGCTCCATGTCCTGTATAGTTGAGTGATCTATTTTTGTCAAATATTTGTTGTATTTCATTTGCAGATCAAAATGTGTTAAATGAGTATCAACAGATCCAGTCTTTCTCTGCCTTCAACAGTATCTACAATAACACTGGCATTTTTGGAATCCATGCAGCTACTGTAAGCAGTTTTTGTTAAATCTACGTGGCTTAGTCCTTTTGCTTTTCTTACTCTGGGTTTTTTTTTTTTTTTGGGGGGGGGGGGGGGGGGGGTCATTGTCTTATACATCTGACATAGTAGATTTTATCATTAAGTGATAGTTCAATGTTACTTTTTTTACTCCATTTACACATGGACAGTGTGTAACTGAGAACCTGAGCAAGTGGTTAATATTGTTATGACTAAAGTATCCGTTAAGAACAAATATGCAATATTTAATACTATCATGGTAATGTCGAAGCAACATCCCGTATGTTTGTTAACAAAAATTGAGTACATTATGACAATAATAAGATATGTAAAGTTCTATTTTTATCACCGTAAATAATTGTCGGGTTGTTTGGCAATATATATATTTATATAAATAATTTGTGTATACGCTAATTTTTTTCTTTGTGATATGAATTATTTATGTAACTTTCCTACCAAATAGCGGTATTTGATTACTTTCATGGATATTTGCATATTGGTCTAACGTCATCGGTATATCACAAAGATATCCCTGATTGATATTTTAATTGATATTTTTAAAAGAAGGAATTAGAGAAAAGGACAAACTTTGATAAAAATTTTGTCTCAAGGACACCAAGATTCATTTTTTAGCCGAAGGATAAATTTTGAGAAAAATTAGGCTGAAGGACAATGCTACTTCTAACTAGCATTATATTCAGTTTTACATTATACAAAATGCTAGTTCTAACTATCATTATATTCAGTTTTACATTATACAAAATGCTAGTTCTAACTAGCATTTAGTTTTTACACTATACAAAATGCTAGTTCTAACTAGCATTGCCCTTCAGCCTAATTATTTTCAAAGTTTGCCATTCAGCCTAATTTTTTTCTAAAATTTGTCCTTGTGCCTATTTTCCACTTTTTAAAACCATCTCATGGAGTTGGATATGCAATATATCAAGCGACGATGTCGATATTGTCGAATATTAACCACTTAGCTGAATAACATAATTCACCCCAGTAACCACAATATAAGCTTATGATGTCACACTATCTTATTTAGGAATTTTAATGACAACGAATACGCTGAACATACCAATCCAATAACTGAGCTCATAGTCGAGCCCATAACTTATACCACATGGTTAAACAGTAATATTAGTCTCCTAGTCTTTATCTGTATCATTTATAAAAGAAATCGGATGAACATGCTTTTACAGCGTCTTTTTTGAATTCTGTAAATATTTATTTAAGGTTTGTTGTTTCAGTTGTTGTCAAGGTTGCATGAAAGACCCTTTGAATTCTGCATTTTATTGCATCTTTATATTGTTTTCATGCTTTTACTACATCTTTTTCGAGTTCTGTAAATATTTTCTTCTCAACTTTTCGGTTCATTTTAACTTATTACAAACATCACCTAATCTTTAATTACCCACTACCACCCATCAACTAAATATCGCAATTGACGCCTCCATCATCAATGAGATTACCGCCATTTGTGCCGTTGCCGAATCTACAGTTGTATAAGATTTGTTGTTTCAGTTGTCGTCAGAGTTGCATAAAGACCCTTTGAATTTCTCACATTTTATTGCATCTATGTTGCGTTGATGTGTGCTTGAGCTGTGCGTGCCATACACTGGTATTCTTATGAAAAACACCTCTCTTCTCTTTCAATTCTCGAACCTATGCTGTGATATTTATATAAATAAATGTTTAAACTGTCATTTTGGTACATGTTATTGGTTATCTCAGTTTTCTTGTTTTCCCCAGAAACAATAGTCTGCTTATATTTAATGAACGTATCTTAGAATATTCACTCCTTTAATTTGTTTACATGGAGGTAAATCCATTGCTCTACCAGTATATGCTTATACTCCAAAATTATATTACTATTTTTTCGTGTGTGTATATTTTATATCTTAACAATCACTTGTTCAGGGTCCAAATTTTGCTTCTCAAGCCGTGGATTTGATTGCAAAAGAACTTCTTGCTGTAGCGACACCTGGACAAGGTTAGTTATGTCACATGTTAACCTTTCTTGGTTGAAAGTAAAATATATATGGATAGATTATCTGAAAAATGGGGCGATCTCTTTTTTAATTCCTTGACGAGCACACTGAAATATCCCAAGTGAGATGGAGTGAGGTGAATATTGAAACGATAGCAGTATATCTTAATATATATATATATATATATATATATAATCGGTAAGTATTGTTCTTTATAATCACTAATATGAATCGATTTTAATCAACATAATATATGATATATATATATATATATATATAAATGATATATATAATATAATAATAATAATAATAATACTAATTAGAGAAACAAGAGGGGCAAACAAATTTTGTGTGATGATATTTGCTTTTATCACTTAACACTCTTTATCAAAACTGAAACATCCCTTTTGATGCTTTACAACTCTTGATAGTGACGTCGTGACAAACATCTCTTGAAGGACTAAGTGGAGGATAACAGGAAGATGAATTATAATGGGCTCTGGATAGGGATAGTGACTTTGAAATTGATGAACTCGATGAATTGAACTATGAAAAATGAATGATCAGCAACGTTTGGAAGTCAAAGAATTAATTTTTTGATTATCTGATTAAATTTTCTATAATGAAGATCGTAGCTTTCTATTTCCAGTGATAAATTTACATAATATGATATAATGAAATAATGGCAACGATCATTTATTTTTTTGTTTTAGCTTATTTCGGGTTTATTTAGGAAGTAACTGGTTGAAATATGCTCAGTTTTGTCTGATGGTTATATCATTCCTACTGTATACGGTCGGTGTATGATATTTTAGAATTCATAATAATTTATTTGGTGACACCAATATCCACATTCTCTGAAGCTTAGTTTGAGGCATCACATAGATGCTCTAAAAGTCTTATGATTTATTACAAACATTCAGAAATATCTTGATTAGTTTGACTTTCACACTTAGTAGTAGATGTTCATTGCGGTGAGTAAGATATGAAATGCATGTTCAGAGCAATGATTTATTAAAGCATGGACTGATTTCTTCTAAGCTATAATTATATGTATATTCAGTCCTAAAAGCTAAAATGCCACATACAAAATGCTTATTCATTGCTCCTTGAAATCCAATCGCACTTGTAATTTCTTTGCAATGATGTTAAGCTGGCTTATTTCTTAAGTTTGAAGCTTTGATCATCTTTTGAAATTTGAAGTTTTCAGTATTTTCGCGTGGCCTTTTTTAATTTACAAAGCAATTTGATTAAGAATCGCTATATAAACCATGGTAGTGACGGTAACTTGAAACAATTTGTATATAATCAAAATCCAGTGTCAGGATCCAAAAATTCAACAACACATCACATGCACTTGATCTGTCTGTTTTAGCAACATAATACACATCTTTAAACTTAAAAGTACTTTCAGTTTTGGGAATTCATGTCCTGTAATTTAATTATATAATGTGTTGTTTTTCTATTTATGAATTTGATGCTGTCAAATAAACATATCAAGTCAGTTATCAATTGAATTATGTTATTTTATTCACAGTTGACCAAGCACAATTGGATCGGGCCAAGGCATCAACTAAATCTGCAATTTTGATGAACTTAGAATCAAGGGTATGGGCATTTTCAGAAAATAAAAGTATCTGAGCAGTTATCTCCATCAATTTGACATTTTATTGCTCATACCGCAGATGGTTGCATCAGAAGACATTGGACGCCAGATATTAACATATGGAGAGAGGTGTTTTTCCTTCTCTTTGACTTCAAAACCATTAGGAACTTGATCAAGCTAATCCCATCGATTTGAATAATACTAAGCAAGCATTTTTAGGCTTCACAGTCAATTCATGTGTATTATTATTGAATCACGATCTTCGGTATTTGCGATGTTTATGTTGCATCGGTAGTTGCGCAAGTAGCTAGTAACTTGGAAGCTAGAATATTGTGCACAAGTACTTTTCTGCACGTTTGGATGGACGTATATATTCATAACGCACATGTTTGTATATTGCAGGAAACCAATTGAGCATTTCCTTAAACTAGCCGATGAAGTAACATTAAAGGATATCGCAACTCTTTCTAAGAAGATTGTCTCTTCTCCGCTTACAATGGGTTCATGGGGAAATGGTAACTTTCAATAAATTATCAATAGATTAAAATTCACATACCTATGTTTTAGTACCGTCATTTTCTAATTTATTAATTTATTTTTATTTGTCTGCAGTTCTTCATGTACCAAGTTATGATTCAGTACACGGCAAGTTCCATGCGAAATGATTAATTTATTTATTGCTATTATAATCTTTTTGTGCAATTTTGAAGAGAAATGATTCTCTTACCTTGGCCAATGCTTCTGGAAACAAACATTTTTTTTAGATGTTCTGATTTTTATTGGGATCAATAATTTGCATGGTCCTGGTACCATGAATATGTATGTTGCCTTACTTTTAATGTATGTATGCATGCCAATATTGAGTTATTTATATTAATTATCCAGTCTGATTTTTGGATTCGATTACATTGTCAAGTATAACTAATTCGGCATCTTTTGCTTCATCTGCGTTTAATATGTTTAATGAAGATTGAAGTGTTGTATTCACGTGTTTCTTCAATTGTGAGAAAGAGTACCATGGCCTCTTATCCATTTAAGCTATCTTCACGAATGTTTTTGTTTATCGCACAGCCTTGTAAATCTGTCACTATGCATTGTAGCTGGGATTGCCGTGATTTGTGTTTTGAGTGGTTTTAGTTCTCATTTTTATATGCTGGGTTGGATTTTTCTGTGGTGATCGTTTAATTTGATTGCAGATATAAGTACTGGTAAGCTGCAAAGCGAATTTGTTTCTTGGATTTTTCAAACCAGTTTATATTTCCATTTAGGAATTTTTCTTCCCTTCATTTTAGAAAAGCAAAATCCTCATCCATTGTATAACGTATGTCTTTACGATTTGAAATTTGCTAACTTTGTACGGATAAGTTGATTATTATAAATGTTCATCAACTATATGTTGGGGGTTTTCCGTTGGGGGTTTTGTACGATAAATCCTTATCGTTGAATAAAATAAGCTAAACGCCTCTATCTAATTATTTATGTAAATTATGTTCATATACATGCATTTTTCTACACGTGGCTGTTATTCTTACACTTTTTTTTTTAAATCCATGTCCATCAATTATCAATTTTAAAATGAAATAACTTTTTCTATGAGATTAACAAACCGTTTTCACCGTTAACTCACAAATTTTATTGTCTTTCTAATGATATGCATTAGGATACATGAAGACCAAAATTTTCAAATTCATTTGTTTAAATTTCGAATTTTAGAAAATTTGCATTATTATAATGTAGTTTTTAACCGCATTAGTGAAATGCGGTTAAAAACTTCGTTAGTAATGCAATTTTTAACTGCAATTCACGATTGCATTAGTGAAATGCGGTTAATAGCAGCATTACTACAATGCAGCTGTCAAATGCAGTTAAAAACTATAGCAAATGCAGTTAAAAAATGCACTTAATAGCAGCAGTTAAAAACTACATCTATGAAATGCAGTTTAAAACTGCATTACTATAACGCAGTTAATATTTGCTGTATAAAATTATTATTTTTAGATATCAACAATGGATATCAGTGTAAAGTTTATTAAATTTGTGATTTAATAGTAAAAACGATTCTTAAATCCAGTTAATTTACAAAATTATCACATTAAATTGAAAATAAACGAGTTGGCGAATGCTAATAATTGTTGGGTGTGATATCAAAGAGGCGAGGACCTAATTTATATAATTAGTGATTATGGGACCCGCTTTACAATTCAATTATGAAATAAGGGTCCTTACTAATATTCACTTTCCATTATGAAACAATTTTAGATAATAAATGTAGTAGACGACAAAAAAAGATATTTTTATGAAATTTAGCAAACTTACAAGTTTACAAATAACTTTTTCATTTTTTTCATTAGTTAAAAGTTTTTGCTCGCCATCCAATATGGTGGGGAGTTCAAAAATTAGTATATGGTGACTCACTAGTTGTTATGTAATCCAAATATGATGAGTTAGTGAGACTTTACGCTCTTAACTTGTATTAAGTAGCAGATACCATAATTTGATTTAGTGCAACTATGGTGGTTAAGCTTTTTGTTTACACCATTTTTGCATGCGAACTCCTAACCTAGGTTAAGAAAAACTCTGGTCTTTTAGCGTAAGCCAAATTATATTTTAACTGAATGAATTTATTTAACCTTAATCAAAATAATGATGAAATTAATCTCTCTTGTTTCTTTGTGTATTCTTCTGCCAACTTTCATCATCTTGGTAGAATCTCCAGAGTTTAGCATTATTTCCTCTAGGTCCTCTGTGGATTGTGCATTCTCCCGTCTGCCCCTAAAATCCATGCCAAACGCTACTTTTGAGATTTCGCTCTTGTCTTGAATAACTTGGTTTAGTTCTTCATGCTTTCTCTTCCTCGTTCTGAATTTGATCTCTTTGTTCGTCACTCAATTTGTCTTTGGTTGAAGTGGTGGCTTATTTGCCTTGGACATTAGTTCCTGTGGACTAATATGCAAGGACCTTTTATTATTTGTAAAAGTTGTTTAACTTGAGTCTATAATAATATTCCCCCACTTTGTTATACTACTCATGAGTTGCGAAATGCATTTCACGTGAGTATTCGTCATGAACGATTCTCCATCCAGATTTACAAAGAAATATAACTAATGGATGTTTTGGTGAACGAAGGCATCGATTTCATCTAATGCTAGTCTCCCGAAGAATGCACTATAGTATGAAGGTTTTGGTCCATGATTGCGAACAAGGTTTCAAACATTCTTGAGTTTGAAAAAATAGCTTAATTTGGCCGACTGGAGTTGAACCTTTAATTTTTTAATCCAAAGATTGGCTTGAGGCTCGGCTCAAGCTTTTACTTTGAAATCCCCATCTGTTCAAAAGAGCTCTTAAAAATGACTTTTGCCGTACTACAAGTGTCTATTAGGATCTTCGATACAAGCGAAAGCTCAATTTGAGCGGTGAGGAGATCATCATGAGGGTGTTTGACTGCTATTAGCTCTTTCGATGTTATTATCAAGCCCGACATCTGAATGGAACTCTTGAAATAATTCAAGGGCAGCTCTTCACTTATCGAGTATATGTCCGTTTTGGCTTCTTTCAAATACCTACTCCTTGACCCTTTACTTGAGCCTACAGTGTGTGGTCCTTCATGAATAACACTAATGTGATTGATCAACTACAATAGATCTTAGGGGAGCTCATTTTCCAAGATGTTGGTGTTGTTAGCTGGTGGTTTCTTGGGGGGGGGGGGGGGGAGGGGGGTTGTCAGTCTTGACAAATTCTTTCAGAACTTCTTTTCTAATCATATTCAACTAGAACTCAGCATTAATCGGTTTTATGCCTATTCATTTTGTGGAAAGCACAATAGTCCTCTTCTCTATTTGGTTCTGGTTTGTTATCGCCTTGAAGGATACTAGATAGTGAATATTAGGCTCAGGTTCTTAAAATCAAACTTAATACACGAAAACCCCTCTCCAAAAAAAGATTGTAAATTAGATCCCTAAAATTATGTTACTGAATAATTGCGTACACTGTAATTTTTTGACGAATAATTGTGGAAATATATGAAATTTTTGGATAAAATTGCATAAAATTTTGAAATTATTCAGTGAATAATTGCATAAACGTATGTAATCATTCAGTAACTTAATTCTAGAGACCTAATTTACATACTTTTTTGGGCAAGGATGTTTGGTATATTTTTAAACTTAATAGGAACTTTAGCCGGACTGTCCCTATTCGATAATTGATTTCATCCTTGTTTATAATATATACATAGAAAATAAGTGTGCTTAGTTCTATAGAGTTTGCCTTGGTGAATTTATCCCACATTTCTTTCTTGTTTGGAACTGCAAAGTTTTCTTTTTCTCTTAGATTTTTCTTCTTATGAAGTATCTCGTCCATTCGCACAAACTTGTTGGCTTGAAAGTGAAAATCTTGCAAGTCTTTGCATCTATGAGTATACAATTATTTCCAGAAAAGTGTATTTTCTATTAATCTAGATTTCACCGCCATTAGTTTTCCTCTATCAGTTACTTTTTCAGCCTTATTAGTGTCCGCATTAAACCGCTTCAAGTGATCCTTTAACAGTTCCCATGGTTTCAATTTGATGTTAGCAAGTACACTTGCATCAATTGTTGGTTCTTTCGAAGTACAAAATTATGGCGAAAATTCATATGAGAATCGTTCGCAAGAATAGATCGTTTTTTCCCTATAGTATCGATTCCATTTTGAGACAGCTCCGAAGAACGTGGTTAGGAACAATCTGCATCGCACTACCCTTAGGGCATCATATAGGTGCATTTGGCTTTCGAATGCCATTAGATGATCACCCGAATCAGTGGTGCTATCGTACCCGATAGATAGAATTTTAACATAAGATGGTAAGGGCACAACTATAATTGTTTTGTGAATGGTGCTCCCCTAAAGTTGTTGACGACCTAAAGATTCATCATTCTCTTTCCTTTTTAAATTGGCCATATCTTTTGTCATCTTGTTAGCTAGATCTCTCAAGTATGCCTCATCATCTTCATAATTTTCTCGTTTTGGCTTGTATTTCTTCTATGAAACGGAGCTTGCAGACTTTTCGTGTGGTGATCTTGAATTCCTGTTGGGTCTTTGGATCAAGTAATTTTCCTCCTTTCTCTGTGAACCCAAAACACTTTTTCCAACATTTTTTCTTATCAAGTTCAATTCTTTTGCTTTCCACCGTAGAGATTCAACTTCTTACTCTCCCACTTATTTTGTCCTCTTTCATGTTTTTGAAGATTTTTTGGGAAATCAATCGTTCGATACGTTCATGCATGGTTTCCAAATTCCTTTTCAGAACTTGAATTCGTTCTCTTCCCTAGGCGTATCCTTTAGAGTGGGTTTGTCCTACTTCCGTATTCTCTATATTAAATGAAGGAGTTATATTGTTTTCAAGATAGGCGTGATGTATTGCTTCCTCATGGACTTGAAAGTTCAACTTCTTAGATGATTTTCCCATCATGTAAGAATAATCGTTAACTAGTTCATAAATAAGCCTTGAGTTGGACTCTAAGTGAAAGCACTAATAAATGTTAGTGCTAAACTTAGGTCAAAACAATGTGCTTATTTCCAAGATAATGAGAGCACTTGAGTAAGATAGAGTTCTTAGTAAAATGGTGCTAGAAAGAGAGCAAAGAAGGTTATTATGTAAGTTATCATTTGTTTAAGTCCTTACTTATTAAATCACAAATCAAATTGGACCAATCGACCATTAACATACTTTATTCAAGATTTTTATTTGTTCCAAAGAAAAATGAAAATGAGAAAGAAGACACACTCTAAAAGTTCGCCCCTTTCTAGAGGGTGTACGTGTCTATTATATAGAACTTCGGCCTCAAGATTTGTGCCATGTGTCATTTGGTATGGATAAGCGATGGAGATCTAGTTTTTCTCACGGAGCCGTGTGTTTATATCATGATGTCCTGCGTTATCTTGCTTTGTGAGGACCTGGTCGCTTCACTTTTT